>CM054117.1:51023869-52223869 GCA_028673005.1 Tanypteryx hageni
AATAAAATATGTGCGCTTATAATCTAAAAAAATACAAATGAAAAGATAATTGAATTACTAAAAATCTCCCGTGTTAAATTTAAAAAACGAAATCACATTAAGTACGATTTTTTCTCCCTAGCCAAAAATCCTCTAGAATTCCGGAAGTTTATACACTATGAAAACTTAAAGTTTTTGTTTAATGGTCTAAGGAGGAAAAAGATAGCCGCCCGATTATTTTAAGGCTAAGATACATCATAGCGATTACAAAGTCTCACGCTAACGAACGGCTAGTTTTTTAAAAATTATACGGAAGGGGGAATGCTATTTAGGACCCTCTCCAACCTCAACAGCCGCAGCGCCTCTCCCAAGGAACGGACGCAATGCATCATCGCCAATTTTTTCGGGCGTCAAAGAAAGTGTGTGGTGTCGGCAGCGCTGACTCTCCCTTCAACTGTTTTGACCGGACTCTCGAGGAAGAGATTAATTGGCGACGCACAACAATGTGGGAATGATGGAGACCCACCCACGCATGGGAAGAAGTGTAAAATCCAAAACGCCCACTTCATCCCACGGCGAGAGAGAGAAAGAGAGAGAGAAAGAGAGAGAGAAAGAGAGAGAGAGATTAACGATTGTAAAGAGACGGGTGTGTACTGCCACTCCCTATCACTCGAGACAGGCAGAAAGGGTCAGAGAAATTAAAACGATTGAAGGAAACCGGCCGGCCGAGAGGTTTATATAAAAAATAAAATAATATCGCGATTTCAATTAAACTATATCCTATTATCGTGTCCGTCCGATGAGGGATACATCATCGTGTCAAGGACGAGCTGGAAATGTATGACGAAATCATAATGGCGCATAAAATGGTCTATTTTTAATTAATTTGATGCAGAATTTAGTTCCCATCAATTCAGCACGATTAAAGAAGAAGGAGATAATTGGTTAAAGGCGAAAAAGTAATTCGGCGAAAAATTACTCACCTTGAGCTGAATGGATTTTTATTTAGCCTCATAACTCCGCAGACCCTTCAGATAAGGACCAGTCATTACGTGGATAGTTAATAGGTGGGTAAACCTGTCTCGGCAATTTGCCGAATTCTGAGGTACTACACGTGCAAAAAATGTGGGGTTTTTTTTTAAGGATGGCGGGTGGTACAGACCTTACTCGAAACCGCGCATGTGTTGCTTTTCAAATCCACGTTTCCAAAAATATCCGGATACGTATCTCTTTCCGATCCTTTCCCCAAAGGTTACTTTATAATTGGGAATGTCATATTCACTCTCTTTAAATGGAAAATATCATTTTCCGTTTTCCGTTTCTGCTCACGCAAAATCGAGTTAGATATCTTATTGAATATCGTTTTGAAAGGGCGATCCTTTTTCCGGAGTATATTTATCGAGTTTTCGATACAAATGCTACTTTCTCATCGGAAAACTGGTCATAATAAAATTATACGCTAAACTGAAATATGCTTTAAATATTGAAAGAAAACCGTTCGGTATCTTTTTTCAACCGATAAACGAAACCAGGTAAAAAACTAAGACAACGATAAAGTAAACTTCTACATTAAGTAAAAAAATTTAAATTGCAAAATAAGTCCAATTGTAACGAAAAAAATTCATGTCAAGATATCCAGACAATTTTTTCCATTAATAACGCATGCGACGAGCTAAAACGGCATAGTTTTTCCCCCCGGTATTTTTTGTTTGTTTTTTATTCAGAGAGCATATTATTGCCTCACCATAAAGGTTCCATAAATAAATGCCGCATTTAAAATGCAAGGGTGTAACCCAATGGTGCCCAAACTGCTGCCCGTGAAGGGTTTTGGTGCGGCCGAGGAGCTATGTTGAAATTTAACGCACAAATTCTTAAATTTTTATGAAAATTTCGGTTAATAAAACTTTTAATATTGAAATGCTAACCATAAAAACCATATTTAGAATTGGTTTTTCGCTTATATGGCATCTCAGAATATATACGTAGCATCCAATTTGAACTCTAATTCGGCCCCCCGAAGAATTGACAATGTCCAATGCGGCTCGCCGAAGGATTCGCAACCGCCGATGCGGCCCGACATGTAAAAAGGTTGGGTACCGCGGGTCTAACCGAATATTTAACTACGTAATTAATGTAGCGCCATTTTAGTAGCATTTAAATTGGCATTTAATTCTTCTCCGTCGGATATAATAAAACTCTCCTCATCTGTTCGTATTTTTTTCTGGATAGTTGAAATTAAAAACGACCTTTTTAATTTGTCCGTTCGTTAATTACCGCTAATTCTCTTTCCGTCATCTATCAAAGAATTTAGCATTTAGCCGCGTAATTGCCTCCGTCGCATGATTGCCGCGCTCGAATTATGAGGAGGAAATAAAAGATTAATTTTTTGCGCCGCATAATTTCCTCTCTTTTACTTTGACAAATCTTTTGGCTGTACATACGTCCAAATTTAGAGTTTCTAAGTCATTTTAAACGAAATCAAAAGCGATAACCTCACTCTTACCACGCAGAGGGAGCATTTTAAATCGTTCTCTAAGAACTGTGACCCTCGCTAACTTTGACACGAAGGTTATCAGTGTTTACGCAGCTTGAGTCACTTGGAGACAATGTCAAATTTCGATAAAATAAACAGCGTTCTTATAAAACGGTTTGTGCGCGGATAAAATGTCAATAAACGTTTTAAATTGCATCATCGATATACTACTTTATTCTGAAAAGACCATTTTCTTACCATAAAAGGGAAACCCGCTATCTGCCCCACCCTAGTTTTAGTGTGATAAACAATATGAAAAAGTGAAGCAGTTAGGCGAATAAACGTGGTATGAATAATTTTTAAGAACGACTGCAGACCAATTTTATTTATTTTTACGACTACCTATATGTTTTTTTAGCATCCGCGGACGCCAAGTGATCGAATTCGCGCAAATAAAATCTGGATCTGGATGAAAACCAAAAAACGCGAGGATTTGAGCGATACACATCTCAAGGGTAATCCTTCAGACGAAATTTCGAACTCGTCCACGCGACCGATTTTAATCAAATAATTCAAGCGACCGAAAAATTAAAAAGTGCGCCGCGCCGAGGAATGAGCAGACAATTAAAAATTTACCGCGCCATTAAGCAAGATTCGAATCGATCCTCCATCTCCGGACACCCCATTAATACGAGGGTTTTAAAAGATCGCCGGCTACAGAAAAGATCAGCGAACTTTCATCACCCTCGCTCGCACACAAACGCCCAGACATACACACTCGCTCACCTGAGAATAAGGAAGCAGCCGGCACGCTATGTCACCCAGTTTCCACGCCCTCGTCACCCTGGTGAAGGCTACCAGAGGGATGCCCAGCGCGAAGACGAGGTCCGCGGCGGCGAGGTTGAGCAAGAAGGCATCCGTGACCGAGGGACGGAGCCCCCTCGGGGACGAGGCGCCACCCGCAGACGACCCCATCACGCTCCCGCCGTGTCTCTTCCTCCGTCTCCTCCTCCACAGCACCGCCCACACCACCGCACCGTTCGAGGCCAGGGAGGCGGCCAATGTGGCCAGCAAAGCGGAGAGTTCTATGGACGTCGCGGCCCCCACGGAATTCGCCCCTCCCTCTGGGAATTCGGAATAGAAGGTGAAGAAGAACCTCGGGCCCCATCCCCCGGTGTCGTTACCGAACAGGTAGGAGGAACCGGCGTCTCCTATTAGGTGACTGTCGTCGGCGTACACCTCCGTCGCCATGTCCGTCGCTTCGACGACTCTTTTCGCGACGATCCTTTTTTGTCTCCTCAAGAGAACTGTTTTTTTAAGTCAAGGCGATCGATTTATTTCAAACGATCAACGCACTATGTAAAACCCCGGAGACCCTTCAGAAAGGGGACAAACGAGGGCGAATCGAACCATTTTCGCGATCACTTTCGTCGAGTTTTCCGGAAAGAATCCTCGATATTTTTTCTCGATTCTTTTGTTTTTTTCCTCCTCGATTGTTTTGTTTTTTTTCCTCTCTCCCTTAATCGATCACGCGTCTCACGGCCGCGTTCGTCCATTCCATCGCTCCGGACCTATTAATCCCTCGCTCCGGACGCATATTTTTTCTCTTTTTCCCCCGTTCCTCTAATGCGAGTCCGAAGGAGCGTAGGTTGCCGAGATCACTTCCAACTGTGCTCGAAACCTACGCGGTCAAGGGGAAGGTAAAAAAGTAATAACGCTGGGCGACCCGGAAAAAAATAATAACCCGCCTCCTTCCGCTTAGTCAAGACCCCGTTCGGTAGAGGATGAGGAGAATTAAGGAAGAGTATTTTTTAATAATGCCCTTTTCCTTCCTTCTCAATCTTATTCGGCAGGTGAAAAAAGGAACTTCGCTCACGATTCTTCTCTCTCTCTCTTTCTCTTTGGAAGTGTTGTCGAAGGAGCTATATAACGTATGCTTCTTGGAAAACCAGCGATTCGTGACGAGGAAGGTTGTTGGTCTCTCTTTCTCTCTCGTAGGTAAGAAACGAGGAAAAAAATACGCCGAATGTGACGCGATTTTTTGGCTCCCTTCCAGTCCTTTTGTTTTGTCTTCTTATTCCGAAGGAAGAAAACAAAAAAAAATGAAATAGAAAAAAACTCTCCGGACAGATAAATTACGCCGATCCCGAAGTTCTAAGACGTCTTCTTTTTCCACGCCTTTTTATATAACACTCCTACGATTTTTTAAAATAAATCTTCTCTTATTTTATTAGGCCCGCGAAACTGGGTTAGATGGAGGAGATAAAAAGTTCGCACACGCTTGACACTTCAGAAGTCGTCGACGTCGTCCCTCGCCAGTCTCTTCGCGGAATGGAAGATCCGCAGGGCGATCGAGGGAGAAGTTACGAAGAAGAAAAAAAGCCAAAGGGAGCCGAGTCAGCTGCCGGATCACCTTCCTGCCCCTCGCTCGGAAGAAAAACACGCACTCTCTCCCACACGCAACACTCTCTCTCGACCCGAGTACACTCCCAAACACCACCTCACGACTCGGGTGTCGGCCGTAGACTGCTTGCGAAGCATTCGAAGTCCTCCCTTTTTTCCCTCGTCTCCTCAAACCCCTCCGCCGCTCCCCATCCCACCGATGCAGCTCTCCCTCCCCTCACTTCCCCTATCACTCCTTCCGTAAGAGTCTATACGCCGAACTCCCCTACCCTTTTTCCCCTACCTCCCCTACAAACACGGTTCTCCACGCAGCCGCTCGAGTCTCTATGCGTCTGAATCCTTCCCTCCCCCTACTTACCTCCTCCCTCTCCCTCCCTACGTCGCACTCCCTCCCTCACTCTCTCTACCTCTATCTCTCTCCCTGCCACCACACTGCTTCAATGCGCCCCGTCACTTCAACAGTCGCTTCGAACGATAGCGGGCCGCATCCTCTCTCGCTTACCTCTTCCTGTATTCCTCTCTTTGGTGCTGCCTCAGCGCTGGATAGAGGCATCCACTCCTCGCGTTAGTTGAAGAGAGAGTGATGACTGACGCATGATGGTGATTCCTCTCTTTCGCTTCATTCAGGTGGTGCAACTGGGAGCTGAAGGGTCCGAGTCAAGATGCTATCGATATTCCCACCCAACCAACAAATACATATGATCAGTTAGAACTGAAACCCGAGGTGAAGCCTACCGAGTTTCACTTATTAATAAATTATCCGAAATATGCTGAAAATGTTGGGGTTTTCAAATTACTCTGTAATGATTAGCTGGAACGTCGTTCAGAAATTAATAATAATAATAATAATAAATAAGAGAAATTCCTTAAAAAAGCTTTATTTTTCTGTTCGGAAAAATTCGAGGGCCTCCAGGGGCCTCCCGGGCCCGAGGCATTTAGCTACCCCCGCCACCCTATTGTTACGCCACTGCTTCGTTATGATTATTCGGGGCGGTGCCTTATTCCATAGTCTCGCTCTCGTTTACTTTGTCAAGCGTCCCCAAATCCCTCTCCTCCCCATTTCCGATCACATACCGCATGCGGTTCAATCGTCGGGTATTGGTTTCCCCCTTGTATCCCGTTCATAAAAAATGTATCTCTCCCTCATCCGTCCCCTCGTTCGTAACCGCGCTTCGATTCATTTGTTTTTTTTTTTTAATTTAAAGACGCAGTCTGTTGAGGAGGGAGAGATTTTTTGGGTATTAGTTAAAAGAGCTCGGGGAGGACATTTTTTTTTCGGAATCAATCGAGAGACGTAATCCCGCCGGCGTCGCGATGGAGGATTGTACTAGTAAGGGGTTGTACACGGCGCGTGCATCAATTCCATACGATTAAAAACCATTGAATGTTTGCGTTGCGAAGGCGAATGCCGTGGCGTGATTGGGGAAAGAGAAGAATAGTTTCCTGCGATTGTGTCGCCTGAGCATAATCTTTCCGCGAAAAACGTCTATGCATCATTTTATACCAATAGTTTCTGGTGTTCGTCGATAATCGAACGACGTAATCGGTTATTTTAAGTTCAGCGATCTAAGGAAAATGCCCACGTAACCAGGGTCTACAAATCGAACAAATAAAGAGGTTGAAATGAGAGCTCGTCTTTTTTGTAGACGAAAACAGAATTTATAAAGACAACATTTTAACAATAATGCTAATGCGTTGTCGAATTTTGCATCTTTATCTCGAATGATCTTTATATACTTAGTTGAATATGCCATTTATATATTTGTTAGGTTTTGATGACGTTAATCAAATGATTCAAATACAAGCATTTCTGAATTAAATTAAACTAATATTACCAGAGCTGAGAGAAATTTAAAAATTCACCTGCAACTAAAAACAACATTTAAGCAAAAATCGACGAAATTTCGGTTTTTAAAAGGATATTTGTATTACTAACACGTACGCAGACAATTTGGAAGAAACGTTTTTTCGTTTCATGCAATTTTATGTGTATAAATATTTACCGATGGAAATCAACAAGGCAAGGTGAACCGAATCTAAAAGAGCTCTGTAAACATATTGATGACCGAAAAAGCACAATATTTACGCCGATGCTCGTTCTGGCTTTCACGATGATGGTAAGTCAAAGTTATTACACCGAAATCCAGTTTTTACAAAGTGGCTTGGGACTGAGTTCATTCCGTATAAAAGGATTTTCCTTAAAACCGGTATTAGGTAATGTATGTACCCATAGAATTATTGTCAAAACACAAATATAAATAACCTTAGAAAGCAACGATCGTATAATTACGACGATTGATTTAAAAAACCACGGTACATAAAACAACACAACATTATTGTACCAATATTTTATGTTAAAGTGGCAGTACCGCGTCTAATTTATTTCATTCCGTAAAACCGGCATTTACGATAAAACGGTACTACGCAAAAACGGGATTTTGGTCTATAATCTGAATCGGATTACTTCAACCGTAGATCCAACTTCGAAGCCATAGAGGATATTTAGTTACGCAAGTTTCGACTTTAGGAGACTGCGTTATTCATCTGAATATGTGATGGATGGTGAATCATCTGCCTCCTGAAATAGCGAGGTTTTTCTAGAGCGGAAAGAGTATTTGAGGCGTCTTTTATCTTTTAACTCGTCCCATACAAAGGAAGGATACGTTTTAGCGATTAAAACCCATCATCCAAGACACGTCATTCCTGCGTACAAACGAGTGCAGGAAATGTAATTTCGACATCTTTAAGAGATGCTTGCCGCGGACATGAGGTAAACGCTACGTAATTTTCTGTTCTGCGATATTATTATTCATAAATAATAAGTTACGGACGGAGCCTCAGAGAAGTCAGCTATCATTAGGGTCAAAATGAAAAATTTCTATTCAGTTATGATCGGACGCGGTGGTTATTACGAAATGAGAACACTCGGGGCAAAACAATTACTTGGCGAAGTGATAACAACAACAATGATATCCTTAAACGGGCTTTACTGCTGTCAAAATGTGTTTTTAATAATATAACTCTATTAAAAAGCTCAAGTGCAATTATTCCACCTAAGGTGGGATCAGATTTAGTAATAGTTCTGCAGTAATTGCATCGTTTCTAAAAGGAAGATTCCCAGCGCTGCAGGAAAAGGAACACCGTTGACGTATCAGGTGGGAAATAACGCAGGAAACTTAGAAGAAGTGTATTTCTGTAAGAGTTGATGAGATTATTGTTGAAGGAAGCGTAACCACTGACGACATTTTTAGTGGTGCAAAGGGAGATATTTTTTAAACCGCAGAAAAGCAAAACTTCATGGAATAAAGCTTTTGTTTTATTTGCTGAAGAAGACTAAATCGCGCAATGACATCGCTTATATTATTTCACCATGCTGTATTAGTTCATATATAATTAACTCGGCATTATTTTCTTAATCTACGGAAAAAATTCCATTCTTGATTTTTCCTAAGAATTTGATGTTTTTTTTTAAAACTAAGAAATTCCTCGTCTTAGCACCATAATTGTTTTGGGGTGATGTAATACATGCTCACTTGCAATGAAAGTGAAAACTGTTCTAGTTACAAATATTAAAGTCGCAGACATTGAAGACTGAAAACGTGTTTATTTCTGATATTTGTATTGGAAAATATATTCACATAAAATGTTCGATGTATTTGAAAATTTAGGAATGATGTTTTTTCTCGCTTCCTCTGTTTTCATTTTGAATAAAAATTTCGTTTTGCTAATGTTGCAGAAGGTCACATTCATATTGCGCTTCTTTCACCTTTCATGCAATTCCGAAAACTCTCTCTCTTCGTTGGCTTGGTAAGTAGTTTTACCACAAATATAGGCCGTGACAAAACGCACAATTTTATAGGTAGGTACTATTCATCGGTCCCAGGAAGGCAATCTCAATTTGATTGGAATTGACGAATATTACCTGCCCAACGATCCATTAGTGAGGCAAACGTCTCGGGTGGGTGCCAGTCTTATAAATAGACGATGTGCACGAAATCGATATAACCAGAGTATCATATACCAAAACGCGCGCACATTTCAATCGTAAAGTAGCTGTCCCTGTCGGCGAACTAACACTTAGGATGTATTTTTACTTTACGAAGTATAGAGAAAATATCGTTTTCATGAAAAAAATCGAATTCGAGATTTCAACGGAAATACATGTTTTGACTATTTTCTCGTTGATGTCTGTGCGTCTGTCTGTCAGTCTGTATGTGATAGATTTTTGTGGGCGCTCTAACTCAAAAACTATTAATCAAGTCAACGCAAAATTTTATATTTAACATTTTTATAAAAGATAGAAGATCTGGTTAGTTTTTGGTAAAAATCGGTCATCCAAAAGTGGGTGTTTACTCCTGTCACTTATCCGTTATTTTGAAATATTTGCTTTAATATTCGATAAATGTAAAAATGTATTGGAATAAAAGTTGTATGAAATTTTATTTTCTACAACCTTTGATTGATACATTTTTCTATATAATGCAAAGTTTAAGAGATATCTTATATTTTTAGCTGCCACCACCACGCCACTTACCGAAGACTTGTTATCAATTGACGCTTAGTTACGTCTTAGTAAATCTCCTTTTTCTTTTCTTAATCGTCAACCGGAAGTAAATATTGACAACGATCCCAGAGATAACAGCATGCAATTTGCCTTATAAATATGGAGAAAGTCATGTGTTTCCCACATCAGTTTATTTAAATAACTAGAATGCGCGTATGGTTTACTCGGACGTCATATGGACGCTAGTCGGAAAGCACGTTCTATGCACGGATTCCTTTGAAATACATGGCTCTCAAAACTTCTGTCATCCCATGACATTTCCTAAAATATCCGCCGTACATCGATAAGTCGCATCTACAGGCACGATCCTCGCCCGGAAATAATTACAAGTGGCCCAATTTTTTAGGTGCGGAAAGAAGAACATTTTTATCTCCGCGTTATCCTCTCACGGCGTTTTTTCCTCGTCAAAGATAGTTTCGACGGAAACTGCCAAGGAAGAAATTTCGCGGAAGGAGAAAATTTACGAAAAGGAGACGTGGCAACATTGCTACAGGTCGGGAATTCGCAAAGTCCAATTTCAATGTGCGCTATAAAACGGTTTGAAAATTGTTATCTCCTACTTTATATTTTGAGATTACGAAAGGTCGGAAGGAATTATATATAAAATGCAGTGAATTATTGCCATATAAGGCTAATTTAAGTTATGCCATTTATTATCTCCTGCATCATATTGTATGTTTATAAAGGTTTATATCGCATTATAAATGTGACTTTGCGATCTGCTATTAACGTATTGCTAAATGGCTTAAAGGTGAGTTTAATTTTCACTTAAAAAAATATGACGGAGGGGAAAAAAATTAAAGACAACCAGTATAAAAAACAGTTAAAATAATCAAATATATATATATATATATATATATATATATATATATATATATATATATATATATGCACCAACCTGTATATATATAAAAAAAAATATATATATATATATAAAACTGGCAAAAAACAAACAAAAAAATCAAAATAAAATAAAAAAACCCGTGTAAATAATCCACCCTTTTATCCTGTACTTATCGTATATATTGTTAATTATTTTTATCCTAGTTTTTCAAGGAACCGTATGTATCATCAAACCAACTGTTTTCTTCAGCCATTTGGCCAAACTGTTATTAGTACTTAGATAATTCATAAGTTCCCTACAACGCACTGCTTTTGCTGCCGGAAAAGTGGGACAATCTCACGGAGACTGCAAACACTAGGTCCTTCAGACCGTTTAACCATGGATTGGGGGGGGGGGCATATAAGGCTAAAATACTTAAGCTATGACGTGGCGATAAAAAAGTACCCCTTGTTTATTTCGATTTCATCCTGCACATACCGTTTGAAGTAGCTGAAAATTACAATATTTTCAGGTCAAATAAGTGTTTTAAGAAGTGAATTTCGCGTTCCTGCTACAAAGTGTCCCTATCTCATATATTTTTTCCGTTAAAACGCTCCATTGTATTAAGAAGCCCAATAACAGCGAAGAGGAAATGCTAACGCGTCTGGTCGGGCCAGGTATAACTTCCGCATCAGATATTTTTGTCGCAAAATCCTGAAAAAAATTGCTAATATTATTCCGGTAAATGCGGTATGACTACATAAGGACAGTATTCCGAAAAATACAAGGAAGATAAAGAGTCATATATGATATTTATTTCATAAACTGCTATCGTCCATTACTATTAGAATTTGTCGTGTCAGCAGCTCAATTATTAACAGGAGTTTCTGTTCGATTTTAACCTAATCTTTACCTCAACTCGAACGTAATTTAAATCTCGGTGGGTGACGCAAATTCAATTAAGAGGAGACGAAATGACGTCACATCGGTGAGCCGAAGAAGCATTTTTTTCATCAATCGGAGGAACCTTAAAAAAAGAAAACTGTGACATCTTTTTCACGATTTTCGAAAAGCTTCGTGTATGGTATTAATAAACCCGTGAAAAGGTCAAGTGCGTGAGCGAAACGAATATGGAACCTAATAATGAAAAAGTTTCGCGAAAAAACCTATTAAAATTGGGTGAAATTACCTTCCCAGAGCGAATCGGGTCTTCTTTTCCGAGAGAGATAATTTCGGCTCCTTTACCACGAATAATTTTGTCGATCAAACTTAGATTTTTGATTGGTTCTCGCGCGGTTAAGGTCATGACCCCATACACCATATAAATCAGACGCAATATATTTCAGAGGAGATTTAATGCTTCTGATATTGGATAATTGGATCACCGATAAAATTATTAAGCGGGACAGAGAGGGAATGTTAGAGATGATTCTTAATATTCCGAAAAGAAAAAAGGGACTGCAACAACAGTTTTGTACTCTTATCGAAATAAAAGTCTTTTTACTTCTATCTTCTTGATTGAGATTTTTAATAAACTTCTTTTATGAAAGTTGCGTATGACAAAGGCCTTTTGATAATCGCAAGTCCTAAGCAGATATGGCACATTTCGAACCAATATTTATAACACATCGCATGTCTTTTCAATAAACGAGATGATAATAATATAGAAATATGCCGGTGTTATAACTTGATAGCACAATATAAAAAGTATTCAAAATTGACGTTTTACATACGAACAGTTAGGGTTTAATTTATTCTCTTTCCTCCTTATGAGATTAACACGCCAATGAAATTAGTTAGGTTTTAATAATTTTTGAATGCGATACACGTCTTCATAAAGAAAAAAATTATCACTTACAGAAAAATCAAAAAAGCGCGAAAAATCCATTGAATAAAGCACAACATTTTCAATGGAGGATTTTTATCACTATACATTATGTGCCAGAGGTAATAAAATTATTCCAAGGGCTTCAAGGCCCTCTTGACGTATTAGTTTGGTAGGCTTATACTTGCACCGGTTAATATGATTTAATCATCCAACGCTACCGCAAAATATCACACGTGACCTTAGAATGTTGATTCCAACTCTCTTTTGTAAATTAATTAAAGAGCGCATAGTTTGGCCAATGGGGAAATAACTTTCTTCTTCTCGTAATCACTTTCGATATGTAAACACTTTCTCGCAAATGGCGAGTCTTGACCCAAATTGATTAACCATTTAGAACGCACCTTCGAAACGATCGGGGGATTCTTATGCAACCGTTTGGATGCCGTTTGTATTTAAATAGTAATTAGCGATGCGGTGATTGCGTTTAACGCGGTTACTTCCCATTGATGCGATGTTCGAAGAAGGAGCCCACATCTTAAAAACGGAAGTTGTATCGCGGTGATCGAGGCTGGCCGACGCCCTTTTCATTTAACGGTCTTATGACAGTCTCGGGTTGGGATATTTTTGTGTTGGCAATGATCAAAGCCCTTCTAATGTGAGAGAAAAGCAGTTGAGCACGTATTTTCTCCTCAATTTTCTTAGAAATAAAAAAAAGAAAGCTCAGGGCGTTCGAATTATTTCTTGCACAGGCTTTCGAAAATACGCTTCCACCTAAACCAAAAAAAGTAATTATTCAGCCATTATCATCATGTCTATTTATCCTACAAATATTCTGTACATGGAAAATTTACCTAATCAAACAATTAATAGAGTAATGAAGCAAACAATAAATCAAAAAACATCAAGCGATCATCGAGCACGCAAGACTCCGAAAAAATATGAATCTATTATAAACCCGGAATTGACATAAAGCACATAATGCATAGGACGAGAAAGTAATGAGAATGACGACGATGAGGTGCGAAACTCTCTATTATTTTACCGTTAATAAAAAAGTATCACTTTGAAACACAATGAAGATAAAGACGAAAAACCCGATACAAGATTACTTCGAGCCGGTAATTGCCCGATGGAAATATATTTCAATGAAATGTCCCAAGTGAACTTTGTCATCAAACGCCTAGTAGAAATTTATTCTATTCTTTTTATCTAGTAGATGTCAAACTATATGATTAAACCGTTGTATATTTCAAGGGATGCTTAATTAATCAATTAACGTTGAATCACCCTAGACAATTGATTAACTTGAAATAACAAAGGCCTAGTAAGCGTTGACTTCCGACCAACTTGGAGACAATTTAACTCTAGAACGCGTTGGCTGTTTCCTATTATAAATGGAATTTACGCGTCTCGGTTGCTTGGTGATGGCGTTAACGTGGCCAATTTCCGCTATGAAAATTATCGATAATGCTTTTATCTGCCCAAATATAAAACTAGCGCCGGTATTACTATCGCTTACTATGGCTGCGGGCCTAATTATCTATTGGAGAAGCCCTAATACTGAAAATTAGTAATTTTATTGTAAAATCTATAATAAAGGGACCTAACAACATCTCATGGATAAACGATTTAGGGTATTGCATATACAGAAAAAGACTCATAGATGCTCGTGTTAAGAGTAATATTTAAGACTAACCAACAACTTCACTTGAATTATGAAAAGCTCGACATTTAAATTTATGAATCACGATTATTCCATTTGCGTCCTTTTTGTCAAATAAGAATGTACGTAGAACTTACTGAAATTACTATAAACGTAATGTCACAATTTCGCGCTAAAAGTTTCCATCAAAATCGGGCATAAGAACTTGTATTAGGCAAATTAGTTTAGTTGCTGAAAGGTAAAAGACGTTTATAGAAAATATGCAATCCTATGTATTAATTTAGTAATGTATCTATGTGGGCACGTGCGTCACACCGGCGTGGCACCCGTATGGCGCCTTCATACGCCAATTGTTACTTGGGAGAATGGGAACGACTCTTCCTCAACGTACCACTCAGACCACTTTTGTGGCTGAGATACATCGACGATGTCTTCCTCATTTGGACGCATGGACCTGACTCTCTCTATTCCTTTCTCTTGCGCCTCTCCTCCCATCCTTCACTCTCTTTCACCCACCAATCCTCTACCTCCCACATTACATTCCTGGATGTCGATCTTTACCTTCAAGACAGCAAAATTCGCACCTGTGTTCATATCAAACCCACCAACAGCCTCCAATATCTCCACTTTGATAGCTGCCATCCCCTTCATACCAAAACTTCTATCCCCTATGCCCTTGCTCGTCGTGGATGGAGGCTTTGTTCTGATAGAGCTTCCCTTCTACAATACTACTCTGTCCTCGAGGACGCTCTCCTCAAACGTGGCTATCCTCCAGTCTTGGTCAGCGAACAGATCCATAGGGCGATGACGCCTACCCACCATGGATCCCTTTCACACAACCCTACTATCCCTGTATCAACCCCTCCACTCACTCTTACTACACTTTTCCTTCCTGGTATCCACGAAGCCCACAAAACAATCCTCCATGTTGCCCACCCAATTCTCACCTCTTCCTCCCACCAGTCCCTCTTTACCAACCTTTTTGCCAATCCCCCGCTCCTCTCCTTCCGCCGGCCCCTCAATTTGGGAAATATCTTGTGGATGAAGGAACTTCCCACTTCTACCACGCCTCTTGCAATAGGGTCTCACCCCTGCGGCAAACCTCGCTGCCTCACTTGCCCTATCCACCTATCCTCATCTTCTTTCTCGAGTCCCTCCACCAATATCACCTACCCCATCACCTCTAGAAGCAACTGCACCACCCGAAATGTCATTTACCTCCTTACCTGCACTCTTTGTCCCGCGTTTTATGTAGGCCTCACCAGCAATCCGTTAAATATCCGCATGAACGGTCACCGGAATAGCGTCTCTCTCAGACGCCCTCTCCCAGTTGCATTACACGCCAATGCCCACAATGTCCCCTTCAATAGTTGCTACATTGTAAGAGTTAATCGCGCCTTACCCAATGCCCCCCTTCTCCGACACTGGGAACTTGCACACATACATCTTCTTGTCTCTTTCTCTCCGCCTGGCCTCAACCTCCGCTAACCCTATTAGCCCCCTTACAATGTCTCCTTGTTACTTTGTAACTATTCGCACTCTACCTCATCACACTCCCTCCTTATTGGCTATCCACCCTTCCTACTCCCCGCCTCCTCCGATCATCAACCTCCCCACATCACCCTGTCATTCCCCGCTCAGTGTGTCACTCTCATTTACTCTACTGCTGAAGAAGGGCATAGACCCGATAAGCTTGCGTGTTTTTTGTTTTGTGTGTTCAACGTGTCTCTTCGACGCCCCCAGCAGCCTGCCAACTTGGTCTCCGACTTGGTAAGTGTTCGCTGGGCTTCCTTCAACACCTTGTTGCCACCCTCATCACTACCTTTTCATTTCCTTAAGTATATATATATATATATATATATATATATATATATATATATATATATATATGTATGTATGTATGTATATACACAGACACACAGGGTGTAACAAAAGTAACGCAACATTTTATAACTGTATTTGTTAATGATTATAAAACAAGAAAAAGACTAAATAAATGATGAAATTTGAAAAGTGTCAATGAGTTATGTTCTAAAATTTTCAAAATGTCCTCCGTCATGATTAATGCACATCCGAAATCTTTCGGTTACAGATCGGCAAACATTTCTGCAAATATCAACATCAATTTCTTCTATTGCAAAAGATATTGCATTCTTTAATTCTTTAAGACTTTGTGGCTGCTGATTATAGACTTTATCTTTCAGATAACCCTAAAAGAAAAAGTCAGGGGGAGGTTAAGTCTGGCGAACGGGGTGGCCAAACAATGAAGCCCCGGCGACCTATCCACCGTTGAGGAAATTGTTCATTCAACCAATCACGTACAATTGATGCATAATAAGATGGAGCGCCATCTTGCTGAAAATAACCTCCATTATTGACATGATTCTGAATTCTGGGCCACAATCATTCTCGTAACATTGCCAAGTAAGAATTCTTATTGACATTTCCATTAAAAAGGAAGGCCCAACAATCCCAGTGAGGAAGTTCCGCACCAAACAGAGACACCTGGAAGATTAAACTCATTTGTCAGTACAATGTGCGGATTCACAGCCTCCCAATAAATGCAATTGTGCCCGTTGATGTGGCCGTTTAATTTGAAGACAGCTTCATCAGACAAAATGATGTTATCGACGAACCCTGAATCACAAGCCTGCATCTGCAGAAACATTTCACAAAACTACAAACGCCGGTCGGCATCATCCTCATTAAGAAGCCTGGGCATGTATGGCTTTCGCTTCCATGTTTTCAGCGTTCTTAAAACTGTCATGTGGCTGGAATAAATCTTCTTCTGTTAGTTGTTTTGAAATTCTGCGTGTTGATGATGACTCGATCACGAACTGCATTATGGAAGCCTCGATTCTACACCAATGATGGGCGTCCACTTTTCAGAGCATCGGCTACTGAACCAGTCCTCTCAAATTTTAAAATGAGACGCTGTATACTGGAGCAATGAGGAGGAGGACGATGAAATTCTTCTGCAATTACTCTACTAACTTCAGTGTAATTCTTTCTTTCATAATAAATTTGTACCATCCTTATTCTTTCATTCAAGTTTAGTCGAACCCTCGCAATAATTAGTTTATCTTAAACAACAATCATTTAAACAAATAAATTAAACAAAGATCACTGCATAATTATTTAATACTAATCAAAAATAAAATTTATATAGAAAAAATATAAATGTGTAATTTATTTAAGTTACAGTAATTACCAAACATTGCGCTACTTTTGTTACACCCTGTGTATGTATATATATATATATATATATATATATATATATATATATATATATATATATATATATATATATATAATCGCTTTACTAAAATAGAATTAAGATACAAAATTGAGACGGACAGTTACATGGCCGAAAAAATGAAATATTATACTTTTCTAGAAGAAATAATCAGAATCCACGTCGAATTATCTTAAAAATTCGACTATCGTCGGAAAAAAAACAGAAAGTTTTCAAGATTTCACCTATGAGAAATTCGAAACCCATGGAAACGAGTCCAAAGATTTTAAACAGAATAATTGCTATCAAATGGAAAATAGGAAGGGGGGGATGATAGACGGAGAGAATAAAAATCGAGTTTTAACCTTGAAATAAAGAAACGAGAAGAACGAGCTATTTCTATTGCGACTTTATAATATGATGCGATTATAGCGAAATGCATCGTCATCTGGCGGGAGTGTGATTCTCTTAAGGTTATCCAACGTGAAAGCATTCGGAAATGAGCAATTCTGATACTATGGAAACGGGTCCAATGCTTTAAAATGGCACAATTCTTTTAAATGTGAAATGGGCGGAGGAAGAGAAAGAGAGAATATAAAAAAATCTCAATGAAAAAATGAAAAGAAAGGTGGAAAGATATTTAAATGCAGTTTTAGAACGTGATTCGATTATTTTATAATAAAAAATACAATTCTATACTTTCAATTACCTACATTTCTTGAATAATGCGTGTCATTTGTATAAATTAATGTTTTTATTTCCTTTTCCAGACTAGTGGTATGTTAATTACTTTATGCTTCTATAGGCTACATTTTTACTTACAATTTCACACATGTACCACGGCATATGGTAATTGGGTGGAATTATAAGTAAAACTGTAGCCTTAATTATCTTGAAACGTAATGTTTATGTGTGTAAAGTGCTTCTGATGAGTATAAGAAAACTCACGAGTTATTTATCAAAACTTCTCTCCTCTGTCAAATGTTAAGAAATTTATCATCAACAAATTCTCGACTGAATTTGATCTTATTAAAAATTAAAAGTTAATGAAAGAATACTGAAACATGCTGCATTCTGTGATCATTTCATGAAGTCATTCTACTATCACATTATTCCTGTAAAGACTGCATTCGTTGGATCGTAATCAGAGCTGCAAACCGAACCGAATCACAGTCATTTTGCAGAACCGCGAACCGAACCACCCCAAAATTTATAGGTAGTTTGCAGCTCTGAATCGTAATGAAGGCCACTTATTATATGAAAATAGAAGATACGGAGAACTGTAATTGTTCTGTGCGCAAAACCTAATTTATGAGGCATTTATGTCAAAAGCAATGTGCAGTACATTTAGCCGGAATATTCGCTTGCTGTTCATCCTTGTTTAAAAGTGCACACCGTATAATGACATGAGGTCTCTATAATTGCCAATTGCTCGCACAATGTGATGCTGCACGTGTCTCCAAAATTCCTTGGTAAAAATTATAAAATATATTAAAATTATAGCTTTTCACAGAATCGAAAACAAATGACATCTTTCTGGACACGTTTTGATATGCCACCTTGTCGATGGGTGCCAGGTATTTTATTATGTATTCCCTCGTAAAATTCAGCCATAGCAGTAAGCACGATCCGAATTCCCAAGGTCGATTTTTTACGAGCGTAAAGGAAATCTATCATAAGAAGGAGACCGTCATCCTATCCGCAAACACGGAATGTATAAAATGAAGAACGATTTTCCTCCTGCTTGTGCCACGCATATTATTGACGCATTCCCCGTGCTTTGAAATTTCCATTTGCGAAATAATTCGCACTTTTACGGCATCTATTGGGAAACATGCGGTAAAATATCCTCTCGTGTTCGATGGAATTATTATCGTAACTTCTGACAGTGGGTACATCTTTCGTTCTTCTCGAGATTACCAAACAAATTCAACTTTAAAATTTATAATCACCCTCGGCGGAGAACTGCGTCTTATAAATGTTTGCTCGCCCTGTGTAATAACGCGAAAGTATTAGTTTTATAAGAAAATAAAGATAATATACCTGGTTACCCGCCTTTACATTTCTCCATAAAAGGATTAATGTTTTTTTACGTACCTGTGTGTATGAGAGAGAAAAAATTGCTCGAATAAACGTAAGAAAATTTAAGGCGTTTCAATAATAAAACATGTTATTGCAAAAAAATTAGCGTTAGGTTGCATGTGAGCCTCTGATGATGGAGTATCTTTAACCGAGAGTATTTATGCTGCTGAATTGTTATCACCTGTCAGGAGATTATGCAATTTCAGGACTGAATTTCACGTCGGTGAATGTGACTTTATTGGGTGTCACTTTATACGTAGAACGCTTATCATTCTGTTCACGGAATAGCACTTTTAATCTTGATCTTCATAGCTTATTTCCTTTCAGGTTATTGCCTCAATCGGAATTGACTATTTTCTTGTAATAATATTGCAATACAATAATGCAGAATTAATTTGTCTTTCTTCTCAGGTAATCGTCCAAAAAGGGCGAGAAAATTATTATAAGTTGCAGTTAAGAGACGATATAAAATAAGGGTGCCACACACATATCACAAACATTCTCTTATCCGAACGCTCCAAGTTCATAGACTAATATCATTGCTTACGAATTTTTTCGTCACAACAATGCTGCTGGTGAAGGGGAGAGAATCCGGCAGTAGCTGGGCGTTAAACTCGATATAATATTGCAGTGCCGCTGTACGTTATGTAGTTATTATTTTAGAAATATGACTTATTCAGTATTGTTTGTAACATCAATCTCTGAAACTGTATGAATTTTAGTGATAATCCTTTCATCCAGTTTTGAGTAAATCGACATATCGTGAAAATAATAATAAATGCAACAATAAATTGCTTTCCATCTTTACGCGATATGGTCGCAACAAGGTGTTGGAGGAAGCCCAGCGGACACTTACCAAGTTGAGGATCAAGTTGGCAGGCTGCTGGGGGCGTCGAAGAGACACGTACAAAACACGCACACAAAATAAATAAATATATATATCATTATAAATAGCTGCTTCTTACATATATAGGATATACCATATAAAACTTAAGGTACTTCTGGAAGTGCTACAGAGCTGGAATTTGGCATGAATATAGCTCATTGGACATAATCACAGGAAAAAATCAAATTTCAGAAAATGTTATTTTTAAGAGGTGTTTTTGACCCCAATGTCCAATTTTAAACACCCATAAGAAAAGCATTGAAAACTGTGCAGGGTTATATTAAATTGCTTTTTAAAATTATTTAAAATTAAGATAAAAAGTTGGGGCATGCACCACACTGTGGAAGAAAGAATAAAGTTTATTTTTTCCTGAAGACAGAATTCAAATCCATGCTGAATATACGTAAAAATTCGATTTTAATCATAAAATTATGAAAAGTTTTTCTGTTTTCAACAATGCAAACTTATAACTACCATAGCAATGACTCCAATGCCTTTCAATGAGAATGCATTTTTCATACTTCAAGAGCATTGATTTAATGTTTATATTGCATTGTAATCCATTTGATTTCAGTCAACGACGCATAAATACGATGATGTTATAATGTTAAATTAACTTTTATCCGGATACGTACTAAAAGACACGGATGATGAAACCATAATCCTAAAACAAAGAATATCCTATTTTTTACAAAAATTTTAGTGTAACATATAGGCTATTGTTTTAATGATAATTATAGTTATTCCAGAAACTTTAGGAACTAAGCCATGAAACCTGAAATTTGAAAACTTGGACGCGACCCGATTGCCAGAGAATTTAGAAATTCGCAGAAAATGAAAACTATTATCTTATTTAAATGGGTAGTTCAAATAATGTCAGGTTGGTTTATTTACGAGTTACGATCTTGGTATAGGGTGATTTTTTACGCACTTGTAGTGTGCAAGCACCGATAACTCGTGTATTCTTCATCCCAACACCTTGTTGCTATATATATATATATATATATATATATATATATATATATATATATATATATATATATATATAATAAAATTTAAAAAAAAGGTCACTTTACGTTACTCTTTCGCTGAAGAAGGGCTTAGGCCCGATAAGCTTGCGTGTGTTTTTGTGTTCGTGTGTTTTACGTGTCTCTTCGACGCCCCCAGCAGCCTGCCAGCTTGGTCCTCAACTTGGTGAGTGTCCGCTGGGCTTCCCTCAACACCTTGTTGCCACCCTCATCACTACCTTTTCTTTTCCTTTAGTTAATATATATATATATATATATATATATATTTATTTATTTATTTATTTAGTTAGCTAAAATTGCAAGAAGGCCATAAGCCTGGGGGCAAAGAAATAATATAAATAGCTGCTTCTTACGGAGGATATATATAATATAAATATATATATATAGGATATATATAACAAAATCTAAGGTATTTCTAGCTATGCCACGGACCTGAAATATGGCAGTATGATAGGTACAATCAACCAAAAAATCGAAAATTCCAAATTTTTTCATTTTTAGTGGAGTATTTTTGACTCCAATATTCCATTTCGATACTCCATAAGAAAAACATGGAAATCTTTGCAGAGTTTCATAAATTTGCATTTTTAAATTAGTTATAATTCAGATAGAAACTCGGGATGAAAACAGTTTAATAGCTAAAAGAATGAGGTTTTTTATTTTTAAAGACTAAATTGAAATCGATGCCCAATTGATGAAGAAATGTGTTTTTAATCGGAAACCAAGCAGATGCTCAACAATAAAGAACTTCAGCTACCATAGCAACCAGAAGAATTCTTTTCAATGGGAACTGGCAATCCGTATTATAATAGCATCCCTTGAATGCTTTTTAATAGGGAAATTCCTATTGTCCCATTGATTTCAACCAAAGACGTATACAAATGATGACGTCATATTTTTAAAACGCGATATATTTTATTAAATAAAAGAACGTTGCTCCTTTCAATTATGGGGTTGATGAACTGTATATAATAATAGCTTTAATTTAGTGCTTCTAAAGAGAATCAGTGGGTTGTAAACGCGATATATTTATTAAATAAAAGAACGTTACTCCTTTCAATTATGGGGGTTGATGAACTGTATATAATAGTAGCTTCAATTTAGTGCTCCTTAAGAGAATCAGTGGATTGTATTATAATGAAATTGATTTAAAACAACGGCGTAAACTTATAACGACGTCAAAATCCAAAAACGGGAAATATTAGAGAAAAATCTGCCATAAGTTAACATGGAGAAAAGGAATTTCAATGTGTAGACCAATCTAAAAGGAATACGGAGCTAAAATTTTGTGCAAAAATAGGATTTTCATTACAACCAATTATAAAAATCGAAAATTTCAAAATTGTTGATTTTTAAGGGGTTATTACCCCATTTGTACATTAAAGTTTATTTATTTTTATCACGGAAATTATAAGTCGTACTTACAAGCTTTTGCAAGCATTTTGCAGGAAATTCTATATAGAAAGAAAACAAAAATCTTTAAATTTTTCAACAAGCGGGCGCTAAAAATTCGCAATTGTTTAAACAAATTTTCAAGATTTATTTATTTCCGAATGTACTACAGAGCTGAAATTTTTTTAAAGGTAGAATTTGTAAAAAGAGAAACATTTTCATTTATTTTTGCAAAAAAATATTGAATTCTTTCAATCCACATTAATTATCTTAATAGGAGGCACGTTCCCTGTTCACTGACGCTCTTCACCCGCCCCCCATTGCTCGCTGTTATTCATTCTTAACAGGTACTTGTTATGTTTAGATTGTTTTAATGGGATGTTTAATATTTTAATGAATTATATTTTGCCTCAATAAGAAATTAACAAAATTATATAGTTAAGATCTCTAACTTAGCCTTTTCTTATAAACAACATCATAAATTATTCGATTTTCTGTTCTGCGACCATTATAATTTATAATATTATAATTTTATGAATTCAATTGAATAATTTATAAGGGATTTGTTTGGTTTTTAATGAATTAATTGCACAACTCGTTAAAAATAAACTTAGAGGAATAAAAATTACCGGAGATTAAAATATCCGAGATTGAGCATTGAAATATGACAGACAACCAAAAATAGAATGCTAGTCTTTTATAGATTAAAAGACAAGTAACATCCGATTTATTTTTATTTAATCCATAACTTCATTCAATTCCGAGAAAGTTTATTTTCCAAGCACTGAAATTACCGAGGTCAACAATATACGTAACCATGGAAATTTTGTAAAAGTTAGGAAAACTTGAACATAAATTCAATAAAAGCGATTTCGACTGAGATAGTAAAATACGACAAGAATAAGAATCTATTAATTTAGGTGGGTTCAAGCAAATATTAGTAACAATATCTTGATTTTCAGATGTTTTAAAGGAAACAAAAATGAAACCCATTAAAATAAAACTGTGATTTTTACGTTTTATCTCATCCTCATCCTCTGTATTTGAACCCGTGATCGTTCACGAAATTATTTTAGATCATTACGCAGATATTCATTAACAATGATACTCTGAGGAATTTCAGACTTCTAAGTTTATTTCTAATCGAGTTATTCACAAAATTCGATCATTAGGATCACGATGATTCCCATTTACAATATCATTTTAAATATTACTGCTGTAAAAATAACAAATAATATTACAATAATATTCAGCTTTATATTATATTTTGATATAAATATTATAAACAATTAAGATACTATTTCTACATTGCAGTTAAAAACACGATGCTTGGTCGTAAAAAATTATCGGGAGCCGAATATCGCAAGAGAAAAGCTGAGATTCAATTAGAAATTAAAAAGCAATCGGGGCCTATACAAAAATTCTTAAAAGAAGATCCGGCTTTGAGAGAATCTGCAATACAAAAAAATGTGGTTCTCGAAGACAAGAAAAATGAGCCATCTTCGCATAGGTCTACGGAAGTGGCGGATAGTGCGATCAATTCTGATCGTGGATATGAATGTAGAGATGGAATTGTTGACAATATTTCGGATCCTGCAACCTGGCCCTCTGTTATCACAGATTCATTTAGATTAGAGGCAGTTTTAAGAGGACCAACAAAGCCAAGAGCAGATATTAATTACCCTAAAGATAACCGACGATTTACTGTTGCAAACGTCAAAAGGAAGCTGAGAAATGGAGAGGAGATTGATAGAACATGGCTTGTTTACTCAACAATTAAAAACGCAGTGTTTTGCTTTTTTTGTAAACTCTTTAGCTTGACAAAAATTTCTATAACTGAAGATGGTTATAATGACTGGAGAAATTTGAGTCAAACCCTTAAAGAACATGAAACCTCACCAATTCACTTTGAATCACGTAAAAAATGGATAGAATTCAAGAAAAGGATTTTTGGTAATAAACATTAGATTCGTATTTACAAAAAAAATTGAGTGCTGAAACTCGTCATTGGCAAGGAGTATTAGAAAGACTATTTGTTATAGTCGAATTTCTCGGCCGTCAATGTCTCGCATTTAGGGGCTCATCAGACAGAATGCATGAAAGCAATAATGGTAATTATCTACAATTAGTAGAGTTGCTGGCAAAATTTGATTCAGTCATGGCAGAGCATCTGCAAAGAGTAAAATCAAAAGAACACCATAGTCACTATTTAGGGAAAACTATTCAAAATGAACTAATACAGCTAATGTCCACGGCAGTGCGAAATAAAACATTAGAAAATTTGAAGCAGGCAAAATATTATTCGATAATTGCTGATTGTACACCAGACATAAGCAATATTGAACAGATGTCAATAATAATACGTTTCCTCAACATCAATCAAGGGGTAGAAATTTGTGAGCACTTCCTGAATTTCATTCCGGTGGGGAGAACAACTTCATCAGAACTTACCGATGCAATTTTTATGGAACTTGAAAAGTTAGGTATTCCCATGAGTAATATGCGCGGTCAAGGTTACGACAATGCTTCAAACATAAAAGGAAGACACTGGGGTGTTCAAAAAAGGATACTTGATGTAAATAATTGAGCGTTTTTTGTTCCTTGCCATGCTCACTCCTTGAATCTTGTCATCAATGATGCTGCTAAATCATCTCATATCGCTGTTTCATTTTTTAGTATAATACAAGCTATCTATGTTTTTATGAGTGGATCTACAAGACGCTGGTCTGTTTTAATTAAAAAAGTTGCTAAGTTAACTTTAAAATCATTTAGTGAAACTAGATGGGAAAGAAGAATAGAGGCGATCAAACTTTTCAGGTTTCATTCTGGTGATATTTACGATTCTCTTTATGAAATAAGTGAAGATTCATCCTTTGATCCAATTGCTCGACATAAAGCAGAAACATTGGCTAATCAAATGAAAGATTTCCGTTTTATTTGCTGTATTGTTGTCTGGTATAATATTTTAAAGACGATTAACATAGCCAGCAAGTATTCACAGGAAGAAAAAATAGGCATTTCGAAAGTTGTTGATATATTAAAATCAACCATAGAAACCCTAAAGAAATGTCGGTCGGACATTGCATTTGATGAAGTTTTAGAAGAGGCAAAAATAATTGCCGTTGATTTGGAAGTCCAGCCATTTTTTCCCATAAAGACTCGTATTCGTCCCCGACGAAAAACTTTTAACTCTGCTCCAGATGAATCTCTAATTGATTTGAAGACGCAATTCAAAGTAGATTTTTATTTCTATGCCTATGACGTAGTAATCATGTCCGTAGAAGAAAGAGTTATGCAATTACATAACCACAGTAATTTATTCCGTTTTCTATATGATGTAAATAATATTAAAAACATTTCCAAAGATGAACTTTAAAAAAATGTTTGGATCTACAAGCAGTACTAACAAACTCAAATGATATCAATGAGACTGATTTGGATGGCTCGGAAATGTTAGAGGAAATAACAGCACTGTCCCCTTTAATAAAAACGGATTGGACACCATTAGATGTGTTGCAATTTGTTTTAATAAATGATTTTGCTCCTAATTTGGCAGTTGCATTGAGAATTATGCTAGCTCTCCCAATAACGGTAGCGTCGTGTGAAAGAAGTTTCTCTAAATTAAAAATTATTAAAAATTACTTGAGATCAACTATGTCTCAAGAGCGACTGACAGGTCTGGCAACTATTTCTATAGAGCACGATGTTCTAAAAAAAATCAAATTTGAAGACCTACTTCAAGACTTTGCATCTGTAAAAGACAGAAAAAAGAAATTCTTGTAAATATTTGTGACTTTTACAATCAATTCGACGTAAATATATTTAATTTTTGTTATTTTTATTAGTAACATTTTAATCTTATTATTCTGTGTATTAAAAATTTTTATATCAAAACTTTTTTATTATTAAATAGTTACAAATTCAAAACAATCAAATTTTAAATGTTTTTAGTAAAAGCATGAAAAATGTTCTGTAAAAATGCATGAAAATTTAATAATAAATTCTCTGTAAACATATTTTATTGGAACCGGACCACGCACGTCCCAAAAAAAAACAGTATAAAAGAAAAACAAATTTTTTAACCCCAAAAAAACAGATTTCAGACCGAAGAGATCATTAACAATCATAATTAATTTATTAAGTGAAAGTATTTTAATCTTTATTTATAAACATTTAAAAATTAATCTACGTGTAACAATAAAGAAATAATAGAATTAAGATTGAAGAAAGAAAGATCATGAATTTTGGGGGTTAAAAAATGTACGTTTTCCTTTTATACTATTTTTCGGGGACGTGCGTGGACCGGTAGCCTATTTCATTACTGGAAAACTTTATAATTTTGTGATAATTAAACAAGACTATCATCATCATCATCATCATAGGTAGTCTGTCCGTAGACAGGTCCGTGATTATTCTTGGTTAAACCTGGTTCTCCATATACTCCTATTTTCCGCTGTCCTCTTTATTTCTTGATAACTCTCTTTCCCTTTCAAATCGTCTATCAGCTGAAACCTTTTCCTACCTCTTTCCCTTTTCCCATCTAGTTTTCCTTCTAACACGTCTTTAATCATACTCTCTCTCCTCAGGTAATGTCCAACCCAGTTAGCCTTCCTCTTTATGATAGTCTGTATAATCATTCGCTTCTCTCCTATTCTTCGTAGCACTTCATCGTTTTTCATCCTATCTGTCCATTTTATCTTCAGCATTCTCCTCCAAGTCCACATTTCAAAGCTTTCCAAGTATTTGATGTTATTTTTCCTTAGCGTCCATGTTTCTGCCCCATACAATGCTATACTCCATACGTAGCATTTTATCAACTTCTTGCGGATATCTTCCCTTATATTCCCTGTAAGTAGTTGTTTCTTTCTCCTGAAAGCCGCTTTTGCTTTTCCTATTCTAGTTTTGATCTCATCCGTACATTTTGCCTCTCGTGTTATGATACTTCCAAGGTATTTATATTCTGAAACTTGTTCTAAAGGCTTTCCCCCAATAGTTATGTTCAGATTCTCTTCTTTACCCGATATTCGAATGACCTTGGATTTTTCTGTATTTATTTCCATACCGTATTTTCTACCTGTCATCACTAGTCTATTTATCATTTTTTGTAGCTCCTCTTCCTTTCTTGCTAGAAGTACTTGATCATCTGCGTATTTCACTGTTCTTATAATCCTTCCTCCAATTTTGAAATCCCCTGTGCCTTCTAAAGCTTCTTGCATTAGACTTTCTCCATATATATTGAATAGGGTTGGCGATATGCAGCAGCCTTGTCTTACTCCTCTACCGATATTTATTCCGCAGGTGTCCACATTCTCAAACCTGACTTTACAACTTGATTCTCATATAGATTCCTAATCAGTCTCCTGTCTTTCCAGTCTACACCTATATCCTTTAATATCTTCATCAACTTTACCCAATTTACTCTATCAAAGGCCTTCTTCCAGTCTACGAAACATGCGCAGATATCTTGACTGTATTCTATTGCCCTTTCTGATACGATTCTAACTACTCCTATAGCATCTCTAGTTCCTCGTCCTTTTCTGAAACCGAATTGATCTTCCCCTATTATTTCTTCTGCCTTTTTCTCCAGCCTTTTATTAAGAATCCTCGTGATGATCTTCGATGTGTGTGACAGAAGGCTTATAGTTCTGTAATCTTTACACTGCATTGCCTTTAGCTTCTTCTTTAGAGGGATCATTGTTACTTCTAGGAAATCTTGAGGCCACTCTCCCGTGTCGTAAATCTTATTAATTAATTTCTTGATCGCTTTTAGTCCTTCTGATCCTATGACTTTAAGTATCTCAGCCGGTATTCCATCGCTGCCCGTGGCTTTCCCCTTCTTTAGTTCCACTATCGCCTTTTCTACTTCGCTCTCCATAATACTTGGTCCTAAGTTGTCTTCTTCAATGTTTTCCTCATTTTCCAGTTCTATTTTTGCCGCTCCTGCCTGTTTGCTGACTTTCTCATCACCTATTTGGATGGTAACAATCTCTATCAAACAAGAGGGCGAGGGCCCGAAAGGCTCCGCGCTTGGGGCGCCAAAATATCTTGGGCCGGGCCTGATTGCTCTCCTATATGGTCTATGTCTACTGTTTCTCATCTCTCTTCCCTTGACAGAGTCCTAAATTTTTTCCTTAGAATTGAGAAATATCGTATAAATTCTCTTCGGAATGCCTCTAATGATGCTATTTTATCTGCTCTCTCTTTGGATAATCTTACTGCGACTCGAACTAAATCTGATCTTTCTTTTGTTCATATTATTTTAAACTCCGTTAGAGATTTTCCTGAGTTACTATCCCATATAAATTTCCGAGTTCCACCCAGAAATATTCGTTCTTTTTCCTTATTTCATATGTTTTCTCCGAGAATTTCTCTAGCCAAACGTTCTCTTTTCTTTCGTCTTCCTTCTATTTTGAATACCTTACCTCCACATATTGATCCTCTTTCCTATTAATAAAATAATTTATAAAGCTAGGAGTCACACATATTCACCTAAATAATCACAGTCATCATTCGACACAATTATTGTTAGTTTTTCTACTGGATATTTTTGTTATACCTATTGTTCATACCTAGAATTTTATTATTTTATTATTATTATTTTCACTGTAAATTGTCGATCGCGCTGTGTGTGAAATTATAAATAAATTATAAATTAACTTAGAAGCCTGAAATTCCTCAGGATTTCAGTGTTAATGAATCTCTACGTTATAACTAAAAATGATTTTGAATGAGGTCACGGGTTTGACTCCAGCGGATGAATGTCGTTTCCCATAAGATAAAACGTAAAAATCACCTTTTTGGTTTGAAGACTTTCATTCTTTTACTCTTTAAAATGTCTTAAAATTAAGTTGCCAACACGAAATTTACGCTTAAACCCGCCAAAATGAATGAGGATTCTTATTCTTACCGTCGAATATTAAATCTCTTGCGAATTCGCTCATATTTTCAATTTATACTCGGGCTTTGGTAAATTTTTTTACATTTCAATACTAAGATTCCATTGTTACATGTATTGTTGTCCCCAGTAATTTCAGTGTTTATGCACTTATATAGTCTTAAAGATAAAAAATAAGATTAAAACTTGCTCGAAATGGCCGAAGATGTGAATTAAATCGGCCGATGTATTCTTGTTATTTATATCTTTATCTATATTACTAAAATCCTATTTCTGGTTGTCTCTCTCTCTCTCTCTCTCTCTCTTCAACCTCAGTCATTTTTAATCTCCGAGAATTTCAGCCTTCTTTTTTATCGAGTTATTCAACTAAGTTTCATAATTTGTTATTAAAAATCCTTAAAAATATATATTCATTAAATTCACGCCATGTCAGGGTGTGAAAATAGATCAGAAAATCAAATAATTAAAAATATAGTTTGAAGTGTTAAATTAAATGTCATTTAAATTTATCATTTTTGTTAATTTGTCATTAGAAACCAAAGGTGCATTCCGTATAAAATACCCATATTCAATTAATCCCATATTCAAAACATATTCTCTTGAAACTAA
This sequence comes from Tanypteryx hageni, assembly GCA_028673005.1. NCBI lineage: Eukaryota > Metazoa > Arthropoda > Insecta > Odonata > Petaluridae > Tanypteryx > Tanypteryx hageni. The sequence goes on from CM054117.1 coordinate 51,053,730, forward strand.
TCTAAATCCAATAGGTACATGGTAGGAACGAAGAAACAGCGAGCAAGGAAGAGGGGGGTTGGGTTGCCTGATAGCATGATGAATCCAACCTGCTGGTTGGCGCCGTCGCATTACCAGCTTGGCTGTAAATGCGAAACGAACTTATATAACGAGCTCTTTATCGGCTTTGGCCTCATACTCCTCCCTACAAGCGAGGACGCTTGTTTGGAGGGAGGGCTTCCGGCGAATCAAGACTAGCGATAGGTCGCTTGTAGCGGTCCCACCACCTAGCCCTGATATCGCCCAACATCCACACCTCGTCGTGCGGCGACAGTGCTGCCTTGAGGTAAAATTCCTTGGACATCCTCGGCAAGAGGATGTCCAGGGGTTCCACATTCCCGTCTAAATGCATCCGGTCGACATGGTCGTATCTTCCACGACCAAGTATCAACCGGAGTGCATTATTCTTCACTACCTGCAGCCTTTAGAGGGTGGTCTTGGACACTCCAGACCAGACCGGAGCTGCTTAGGTGATGATGGGCCTCACGCAGCTCAGGTAGAGGCGTCTCTTGGTGTCCGCCGACAATACACCCGGGCGCAGAATCGGACGGATTCTGGCTAACGCCCCGGGTGCCTTGCGGCGGACACTCTCCACCTGAGGCTTCCAGAGAAGCTTCCGATCCAGCACTACCCCCAGGTACTTGACCTCGGGGTTCCAAGGAATTTCCTCCCCCATCATCGACAGGTCGACTCCAGGCGGCGCTCCACTTCCAGGATGGAAGATGACGGCCGAGGTCTTGCTGGGATTTACCGCAATACGCCATCGACGATACCAGGTGACCAAATTGTCGATGGCGTACTGCAAAGACTCTACTGCCTTGTGCATTTGGAACGACCGCGACAGAAGCCACCACATGACTTTCTTCATATCTGTAATATTTCTAAAAAATCCAAATGGGTTACATAATAATAAATATTTTAAGAAACTGCGAGAAAATTTTAGACCACAAAGAACAGAAATAAAATCAAACCATATCCTTCTGATATTGGATATAGCCACAAAGCTCCAACAATTAAGAAAAGAAATTGGAGCGTTACTAAGACGTAACTAAGCGTCAATTGTTAACAATAGTTGTCGGTAGGGGGCGTGGTGGTAACAGCTAAAAATATAAGATATCTCTTAAACAATGCATTATATGGGAAAATATTTCAAACAAAGGTTGTGCAAAATTAAATTTCCTACAACATTTATTCCAAAACATTTTTACATTTATCAAATATTTCAAAATAACGGATAAGTGACCGATTTTTATAAAAACTAATAAGTACTTCTGACTTTTATAAAAACGTTAAATATAGAATTTCGCGTTGACCTTATCAATCAATAGTTTTTGAGTTAGAGCACCCACAAAAATCTATCACATACACACACTAACATTCACACAGAGATAATCGAGAAAATGATTAAAACGTGTTCAGGGGACCTCAAAACGTGTATTTCCGTTGAAATCTCGAAGTCGATTTTTTCATAAATACAATACTTTCCCCTATACTACGTATATGGAGAAAGTAAAGACACTAATCAAAATGAGTATTAATTATCTAGGGAGCGAGCGTGCGTTTGAGCGTGTGTGTGTGGGTGTGCGCGCGTGCGTTTCAGTGTGTGTGAGAGACAGTGTGTATGTGTGTGTGTTTTAATGAGTGAGTGAGTGAACGTGCAAGCGCGTGTTTGGGCTTGCTTCCATGTGCGCGGCGGTGTTTGTGTGTGCGTGTGCGCATGCGCGTGTGTGCGCGTGGATGTGTGCGCGTGGATGTGTGAGCGTGGGTGAGCGCGTGTGTGTGGATGCGTGCATGTGTGTGTGTATGTGCGCGCGCTTTCCTGTGTGTGTGTGCGCGCGTGAGTGTGTGAGAGACAGTGCGCGTGTTAGAGAGCGTGCGCGTGTGTATACATGCCATTTTTGTATAAAATATAAATGACAGAAGGATCAAAAGTATTTAACTTATTGTTCGGTTGTTCTCGACTGTGTCCCGATTTTTCTTTATCAGAACCTAATCACCCAACCTTAGAACCGCGCACAGAGGACAATTTCGGACTCCTAAAATCACCATCAGCATCAAAATCGTAGGGGCGATTGTTTTCACGATCGTAATACTTTCTCCGCACACTCCGCTTATATGATAACGTAAAAACCGAAAAATAGATCTTGAAGCACGAAATTGATAAAACAAAACTAAAAACATATGAAATTAGAAATCGATATTTTTTATTGGGAAAACTCGGAGCGCAGATGAAGATACAGAGGACAGCACTTAGGGAAGAAATCGTTCGAGAGAACTCTTCGTCGCCGTCTTTTTCCTTCGAGGCTAAACGCGCCCTTGTTGGAAGCTGGGGAGACTCATAATTGAATTCTCACGCAGGATCGTTTAACATTCGCTCTACGCTTAGCAAGCCACCAACACGGCGTAACTGTTTGACCCACTTCTGGAAAGAAGAATATCAAAAGAGGGGGTGGAAAACGAGAATCTATTTAATTTGTTGCAATTTTATCGTCGATTCACACGGCGCTCCCAACATTGCTGGAAACCAGTTTCAAAACTCCCCATGCTTCTTTTGATGTAAAAGTGAAGGTATTATTCTTCTTTAATTATTATTTAATTGTTTTGCAGTTTAAGAATAACATGCAACATGACTCTGTAAATCATTGATTCACATTTCGTGCTCTCGAATGTTATGATAGGTTTAAATAGGTGTAAATGAAGAGGTTGAGACAATTTGTAATGCGTGATGGTACTCATTAACACAATCGATTGTTCAGTGATAGCCGGTTTGTGCTTGCTTTAGATGCTTAGGTACGTCACCAAGGTGCCCGGACAAAACAACGTTGTGTTTTATTGTCTGTCATTTAGCTTTCTTTATTATAATTTCGTTGGGATTAAAAATAACCACGTTAAACATCTATATTTACAAAAGAAATGGATCATCATTTCTTGCTGGAGAAAAGTCAAGTTATAAAACTAAACAACCTTCGAGAGCCGGGGCACTTTTAACGTCGGCGCAGCTCACCGACGGACCCTCGATATTGCGTGCTCCAAAGCAATACAAACCATCCAAACGGGCCTCTTATTAAGGAAATTGCAACGAGTCTTAAAAGCGTCTACGTCCAAGATCCTTATTTTTGTTTATGGTTCGAATCCGTAGAATACATCAAATCCGAGGCGAGATAATTTACCGAGATTCACTTCTATTGCACATAATTTTTCTACTCTGATAGCAATGAATGCTGTTCTAAATCTCGATAAAAATTATTGCCGAATATTGCAATAATTATCATTTTTGAGAACACATATTTTTATGTGCAGTTCATGAACTTGAAATCGGACGGAGTAAAAGAATATTGGAGTAAAACATTTACTTACACATTAGCTTGCTTTCGGGTGTAGTGATTGGGAAAGATAAGTAACCTTACACCAAGTGGTTTCTTAACACACTGATATGAAAAGCATTTCGAAATTTCAGAAAATTTTTAAATCTCCTCAATAAAATTTCGTAAATCCGCCTATCGACCAAGAGTCATCGATAAAATTTAAGGAAACTAGACGAATGTTAATTAAGTAACGTTTTTTTTCGCCGGGTAAAAACCTCAAATCGTCCAAAACTTTTCAGTCATCCATTGTCTGATTTTATTTTTTGAAGAACAGGTGTTCCAAACACGTGCCTGTCCGTCAAGAACGAAATTTCACCCGAAAAAACCAGTCCCGAGTTGGTGAACAGCATCAACACGAAAAACGAAGCTCTTTAATCTTCTCTCGCGATGCGGAATGAAACACCATTTCCAATTTTACCTACGTTCGTGGAAAACGCAGAAAGATACGTATCTCGCGCCCCTCCCACGCGCTGATTTTTTGCGCTTTCTTTTGCGGATGACTGTCTAACACAATTTTCGTATCCTGGTTTCGACAGAATTCTTTCGACAAGTGGGTTACCTTGAACTCCCGTTCATCCATCCCTCCTCCATCGGATGCAAATGTTTTTCTTCCTTCCCTCCCCCTCCGCCCCCTCCGCCCCCTCCGCCCCCTCCGCCCCCTCCACCCCCTCCCTTCCCCTCCCTCTCCCTCCCTATCCCATCGAAAACGAAAAGAGACGAAACTTTCTCCTCTTCCCCTCCGCCTTCAAACATTCACCTTCCTCCTCCTTCACCCCAACCCCCATCTTCCTCATCTTCTTTTTCTCTTTTCACCCTTGGCAACCTCCTATGACGTACGTGATCCTGTGATTCATGACAGGAGGAGAATCTCTCTCTCTCTCTATCTCTCACACACACCTTCCTATTCGGATGACGTAATTCGGGAGGGTGACCGAGATGAGAAGAGTTGAACGGAACGGCGATCACCTTCACAGGAATTGAGGGGAAGGGTTACAGGAGGTGGAGAGGAGGGTGGTTGTGGAGTGGGAGAGAGTGGAAAGTGAAAAGAGGAGAGGGAGCGGAAGAGGGGAGTGGTTCTATGACGGCAGGTCCCAGAGCGGAAGGATTGTATGTTGGGAGCGGAAGCCGCCATCGAGGAAGTGCGTCGCGGTCTTTTGGTGAATTTTTATTTGTCATCCTGGAGTACATAATTAAGCCCCGGAGGTTTTTCTTTGTTGATCCAAACCGCACCGCCTATACGCTTACGTGGTTAATCCTCTATACAAGCACGGTCGTAAGACTTACGTGGTCGGAGCATCTTACGTACAATGGAGAAATATAGGTCGGAAGTTTAGGAGAGGATGTTCTAGGAATGGCTGAAGGACCGACGTACATTTGGAGACACGGACATGGCGACGAAATACGTGAGATCGATTGTGGGACAGAGCGTTACCGAGGCTCACTTTCTTCAAAGGGCAATAAGAGATCATAATAGGAGAGTCAAACCTGCAAGAGAAAATTATTAGGGACGTTTTGGCATTGCATCCTCTGCCGTCCACTACTTAGATGAATTTCAGGGTTACATCGAGATGTAGATTATAAAATGTTTAATGTTTACAGAATGGCGCTTAGACAATTTTTTGCGTTCTAGTGCTTGCTTGCAATTTCTATGAATATATATATATATATATATAACCGTGTATGTATATTCCCTAGTCAAAACCAATTAATTAATTAATTGGTAGGACCTGTCGCAAGGCAGAACACGAATGAATGAATATATATGTGTGTAAATGGCTAAAGCGAACAGGAGGACGCCATCAGAAAGAAAGCACAAAGCACAAATAAACTGTATTTATGTTTACTTAGTAGTTTATTTCTTTTATCACATTGCTGCTGTGTACCAGTCTAACTTCTATGCTGGTTATTTGCGATCTTTTATTTTGTTTTCAACTAACGTAACAACCCTGTAATATCATATTTTTTCTTTTTGGCAAATACTAAATTTTTTCGTAGACTCATCAGTAATTGTGCAATGGGATAGAGATGGAAGTAAACCATTGAAGTAATGCATAGATTTCCATATTAAATTAGGGCGTAGGCTAAGATATAAGATAGTATCGTAAGAAAAAGGATCATCAGTAAACCTGAGTTCTCCTGTACTCTCCTGATCACAACATTCCTTACAATATATGTCTCTCCATAAGATGTTTGAGAAAACCATATGTGTATTTCATCCACAAATCAGCCGTCACCAGCGGCGACTCAGCGATGGTAGATTCTATATTCTAGAAGATTTTACATTTTACTGTCGATGAATCATCTATATCTACATAACACTTGGAAAATCACCAGGTAGGTAGGTGGCAAGGGGTACAGTGTACCAAATTTACTAAAATATTTCAAACTTTCTTACATACCCTATCATGATCTCTGATCGTTTTGAAAAAAAAATGATCTCTTTTTCGCTCCGTCCTCAGTGTTTTATCATAGCCATTAGTTGAGCTCGACAATTGTTGTATGAATAACCTCCTTTATTAGGAATTTTCGTTGGATTCTTTTTTCCGATTATTTCTCGGCCAACGTTATCGAAATCTTCTATCTATAGGTAACCTTTGTTAGTGATCTCTTACCGACACTAAAATAAGCCTATATAACGGAATAAAAACTCTTGGCGAATTTCCGTTTAGATTTTAAAATTCTGACACATCTCATCAGTATTATATTTAAGCAGGTGAGAAGCATCGTTGTGCAATAAAGACATTCCATGAAGTATTATGGATATAATGAAACTGAAACAAAAAGCTCCCATTCAACTATATCCATCAGCCACGAAAAGGTTATAAAAATTCCGACTACAAAGTAGCCGTCATCAGTGGGAGTATTCTGACGATCCACATATGAATAAAATTTACGGCGGTGGGCATAATCTCGCGGAACTGTTCCATGATGAGCAAATAAAATGGTATCTTTTTATTTTCCACAGTTTTTAATATTTCAATACGACCCGGGTTTCCGTGTGATACATCATCTTCAGGTCAAAGATGATAAAGAAGATGAATTATCACATCGAAACCCGGGTGTAACTGAAATGTTTTTAACGGTGGGAAATACAAAGTTTTCATTTTATTTGTTTATCACGATTCGAGGTTCGAATAACATTCCCTATGAATGCATCAAAACATGTCCTGCTAAAAAGTCATTTGCGCACTTCATCCGTTTCCTCCCATGTTATAGAGGTGAGAGGTGAGTCATCAAATGAAAAAAAACACGATATCTTTTTGGTTACAAAACTCTTCTCGAACGTTGCGAAACAACGGTGGTGTCATAAAATGAAAGCGGGAAGACATTTTTCGGAGGGAAAAATTCGTCACTGTAGCCCTTGAAAAAGCAGCGCAGTGTTTTTTTATTATCTACCGCACTTCCTCGGGCATTTATGTAAATCTAAATAACCGCCTCTCTCTCTGAGTTCACGTGATTTCTCCTCGAAAGAATGAATAGCGACGGCAGTCGCCTAGGTTCCCTTATCTCCCCGAGTTTGCTTCGTGATTCACGTTTAAGCGATTCCGCGTGCGTTGTCACAGTACGCGTGATGACAAAGGGTCTTGCGCGTCACAATCTCCAAACCATAATTTCTTTTCAGCACGTGAGCGTTAACGTCATTGTTTATTGCAAAACTTCAAAGCCGCTTAGCAAATATTATTTTTGCGTTCATTTTACATTTGCGTGATTCTCTAATATCTAGCGATGACGATGAGTGGTGTGGGTTAGAGTTCACCTGGTTATCTCATTAGCCAAACATTAAATGTTAAGAATAGCTTTTTAATCAAAACGAATAAAACTTCAAACAATATCAGATTTATCATTTCCTACGCTAAAAATAATAACATACTTTATCATTAATCTTATACAACCTTCATCACGTTAGGAGTTACCTCTAAATAGGAGTGGAAATGGGTTTTCAGAACTAGGGACAACCGTCCGGCCTTTAACGCGGTTTCACGTTTATGCGATTTTTGAAGACTGATTTATTTGATTTTTAGCGAACAATTCCTGACGTGGAGCAATTTTGGCGCGCCACGCTACCACATGAATCATGTTTGAGTCGGTTAAGTTTGGTCCTTTCATCCCAATAAAACCTCTCATCATCAATTTCCATCTAAGGGACGTCAAAACTCTTTTAAAGGTAACTTTTACATGTTCTTTTGTTACGCAATTTGTCTTCTACCATTGTTGCTGTGTAACATTTGACTCTTTAATCCAGTATCGACTTTAATAATAAATTGTATTGCAATATGTACACTAAGTAAAATTTATGAAACTTATAGCTATTTATTACGGAATAAAACCAAGTTTTATTATATTAATTTTTTAAAATTGCATTAGTTCAATATTAATATATCTATTTATTATAATATTATGCCGTGTTTTACTATATTATTCGGAGTTTAAATATTAAAAATTAATCCGGCGGGTTACTATACCCTTATTTTCCATAGACTTAAGGTTCCTAAAATGCGGTTTCCTATTACACAGCGTTTTCCAGGAACGTATCCCTCACGTTATAAGAGTGACGGCTGTATACGTTCCGAAATCAGTGGAGGAGCAGTGGTGATGGTATGAATAAACAAGACGTAGCTACGCAAAAAAAATCCACTGTCGAACTTTGTATACGGCGCGTACCCGTGTATACGCCAATTTTCGTCCCTGTCTACGAATCTTCCAATAGTCATAATTTCTAAAAATTAATGCTATTTTTTTTAAGTCATACCTCTCCATTGGGAAATTACCTGATGTTTACTTTTGGATAATTACTCCGGAGTTCGGCTACATATATTTACATCGATTTGGTTCAATTTTACGGTACATTTCGTGAAGTTTGCTCATCATTCGTGAATAGAAGACGCTCATATAGTTTCGCGTTTGCTGGCACGGTTGAAACTTTAATGATTTAACGAGTACTTTCTGCTTGCGTATAATTATCGCAAATCGCATGAATTTAAGCATCCTAAATCGATATTAAAATGAAATTAGGCGAGGATCAAAGGGCAGATCTCAGAGGGCAATTACGGATTCGTCCCGAAGCATTACTCAAACGCGGCCAGACGCAAGCGTCGCTTTTAACCTTTGAATTTAAAATTCATATATTCCGACGCAGTCTCCCAAGAATACTCAGCCATCCTCTCTCTCTTTCTTGTCGTATCGTTTGACTTTACACTTTCATAATGAATTCCTCACCTCAGAAGAAGCGATGCGTCCGATGACGCGAGCAATACGTGGAGTTACACCTGTACCCGAGAACTCTGAAAAACGTCTACTTTTTTCTCTCCCTTTAACTCAATGATATTTCTCCAAGAAAGGAGAAAGAGAATTTCTGCCGATATTACAGTGCGAAATTTCCATGGAAATCAATAATTCGGATTGAATTCTGGTCCTACAATCAGATGCGTTTGTAACCGAAGATAGGGCGCATTTTCCCGGGAAATCTTCGCGAATGGAGTAGATTCAGCAGAAGGTGCCTTGGAGCTATCTCCGAGCCATGCGAGTAAAAGCGACAGGTGAACTTCAGTGTACATAGGGCGATCTTTGACCTTTTTAAGAATTACCGTCCTGATCGCGGCATTTACAGTATATAAAATCAGGTCAAAGTTTTACCTATGATGCTCAAACTTGCAAATCTCGACAATTGTGGATAGAAAAAGTTCGACTTACACGAAATTCATATACAGTATTTACTCGCGTAATTGCCTCCATTGCGTAATTAGCTTGCTTGAACTATGAGGAGGAAATAGAAGATTTTTTTGTGATATGATCACTTGCATACGAAACCGCATATTTGCCCAACAATTGTTTTAATGCAAAAAATCGTGCAAAAAAGTGGGAAATTACGTGAATGAATACGGTATTTCATTCATTCATTCAAAGAAATTCGTTTTTATGTGGAGTCGATCCTTGATAACTCGAATTTTTGATGAACTGAAGCAGACATTTTTATTCACACTTGTATTTACACAAGCTAAAATAAATTTCTATAACAGAGAGTTTCGAAATAGATCTGTCTTCTTCTGTAGTTCAACCTAAATACAAGCTGAGGGCAATGGATACGATACATTAAAATAGAAACATTATACTCATCGCTTCAAAAATTGAATGCGAGTAACAATTAGAAATGAAGTATGTAATAAATTCAGCCGAAAATTGTAGAAATCCAGAGTTAAGATCGTATCAAAATGAAAGAAAAAACCTTTCACGGATTTATTCCATCAAACAAATTCGATGATCCTGAAAGCTTTTTTTAAAAGTTTTTTATATAATCTTAAAGTTAGAGAAAATCTATCTGCTGCAGGACTATTTCGATAATTCATGTCTAAGTTGTAGAAGGATTTGGAGGAAAACTATGATTTTGGAATATTAATCAATCCATCCAATGCACATTTTTAGATGGAACGGATAAAAAGATAAATACGAACTGATTAGAAAAGTACTTTGCAGAATGTGCAATAGATTTATCTTTATTGTGGACTGACACATAGAATTCAAAGACACAAATTGTACAGCGACTAAAAAGCTAGGCTAGTATGATCGTGGAACAAGGTCTCAACTCACAACAAGCTTCGAAGGCGATGTTTAGATGGGCGAATTATCTTTTCGAGAGTGGCATAGGATTGCGATTGCCTTGCCTGGGAAAAAATACGCCACTTATCAAAAGAGAACTTCATTAACGCTATTGCCTATGAGGCAACGGGAGATCCTACAACAAGCCTGTCGCGTTTTAGCGCGGTGTTAATCCAATAGTAAACCTCTCACCCGAGTGTTTCTTATAAACGATTAATAATCGCCATTTTCGATTCTGCCATCCGTGCTTTTCACTAGCGCTGACCTATTGAGGTTTCGTCGAACCGATCGTTTAGTTGCGCAACCTGTCTCCACTGCGAAATTACAACATGTCGCGAAAGTTTATCCGATTGTCGCTAAATAAAAAAGACAACGTTAACGTGATTATACGCCTCCCAAAAACCAAGCGTTCTTGCAACTAAAAAAAAAATCATTGCGTTGGATGTTTAACGCGCGCTTTCGTCGGAAGCGTTATGCAGCCATGTAAGAAAGAAGGCGTGTATTTAGTTGGCGCGAGGACAAAGAGAAACCCAAAAAGGTTAACGTGAGGTTAAACATGAGATGATCTATAGTATGAGGGAATCCTTGGCAACTTTTATTCTCGCCGCCGTGAGCGGAATTCCTTACTGGCGATAGGTTGGAACCAGTGTCATTTCGTAGCAGGTCGTCAAAGGATTATTTCGTTCTTGCGACAAACGTTTCAAGAAATCGCGCTGCCTTGCGTCTGTTCGAAGAAAAGTGTATACGCGGTCATTTGTTTTATCAGTTTTCCTAGCGTTTGCGTTATTAGTAACATGTTTCACAGAAAAAAGTAAAAAAGTTCTATTGAAAATCTTGGGTTAGAATTTATAGATAAGGCAACAGCCTTTGGTCTCACAAAAGAGCTTGAGATCAAGAATGGCTAGAAAAATGTTTAAAAACACAGATAATAAAAATACGATTTCATAACTATTAGATTTTTCGTTTTAATATACATATACATTTATCAGCCATTAGGTGACAACAATGAAGTGTAGAAGAATGGAGTAAAAGTGGAAACTATTCGATAAGTTTAATAGTCCGGAAGTCATTGAGGAGGTGCGTGTTGTAGTTGTATACCGGTGATAGCGAGCGTAGGGATGTTAGATAAGAGCGTACCAGAAAAACAGAGGCGTCAAACTTTAACTCCTGAAGGGCAGTCTGTAAGACAACGCCTACATTATAGTGTCAAATTACAATACTGCTTTACTTTCCGAAAGTTTACATTTTACAGCAGAATAAAGAGAACATTAAGTTTTTTTAATCACCTCTTAAACCTCGTGGCATTATTACACACGGGAAATCTATTTCTAGATATAACTAGCGAATAAATAATAATAAAAAATAATAGAAATATAAGGCACAATTCACCTCACTAGTTAAAGGTTAATTAGACTATGTTTGGTGTAACGCAACTTTCATCCAAAACCTATTGGCGGCTTGCTGGTTAGTAATACAAATGTAAATGTTAACCCCCCTTTCACTGTAAATCCTGGTTCGCATAACACGGATTCGCGTTATACTGCACTTTTGATGAATGCATTCCCCTATGCAACTTCAAATGTGTCCGGCCCGCCGAATCACTCGTGACTTCCAAAACATTATTCGTTACATATTTAGCCTGCCGCGCAAAACGTTTGCCGATCACTTTTATAAATTCCATAGTTAAAATTTTCCTTGATCAAACATCGAACATCTTAATAATAACTCTTCTAATGTGTTTGATGCGCCTTCGTTTAACATAACCGAAGGACAAACTTCACGGACGATTTGAGGGGAAACAGCCTGGATCCAATTCATCGCTCGGAAATAACCTAAGAGAAGCGAGAGTCGATTTTCTCCTCCGATGACGAACTTGTGGGCGTGAGCTTAATGACGCGGAAAACAGAACACGTCCGTGCGAACGCCCCTCGGAATACCTGAGGGCGTCTGCATTCCGTGCCCGATTTCAAGGTGACGCATGTCCCGAGTCCTTCCTGATTCAGCGATGCGTAAGGGAAGAATATTTGGACGCGTGTCAAATAATAGCCGACCTTTTGGACGCGATGAAACACGCCTTTATTGATTCCTGCTAAATGTAAGCTTAAGAGGAAGTGGCCATCCGTTCCTTTGATTAGAGCCTCTAATAAGAGAAGCGGTATGAATCATAACCGTCGGATGTTATTATGTATATCACGTGCAGTACATATGTAGGAAGTGCTGAGATTGGACTCGCGAATGAATGTTCGAGGTGTGTGTAAAACTACTCTGTCCGAGCAATGTTGGACGCGACGACAGGAGGGGGATCCGGAAACGGATGACTAACGACACCCCACCCGGCTCTCCTATAACAAGGGGAATGCGACCTGAAAATACCGTGTAATGTGAATCCGTGTAATGCGAACCTGGTTTTACATAGTGAAAGGCTGGTTGCGTTTCATACCCCTTCAGGTACACTCCTTCAGACCAAAAATTCGCGAATCACACTCTCTGATACATCAATGAAGTGTTGTTGCCGGTTATCTGGGCTGTAAAAAAAAGCACTGAGGCACTCTAAAATATCTCTTCCTCGCTCAGTAATCTGGAATCTCAACGTTCCAAGTACGACCAAACTGCGTATTTCCGATCCCACGTTGGATGAATTTTGGTGTTAAAAACAAACGAAAGTGATCGAAAGACGACCAAAAAAAATTAATCAAGAATTATTTTTATTGTATTAATTTTTCCACCGCAAGATTAGATCTAAAACGGTTATAATTCAGCGTCATTATTTGTATCATGTCCGCAGAAACATCCGTGACCGTATGTTATACCTGACATTCCTCACTTCTTCGTTTATTTTTCTTGGTTTTCTTCCGATGGCAGCATCGTTTTCGTAGTTATTATATTCCTAATTCATTTTACTTATCTTGTCTCTGTGCTTGTAAGGTATTTACACCGATCACTCTATTTCTGTTGGTTTTTCCCCTATCTATGTAATCAATACATCTTTTTCTCCCGATATTCTCCTAACTTTAGTTTTTTCTATATTTATTTTCCCTTCAAACTGTCTTTCGGTTATGGCCAATCCACTAATCATTTTCTAGGTTTCCTTTTCCTTACTTGATAGGATTACTTCGTCATCCTCATATTAAATTGATCTTTTAAGTAAAACATATGAAGATTATTACTGCCTTCTCCTGTCTACAGATCTCTGATATCTCGTAACAACTCATTAACGTAATTTATATTGTAATTATAATTATTCCTTCAACTATGACATAATTACGAACCCATAGAATGCAGAATTCTCAGGATAAAGATATTTATCCCTGTTTGTTTAAGGCAAAAGTCAGAGTTTTATATAAGTAATCGACTGCATCAAAGGATATTTAAAAATATTTGCCCATTAGGGTCAGTAAAACATACCGTAAAAGATAATATGCAATATATACTTCGTTTACAGAAAAAAGAGAAGAATAACCAAAACAATTCATGATCATTCGCGGTTAAATTTATAAACATTTTAACCTTATTTCTTTTATACGTAAATATTTTTTTACTAGCAGATTTATCCGTCAAATATGACGGGAGGTGGTTCGCCATACCCGTTACGGAATACCATTGCTGTTTCATTCGCTGTTGGGATATTATAGCGCCTTTGATCTGATCGTCTATCTCTACGAAAAACAATATTGACTACAGGACATACTCGCTTTTCCTCTTGAGCTTTTCTTCTTTCTTGATTTTCAATTTCTTGCAACATACGAAAGGATCGGCAATTCGATTATTGGCTCTAATAAATCGATCTATCTTCAGCATTACATCAGGCAGGCAATCATCATTTTCTGGAATGTCCATACGTCCTTCAGTTGCTTGAGTACTATCCACGACATACAATTGAGCAAACTTTCTTGACTCTCCGTCTGGAGGATGAAGGTGTGATGTACGGTGATATATTTGGCCATGAACCCTAAAAACATATGGACCTTTTCCTGACGAATTCGAAATTTTTGCGCCCATTGAAGCAAAGGAAAGAGCACTGTTATAGGATCTAATTTTTGAACGAAAATTTTTCTAATTTGGATTCTTGGGATCAGTCATCAAATCTTGCGAAAACTCAGGATAGCGTAATACCTGACCATTTTCATAGCGTGGTTTTTCTAATTTAATTTTTCCTTTGTGAGAACAGTTTTTGAATTTTTCATCAGTTGGTCGCTCTTCAAGAAAATTTCGGGGTCCACAAAATTCACAAATCGCATCCATTCTACCACAATAATGTTGAATTATTTCATTTTCGTTTGCACTTTGAGATTCGATACGAATGACTTGACTTTCTCTTGCTCGTCGATGTGAAAGGGCATTGGGCATTCTCTTCTCTCAATCGATCTAAGGTTTCCTGTCTTTGTCTTGCCCTCCATCTTTGACATCGTTCGCGATTCAACTCAGCACGTCTTTCACGGACTCTCACATCATTGGTTGTTAATATGTTTCTTCTTCGTTGTCTTTCACGATTAAAGTTAGCACGACGTTCATTCATTTTTTGAATAGTCTGGAAAACGTAATATTTTTTTTAATTAGCGGTTTTAAGATAAATTAATCGCTTATAAGAAATGCATTCTCGTAGATATTTTAACATTTTCAATAAAATTTCAATATAAAATAACAGATTTTACAAAATTACATTGTTTACAAACCTTTGTATAACACGTTTTAAAAAAACTATATAAACCAATATATTCCTCAATTCCTTCCAAGACTTTCGGGATTCTACCGCGTGTTGTTTCTTCTAGTGACGACTGTTTCGCCTCCATTCCAGGTGGCATCTTCAGGTCTGATCGTTCGCAGAAATACGGCCGTTATTTATACCCACGTCGGTCGGGTGAGGTGTGTTGTGATTGGCTGTTCCTCAATTGATATTAACAAACAAAATGAGGAAAAATAATCTTGATTAACAAACCTTTTTGTAGCTTTTAACTTTATACCTCTTCAAATTAAATGTCAAGAACAGATTTTATGAACAGATACCGTTTACAAAGTTTTCTACAAACATGTTTTAAAAAGAAAACAATATAAACATATGTTACATTCCTAAATTGTTATTTACAAACAAAATAAGAAAAAGTAATCTTGATTAACATACATTTTTGTAGCTTTAAACTATAAACCTCTTCAAATTAAACAATGTCTAAAGCTAAACAATGTCTTTTCTAACAACCGTTATGAACAACTGTTGTTTATAAGTAAATAAAATTAATTATTCTATTTTTTATATTCTTAATTTTTATGCTCTTATAATAATCAAGGTATATTTTTATTATTTTTTAATATATATTATATTCAATACCTAGTAACGAAAATGAGTGTTGCGTTACGGACAACGACTATTATATTAAGTAATATTAATAATATGAACCAATGACTGACCGTTTAAATTCGCCTCGTCTAAGAAAATTTGTCCTATAGTCGATGCATCAAGAAAATGCTTTCAAAAGAATCATCACTGTCGAGATTTTACCAAAATATGCGAAAATTCTACATAAGCTTATTCCATTATCTCTATCGTTATTATTACTATTATTATTATCCAGAGACAGTTCATCAATTTCCCCTCCAGAAAACGTCTCCATAAACAGTGTTTTCGAAAAATGTTTGTGGATCACCTGATTGTTGCTGATTCACCTACGCGTTATTTTTTCTTCAGGAATGTTTTTATTCTCGATGTGTTGCCAAGGAAACCAAACCAGGAATCCTGGGATCAATTCAACCCGGCAAACTACAGCTTACATGCGAAAGCTTCTGTTTCCTGATTATAACAATTAGCCGAACAGATAATATCATCAATGTAAATAATCGTCGATAAAAATGTATCATACGAATCATGAAATAATGTAGTTCAAGCATGATTAACGCGGCAATTTCGCCGTTCTGAATTTAGCCAAGCAATTATCATTCATTTAAGATTTTGATTAATAAACCTATTTAATCATTCAATGTTATTATTTACATTTCCTATTTCATGATTTTTCTTGCTACTATTCAACTCCTCCTGCAGCTTAAAGCGCTTTAAATAGTTGCGCAGTTAGAAACATTAAAACGAAGAAACTGCAGTCAAATGTGTTGAAATCGACTTAAATAAGTTTTTCCCCGGAATAATTTTCTTGCATAAAAAGATAGTACTTTCGTTTAAATTTAAAAAATACTTTATTTTAGCAATGAATATTTACAAATAACTTTAAAATATTATCAAGCATAGTTATAGCGCAGTATTTTATCGAGATAAATGATAGATGCTTAATTTCGTCGAACTAAATAGATTCGTAGTTAATGAGCATGAAAATCGCATATGTTCCTGGTATAAAATGAAATAAAGATTTATTCAATGCCTAATGTAAGATTCTCGAGCATATACTCGTTAGCAACATAATGCGATTTCTTGATAGTTATTTATTGTTAGATGATTGTCAACACGGCTTCAGGAAAGGTAGGTCATGTGATACTCAGCTCGGTCTTTTTGTTAATTGTTTACTGAGAAGCAGAGAAAAGAATAAGCAGGTCGATGCCATCTTCTTAGATTTTAGGAAAGCCTTTGATAAGGTACCTCACAGGAAGTTAATAACGAAATTAGAAACCTTAGGCGTTAATTCTAAAATCGTTAGTTGGATCCGTGAATTTTTAAATCATAGGAAGCAGATGGTTATTATAGATGGAAAATCTTCGAACTTAGTGGAGGTTGTCTCTGGCGTTCCTCAGGGTAGTGTAATTGGTCCGTTATTATTTCTAATTTATATAAACGATATCAGCTCAGTAGTCAGAAGTAAAATTAGGCTTTTCGCGGACGACACCGTCATCTATAGAGAAATAAGCAATCCGGAAGACCACCAGTATCTCCAAAATGACCTAGAAGCTATTTCTGCATGGTGTAAGGAATGGCAGTTAGAGATAAACCAAAAGAAAAGCTGTGTCATCAACTTCTGGAGAACCAAGAGTATCTCGTTGAATAATAATTATTCGTTGGACGGAGTAGAGATCCCAGTTTCAGACTCGATTAAATACCTCGGAGTCACGATCCATCGTGATCTCTCGTGGGACACCCACATTCGCCGATTGATAGGTGCCGCTAACAAAAGGCTGGCCTTTATAGGGAGAATAGTTCGAAATAGCTCCGAAAAAGTGAAAGAAATATGTTATTTATCCTTGGTTCGACCACAGGTCGAATATGCTTCAGCTGTGTGGGATCCTTACGAAAAGGGACTCACTAACGAGTTAGAAAAGGTTCAGCGCAGGGCAGCTAGATTTGTAAAGAGGAATTACGATAGTAAACAAAGCGTAACATCATTAATAGAAAATCTGAAATGGACATCGTTAGAGGAACGTAGGCTGCAGGCTAGAATTAAACTACTGGAAAAATTTATGTCGGAAGGACTAGCGAATGAGGTAGTAGGACTTATCAGAAGCCCGACGTATCTCGGAAGGCAGGACAGTGAGGATAAGATTCGTGAGATCGACTGTAGAACGGAGCGATATAGAGGATCGTTTTTCCCTAGGACGATAAGAGACCATAATAGAAAAAGATAACGTAGGAAAACTATGGACCCTTGGTGCACTGCACCCCCTGCCATCCACCAAAAAGGTGACTTGCAGGGTATAATGTAGATGTAGATGTAGATGTAATGGCAGGATCGATAATATGCCTCACGATGCCAAAAAGTGTTTAAAAACTGATCCTTTAGCGAACGGAAAGTATGCGCCGATAAAGCGTCACTAGGCGTCACTCGAAAACGCACGGACTCATTCTTTGCTGGTTAGTTATAATGCACCAACGTCGCATGAATGGCGGGCACCTTGCCAATTGGAATGCTAGCTAAGAGGTCATTTCTCTAGCAATATGCAAATCAACGTAGCGGAAATGCTCAGTGTTTCGTATAGAGATTTTGTGCAAGGATGCGGTTACCGCTACCTTAAAGGTACATTTACGTATGGTAATGGGACAGAAAGTATAGAGAGATAAATGGCATGTATGGCATTTAATTTCAACAGAAGGACAACTTCTTTTATCGGCGACTTTTCTTCGATCATTTCCTACGCACCACTACACCATCATTCAAAAGCATTCCGATTCATCGACTTGAACTCATTCTTAATAATAATATTTCAGGAAATGTTGTAAATAATTATGAAAGTAGACGGTTTAATTAACACGAATATATTTCTGTTATGGCCCCTGAAAAACGAAAGTGCATCAAAAACATAACTCGCTTCTCTCGCCTTTAATTATGTTCCTGTTAAAATAGTCTGGGTCGTAAAATTTACGCGTGGTTTCTCTGAAAATCACACCGTTACATTCCTTTACACTCATTTGACTGAATAACTTTCTCTTTAAAAACTTGATTTACATGGTATGATGTACGAAAGTTTTTTTGTTTTTTCGGGTACGAATTGTGTCCCCTTCCACCCACCAGTTGGGCGACTCGCAGGGCAACACGCAGTTGGAAAATGTTTTGAAGTATTCCACATCTTATTCAACGTTTCCTTATTTTACGTTCGACGGTTTCAAATGCATCGATTGGATTTATTTCACTGCAAGCTACAGATTCCTGGGTATGTAGTCTCGTTTATTTCTGTTTTTAGAAAATCCGTAAAGAGGAAAACTCGGCTCATTAGTCATTTGTTATTTGTGAACATCCTTAAGTCTCAAAAATACCTAAGTCGCAATTAACGAAGCGCGTTGTTTTGAAAAACAGGATTAAATGGATTACGAGATGATTACATTAAATGGTCGCCTCCAGGAAAATATATCATAAGTTAAAATTTATTCTTTTTTTAATGAATCGAATATCGGAGGAGATCGCAAATTCTATATTTTTTTAAAATTTGGGGACGAATCGATTTTTTTTATAAAAACGATTTACAATAAAATCTAAAGAAATATAGGTTCAGATTACTTGATACGCTTCAATGTCATTTATAGATTGAGAAATTAATAAATATCCACATAGAATTAGAATTCTTTGAACATACTCCATATGCAAAAAATATATTATTCTATAAAATGGTATCTTGGTAAATGGCAAAAATTAATTTATTATCTATATTTATATCGTATTCCACAGAAACAAAAAAAAGAAAAACGTTTAATTTTGATGAAAATGTGTTTTATTCTCAGATGATTATCATTTCTCAGAAGAAGACCTAAGTTAAAGAGGAACACTATTTTTATATCGAAACATCTCTTGATTCTTTTGTTACTGCATTCTACTTTAGCATAAGATCATTGTTATCATTTTAATAGTCTTTCATACGTTCCACGAAATTTAAATGAATTCGGCGACATTATGTACTGTATTAGAGCAATTAGATGAACAGCAAAAATAAATTGACTGGAATGACGGCTGTGACTGATTCAAACCTTCTTTATTTATCCATGTAAAAGCAGAATATTACTCCAAAGTTACCAAAATGAAAAGGTTTAATACACGACTTTCCACATACTGATTAATTAAATTGATCCAGTGGACGCTTAAAACGGTTCCAATATCAAATAGAAAAACTTGGAAAAACCAGATGCTCATCTTTGAAAAATATTTTTGTAGAATCTTTTCCCCGCAAATCGCCGCTTGACGACTGCTTTGTAACCAAAACGATTATCTAGTTTTTCCATCCTTTTTATTGGCTAAAGGGATAATTTAAATCACGAAACAATTCGAGTATTTAATTTCAACCTTAACTTAAAGGATGGCTAAATACCTTCTTCGAATTATAGGAACGTCCGACTTGTGCGGACGATCGAGCTACAGATGTCCGACGGTATGCCACAAGATAATACGACACCCACACCAGATTTGGGTCAGTGCAATGGAAGAATGCGTGTGTCGCATGGTGAGTCCAAATGAGCCAAGAAAATACGCGATACGATGCTAACGCAAGAGAAAGAAAATTGAGGTCAGTCGAGGCACTGAGAACGGGTGCAGTTATTCGATATTATTTTCGCTGAACGGAAGATCCGACGGTTCACGCTTTTCACTCGCCAGTGCAACTGCTGCGTTGAGTGCGTGTTACTCGCAAAGGTATTGAATTATGAGTCGTAAACGGCGATCTTTGAGAGAGAAAGCCGCTTTTATTTCGGGGAAAAATTTACTTTCTCTGGACATAAGAACCCCAAGATGATACCAAGGAATGAGGAAGGTTTGAAATTAGGGAACAGAAAAGAGGCTAAGATGAATAAATATGAAACCTAAAATGTAGCTGACGTTCCCGGGATTCGGCTGCTTCGTTCATTTTGAGAACAATTCTTTTAGCGAATTACTCCTTTCGCGATCATTTTTCTTGATGTCGCGATTTATTAAATACATTTTAGAGCTTGCGAACTCGTGCGACGTTAAAGTTTCATTCCTTCTTGACGAAATATAGGACAAAGTTTGCTCTTGCCTTCCAGTTATAATTTTGAAGAAGAAGTAATAAATTACAATCTTAGTCAGGGTGCGTCCACAGTCGAGTGTAACTGCATTCTTAGCTGTCGATAATAAGGCCCAAAACATCAGTACATAGAGTACAGCTAAAATTGCAGTGATTAAATATCTATTGCTATACTTTGTAATCAATACGAAATTTTTTCGCAAAAAAGACTGTATCCAACCAGTTCGTTAAACGCTAGGAGTTTAAAATGTTTATTCTTAATTCTTAAATCAGCGAGTATGGAGCTACCCAGCCCCCTATTTCCCCCAATCGTAAGATAAAAATTAATCCAACTAAACAATTCACGACTACTCTGTTATTGGAAGCTCCTACAGTCAATTCCTCGCATGCCGAACTATTTGCATATTCGTCGCAAATTATTTTCTACGGGCGTAATGATAATAATTATACAGCAACCACTTTAATTTTCTATATCGTTCGATTCTTTGACAGATTTTAAACATTTAAATACGAGAAGTATTTCGTCAGAAGATTTCAAACGTAGAATCGCTTCACACATGCGACTGGAAGTCATATGCCATTGCCCTCGGGTACTCAACAGTTTCTCGCGAGCCAAACTCATGTACAATGGTATGAACTCTTTTTTGCTTTCTCTCTATAGAGTTGTTTTTTCCAAGACTACCTCGAGTTTGCATCTTGATTCTAACCTAATTTAAAATGCAAATAAAAAATATGCTACACTCTCTCCAATAATAATGAAATGGAGAAAAGAAAGGTTCCCAGAACCGAACTGGGAAGTGAGGGTGTTGGAATAAATGAGTGAGGGAGAAGCGATAAAGGCAAGGAGAGAGGATTTAGGATGAGCTGGATTAGTCGCGGTTTTGTTGGTGAGAAAGGGAGGTGAATGGTATTAGGAAAGGGGAGGGTGAGAAGCAGAGAAGAGGAAAGGAGGGTTGGGTTGGTTCATCTTTTACCGCAGTAGTTTGTGGAAAATGGTTTTAGACGAATATGGCTTGCGATCAATTAGTCTGCGGGGAATTTCGACTGCGGCGAGCTCGGCTTGCAATGAATTGAACGCGATTAAATTCCGGGTGGAAGGAACTTACGGTTGGAAAAGCTTCGAAAATATTTTATGAAATGCAGACGATAATTAGCGACGGTATTAAATCTGAGATTTCTGCTGTCGTCACCTCATTAGGTAAACAACCGAGGACATCGCTCCCCCTTCCTCCCACGCCTCAACTGCAGTCATAAACCGCATACAGTGTCGTCAGAAAATACGCTCGTTTCGGGCTTCATCTCTCATTTGTTTTTTTAAATACCTCGGTTGTAATTTTTAGGTTCTTTCTTTAAATAAAAATGCAAAATTTTCTCAGTAACTTTATTTTGATCTAGTTTTAACCAAAATGGCCTTTGAACCTGAAAAGAGTATTTGAATGATTCTACCGCACTTTTGATCCATTTATACATTTTTAAAAATTGCCAAAATGATAAGTAAATAAAAAATATTAATAAATAACCTAACTAATAAATAAAAAACTAATTAATTAATAGATAAAAATTTCCATTGCTTTAAAAATCGCATAATAAAATGTTTGAAGATATTATGTTAGCATACACGTCGGGCCATATAAGAAGTCAATTAGTCGCGTCTAACACATTTTATAATTAACAAATATTTAAATCACAAAGTTTTATTTTGTGACAATATTTCATCGACATTATCAAATCTTCGTAGTTTCAACACGAAGATGCGAGCTGTAATGTTGGCGAAACGTCCCAAATTGAAACCAAGTTGACGCATTGACCCGTATGACCATGAACTAACGCTGAGAAAACCTTCACGGCAATTTCTTAAATTACCATGAGCACATATCAATGTGCGTATAAATGGAGGGAATCTATTACATCGAAGTATTTTGCATGGATAATTGCTCGCGAAAGAAGCGATTCTCTTTACAAACTTTTTCCAGAAACAACATAAAAGAATTGCTCGTTTAGTCAAGGTGACTCTTTCTGCGCAGTTCCCGATCCTCAAAAGTTAACGGCACATAGTTCCCAAGAATACATAATTTAAGAAACTGAGACTCAATGGGAAAGGAGAAGAATAGGTATAACGAACGTTGGAATTATCCCGCCGCGCCGTCAAAACACACTTTGGCGGGGACAAATTGGCTGTTCATTTTCCATCCGAGATATTTCGAAGGTTTCTCGAAATTGGCCCTCCATTGGGTTTCTGGGAGATGGAGGAGGATTTTTTCGAGAGGATAGCTGATCCGGACAACTTTTTTTCCCGAGTCCTTCGCATCTTGAATACGAATGTAATAATTTGTTAACAATCCATCGCGGGAAAAAATGACGATAGCAAAGATGATCCCAACAAAATATGTATTCATTTACGCAGGATCTGCGTTATGACGCTGTCACGTTGATGGATTTTCTTGCGGCAATATCGGCGAAAGTTCGAGAGGTGGTAGGATTTCAAAAAAGTTAAAAAAAGAACTACAAAAGCAGATTCCAAAAGCGCTTTTTAAAAATGTTCATGTAAAAAGTCCACGGAAAAGTTATTTAAAACAAACCTCACCGTAGTTAAGGTAGTTGTAATAATATCTTCATCCTTTTCCGAAATTAAATTGAACGTATTTATGCTTCTATTTCATTGTTGTAGCTAAGTAATCAAAACGAAACTTTACCATAAAAACGGACCCGTTTATATTGTTCGTAATGGTTTTTTAAACGTTCTATACAATAAGTAAAAATCTGATATGGCCACCACATGACTTTCTCCATACTTGTAATATTTCTAAAAATTCCAAATACCTAGGTTAAATGATAATGAGTATTTTAAGGAACTGCGAGAAAATTTAGACTTTACAAAGAACAGAAATAAACTCATACCCATAGCCTTCTGATATTGAATAAAGCCAGGAATCTCCATCAATTAAGAAAATAAAAAGGAGCGTTACTAAGATGTAACTAAGCGTCAATTGTTAACAATAGTCGCCGGTAGGTGGTGGCAGCGAAAAAATTAGTTTTAAAAATATCTCTTAAACAAAGCATTATATGGGAAAATGTTTCAAACCAAGGTTGTAGAAAATCAAATTTCCTACATTATTTATTCCAGTATTTTTTACATTTATCAAATATTAAAACAAATATATCAAAATAACGGATGTGACAAGAGTAAACACCCACTTTCGTTTGACCGATCTTTACCAAAAACTAACTAATTCCTGTGACTTTCATAAAAATGCTAAATATAAAATTTCGCGTTGACCTGATTAATAATTTTTGAGTTAGAGCACCAACAAAAAAACTGTCACACACAGACATCATCGAGAAAATGGTCAAAACGTGTTCAGGAGACCTCAAAACGTGTATTTCCGTTGAAATCTCGAAATCGATTTTTTTCATGAAAACAATACTTTCCCCTATACTACGTATATGGAGAAAGTAAAAAAGGTCCATCCGTCCGCCCATTGGCATGTTTCATCTCGGAAACTACTGGGCGGGTATTCATGAAATTTGGTATTTAGGGCATAAGGGCAAAGAAAATAAGAAAATGATATAAATAGTTTACGTAGCCTAATCGGAATGCCACTTTACTAGTGACAAAAAATGAACGTTTCTTTATATCTCATAAAATATCGCATATAACAAAAATTCTTTAACCAATAATTGTAGAACTAGTCAAATAGCATCTGTTTTTTATCGAAGGAGTAGCCGATTTCAAGAAAATCAAATGAGAAAGTCGTAATTCACTTTGAACTTAGAAACATTTTCCAGTATTTTTTCAATTGTTGTCAACGAAAACAAACTTCGTGGAAACTGAAGTAAACAATATCTGCTGCAAATACCTAATTAGTTTAATTTTCTTTCGTGAGCGCGCGACATTTGGAAAATAAAGGGAAATGGATTATCTACAGCGAAGAAATGAACGTAATTACCTCTATTTTCTTTACGTATACACATCGCTCGTAAGTGAAAAGAAATGAATAAATTACGACCAAGGAATGAACGTGAACATAAAGATTATATTATTACTATTCGAGTGAGGTAAGTTTAAAATAATTTTCGATTGTTATATTAATTACAACCAATTAGGAAATAAATCGGCGAATCGATAATTTGATATTTCTTTGGATATTTCTTAGACACTATACTAAGCCATTAAAATTTAACTTTTTTGACACGATTGCATGAATCGTAGATAACGCCTCTGCCTCTCTCATTTCCTCTCTTGTTTCAATCCTGCTAAAAGGCAAACGGACAGACGGACGGATTCCTAAATTAAAAGGATTCATGTCTGTTGCTAGCCAATACTATCCTGAAAATTTTAGCTTCGAAATGCTGCTCAGGGGCGGACGGACAAAACGAAAACAAATGATTTGACAAAAGTCCTAAAAATGAAGATTTTTTTGCTTCAAAATTTTGCCCACGGACGCGGGGACAAAGTAAAAACAAGCGATTTTAAAAAATGCGCTATAAATGAAAATAACCGAACTTACTTTGTGGCTTTGATCTAGTTGATGATTAAGATGCCCCCAAAACCAGCATCTAAAGGAAGAACCAGAAGAGCATTCGGCTGCAAAGTAGACTTTCTAAGCGGTGATCCCCCGACAGTTGATTCTAGAAAGGTGAAAATTGTTTAATTTGAGTTAATGAGAAATTCAAACTGTAAACGTTCAAATTTTCAAAGTTTGATCATTTACTTATAGATTTAAGTTGCCAAAAATATAAACCGAATCAACCGTCTTGATTTTGCATTAATTTCAGCATTTCAGTCCTACCATAGCGACGATAACCATTTCGCGAAAGTAACTTAAACAAATTTATGATTTAATTTGAAAAATACATTTTTTATATTTAAAAATTTACGACTTGAAAGCTTAAGTAAGAAAATGAAGCATGCGCAATTCTCGTTTTATTTTGTTTTTCAATTTCCGCAGTAGACGTCACTGGATTCTATTGACAAAAGTTCAAGTCGTGAAATGACGGTTTAGGAAAAGCGACGTTTTCTTTTTATTTGAGAGACATCAAATACCTCGCGCGACGAACGAGAAATCTCCGCCAAAATCACTCGCGCCGACGAAAAGAAAATGAAACATTTTTTTATAGCGAACTATCGTTCCTGTCACCCAACGAAAATGGACGTCGGCAAAAAATAAAGAATTTGAGAGAGCGTCAAACTCTTTACTCCGCAGTCGGAAAACATTCCGCGACTGCCGTGAATCAATCCGTTTACTGCCGGTTCGAAAGGGGCAGGTCATGTTTTGTCTCACATCCAACGAGAACTAAATGCCTCCGTTACACTCTGCCAGATATCGGTAAAAAATAAGACGCGCACAGACAGACATAGCAGTCTCTGCATCCTAGTTTGTAGAATAGTTGTTGTTGTAAGGTGTTAACTCGTCCGAAAAAGAAAAATAAGAAATTAAAAAGTACGTAGACAAAAATAATAAATAAATAAATAAATAAATAAATAAATTACGAAGAGGCAAAATGATGGGGCCATGGATTATATAAAACTAGCTTTGCCCCGGATCACAGTTTAGAATTTTCATGGTCATGTAACTCGCTAATATTTTCATTCAAGCTCAAGGTACTCTCGAGATAAGTCACCGCAAGTTTTCATGTAAGTGGTTACACACCTCCTCATGTTCTTTCGTTCGCTATTACTTTTTAGTATCAAACAGTCACGTGCTGGCCATATGAAAATACAAAACTTGTGTTTCCCTACGCCAGAACGACTTAGGCTCTCAAAGGAGCCGGTAGGTTCTTTCGTTCACTCTCAATTTTAGCTATCGGAAAGACATGTGCTGGCCACAGAAAATACCAATATTGTTTCAGTGTTTCAAAGTTTATCCATTCAGTGTATCATTGTAAGTCTAAATAAAAAATTTGGTTTAATATGAAGCTAAAATGGCGGAGTTATAGATGATCGAAGAGTATTACATACGTACAGACAGGTAAAGTTGGTGAAATTTCGTCCCCAAAATCCAACTGCGCTCTTCCTTTTTGATCATATTAGATAGCATTCCAAGTTTGGTAGCTCTAGGATCAAGCGTGTGGATTTGCATAGCCGGACGAACAGACAAGCACTTTGAGTTACATTATGCGATAGATTCAAATCAAAAGAAAGAATAAGAAAGGAAATAATTCCTACTAGGATTTTATTATAGGATTTTCAACGTAGCACATCGTCATCAGGGACGGAGTCTCATGTCAGTGTCAATTCAGTCTCAACTCAGTCCAAGTCAACCTCAAGACAAGTCATTCTCAGTATCTGTTGATGACGTCCTCCCTCAAAACCCGGTAGCTCTTAAAATCTGAGGATCTTTACAGAAAAGTAATCCTCCTATCTTATTTTGTCTTACATTTAGATTTCCGCAAAGTTACTGCTCACCCAGTTGATAACATAAAAACAATACACACCAAAATCCAGCTTCTACGTAGTACCTATTTACTGGAAATGCCGGTTTTAGGGAATGAAAAAAAATTACATTGTAAAATTTGAATTTTGGTCCCTATAGTTTCAAAATTGGCTCCTGCGCGATGCTGACACTACAGCATTAAATATTATATTTGGGAATAATTTTTATTGATTTACATACTGTAGTCGATAAAATTTTGCCATCGTAACTGAAAAATAGTCACTTTCCATAGATATTCACATTTTTGCGTATTTCACTATAATTCTATGGGTAGATAATTCTATCGGTACATTACCCAATACCGGTTTTACGGAAAATCCTTTGCTACGGAATAAACTCTGTCCCAACTCACTCCACAAGAACGAGATTTTGGTGAAATTCAACTTCGGACTACCGCCCGAAAGACATCGATAGCGACAACAACGCTCGAAACAACAACTCATCCTATACGAGAGCGATTGGTGACGAATTAGCAAATCAAAGTTGGCACGGGCCGATCGTTATTCCGAATATTATCAGAACATTCTCGTAAGGTCGATCGTCAAAGGGGGACAAGGAAAACAAAAGAAGGCGAACGGTGAGAATGTCACGTCGCACGCATCTCTACGTCCGGAACGACCCTTCCATTTCTCACGGCCTCCCGCCCAAAAACCTCGCACGACTCCGCTCGAGTCCAGAAGTTTCGTCTCTCTTCATAAGAGACCAAGGGAACACACGGAATGTATTCATGACGGGCGAGTAATGTTTCCGGCCAAGGAGAGAGAGTGAGAGAAAGAGAGGATGGAGGCGGAGACGACGAAGGTTAAGAGGGAGTGAGAGAGAGGAAGTTTGGAAGTCTCAAAAGCATTCGTCAAAGGGAAGAGAGTGAGGAAGAGTTGTGATGCATCGGACAAGGTCAGAGAGAATACGTAAATACGGACAGGTAGAGAATTTGAGATAAGTAGGAAGGCTACAGAGAAAGTAAAAGGGACACCAAGGCAAAGGGGAAATGTGAAAAACCCACGAGGAGACCTCATGAAATGCGTAGATTTCAGGTCTCGCTATCAGATGTGCGCCATCTCGTTGGAGGTTTCTGGAATGGGATTCAATTTTGTGTGCAAATGATTGCGGATGGAGAGAATAGGAATGGGAGAACGAGACTAAAGGAGGAAGAGAGAAAGGGATAGAGAAAAAGTATTGAGGGACAGGTAGGGTTGGCGAGAGAGAGTTGGAAGGAAAGAGAGGGAAGGAGAGAGAGGGAAGGAGAGAGGAAAGAGGGAAGGAGAGAGAGAGGGAATGAAGGGGAATGAGAGAGAGGGGGAGAGGGGGAAGGAGGGAGAGAGAGATAGGGGAGAGAGGGAGGAATAGAGAAGGAGGAAGAGAGGGAGAGAGATAGAGAGGGAGGGAGGAAGAGAGAGAGGGATGGAGGGAGAGAGAGGGAGGGAGGGATATAGAGAGGGAGGGAGGGAGATAGAGAGGAAGGGATGAAGAGAGAGAGTGGGGATAGAGAGGGAGGGAGGAAAAGAGATAGAGGGATGGAGGGAGAGAGGGAGGGAGAGAGAGAGAGAGAGGGATAGAGGGAGGGAGAGAGAGAGGGAGGGAGAGAGAGAGGGAGGGAGATTTTGAGGGGGAGGAAAAGAGAGAGGGGAGATAGAGAGGAGGGAGGAAGAGAGAGAGAAAGGGATGGAAGGAGAGAGGGAGGAAGAGATAGATAGATAGATAATCGTCTTTATTCGGGCGAAAGAGAGAGAGGGAAGGAGAGAGAGTTAGGAGAGGGAGGGAGAAGGAGGGAGGGAGGGAGATAGAGAGGGAGGGAGAGAGAGAGGTATGGAGGGAGAGAGAGTGACAGAGAAAGAGAAGAGAGTGAGAGGGAGAAAGGGATGAATATGAAATTGGCAAGACTCAATCGTATGTAGGCGTCCAGTAATATAATCATAAATCCCGTAATTGAATTATCAGCTGGAATGGAACGAACACACCCGTATGCCAGAATGCATGTTCACTTTGTGACAGAACAACGATACGTATTTCAACGTAATATCGTATATGTACTGGTTTACGCACGAAAACTTATTTTTCTGAATTTCCAGGCACGATTTAAGTTTCAAATGAGTCACAGCGCTATCGCTCGCTTTCTGTTTTTGGTTAACTCCGTCTTTAAAACCTCTTCCTCTAAACAGTCCCCATTAATTTTCCTATTCGTTACACCACAGCTTGTACTATTAAATGAAGGATAAGGCTTTTTATGCATAAAAATCAAACGATAAAAAGGAAAATCACCAGAGTTAACGATTTAAGCTACACTCATCTAGCGATAGAAACTGAATAACTGTAACGAACGCGTGCAGTTTGGAAAGGTCATCTACGTATGTGTGTGAGAAATCGCAAAAAAGCTGTGATTAAATCACAATCACTTCTTTTCTGATTTTTGCCTTTCAAAGATATGCAATCATTTAGGCCGGGATTACGATCGATGTTTACTGACGTGACGGAAACGGACGGTGGCGGTGAAATCCTCCGTCGACGGCACGTCAAGGAGGGGTCTATTATGATCGACGGGAGTAGTAGCGCCAACTATTACACGACCAATATTTATTGACAATACTTAAGTATTGTCAATATTATTTATAGTGCGAATGCATTATTGATGGTATTGACAATACAAAATATTGATGGAAAAGTATTGTTGAGTTTCAAAATATTTGACGCATTGTCAATATTAATTGACCGTGTGGAGTGATTATTGTCAATATTATTCCACGTGGTCTTATCTGATTGGCTGACTTGAAACAACTTGACGGTAAAGCTAGGTTCGCCCCGTCTCCGTCAACGTTGTCGCCAACGTACGACGATTGTAATTAGTAGCGTGGTTATCACGCTACCCAAGCTTCTGAAACGCCACCGTCCGTTTCCGTCCCGTCAGTAAATGTCGATCGTAATCCCGGCCTTAAAATTTTGTATTAACGTTTTCAGGAGTTCAAAAATCTTTTAAAGGACTCATGAAGATTCGATAATACGCGCACACATATTCTAAAGATATTCATAAGCTCGATAAAAGTACCCGCTTGCTTTTTGCTACAAAATCAATAGTTTCAAATAGGGCCCTCCGAAGCTTCTAGATTCGATTCGAATCGGATTTAAAGATTCGATTCGATATCGAAAAAAACGATTCGTAAATTTCGAATCGGCAAACGATATATCGACCAATGAAAGTCTGATTTTCTTATTAAATTATTGGTCTAATTTTAACCCTCATAGAGTAATACTCTAAATATAAGGTACTGGCGGAGGAAATTTTGTCATTTGGT
This sequence comes from Tanypteryx hageni, assembly GCA_028673005.1. Taxonomy (NCBI): domain Eukaryota; kingdom Metazoa; phylum Arthropoda; class Insecta; order Odonata; family Petaluridae; genus Tanypteryx; species Tanypteryx hageni. The sequence continues at coordinate 51,083,841 of CM054117.1, forward strand.
TCATCCTCCTCCCCCCACAAAGTATAAACATATACGGAGAGGTCGAAATATGGACCAGTGTCCACCTTATGGCCGCAACATTTCCTGATCCAAGATTTAAACTCGTCTTATTAAGGAAAAACCAAGCGAATACTATAACGCATTTTAGGAAGAATTCGCTTCCGATTTAGGAGATGCATTCCGGCTAGAAGGAAAAGACGAAGAGTTAATTGTTCTAATACTTGATATATAAAAAGCGAAGCAGAAAAGGAAAATCTTTTAGATGCGTTATTTAAAAAAATTAATTACTAGCAAAAAGAAGTTTCATCAGAAATGGACGAAATGTCCACATATAAGAAGAAAACACACCAATACACAAAGTAATCTGTGATGTACCGCGATAGTGACCCATTATAGTACTGGAAAGAGAACAGTAAATCCTACCCATTTTTGGAAAAAAAGTTGGGAGAGATTTGTCGGTAATTCAGGCTGCAAACATTTCATCAGAACGGGTAAATTCGGTGGGCGGCATAATGTTATCCGACTTGCGATATTCTCTGTCTAACCATAATAGCGAGACTTTGGTATGGGCAAAGAAGAAGAAAGATTTATTATTTTAAATTCTGAAGAACCCTAACTATGCATGTTTTATTTTAAATAAAATGTACCTTTTCTTGTATTTTTTTATTATTTCAACTTATATGCTAATTGTTATCCTATGTATATTTGATCACAAAGCCTAGAACAGTTTTTCTGATATAACGTGACGAAAACATCCTGCCACACTGAGGATCAATTGTATTGTGTAGTGTTTCTAAGTGACTATTTTTTGGTGTGTGCTTTCTTTTAAGATTCTCGACACAAAACAGAAAAAAAACTGGATAGCAAACTAAAGAGTGATTAGAAATCAAACACTTCTGCTTAGAGAGACTTAAATGTAAAAAAAACTGCCTGATTCGAGAATCGAATACTTACGACGATTCGATTCGAGATTCGATTCTTTCCATAATTTGAGATTTTCAGGGCCATAGTTTCAAAGCAAGAGAATATTTTTTAAGGCAAATAATATTTCCAAGCTACTTACATATAGTTATAAATAAATCGTAGCTCGGGCGATTATTTTTTCTCTCCGTGATCACATTTTCCATCTGAAACGATAACAGAAACCCCGAGAAATTCGTAAGGCGCTGCCTCGCCAAAATAAATCTCCTAAAGCACGTCGGGTGCTCTCGAACCTCGAAAAACACTAATAACGTCGAATTATGGCGGTTAATTGACTCCGAGTTCGTTTTTCCCCGATAAGATAAGAAGTTTATTCCCAATAAGATAATTAGCTTCCGGGATTATCTTCGAGGAATTTTTACCATCGAACACCATCGCGAGGGGGAGAATGTTTTCTCAAGACGACGAAAGGAACAAAGGGAAAACTCCGGTGCGCGCGCACCCTTCGATAATTCCCCTTCGCACCCTCTTTCATTTCCTATTTTTTTTATTAACATCCTGGCTTCAACTCACGCTCCCGCGCGCGCCTTTCCCCCCGCTTCCTTCACGACGTTCCTTTTTAACATTCCCTTCCAGAAGCCTCCGAACGCGCACGCTTCATTTACCTTCCTCGGCCACGTCTTTTCGCCTCCCACGGAAAAAACCTACGCGCTTCCCCCCCTCCCTCCCCACTCCAACCCCTCGGCGGATCGAGAAATTTTTATTTTTTGTTCCGTTTATTTTTTTTTCATCGGCGATTCCGGCAGCGTCCGCACTCGTGATGCACGAAATTTATTTGAGAGAAAGGAGGAAGAGGGAAAAGAAAGAGAAGCGCCGCCTTCGTCCTCCCTGCGGATTTAATTTAACCCGTTTGTTCCGCGAGAAACAGCGCGAGAGAAAGAGAGAGGGAGGAATTTTTTTTTCGCCTTCCGTATATTTTGGAAGAGTTCGAACAGTGGGTGGTGGTTCGTAGAAATTTGAATATATCTGTCTTTTGTCACGTTTTTTCAAACTAAACGCGCCTAACCCCCTTTTTTCGTGCGTTAGCTGAATATGACGTCAAGCTTAAAATTGAACACGTTTCTATGTAGTTCACTGAAGGACACGAAAATTTTTGGAGTTTTTTTCTTTTCTTTCTTTTTACTTTCTCCATATACGAAGTATAGAGAAAGTACTGTTTTCATGAAAAAACTCGAACTCGAGATTTCAACGGTAATACATGTTTTAAGGTTCCCTGAACACGTTCTGACTAGTTTCGCGATGATGTTTGTATGTCTGTCTATCTGTCGGTCTGTATATGTGAGATTTTTGTGGGAGCTTTAACTCAAAAACTATTAATCAGGTCAACGCAAAATTTTATATTTAACATTTTTATAAAAGTTAAAAGATTTGATTAGTTTGTGGTAAAAATCGGTCTGCCGGAAGTGGGTGTTTACTCTTGTCTCTTATCCGTTATTTTAATATACTTGCTTTAATATTTGATAAATTTAAAAATATACTGGAATAAAAGTTGTAGGAAATATTATTTTCTACAACCTTTGTTTGATACATTTTTCCATATAATGCATTGTTTAAGAGATATTTTATATTTTTAGCTGCCACCACCACGCCACCTACCGAAGACTATTGTTAACAATTGGTGCGTAGTTACGTCTTAGTAACGCTTCTTCGCTCCTTTTTTTTCTTAATTGTCAACCGGAAGTAAATATTGACAACTATCCCAGAGCTAACAACATGTAATTTGCCATATGAATATGGAGAAAGTCATGTGTTACCCACATCAGTTTATTTATACTAGAGTTCGGGAGCTTTTGGCGGAATTTCAAAGTTATTCCCGTCTTATTTTATGCGGATACGAACAGCAACAGTGATGTTTCTCCCGTAAATGTTTAGAGAGGACAAAAAAGGATCAAACATGATGCACTATTCTTTATCTGAAATTTTGTATTACAACACGAAAGAAATTTTCGCAGACTAAAAAAAACGGTTGGTATATTTGCAGCTAATATCTGAGCCTGGCCGATCTCTAAATTAACCAAACAGGTCTAGCTAAGGTGGACAACTTGAGAGAAATTTTCAGAATTAGAAGGATGAAACAGCGACGGAAACGTAGCTAAAAACTAGCATGTCTCTAACAATAAGTTTCTTTTATTGATGGGACTTCGCAGTGAGAACCACACGTCGAACACACGCGAATTGTATTTAAACAATACAGGGCGATTATAAACTCTATGACAACTCTTAAGTATTAATAAAATTTAAACCATATAAAATTAAAAAACAGTAAACGAATTCATAAACGCCAACCCAACACATTTTATTCTAATAACTGTCATTGTTACAGATGTTGCCGTTGTTATAATTAGCATTTCCATGAGCTTCTCCTAAATCCTTCCTCTACAGTTGCTATGGTCTCTGAACTGACACTCGACCTGCCGGAATGTCATCCAACTCTTAATGGAGTTCGTAGAAAAAGGATATTTCTTATAATGCGTTCTAAACTTTTGTTTTACATATTCAAAGGATTTAACTCGGCTAGCTACAGAAGACAGTTCACTTTCTCTTCTGTGGATGGCTCCATTGTGAACTACTAGGGTTAAGAGATAAAATATTTTAGTCTTGTAATGAAGTTTGTTGATGATGGAAATACCTGTAATAACATTAAATAATTAAAACTATAAGAGTAAAAATAATAAAATAACTGACAGAAATGACCATAATGCCAATTACAACAATAATGACGGTAACTATAACAATGGCAGTTATCAGATTAAAACTTGTAGAATTGTGATTCATGAATTCGTCAACTCTCTCTTAGCCCTTAAAATTATCAAGTACTTCATTATCGCCCTGTATTAGCAGGCTAAAGAACGAAACTCCGAAGTAATTAATTACCTTTTGATTGAAGTTATTCATTGAAGGTGGGTAGTGTCGGTATTGGCCAAATCTTGGACGTCAGCCGTGACATTTATGCAGTCAAAACCCGAAAATTCTAACCTCGGGGGAAGAAGATATTATGCATTGCGTATTTGAATTTTCAGTTCAGCTCTCCTTCCTTTCTCCTATCATCAGTGTGCAGCGGGCGCTTCCGTGCGTACGTGTGTGCGGTTGGACGCTTGCCCGTTGAAATCTGCGTAAATTGATCCGAAGGCTCCTTTACGGGCTGTGAATGAGAAATGTGGCGTAGTTTGATGGTCTCTTCTAATCCCAACAATCCAACCCGAAGTATTTCTATGCTGAGTCTGCAGGATGCCTTTGAGAGGAATGCTAATATGAGAGACGACTTAATAGACGACTCGAATTGAATAAAAAAATTTAAACACGTATGTATAATTATTAGAGAACAGTATGTTATTTATTTTTACTAAGAATAATATTTTTTAAAAACTCTTTGCGTGAAAGCAGCGGATGTAGAGTGATGGATGTAGATATCATAAAAAATGCATTGTAATTACATAATAAAAACAGACACATTTTGGTTTCAGTGCTTTCTAAAGGATGAAGTTATTTTACTCTGAAAAAATTACTTAAATAAGTTAGTTATAATCACGAAAGTATGTTTTTATACCTCCACCCTTGAAAGCTTTAATTTCCACTATTACTTCCTCATTTGCTGACGCCTTTGAGTTCGTCAACTGATTTCCCAGGTGAAATTTTGTTTTTATAAATATCATTATCAAATAAATGCGAGTACCAGTCATATTTTTTAACACGTAAGATTTGATTTTATATTGATATTATGTGAACGCATACATTTTCAATATAAGCAAATTTTACTACCACGGATATCTCTGAAAACTTTCTGTGAAAGTAGCATTCTAAAATAAGATTTTGTTCTTTCCATGTAATTGATACAATGATCTTTACTCCACTTTTTACTTTAAATGCGAAGTGGCTAACTCGTAAGAATAAATTTTCTGCAAGATAAGATTTTATTCAATAGCAGAAATAAAATAAATAGTTTTTTATTACTTATATGATTTAACAGTATGAATAATACATGGATACCAGACAAATACATTATTCACCCTCACATCAGATAATATTCAACTTGTAGCAATAATACAAGGAATAATGATGTTTAATTTCAGGTCAGTAATAAACGATAAACCTGATTATTTAAAAAATACACAGGTGAAATCTGTATCATGTGAAAAACATAAAAAATGAAATGAATTACGCATAACACTAAGGAGAAAGGAACTTTTGTTTTCATTGAATTAATCGACAGAATTTTATTCGATTCATACCATAAATATAACCCAAAATGAAACACACCGCTCAGTGAATGAAAAATGACGCATAAATTAAAACATATGCGTTGAATAAATACGAAAATCACGACCGGAACTTCGACGCTTTGCATCATCATCGGACTGGAACGGGAAATGTATGCCCGTATTAATTCTAGAAAGGTAGACGCACACATTTCACAAGGGTCGAATATGTACCTTAGTAGGCAAATTCGCCATAGGAAATAAAAGTGAAAAATAGAATTCATTATTTAATAAAGTTTTAATTACCTTAATAATGATTAATGAGCGTACAAATTATTACAAAGAATATATGAAAAATCCAAATTTAATTTTATTAATTAAACTAAAACGGCAGCTTAATTTTTCTGTGTAAAAGCTTAGTTATTACACAGACGTGCAATTCAAATATTACGTGTAATATCATATTTGAGGAAATATGTTCACTCTATGTTTTCTCATAGTAGGCTTATTCTATTGTCTTAAAAACAAGTTTTCCTTTAATTTTCCAATGAAACTTTTGTATTTAAATTTCAGCCTCGATAACTGAAACGGCAACGAACTACAAAAATAATTCCGGTTACATAATTTTCAAGTTATCTAACTTCAATTTTGCGTGCATTACGTTTGGACGCAATATCGACGGCGCTGATTTTTAGAAATGAATATAATTCGGAAACTCTTAATTTTCTTTGATATCTTTATATCAGCATCACTCACTCTCCTAGAATTTCGAACTGAAAGGAAATGATCCGCTAGCAATTTCCGATAACGTTAAACGGATGAATATTTCCCGCCACCAAAGCGACTGCAGCGCCAAAACGGCGTCGGACGAGCGACCGTAATAAACACGTCCGACAGAAAATAAACAAACAAAAGAGCGCGTAAAAGGAAGAGAAATGCCCTTTTTCGAGAGAGAGAGAGAGAGGAAGAGGACCGATTAAAAAAAAGAGACCGAGTCCCACTCGAATTTGACTCCCTCCTCGTCAATAATCGTCGCTGGGCGGCGTGTCATTAAGCGCGGGAATCACAATCGCTCTTTACCCAGCGACCGCGGACGACTAAAAAAAAACTCTCGAACAAGGACATTCCTTTTTCCCTTTTCTTTTCGACCTTTTCTCTCCCTCTCTCATTCGCCAATCCCGCCAAATCCCTGTCCACTCCCTCCTCCTCCTCCGTCGGGAAAATAATTATTAAACGGACGCCCACTCGAGAACTTCAAAACCTGAGTATGACAGGAGCGGCGCGACACGCGTCACAATGGACGGGACATTCGATGCCAGATGGCGCAGGGAGAGGGGGAGGCGAAAGAGGGGTCAGGTGAATCGGTCACTCCCATCAATCCTTACACTCGCCCTCTTCTCTTTCTCTCTCAAAAGCCGACTCCCGGATCTTTTTATCGGAAAAGGTCATCTCGTGCCCTTGGTGCTTATTATTATGTTTTTCTTCTAATAAATCCTCCTGCTATCTCACTTTCTTCCCACCTATTTTCCTCTTCCTCAACATCCTTCATCCTCTGTCGCCGTTTACAAATATTTTTGAATGTTTGTCTGTCCTGTTTACCCTTTTGCGAGCTGTTTCGATCCAGGGAAACTTGCGAGCCATAATGCATTCTGAATATATAAACAACTTTTATATTAAATTCGTATTCATATGTTTGCGAGTAAAAATATATTCACTAATGCAAAAGGGGCAGGGTCAGATCACAAAAAATGTCCTTCGGAAATATTTATAGAACAGCAAACAAACATCAACTATAGGAGACAGCTACTCCTAAATCTAACAATGTAATGAGCCAACAGGTCTATGCTTTAACGCAATAGAATAATTTTAAGATTATGGGACATTTATCAGTGTCGTAGTTTAGAACTATTGCAGTGATATTTAGTCAAGATGAGCCCTAAAAACGTTAATCCAAATATCTATTTCAATCGTCAAACAGAGAACTACAGTGAAAAAACATGAACATGGAGATGTGGTTAAGCTGTATAATTTGAGCATACAATGTATTATATATATATGTATTGTATTATAAGGTTCCGAATGCAGATTAAAGACTCCAACTTTAAAAAACCATAATAACGAACACACGCTTAAGATGTATGAACATTTACTCTGGCAGGAAAAAGGAAAATTGTTGATAAAATGTTTTTACCATAAAAAAAGATTTCATGTTCACTTTTCCAAATATGTTCCTAAGCCGGTCATCTGCGCACCAAGTTGAATATTATTATCATTATTATCTTCTATCATCATGTATTTCTTTTTAATTTTTGTCTATGCTTTTATTTCTGCTTTGATCTCTCGAATGCTATTCGAGTACCCATCAATAAATTAAAGCACCTGGAACCATAGTATAAAGTTCGGGGTCCCGCAAGGCAACCTTATAAGTATTCTTTTATTTTTTAAGCAATTAGCGTTAATGACATACAGAAAAATAATCGTAGATACTTTTCATGCCGGACAGAATTCTGTAGAAGTATGAAATGCAATAAGTCGAGGACCGTTCATAGATTAAGGCGGGTTGAGGCAATTTCCGTGGGCTCACGATTCGACATTACCGCAGGGACTCAACTAGGCTATCAATACTCTCCTCATCCCATGAATTGCACTGCTACAAATTTAGCTTTAGCAATGTTTCAAAACAGTCACCAAGCAGTAAATAAAAACATAAAATGTTCCATTTCAATTCAAGAGGGTATAAATAAGAATAAAAGGAAGCAATGTGGCTGAAATGTTGTATGTTTACCTCATAGAGGGGATAAAATCTATCCTCACGTATTCCTATGGGCAAACCTACCTCACTTTGCACGATCTTATCCAGGAAAGCCTGTACAGTGCAAATTGACCCGCACTGTCCATTATCCCCGGGGCCCCTCTCTATGGATGGCCCTAATAATATAGTTTTACACATTTACGTATGTGATATACCAGAACGAATGTAAGAAAACCAAAAGATATATTTAAGAGATGAGGAATACTGATTACTGTTAATTTGGGCAAAGATAATTAAAAGAGATCAGCGGAATCGTTGATATCGTGTTACTATGAGAAAAGATGCGATAAGACTAAATGCTTTTTAACTTCAAGTCCTGCATAAACTAGAGAAGGTTTTGTGAAATGAAAAGAAAACAAATGAAAAATTATTAAACACAGCGAAATAAGAAAGGCGTCAAAGTGATAAGGCAGAGACAGAAAAAGTGGTTGGATCAAACAATGAGAGGCGGAGGGCAATCGAGTAAAGTCACAGAAGATTGGATGCTGGGAAAGAGACCAAAATCGAGGAAGAGAAAAGTGGATTTCGAATAGTTTAAAAAAGGAAATGCTAATGAGAAGATTAACAGACGGGATTAGAAATGATGGTGCGAACCAAAAATAAAATTCCTTATCTAGGAGGCGAGGAATGTGACATTTTCCACAGGCGACTACCGCAGGAGATGCCAAAAATATCTTTTTATCCAAATAAATATTTAGTTAGCTTTCAAATATTAGAGTTATTTCAACCGGAATGAACATTTTATTTAATTGAAACAGGTTAAGTAATATTCTTCAGTTTTTTATGAAGGCGATACCTTAAACTCTGCCATAGGCACCGAATCCTCTAGCTACGACTCTGAAAGAATTAGCTGATACGCCATAGGCGGTTCCAAAAATTTCCCTTTTCCCGTCCTCATTTCGAATCCAACGCTGCCGACCAGCCTCTTACATGAAAATCCATAAACTTGTCAGAGAATCTTCCTATCCCTTGCCTTATGGAGCTTATCAGCAGCGCAGAATCAAGGAACTTTGCGCGTAATGGGTTTAAGAATGCATCCAATGGAGGGTAATGGGAACATCCAAGATGGGGGACCGTTCTCTTCCCCCCTTCCCTCTGGATCCGCCACTGCGAGACCCGGGATATTTTATTGTTATGCCACCTGCATCCCTATCCACTCATTCGTCAAAATCAATCTCCATCTTTTTCTTCATCGCTCCCAAAATCCGCCGCACTTTGTCTTGACCTCCCCACTACGAAATACGTCCCATCATACATTCATCTCTTCCCTATGCATGTGCACACTCATCGTTTGACATCGTTGTCAGCGGAAAATCTCGCCCTGCTAACTTCTCGGAAGGAGACCGCCCTCGTAACTCGCGCGCGCATCTCCGAATCCCATTGTCTGCACGTGGAGTGTGAGCGCGTGTCAGGGTGTGTGTGTGCAAATGCATGCATGTGGGTCGGGACGTCAAGTACACTCGACGATAAATTCGATATGGTAGCGCGCTAACGAGAAGCGCCGCCATCGATCTGAGGGTGGGAAGGAGGGGGTGGGGAGGAGGGGAAGACACTCGAAAACGTACGCGTGGATTGTCCCAAACCCCCGTACGTGCACCGCGGGGGGTAGAAAGGGATCGCGGGGGGTAGAAAAGGGGTAAGGGCGCAGAAGAGGACTATAGCTCCGTGCTAGGTTTAAGTGGCACGGTTCGAGAGAGGAGGCGTGTGTCGCCAGTCTCCACGTCAAAACCACTTTCACCGCCTTTCCATCCGCCCCCCTCCTTTCAACCTCTTGCGTCGATGTTGAAAACGATATCGGAATACTACATCGATTCGAGAGGCGTCGTGAGATGGAAGAGGAGCTGGGACGAGACATTTTTGCACCCTAGGCAAGGTTTGAGAATTACTCCCCCCTCCTATTGAATGTACAGCCAGACCCCGATTTAGCGCCCCCCTATACAGTGCCATCCCCGCATACCACCCATGAATAGTTGTCGACAGAAATGCCATCTTATTATTACATAGAGCAGGCAGGGGTGCTTAATCTTTTTGCACCTACCAGATCCTCCAGTATTACCCATGGACCCCCACCCCATATAATATTATATAACGTATTTTCGTAAGTTTCCTAAAATCTAGAGAGAATAAGAGAGGGAGAAAGAATGGGAAGTTCTATAATTTTAATTTAATACTTGATTCATGCATATATGTCATTTTTGATGGGCAATTATATTTATATATTTGTCCCCAAGGACCCTCCGCGGACCCACTGGATCTACCCTATGGACCCAAGGTTAAGAACCACTGACATAGAGCAAGCATATACCTCGACTTACCGCCACTTTAACGCCAATGTCAGTGATGGATAAACGGTGGCGCTAAATCGGGGTTCGACTGTAAACAGTGCACAATTTTATATACCTAAAACTAGTTTATTTGCAATACAGAGGTCAAATAAGACATATAAAATATATTTTACAATTTAAATGCTACACTTAAAAGTTCAAATATGTACTCATTTGTCGCGCCCCTAAGTGTGCTGCGGCCTAGGCAGGAGCCTTGCTTGCCCTTGTACCGGTTTTGGGCGGGAATCCTGAAAGATAGCGAGTCCTCGCACGTCGACTCCGCGGCATACCGGATCTACTCCTCGCAGGTATCGCTGGATATTTTTCTCCTCGTGATAAAACGTTTCGCGAGAGAAAAATGTTTTGAAGATCGTTCCGACAAGTTAAAGAAGTTATGTTAGAAAGGGAGGCGCATTACGCGACGGAATTCGGAGGTCGAGCGTCGCCGTCGTCGACAAATCGAATCGACGCGAATTTATCGTTTTTTTCGTTTATTACTCATAAAGACGTCGTTGTCGCCGGTGTCGAGACTCTAAGGCGAAAGGGAGATGAAATGAGTTTATAATATCTTACGAAGTGAAATTGTTCTTTTTAGAATTGAATAAGTTTATCAACTAATGAATAAATTAAAGTAACATATGGCGAAAAAATATAAATTTCAAAATACGTTCATCCGTCGCTTCGCATTGGGTCTGCGCTCCTGAAAAAGACCGAAACGGTGTAAAGTGGGTAGATTTTCACATAGCAATACGAGGTTGCATTTGAGTGCCATCATTATCTCAGCATGCTACAGGTTAGTTAAACTGCATTCAGCGATGTATCATATCCTCTCTTATAGTTTCTGATGCGAACTTGAACATTACATGATTTTTAAATGTTCAGAAACCGTTTCAAAACCCTGCCAAATCGAAATCGATGGCCATGCAATTCGAGGTAACTCCCTTAAAGGAAACCGTGTTAAGCCGAAAAAGTGTAAGAGGAAAAATTACAATTCGAGGGATGAGCGTACAAAATGATTTCATTTGAAACCATCATTGGTCACATAATGATAAAATAAAATAAGAAAATTGAAATGGTATTAAATGAAGTTACTACGACTTAGAGGATAGAGAGTTTTTTACCGAATCAGTCCATTTTTACGAAAAACTAGGCTATAAAATTGAAATAGCCTTTTGGTCCGCGATTCAGTCAGTATCCTACCTTGAGTTTTTCCAACAGAAAGAAATTAAAATAATTGCGAATATCAAACTTCAAATTTCTCATAAAGTGTATTTCATCAATATTGGCTGACGGGGAAATCCAGTAGCTAGCGTGGCATCATTTCTAAAATTCAAATATATACGTTAATCTCTTCCTTTCGACTATACAGAATTGTTTATTTCGACTTTCTTTTTAAATGCTGAGCTCACGCTCCGGGCGGGTGGAAAACACTGTTTATTGCAATGAAAACACTGGCATTTACAGGTTCTTCTTGATTTGTTTCTTAGTAATGTCAAGATGATTTATAGCATGGCCATTATTCGATGGGATCACGCCAGAATGAGTCGCAATGAATAATACATCCGGATGGAGTATTGATCCGAGCAATCCATAGTCTGCATCAAAATATTTATAAAGCGTTCAGCACAACATCTTCTATTAAAAAAAGCAAAATATCGCTATTTTACATTAAAAAGGTGAATAATAACTTAGAATTTAGGATCAGCTATACGCTTATAATGAATTATTAATGCGCTGTCATAATAAGAAATATTTTTGGGCCTTAATTTCAGTCTAAGCTTTTGATGGGTGACCTATGAAACCTAATTATTTTTAGAAATAAACATGTCATTGACAACGTCAAAAGATTTTGGTTTAACCTTAACGTGATATTTTTATCTTTTCCAGCATACCTGCTATGGTGAATTTATGGCATTCGCGTCAAAAGCAAGTGTTGCCACGGAGAAGATATTATTAATTACAATTACAAACAACAGGTACCAGTTACACCTTAGAGAACGTGTCAGAGCGTAATATACAATGTAGTCTATTGGAAGTTCATTTTATGTAGCATTGCACGTGGCAATTAAAGCACAGATTATTGGAAGGAAACAAACTGTCTTTTGAAAATATGTATAATATGGAGAATGCTGGAAAATTATATTAAATTTATGGCTATAATACGATTCAAAAAAGAGTTATCGAGCTCAGCTAAGGCTGAAATCAAAAGCCATAAAACGTCTGGGAGAACCAATTTCAGTTAAAAATCAGCCGTCTTCCTTGGCGAGTAACCAGTAGTAGAATTAAAAAAGAAAATCGTAAAGAATATTTTAGAATCCACGGTCGGCGAATCATAAGTGCTGCTTCGTTGCCAAAATGGGCATCTGGTTCTCCCAAAAATGTTTATGATGTTTCGTGAGACACAGTTGTCAATTTTAGGATAACGTTGTTATTGCTATTAAGCAAAATTCATGTCAAAGAGAAATTAGATCAAACGTTTTCCTCCCATTAAAGCAGTCAAGACAGTCTTTACGCGAGCGAGGGAAAAAATAAAGTACTATTAATAAATTAATTACTCATCAAGGGCAGGCTCAATAAGCGACACGTGTCTTTTATCGAAGAAAAAAAGCCTTCTTCATTCAGAGGAGGGAAATTTCTTCCGTTATACCATAAAGGGGAAACAAAAGGTAAATTACTAAAATGATTTTTCAACAAATGCTTTTAAGAGAGGCTAAGCTGCTAATTGAAGAGTGACATAAAGAGATAGCACAGGATGGAGATGAACATGATCCATCCCTTTAATCCTGATCTACGCGTATCTTGTTCTTCTTGCCGAAGGGAAGAGGGAAGGATAAAGGGAAGGGAAAGAATGATTGGATATTTCCCAAGGGCAAGGGCAACACACCCTCTCTCCCTTTCAAAGGCGCCTCTCTATGGGTGTAGATGATCGCTCAAACACTGAGAGGAAGAGGAGAAGAGATGTTAAGACTTATTACCTATAATCCCTTTTATACATCAGAAGGTTCCTGTCCAGCCTTTATTCCCGCACCCTTTTCCCTATGGTATGCTATCAATAAAATCCTTCTATCACGGATGGCCTCTCAACTCACGCATCGATATCCCTTCGGAATTCCCTCTATAAATTTAAAACAAAGGAGAAAAATTAAAAGATTGACGGTTGCCTATATGGACTTGTACGTGTATGTATATGTATATATATATACATATAAATATATATCATATATATATATCGCAAAGCATTTTTTCAAGGATAGTGACGGGATTTGTCCGCCGTGTCGATTTATGGAGCAAAGCTCGCGGATATTGGAGATGAGGTTAGAGGGTGGAAGGTAATTTATCTTCATTGGTCCGAGGATGGGTGAAATTGGCAGTTTTGTTGTCGTTACGTGCCTGAGGGAGAAAAATGCGTCAATCCGTTGAAAAAATCGAGGGAAGTTGAATCCGAATGCTTCTTCGATCACGGTCGAATTCCCCTGATTCGTTTCACTTAAGGACTATCATATGCGTAAGCCACCGACAGAACGGCCTCCAGTACATTTTTTGAAAAATGTGAACAAGCATTATTTAAACAAAAGAATATACTACCTATCTCTCGCGTTGCGTCCTTTTTCGGAAAAAAAGGCGCAACCGTGCGAAGTGAGATTGCTTTCCTCCTAGAAATAAATTAGGTAAAAGTTGAGCACCGGCTTAAAGTCAACATGCAACAATTTACTTTTATTGTATTCAGAGTTGCTTCCTATATTCTTTTTATTATAATCTCCGAGTCGAGCAGAAACAATTTATGATTTTTATAATTGGAAAACATTCTGAAACCATGCTAAAGAGAAATTGATGCACACGAAATTCAAGACAGTTCTCTAAAAATTCGCGCTAAAATGAAAACGTTTAAAGCGAAACCTTGTAATGCGAGAGATTTAATCAACAAAATTTTCAATAGATTATGGATTTCTAATTAGAAACTAATTGTAAGGCCTTCAGATAATTATATTTTATGCGAGGCCTAGTTTAAAAAAATTATTCAACAGGTTTTGCTGACTTTCTTTTTAAAAAGTATTTCCGCAAACCGAAGGCTTCCCCGGTCGATTAAATTAGAGAACCTAATTTTGTCTGAAGAGTCAGAGGCCGCTTCTATTGAGAGCCAGGATCGTTTTATGTTAATCTGCTGACCTGCAGTTCAATAAGGGTCCAAATGGGATCCTTTAATCGGGTTACCCAACAAAAAGCCATCTTTAATCGTTCCGCCGGCTTATGTTAGATCATGGAGATCGCATAAAGTGAGAAACGCAGAAGATAAAGCAGTCTATTGATTCGTATAACTCTTAGCAAATTCAATAAGTACACAAGAGTAATATAATTTTCGGTATTTTATCAATTAGAAGGAAGAGTATATGAACATTATCAACTTCCTGGCTCGAAAATGAGACCAAGAACAAGGAATTAAAACTAGCAGAAATCTTTGCGATCAATATAGTTTATGTGCTTAAAAATGTATTTATATTCATCCATCCCTCGCTTTGCACGTAGAAAATAAAATTTCCTACAACGTTTATTCCAATACATTTTTGCATTTATCAAATATTAAAGCAAATATTTCAAAATAACGGATAAGTGACAAGAGTAAACACCCACTTCCAGTCAACCGATTTTTACCAAACACTAATCAGATCTTTTAACTTTTATAAAAATGTTAAATATAAAATTTTGTGTTGACCTGATTAATAGTTTTTGAGTTAGAGCACCCACAAAAATCTATCACATACACACACTAACATTCACACAGAGATCATCGAGAAAATGGTCAAAACGTGTTCAGCGGACCTCAAAACGTGTATTTCCGTTAAAATCTCGAGTTAGATTTTTTTCATGAAAACAATACTTTCTCATACTACGTATATGGAGAAAGTAAAAAGAAAGAAAAGAAAAAACTCCGAAATTTTTCGAGTCCTTCAGTGAACTACATAGAAACGTGTTAAATTTTAAGCTTGGCGTCATATTCAGCTAACGCACGAAAAATGTATAAATTAATTTTTTTAGTCGTTTTCCTATTTCCCTAAACATATATCGTACATCAGACGCTATAAGAGGCTGACTAGTATAACCAAATTGTTCATGTTGAATTTAATACGGTACTCAACTGTAAACTTACGTGCTTATACATAGAAATCTATCCCACTTTACATAGTTTCGCTTTACACTGTCTTTTTGCTGGAACGCGAAAAAAAATGCGACGCGAGGGATGGGTGTATATTGCCAAAGTTTCGGTTGCGTTTTTTGCCAACGAACAACGTATAAGCAATTTACGCACAAATCGAGGAACCCAGTGAACTCTTTCAACCAGCCGGGAAGACATATTATACTCCTAAGGTTTCTATTGTTTATAAATGCTCTCAATACATACGTTAATACCAGTGGAAAGAGTTATCGCCTAAAATTATTTTCTCCGTTTGATGGCGACATAAATAAATTCGAACGATCCGCTCGGAGCCTTCCTTCCTCGTTAAACGGAATCGCGTAGAAAACCGCGAGGAATAGCCGCAATTATTTACGACTCAATAATATCGGGCGCGCCTCCGAGGTGAACGAAACAAAACAACGTCGAAAATCGAAAAGATACAGCGCGTGGAGAAAAAATTCGTAATGGAATTCACATGCACACAAACCCCCTGAACCAAAGTAACGAAGGGCGAAACCGCAGATAATACAACCACCGCACCGCCGGCGCAGTTTCGTTTACACCCCAGCCGACCGTAACTCTTTTTCCCCGCACGATAAAAAAAAACGAAACGATAGAAGAAAGATAAAACGAAAGGGGATGGAGGAGAGAAAAAGATGAAAAAGATACTCTTAACGAGCCCCGCACGCATGGAGAATCCGAAAATACATTCCCTCACGCACTGGAACACAAAACTCGTAAGCGCGGCAACGCACGCGGGGCACAAAAAAAAGAAAAACATCCGAAGAACGAAACTCGAATTGAAAAAAATAAGGAATTTTTTTCCCTCCAACCCTCTCTTGTTGGTTCTCCCATCCCTTTCTATAAAGAGATGTGTCTGTTATGGCTCCACCCTCTTAACTCCTACTCCATCTCCGTATGTCTGTCTGTATGTCTCCTCTCGCTCTTTATTTTCGCGCTTCAATTTTTTCCACGGATCGAAGAATAAAGTGAAGAGGGAGAGAAACAGGGGTCGGAGAGTCGTGTTTCATAAGGGCGAGAGAGAGAGAGACAGAAAGAGAGAGAAAATTCTCTCAGACGTAAAGAGAGATTTTTTCGGCGTACGGAGATTTAGGGAGGAAGGAATTTGCGCGTGCTCTCTCGACAAAGGGATGCAATGGTTAAAAAGGGTGCGGGGTTCGTGATGGGAAGGGGGATGGGGTTATAGGATGGTAAAGGGAGGGAGGGAGAAGGTGGATGAGAAGGGAAGGGTTGTTTCAGGTAGGAGACTGGAATTTCGGTCCCTCCCTCTTTTTCAGAGCATACGTACGACCGTTTTCTGTTTTTGCGCACAGTAATCTTCCTCCCCGGGCACTCACTCTTAGTCCCTCCCCGTGACTAAGATCACACTTGTGTTACGCCTTCGTGAAATTTTTTAAGTTCGTTTTCCTCTACTTCGGGAAATAGAGAACGATGGGATTAGCACGATCGAGATTTTTGACGTTCGGCATTCATCGATTGGTGGGAATAATGAGGTTCCGTCGCTTCGATAATCGCATCCAGCGATTACTCGACCTCAACGGCTTATGAAAAAAAACCTGTTCGAAGGCGGATTTTTTTTTCGCGATCTTACCGCTATTTAACTATTAATTTCAGCAAGTAGGTCTGTCGTTAAGACTATATGTCACATAAAGTGGAAACCAATTTACAGGAAAACCGCTAAGACGAAATGTTGGTCAACAAGAAGCCTGTGTTGGGTCCCTACGCCTATATTATTCAGTATATGTTTATTCGTTTAACGAGAAACGGATAACACGAAGATATTGTTTAACACGAATATTATATTCGGTTAGGTACAAGAATATAATTCAATGCAAAATCCTTCAAAAACGGCAGCTGAGAGATTTTTGGAGCGTTATTTTGCTAAAAATTAGAGACTAATACTATCATGAAAAAATATATATTAGTAAATAAATTGACTGAAATTAATTAGTGTCATTAATCACTGCGAAAGTTAAGTCCCATCATGGTCACATTAACCAATGCCCAAATTTTAAAAATGAAAATTTTAGCTACAAAACTTTTAACACGAAATGTTGTTGACGGTACCCCACGTTTCGGGTTAACTGGCTTCCACAGTACATCGAAATACTGCCGATATTTTAATCTCCCCAAAAAATAAAACTACACAATACAGAAGGAACTCTTATAATTACTTGACAATATTACTAACAACAATTAATTCACCTACGGTATTAATGATCAACAGTAAATGGAGCTGATCTCATGTCCCTTAATAGCCTCATACCTCAAATAAAAAATTTATGCAATCTTAATCAGGAGATACATTTTTTACATTAACACCACTAAAGCAAAAATAAATATGACAGAGAAACGCAAAACTCCTGAAACCATGATTCGTTAAGTATGCTAATCCTGTTGCCACCGAATTTTGCGTCTGTTTACAGCAATCGTCCAAACGCCGAAGGACAAAGGCATCCGCAAAATGATAATCTCCACGCTTATTGTGACATTATCTGTTTTAATCAGGCTCATAAAAATTGAACTGCGAGTGATCGTTACGTAAACATGTGATCCCTACTCATGATCAGATAAAAAATGAAGGATTTGGAAACATAGTTCAGTGAAGAGGCTATGTGATACGCCATTAAAGGAAGGAACTCGTGCAATAAACAAAACATTATCATAACTTTATAATTATTTCCACAGAAAATTGTTACGCTACTGGAAGTGACAATTATTACAATTTGTTGATTAAAATTTTTCTGTGGGATTATGTATCAATTTCAAATGATTTCGTGCATGCATTTTAATTTACTCCTCGTGGAATTCCTTTCTATTTCAAAAAATGAATAATCATGCTTACCTCACGGCGTGAATAGAAAACATGATAAACGTGACATCTGTGACCACGTAACGCTCGAGTAATAGGTTTGCGGCATTCATCTACCGAGAGGGCATCTCCAATAATTATTCACGTCATAATTAATGATGGATGAACTTCTGCTGAGAACGGCTACTTTGTACACAAACTGAATATCTGGTATCCTCAACAGTTTAACGGCTAAGGGATCTCATGAATAATAATGGAAAAAAAATAATTTTAAGCGGTAGCAATAGAGGCAATATTTAAAAGATATGTTTTTTTCATGAAAAAATAATTGTCGTAATTAGAAATCGTTCAAGCGTAATTAACTATACGTCAACGTGAAACGCGTCATTTTTTTAGGTGCCGCCAGGAGCTACTATCTTCATGACGTCTTCGTTCGTTTGAACCTGTCAACGATTCGTCGATAGGCGATTGCAAACATCTCGCGAAGGATCGTCGCGCTTTTCCTGGAGGCTTCGGAAAAAATGCAAAGATTCCGCTTCACTCATTTCCCCACAAAAGTTACGAGCGAACCCCAATCGCGATAACGTCAGAACCCTTCGCGGAAAAGCTCCTTCCGTAGATTTGATGGACAAACGCGAAAAACGACGCAAATTCCTCGGGAATGCTGAAAGGTTCCTGACACCTGCTCTCCACGGGTCAAGGGAATGGATATTGTCAGCTGCCACGACGCCTCACGCGAGCTACGCGATAACATGTCGCCGCGCAATTTCGCGGAACGCTTTTTAATCCATCACTCCTCGATCTGTTCGATACGCGAGAGGGCGGCTGTGTTCTCGAAAAAGGAGGCTAAGGCGCAGTAGTTTTTGATGGAGCGTCATCTCGGGGAGATCGATATCCCGGGAGAAAAGCGAAGTTGAATATCCGGTTTATGCTCTCACGCGTTTTTTTTCGTTTCGTCGAAACATGTTCGCACCGGGAGGTGCGATTGTTTACTTTACCCACAAATCGCGCGAATTTATTTTCGAAATCGATCTCGTGAGATCGGGGCGTCTGGAAGGGTGGGTCAGGAGGGCCATTTGGCCTGGGTTTCAAGCTCAAGAGGGGCCAAGTTTGCGTTCGAATGGACTCGCCATGCTTAATAGAAATTGCGAAATCGCATAAGAATTATATTAATTTGTCCACAATAATTAGTAGTACATTTGTATGGAAAAAGGCTATAATAGCATTTTATTATTAAAAAATATACAAATTGCATTTCGCTGTATTTAGCTAATGATTGTCTTATTTAGTTTTCATGTGTTTTTATTTATATTATGGATGGGGGCCTCAAAATCTGGAAGTGGTCCGGGCCTCTCTAGACTTTTGAGAGGGCTGCGTGAGATTATTTTTTTAAACTACTGCCAGCGAAATGCACTGAACGATGTATTGTCGCGTATGAGTGACCGCTTGTCCTGGATGAAACAGTAATGTTCCCAAGAGGGACCATGATGCACAGATGTTCAAAAGAGAAATTGAATATTATTTAATTAATCGCGAAAAATATGAAATAAAGGGTTAATTACCAACATGCAGAATAGGGCATGACAAAATGTGAAATAAATGGAGTGAGAGAGGGGGGAAACGGAGGGAAAAGAAAAATTCTGATTTTGTCCACAATACAACAAACCGAATCTTATAGGCACGCGTATGTATTTCTGTATAATCATAACCTTATGTAATCTGTGCATAGCGAGATTATTTTTGGTTAAACCTGGTCCGCCATATATTCCTGCTTTCTGCAATCGTCTTCATTTCTCGGTGGCTCTCTTTCCATTTCAAGTCGTCTGTCACTTTCTCTTCTGTCTTCTAACAGGTCTCTTTAATCATGCATTCTCTACTCAGGTAATGTCTGCCCCAGTTCGCCTTCCTCTTTTTTATAATCTGTCTAATCATTTGCTTTTCTTCTGCTCTTCATCCTTGTTTTTCACACTATCTGTCCATTTTATCTTCAACATACATCTTCATGCCGGAATTATTTCAAAGATTTCCTAGTATTTTATAAAATATTTCCTGAGATCAATTTTTCGCGTATATCTTCCTTTATTTTTCTCGTTAGTAGGAGTTTCTATCTTCTGAAAAAGGCTTTTGCTATCGCCATTCTAGTCCTTTCTGCATATTAACTGAACAGTTTCATCTTGCATTCTGTCTGAATATTAGTTAAATATGCCGCCAGGTAAAAGGAATTTATTTAGCTTTCTCGGTGAAATAATCGAGGAGAGAGGATGGGGAGGAAGTTAGGTTCAATATACATAATACCTTTTACATCATGACGAAATAACGTGTCTCAAGAATCTAAGGTCATCCTGCCATATTGGATCAGTGGCAGAGCATCAACCCGGATTTTTTCAATGGACTAGGTAAGATGGTTGTAAACTAATGGGTCGAGAGTTTACGCGCTTGTTACGTGATTCTTTATGTTCCAAGTTTTGTCATCAGAGATCAATTAAAGAAAATTTTAATTAATGATTAGAAATTTTAAACACGCAATAAATAAATTAAAGCAGATAATTTTAAGATAATCTTGCTTGATCTTGCTTATAAATGCATTTAAAAAATAAATTCCTTACGACACGGTATAATATATGGTGATATAAAGAAAGAAGCAAGCTCGCGAACTGTTATTCATATAGTACCTTGTGCCTGACAAAATACTTGTATGTTTAGGAAAAATAAGATGAAATAACTGTTCAGCTGTGATACATGTACACGTAAACGAACGTGGGGAATGATGCGGGGAATATATAGAAGCAAAAACTAGAAAGAAACAAGATGAATAGGAAAAAGAAATCCTACGATTAGTAATAGAAATGTTAACCGGACCGGACGTTACTTGAAAAAAGATAGTTCAAAGATGCGAATGAATAAATATTGTATGCAGCATAAGGGGATGGAAAAGCATTCAACTGTTACTAAGAGAATTATCAATAAGTGAAGTAGGTTTCAAAGGATAGGACGATTTAAAGAGGTCGGTAGTAATCACTGACTGATATTCGGACAGACAGCTAATTATATCGACGACGCAGTGACCTTATTTCAGATTTTACGTCATTACATCCATCCCTCGCTTTAAACCGTTTCGTTTTACACGTTTTCCATTTTCGTTTTAAAGAAATCCCACGAGTTGCATGGCCATTGATTTCACTTTAGAACGGTTACTGAATGGTTTTAAGCGGTGGTTCGCAACCTTTTCCGCATGGTGGGCCACATTCGTAGTTGTGAACGCTTCGAAGGGCCACATTGGAAATCACGAGAGCTTCGGCGTGCTGAATGATGCTTACATCAGAAGTCACCCAGATATTCTGTCGTCCCATGTCAGTGAAAATGAAGTCTATATAATTTTCTAGCGTTAAACATTCATCAAATTAAGTTTGGAGATCATAATTATGCTGAAAAAATTTGAAATTATCTACGATCACTTTTTCATCATAGCTTCACGGGCCGCATAAAGCGCTCTCTGGGGCCGCATGCGGTCTGCGGGCCGTAGCTTGCCGACCCCTAATTTAAAGTATTGAAAACGTACAAAATGTTTCGATTCGACTCAATGATTGTAGTAAAGGCAAAGGAAGCAACGCCCCAACGAGATGAAACCAAATTCTTGAGCGCAAGACGGCGTTCAAATGCAATCTCTAACATTCACATGGGGATCTCTCTATCTCTGCACGGTTCCACTTTACACGAGTTTTCCAGCAACGCATGTACCGTGCCAAACTAGGGATAGGCGTATAATATTGAGGAAGGGTATACAGAAAACCCCGTTTAATCGGTCTATTCCTAAAATAGTAATGTTATTTGATTCACAAAAGTCGTATTTTAAATACATTCTGAAAAGTTTTTTGCTCAGACTGAGATTGGCAGGCTGAGGAAATAACGGACGTTTTACGTATACTTTACAATTTCGTCATAAAAGAGTATTAAAATTTTTTAAGTACCTATCCTCGTCGTCGCCTCGCTCGAGTGATCAAGGAGCCATGGACGTAAGACCGCACTTTGATAACAAACGGGATAGAATCCATCTGTTGAATACATCTGTAGGGAGTTCATATACCAATCCTAAAAATGTTCAGAGAGCGGTTGGAGAGGGTGGAAGTAACAGAGGCGTAGAACACTCGTCAGCCAGCGCGAAGTTTGGCGTGCCCTTAAACCGTGATCTTACTCAAAAGGGCGTAGTAAACGAACCGTCGCGTATATTTCTTTCCCTCCCTCCCACTCCTTTCTTCCCTCACCCTCCCTCCCCCACCCTCCCTCTCCCTTCCTCCCTCTCTCTCTCGATCCTTCCTCCCTCCCTCCCTTGATCCTTCCTCCCTCCCTCTCCCACCCTCTCTCCCTCTCCCCACCCTCCCTCCCTCTCCCTTCCTCCCTCTCCCACATTCCCTCTCCCTTCCTCCCCCCCTCTCCCTTCCTCCCCCCCTCTCCCTTCCTCACTCCCTCTCCCTTCCTCCCTCCTTCTCCTTCTCCCCACCTTTCCTCCCTCTCTATCTTTCACCTCCCCTTTTCCATTACCAAGCCAACCATTCATTCCCGAACCCTCGCATTTTTTCCTGTCTCCAAAAATCTTTTCATCCTCCACGACCCTACTCCCCTCTCTCGGTGAAAACGCGCACTACTAAATTGCCCCCCCCTCTCCCCCTCGCGCACATACCGTCAGCAACTCCCGAATTCTCTTCCTTTTTCTTCCCATCCTTCCCTAGGCAAACATCTTCCAAATAGATCAAGGCTGTATAAAATGTGCGCGGATAGAAGGAATAAGAGAACGGGGCATTCCCAAGGTCTTAACATACGCACGTTTTTTCACATCTCCCCTCCTTTCGAACATCTTTCCAAAAAAATAAAAGAAAAACGCCATTTTTTTCATCCCATCCCGATACCGATGGATTCGAACCAGCAGTCCCTTTCAAAGAAATATAAAGAGAAACAAATCCCTAAGGTGGAAAGATATCGCGTCGATGTCTTATGAAAACGAGCGGTGGATTCCGAACGATCGGATTAAGGCGGTTTGATTTACGGCCGAAAAAAATAGGAACCACAAATCTCCGACACGTGGAGATCCATTGAATGACTCTTTCTCCGAAGTTCTTTTTTATATTTTTTGCTCCTTTCCCAACAATGTTTTATTTTTTTACGGCAAGGCGTAGCCGGAGCGCTAAAATAAAGGGGCAAGTCCGTCTCTTTGTGGGAGTCAAAAAAACACGCATTATCCAAAAGGGAGGCTCGATTACCTAGTCTTAATAAGGGGACGTTGTAGCATCCTCTGTGACGTAATAGGGAGACATTATTCGTTTAAAAATATCCCCACGGGGGGTTGATATCGCAGAATCGATTGGAAGGGAGAGAGGTATATATAGGGAAAGAGAAAGGCTATCAGATCGGCGATATCGGTCCGGAAATTTTAGACATACGCCCACAGGATTAATTTCTCTGAATCGAATGGGGCAGATGACGGTGTTGAAGAGGAGATAAAGAGTAAGAGAGAGGGATTACACAAAAAGAGAGATATATTAATAATGCTGAGGTCAATGATCACCACCGAGGAGAAACGTTTTAAGGTTGAAATGTAATTTTGTTTTATGAACGCCAGAGTTGCCTTGATAACCAGTTTTACTCATGACTGACTTCGAGAAAAATGTAATTTCAGCATTTCATAAGTCCCAATTGGTTATATCAAGCTAAAATGAAAAAATCAAAGTAATAAAAAAATCAATTTAAAAATATAAACTGAATATCCCAAGTACAAAATGAAACCACCTCAACAAATATCTCGAAACTTATTTTTTAAATTTTGGCCTCATAATAGCCAATTGGTACTTATGGACCATCCTGTACACACGTGCATATAAAGATTATTATTATTATTATTTATAATTAACATTCTGTACTTCCAATCAGAATTTTTATAAAAGTAATTAAAACATACATGGCTAGCAGTGTTATCAACTGAATAATATGCTCGTTAATTATTTTCATCTTACGGATCAAAAGAAAAGTAAATACATTCGCAATTCATTCTAGAGCAGGCCAGTCCAACTTTTTGAGGTCAGCGGGCAACTTCAACGATAAAATTTCAAGGTGCGGGCAACATGCAATGTATTTAACATATTAATATGTTAAAAAATGAAATGTATCTAAACATAAGAATATCATTAAGAAAAAGCGAATTATTATATTTTTTAGAATTCTTAGAGAAATCTGACATTGAATTTTGTCAGATAGCTTGGTATATGAAGGAGCAAATTTCGTCCAAACTATTCTCATACTGTTATTCAAATGTATGTCCGTTAGATGTGATCTGCAACTTGATTCAATAATTTACATACTATTATAAAGTCAAGTGCATTTGTGTACGTTAAAACAAAAATTGAATTGTCTAAGAAAGGCGAATTTTCGAAGTGATAGTTCTTAATACGTTTTAAAGAACAATACTTCCTGATTCAATAATTAATATTTCTTAAAAAGTAATATCTCGATTGAAAATGCTCGAAATTTGACTGGCTGCATCATTTTGAAAAGGATTTTAAATGAATGCCATCGAATACTTTATACAATTTTATATATCTGTTAATGCAACTTGATTCGCTTCATGGGCAGCATTTAAGTACCTCGAGGGTCACACGCCTTCCGTGAGCTATTGGTTGGACAGGGACAGGCCTGTTCTAGAGACAAAACGAAACTAAAATTAACTGGTTTACTTTAGATGAGGATCCGAAGTCTGCATATGCGTTTCTTTGAATGACGCTCTGATAAATTTCCTCATAAAAATGTCAACGCGCGTTAGAATAAATATATCCACATTTATTGTGTGTTACGTCACGAGCGTTATCAACTCGATTCTCTGGGAAGACTTAGAATGACCCAAATTTCTCGGTTTTATTATTTTTCTGAAGGACGTAAAAAACTCGAGGCCGAATTTCTCGAAATCTAGTTCCATCTTTGTTGAAAAGACGTACGGGATAGCAGCTGGAGTTCTTTCGAGTCCCGCGTTTTTTCTAGGAAGAGCGAACTTTTCTTTCTCCTGCGGGAAAGAAATCCATCGGTTGCATTGCGGAAATAATGTCTTTGAGAAGTTCGCAAAGAAGTAATACAATCCGGTTTTTCATGGCGCGTTTATCAAAGCATCCTCAAAAAATATAAACTTCTTTATTCTTTAAAAAATGCATCTCCAGTTAAATTATAAAATAAAATTCTATATAACTAAGAACAGCTTCTTACTTGGTTCGAGCTGTAGGAACGGCGAGAGGTATTTATTTTTAAATTTATCTCGAAAGCTGTTCCGAGTTTGGCGATGATTAATTGTTCCTGAATAGAATGGCTGAAGTAATGCTAGAGAGATTTTTTTTCAATCTTAAGTTGAACCTTATTTGTGTCATTCCAGCGTCTTTGGCTCTCGAGGAAACTCTTCTACGCTTTCTATAAATCTAATATAGTAACTCAGGAAGGAATTGTTTTACAACTTATTTTTTACGATAAAAAATTAAAAGGTGGAAAAGAACCTTAAGAATTTTACGATGAGTAGTAAGAGTAGAATTCAGACACATTTTCAAAAGACGAACTTGCTTCAAGCTTTGTATTAAATTCATGCGAAAATGCAAAAAAGCTCGTTTTCACTAAGAGAATACTTTTTATCTCGGTTTTTTAATTGATAAAAATAAACGAGGAATTGATGCATACATACAAACCCATCCACGATAGTACCATTAAAAGTCCGCTTTTCGTATTTATTCCGAGAATATGATTATTTGATTTCAACGTTACAGGTCAGTAGGCACGGGACATAACAAAGGACGTCCTATTACACGCCCAGTTCAAAAGACCTAGATTTAAAAAAATCAACATATTTATTTATAAATTTTATGTTTACGTCGATTCTCACATGTCTGAGAAACGTTCGCCAAAGAAGAAGTAGATAATCTAAACATGGCGCTCTTTTGAAATTTAAAAAAAATCTTATCCCCTTTGAAATATTTTTCTCCTGATCCATATGAAAACTAAAAGACTCAGGTATCTCGAATAATCACGGAGAATGGAAACTCATTACAGAAGAATAGGTTTCCAGCGCAGCGACAGAAGATATGGAAATCAGAATAAAGGAAATGACTTAATGTCTCAAAAAATGAAGAAAAATGTGAACGACTCCACCTGAAAATACCCTAAACAAAGAACTGGAAATTTATTTACGCCAAATAGAGTTTTATTTTCGGAAAAAGAGCACTGCAAGTAATCAACAATAGGTTAAGGACGAAATCCTGATCCAAATTCCTTTTACTTTTCTCTCGCATAATTCTCCAACCTAATCACCAACAATTTAAGTTTCATGACGCTCTGAAATACATTCATTTTGATAAGTAGGAAAATATATGATTTCGCGTATCACATTTAGACGTCGTTTTATGATGCTTTCAGTCAGTGATTCCCTAACATTTTTGCTTGGAGCATTTGAAAGTTGGTGAGGGTCTCGGCGGACCACTTCCTCGATTTCACCACTATTTGTTTGAGCATATTATTATTATTTTCCTTTCAAATATACCGTTTTCAACCACAAGCTATCCCTTTTGATAGATTGACGATTAAAAACAGTCAATATTATTTGAAAAGGCACTAAATACTGTTACGGTCTTCTTCCCATGAAAACCACACAGACAATATTATAATAGCGCGACGACCTGTTTTATTATTGAAACTATAAATTTTTATAAATAATTTTTAAGTTCTGATTATATTTTTAAAAAATTTATTAATGTTTTATTATTATTTTTATGTATTCTCAATTGTTCTACTCGGACTACCCGAACGGAGCTCACGGACCACACTTTATGAACCTCTTCATTAAGGTAATAAGATTACTATAAGATAAAAACAAAAAATTGTTTCGAGCAACCATTGCTTATTTTTCATTTAGCATTAAATTGTTTGCCTCTAAATAGAAAAAGTTGCTCATTTTAAACTCGAAGACTTGATAAAGACACAAATTTGTGCGGATTCCAAGCCTGGAACATGACTCTAAAATCACAAAAATTCTAAAACGGATAAAAATAATACATTTACGTGAATGAAAGTGATTTGAAGTAATTATTTTCAGACGGCTGAAAATTTATGTTGAACTCCTGTAAACTAATTGCCAAAATATTAACCATAGGGAAATTAAATTCGAATCGATACGTGACGCGACATATCCGTTATATTATCGAGAACTAATGCAATTTCCTTCATTTCCCGTATCTCCTAGAGGGTTTTCCTTTCCCAGAAAGGATAGAATTAGCCCTTCGCCGAAAGGGCAAAATGGCCTTGTTTGAACGTGGTATTGTACGGAGCGACGCGAAGAAGATCATTACAACTGGGAGAAGAGAGCAAACAGAACGAAACTCCAGCGATCCTTTGATGGCGAAGGGAAAAGCCCTTTCCGCCTTTCCATCCCCGTTCCTTCTTCCGAACCCGCAGTTACGACAGCGTCCAAGACGATTTTCCGAGAAGAGCATCGCCCCACAAGAGACGTAAATCACCATAACCTCACCCCTTAATGTCTTTCGCATTCTCTACTATCTATCCCTATCTCTCCATTCCCTCCTTCCGTTTCTCCCTCTGTCCCGAACGATGTTTTCCTGCATATATCACGCTTCCACTTCATTTACTTTCTTCCCTCACCTTCCTACTCTCTCCCTCGCCCTCGTTTTCCTTCTTCGTCATTCCCTCAATTTTTTTCTTCACATCTTCTATTTCGCATTTCCTTTTTTATCTTCTCTCTTTCCTGCGCTCCGTCCCTTCCCGCAACTTACAAACTCGCGATATTATTTGCGATCTCTTGAGTCTCATTTTCTCGTTAACTCAATAAGCTTACTTTTTCATTTGCTTACCAAATTTAACTAAATTTTATTAGTTTTGTGTGTGTATAAGAAAACACGGCCTTACCAAAATACAGTTCGAGGCACATCCAAAGAATTAAAGTTAACAATTATTCTCAAGAGAAAAAGATTGTGTCAAAAAAAACGCTGAATTCTCTTGTGCGATTAATCAGGCAATGTGAATTAATGTGGAAGTTCTTTTAAATTGTGTTTCCTTTCTTTATCTCATTTTTCGTGCTAATATTTAAACGTTGAAATCTAACCAGTATTACATGGAAAACGACGAAATGTAAGATGGGACTACGTAGTTTTAGTTGAATTTGAATAAAGACATTTTTTCCATCTATCTATCAATAGTAATCTTCTTTCCCATCTCTCTTCATCATCATCATAAGTTTTTTTACGTTTCGGTAGGTTTTTGCCTCACCCAGCACAGTCTGTTCCATCCAAGGCCTTTCTTTATATTTTCTCATACTCATCCCTTTCTATAAAACATCTAGCATTCTTTTACGTTGCATCTTTCCTAGCATCCACACTTCTATGTCTTCCGTTCGCCTCTCAAAATTCGAACCATCCATTTTCCTCTGTCTTTCCCTTAATGCTCGTAATCTATTTATGTCCCTTATAAACGACTCATTTGCTCTTGCTTCTCTTTTCCTGATTATTTCCCTTTAAATTTACACTTCCGTATCTCTTTCCGATTCTTTTTCCCTTTACCCCTCTCCTTTTCTCCGGTTATCTTCTCTCTCCCTTTCTTTCCCTGTCACTCTTCCCTTCCCAATTCGGTTACCTATCGCTTCCTCTCTCCCATTCTTTCTCTCAGCATTCTTCTTTCTACCTACCTTTGTCCCTCCCTTCCTCTCTTTCCCCTCTCCTTCCCTCGAGTTTTATCCCCTCATCTTTCACCTTAATATCTAACTTCCTCCTGTTCTCTCTTTTTCATCTTCATCTCTCTCCTCCTTACTCCAACTCTACTCTTCTCTCCAATCATGTGTCTCTTTTAATTCATCGTCTCCCATTCTCCAGTTCTCTCTCTCATACTGCGTCTTTTCCCACCATCTCCCTCCGTTCTTACCTTTTTAGAGCTTTTCGTCATCGCTGAAAATTACTATTACCTTCGTGATGTCCGTCCGTCCATACGCATATATCAGGGAATAATTGGCTCAACCGATTTCAACTAAATTTGATACACACATAAATTCATGACCAAAATGACATCGGATCGACTCATCAGTTGCAAAGTTTAACTTTTCGGTAATTA
Source organism: Tanypteryx hageni (assembly GCA_028673005.1). NCBI lineage: Eukaryota > Metazoa > Arthropoda > Insecta > Odonata > Petaluridae > Tanypteryx > Tanypteryx hageni. The sequence goes on from CM054117.1 coordinate 51,113,290, forward strand.
TGAATTTGGAAGGAAATGACCGAACCGATTTCAACGAAATTTTGTGTTAAGGAGGTATGCAACATAAAAAATCAAAATCAAGATGTTTAGTAAAGATTTACAAATCAGGGCTGGCACAATACAAGTAATTAAAAAAATTTCTTTTACAAGAATGCTTTGAACTGTCAGGATAAATTTTAACAAAATTTAATATTTATAATTTAAACATATATACAAAACCATAAAAGCATATTTGGAAAGGATCAACCAAACAGGGGTGCCACAATTATAAATTAAACTATTTCAGTAATTATGGATTTGGAAGGAATTGGTTGAACATATTTCAACTAAATTTTATATATAAGATTTGTACAACATACCATAACGAAATCAATATTTTTAAAGCGGAATTACAGAGCAGAGCTACCACAATAAAAAGTAAAATAATATTTTTACACGTATTTATAGAGAAATGACCTCATGGATTTTAACCAAATACGGTAAATATAATTTTATATAAATAAATAACCAAAATATCATATTTCAACCGGATCAGCTAAACAGAGCTACAACAATATCAAGGTTAGAATTTACTGTAATTATGAATTAGGAAGGTTGAATCGATTTCAAAAAGAAATTTCTTTTGTAGGACGAAATGAACATGATTAGAACGGATCTAAAAAGCAAGGCTAACACAATATAAAGAAAAATAATTTTTTTCTCCACTCGCCCACATTCGTGAGCAGCGTCTGGGAGTTCGGACCCTTCTTCTCGAACTCTCTTCCTCGCATCTTCTCTTTCTCCTTAAGCTTCCTTGCGATGGGTCATACCAGCTCCCTCTCTCGTTCCTTTTGCCACATTTTCTCTCTCACTCTTATATTCTCGAAATCTCTCAATAAAACGAACATTTCCATATTTATGGACGACGCTCCTATCGTCGGAACGCACGGGTGCAAAACCGTTGATATTTTGTATAATATTTCGAGCGCCAGCTGATATATATTTTTGGATAAATTGCGCGGTTTTTTTGTAAAGGAGGCATCTTGCCTAAACTCTTACATCTGGATTTTTAGTATTCAAGGTTTTCGTCATCTTCAAAATGAATATCTTTCGTGCAAACTTGCCCGAATAAAAATAAACTACGTTACACTCGGAATTGTGAGATAATTTAATCATAACAATTCATTGCATAACCTTGATATTTCATTTCATTTCTGTCTTATCTCTCTTCCATTTGTACCTCCTTCTGTCATTTATTTCTAGGTAACATAAATTGGACTAGATTTTTCTAACTGGGTCACACTTCATGATATTTGTTTTTTATTTTTAACCCTTTAAAATAATAGGCAACTTTTCGAGGTGATGCCTGTTTGATAATTAAAATGTTGAAATTGTAGACGATTTAGCCGAAGAATTTCACCACACGTTTGACATTATGTATTTTTATATCTCATTTGTTTATTTTGAGAATGTGACCTGCTTCGCTCTGATCTTTAGTACGTACCGTAAAATTCAGAAGGGATACTAAAGGTAGAAATGTTACTGCTAATGTCGAGAAAAAATAGCGGTCTCGATCGAAGTTGTTCCTATCAGGTGGATGAATCGATATCTACGTGAATTAAAAGCGTCCAGTGTGACGTAGAGGAGCCCTAAAATTTTAGGTATCTGCAGTGAAATTTCGTCCTTAATGTATAACAACAACATGGTTATGGTGAATTTTTCTCGGGTTTCCAACCGGGTTGTCTCGGAGATTTCTTCCGACGTTTCGGCGACTAGCTCTGTCGCCATCTTCAGGGATCCTGAGTGATTGGAAACCCGAGAAAAATTCACCATGATGATTCGCCGGGAAAGCTTCAAATCTTTCTTCAACAACATGGTTGTTTGTTGGAACTGGGGATCATTAATATATAACACTTTATTTAATAAGTAAAAAACGAAACGCCTTCCGAGAATCTTTATACTCTCGCTAAAACTTTTTACATTCCACACACACATATTAAAACACTATCTGACATCCTCAGTGAAGCAAAGACTGCGTTCATATTTTCGTGAATTTTCTCATCGGCATCATATGCTCTCATATCGGATTCGGATCTAAAAAATAAACGATTGTTTAATCACCACTGACGATGGCTGCTTTGTAGCCGAAGTGCGCATATCGTTTTTCCAGCTTTTTATAGTTATCGGAGTGACGTAGTTTGCCAATTTGATTCCAATAATAAGGCAAGCTCCATAATTATTTTTTAAGACAAAAGATGTTTTTGTATATTTAAAGCAAAATTCTGTTAAGCGAGAAGTTACATAATAAGTACAGTTATACTCGTCGATAATTCTACGTCGGATATTAATCAGTGGTGTGTAAGATTGATAATGAAGAAGGTTCAATAATAAGAACGCATGTATAAAATTTTTTAGAATAAGTATAATACTTATCTTAAGTATCTCCAATATCCATAACAAGATTGTTAAAAAACCTTTTCCAAAATATTTATTGGCTGAACATATGGCAACGATTTCTTAAAACATGCTCGAGAATAGCCCTTGCAATAAACCTCTCGTTTCCGAAGATTTAAATACCTTCTCTTTCAAAATTCGCATACCCCAGACCCCCATGCGCATCCTTGACGGACACTAACCCACAAACAATCCTCTACCGCACACATATAAAATCAACTGTAATACAGCCACACGCGTTCTTTTTCAGAATACAGTCTCTCTGAAGTGGCTCTATTTTAGTCGAAATGCGCACATGGTTTTCGTAACCTTATTATGGCTATTGGAAACAATTAAGCACTTACGCTTTCAATTTTTTATATTGAAGTCCTTATTCTTGAATTTGTTTTCAGCCGTGAGTTTGATAATTTTCTAACGAAGGCAGAAGGAGAAAATTAGGGGAAAATACCATAGTTGTCTGGTCCTTGAATCTGCATCGAATCGCCTATTTCGATCACCACTCCTTGGCATGTATTTCTGGGGACCTTCTTTTACGTTTTAGGGCATACTCTTCTCCCTTTCCGTACTTTAACTCACCCCTCTCTCTTCAACGCCTATTCCACATGGGGCTGGGTTTATCACCATAACCCACGGCCGAACATACTGACTGTTAATATCGCGCCGGGTTAGCGGATATTTACGATGCGATTTTGCGCCCTGACTAGATAAAAAAGAGGTCGCTCCCTTATGAACTTTTTACGGTATGAGGCCGAAGGGAATTCGTGACTGTGGCTACTGAATTATAAGGAATGGTTTATTTTTTTACTTTTCACCATTCGTGTCTTCCGACCCCATTCTTCGCTTCATCGTATATTCCCGCTCTTTTTACAACACTTTCCTCTTCCTATATTTCATATTCTACGCCATGGTCTCCATCATTTTCTTTAGTTCGCGTTTCCACCGCTACTTCGAGAATTCCGTCCTTCAATTTCTCTTTTGAGAGGGTGTGGAGGCAAAAAAAAAGGTCTTGACAGTCCCAATTTCGTCGAAAAAGATGAGTACGATTTTCTTTATTTATTCCATTTGCACCCTCTATTTCCGTCTCCTCGACCTAGTTCTTGTTCTTCTCCCCTTTGATTCGTCTCCTTACATCCCTTCGCGTGATTCCTTCGACGTTTTTTCCGTTTTACTCGAATCTCTCCTCTCTTCTACCTATCTTCCCATCATTTTCTATTATTTAACCACTAAATGGAATTTCTTTCGGATGTTCTGTATCGCTATATTTGATTCTTCCTTCATTTCTACCTCCTCTCTATATCTCCGCCCAGTGTCACTGTCCCCAACACCCCAATCCGCACGTCTTCACCACTTTTCGTTGCCTTCTTATCTCTTCCCGCCGTCTTCTCTCCCCTATCACACCTTCCAACTTTACACCCTCTATTTTTCTCCCTCCATCCTCCTCCCTCCCTCCTTCCTTTCTTCTTCTCCCTCCTTCTTCCTCTCTCCTTCTCCCTTCCTCTTCCCTCTCTCCTCTCCCTCCCCCTTCCCTTTCTCCTTCTACCGTTCTCCGTCTCCCTCCCTCCCTATTTCCTTCTCCCTCCCTCCCTTCTTCTACCTCACTCCTTCTCCTCACTCTTCCCTCCCTATTTCTCCCTCCATCCTCCCTGTTTTCTTCTACTGCTCTCCTTCTTCCTCACTCATCCCTCCCCACTTCTCCCTTCATTCATTTATATGCATTATATGCATTTTTTAATTATATGCATTTTGTTATCCTCTGTATCGTTATTATACACACACACACGCGCACACGCGCACACGCACACACACACACACATATATATATAATGTATATTTATCTATATTTCATGTGTATATTACTTGAATGTCTTTATATGTATGTCTGTGACATAATACAGCGATGCTGTATTTACGATGTTTCCTACTGTACTTACTGCTTTCTATATTTTGTTGTAGTTTTCCATCGTGATATATACACAATGTAGGATTTTCGCAGGTTTTTCACACCCTCCCTTCTCTGTGGGTGTTTTCCTGCGTGGGTTTTACTAGAAAGAACAAGCCTGTTTTTACCTAGATTTTCCCCACAAACTTAAATCTGTCTTCACTTATATCTTTTTATGTTTTGTATATTTTATATACTCTTCATTGTAATACTTTTATTTTTAATATTCATGATATTGACGAAGGGTTAAATGTAAGAATCGACCTTATGGTCCAAATTTCGCCCGAATAAAGACGATTATCTATCTATCTATCCTAACTCTTTACTTCAACCGCTCTCCTTCTCCCTCTTTCTCCTTCTCTCCTTCTCCCCCTCTCCTCCCTCTCTTCTTCTCTCTTTCTCCTTCTCTCCTTCTCCCACTCTCCTCCTCCCTCTCTCTCTCACCTTCTCCCCCTCTTCTTCTCCCCCTCTTCTTCTCCCTCCCTCCTTCTCCCTCTCTCCCACTACATCCCTCCCTCCTCCCTCTTACGCTCCTCTCTCCCTCCTCCCTTCCTTCTCCCTCCTCTCTTTCTCACTCATTTTTCCACTACCTCTCTTTCTCCACCTCCTCCAAACCTTGTGTGCCTTTGCCTCTTCGCTTTTCTCCTTTATGAGTCTTCCCTGCCCTATCGTATCTCTCTCTCTCCATTTCTCCCTCTCTTCTCCTTTTTTCCTGCACTCCCATTCTTTCTTATCTTTACCATCTCTTCTCTTCTTTTTTTAAGGGGATATTACCCCGCCTTTTTCATTACGGGAGTGGCTTGAATGTCAAGGTTGAAATTTGCCTCGATTTAGGACGCTGGTGAGTGTGGAAAGGCTAATATAATTTCTGTTTTTTTTAATAACAAAATATTTGATGTTCTCTTTATCTCACCATAGCGCAAAATTTTGTTACGGTTTTCCGTTGTGCAAACTAACTTTTATCTTCTTCAGCCGCCGAGGGAATACAGTATTTTCTAATTCGGGGTAAAGTAAGTTTTAAGGTATGACTTGAAGTTCAGGGAGTGCACCAAAATACTTTTATGGAAAAGATACGAAACAGAATAATAAAATCAAAAAGCCAAGGAGTCGTGCGTTGTATTCCAATTTGGTTATTCTTCGTTTTCTGTGTGCATTATGACATTCTCCTTCAAATTTGGCTGTACGTCATTGCCATTTAAAATGAAACACAGAACCGCAAAGATCATGATAATATTTTTTTTAAAGAATTACCACATAAAATGAAACGCGTGAAAAATAATTATATTAACTCATTTTTTATATATCAGATGCTTTAAAGTACACTTTTAAGCTATACGAAAATCCATAACAAGTTTGAATTAATCAAGGCGCTTGATTGTTAACACTGAACAACAAAATTGAAAATTTTCTTTATTCTCATAATAAAATAGGTTCAGCGCTGTAGATGAAAATGACTTCAAAATTTTGCTGTCCCGTCAGGTTTATAAGAAAATCAAGGTTTTTGTTAAATTAGTTAAATTACTAAATTCCTCAAACTAAACCTTTAGAAGCAATTTTGACTTAAAATGTTTTGCCATTGATTTCCTCTTTTATCAGAGGCTTACCAGCAGTAATCGGCCAGCATGTTGGGACTCCACTTCTTTTCTCCATTCCTCAAATAATCTGATGGAACCATTCTCCATGTCCGTCACTGACATCTCCGAATGTGAATTTAGAAAGTGAATCTTTAAACTCATATTACATCCCAGTGCTATGTAAGCTTGAAGATAACCAACAAATTCTACATAATTGGTCGACTATTTTCCTAAAAAGTTCTGGAATATTGTTTTAAAGACATTCAAATCTGCTGTTTCGGGTTCGTTGAGGGTATCATCGAAAAAATTATCTCTCAATCTTCATTCATTTGTGGGCCAACAAAAATTCCCTCTTTTGCATCGTTAAGTCCATGAAATGTTTGCTTCAAGTGCTGAAAACTATATCCCTTTTTGTCCATTGCTTTGACAAAATTTTTCATCAAACCTAGTTTGATATGGAGAGGGGGCATATAATACCATTTCAGGATCAACTAATGGAAGATGTTCAACGTCTTTTGTCCATGAATGTATGCTTCACGAAAAGGCCAGTTCTTGACAGTGTAATGAAAACTCCTTGCCCTACTGTCCCATTCACATAGGAAGCAACAATATTTGGTATTGTAACCAAAATGTAAACCGAGTAAACGTGCAATCGCTTTGAGATCGCCAGTTGTATCTTTTGTAATTAATTTTATTGAGGAGAAATTTCCTATTTACATAAGTTTCCTTCATATGGCCAGCATGTACCAGATACCTTTGTTATGCAAGAGGGCGGCCTTCAAACCTTGTTTATAAGAAACGATGAAAAGTCGCCACTCTTGAGGGTTATGCTTGCGGCTTAGAGCCATCATCCGACCATCAATGTCATCGCAAAAAGAAAGATCTCCTGTAAAAGAGAAAGCTGAGATAAATCCTTCTGGCAAATGCGATAAACAGATATGCTTGTATCCTTGTAATCTGGATCCCAATAGTTCTGCATGATTCTTCGGCAATTTCAAATCTCGAACCAGATCAATCAGTTCACCTTGAGTTAACAAGTGAGGCTGCTCTTCTTGGAGTAATATATATTATTCATCCTTATCTGACAATTCCATTGGTTCACCTTCAAAAGATGCCGCAGCTTCACCCAAACTCCAAGTTGTCACAGTGACCTACTGGCCGCAGGGCGAAGAGCAGATTGAGGTATTGAATTTTCTTTTTACTTATAGATGAAAATCAGTAATCTTAATTAAACAAAAGTAACAGTCTTCGAAAGGGTCCTTTTTGCTCTCGCCAGATCATGAACACTGCAAACGGCATAGATGCATTTTTTCCATTCAGCCATCCTCTGAGTGTCAATGCACAACGCTCAGCCAATGTAAATATCGTACGCCTTTGTAATCACGAGTTATGTTTCTTTCGCCTAAAAATACCTTTTTCCAATATAAACAGCTCGGCATTTTACAAAAACCTGACGTGATAAAAACAATCAGCATTGAAAATAAGATAAAAAAAACTTTACCCCCATATGAGAAAAAATGGTTCTTGAACGGTATAAGTGGCTATACTATTAAAATTTCTTTCCGCTACGAATTTACTACATTTGAAGCATTTTAACGATTCAATGTGGACTTTATTTGGTGAATATGGGTAAATATTAAACCTTCGATGAAAATCCGACGTTTTACACAAAGTTATTTGCTTATTATTTTTCCTCTCATTTAAGTCGCAATGTAAAAATACAGGTAAGCAACTTTTTAACTTTATAAAAAGTTTATTTAATAAATTAATATATTATTTAACTATGTGCACATAGTTATCAAATGCATCAGTCATCGTTTGTGCGATCCAACTAATTTACATATATTTTATACAACCTGCTAATTCCCTCTTGTCTACGCGCAATGGGTATTTAAGAGGTAGTGCAATGAATTGCTGGTCAGTTTCATAAGTTTAGGAAGAAAGGTGACTTCCCCAATAAATTAATTTACACATCTCCCCAAAAGTTTATAATAAGAGATTCTAATACAGAAATTCTTCGTGAAAATCCGCAATCGGTGAGTCACTGCTGATGATGGTTGTTTTGTTGCCAAAATGTGCATCTGGTTCTTCTGAGATTTTTCGGCTATTGAAGATATGTATTGCCTCAATTTGATTTAAGCCACACGGCGATTTCAATAAATCTCTATTGAAACATTCCAACCAATTACTAAAACCTGGTTATAAGCGACACCTTTGGAATTATTTCTCAAGTACTGCGTCAACAATTTTTTAAATTTATCTTTCGATTTAAATAGTTCATTCTGCTTAACTATTAAATTCACTGGTGGAATCATCCGAGACATATTTACCAATCACCGAAATTGCGTCGGTAATTCGAAACTAATCAACCACAGAATATTTCCCTCGTCGGAGTAATGCGTTAATATTCTCAACGGCTTTTCCTTTATCTGCCCTCGAGTAAACACCACGAGGAAAAGCGAGTTAACTGACCTCGGCGAATATTCCACTTCGCATCAACTCCATTTCTCCCGAACGATGGACTGCCATGGATTTCAGGGAATTTCGAAACGAGGCTTGCGATTTGACGCCATTGAGCATTTAGGGAATGAAACAGACAGAGAGAGTTCCTGTCGGATGTTCACTGTTTTGTTTTCGCGGTATTTAACCTCTGAGCGTACCACTTCCCCTTAGAGATTCCCTCGCCATGTCCGCCGGCGACGTTTCGGCGAACTCGACCAAACAACCATCTGCCGTCACTTCGGTATAATACCAGTGACACACATCCGTTGAGGCGAGTAAAGGGTTTAATGAGTTGCGTCAGAATGATGGAAGAGAACATCCTATCTAAGCCAAGAGGAAATGACTTAAAATCCAAGACAATTAATCGGAAATCGCATCTTCCCGTGGTTTGTTTAATATTTAATCTCACACATCCTGGAGGGTATTATATTCGATGTGTTTTAATCCTTCATAAAGGAGTTTCTTATGATCGGTTGAGTGTTTTTTACCGGAAACGGGCGATCGAAATGAAAAAAGCATTGGTAATTTTGTTAAAAATTATCGCAGGGAGGCACAGACATCTTGAAAGTTTCTTCAAAAAAATTCCCTCTTCTTATTTAATCGCGACACGCAAAAATTATGCGGAAAAAGATCACAAGAGCTTTGCCGCGTGACACAAACGGATGAGGAAACGAGGCTAAAAATTATTGCTTGAATTTTCGTACACCAGCTCGTCCTACAAAATGGGTTCTCATAACACGGATTTGCTATAATATTGTTTGTTTTTTTAAATATCAAACATTCGTATAACGCGGGTTATGGATCGCATTAGCTCGTTTGGGTCGGACTTGTGATGTGAGATTACAGATTGCTTAGCGAGGAGGAGACATTTTTGAAGTCCTGCGTGCTTTCTTTATGCGCTTAGATAACCGGCAACAACACTCGTATTTGTACATATGTGTGCCTCAAAGAGAATTTTACGAATTTGGAGTCTGGACTAAGGGGTGCGGAATACAAACCACCTTTCGCTATGTAAAACTAGGTTCACATAACACGGAACATTATAGAACACATCCCCTGTGTTATAGGAGGATCGAATGCAGGGTTTATAATATTAAAGTAGCACAATAAAGCTATGACAGCACGCAAAAACTTTGAACTTTCCAAGTTTCATTCGGTCTCATGAATAACTTGAACTCCATAACCAACGTGATGGATTTCTTCAATGAGAACTCCCATCAACCAATATTTCCGGATCTACGCAGCAATGAAGAGCTCGATAAATACGGTCACCCGCTCGCCAGTGGCGAGTTGATATTATCAGCTGGCGACCAGATACGACCAGTTAATGACATTAAAAAATCACATTTTTTGGGGATGGCGAATACATTTTTCATCTGGCGAGTAGGACATGGTATAATTTGTCGAGCCCTGACAATACTCATAAATATGAATTTCAATCGATATGGATTCCGATACCCATTTCACAGATACAGTTGATGTTTTGTTGTTTTTCGGGTTTTATTTGATGGCTGCTATATTTGACATGCATAAACATGCTGATAATCAGTATTTAACGTTTATTTAGCAGTTAAATGAATGTTATATATTTCGATTCCGTTTTCTTGAGAGATATAGTTTTAAATGAATTCACCATATTCTGATAAAAAGGTCCGAGTTTAATAGAGTTTTAGACTCAATTTTAAAACTATAAAAAGTTGTGAGATATCGCGGTATAAGGACCAAATTGATGCCATAATTTAATCATCTGCATAATTGAACAAGAAATACTGTGTGGTCCAACAAATTCTTTAAGTCGTTACCACTGAGAACAACCGTCATAATTTGGAGTAAGATGCGACACAGAGAGATGAAGTTTTGAAGATATAGAGCCTTGAATTATCCCGGAACAGAAGCACATTGAGGAAATGAAAGCAAAAAATGAGTTAAATCTCGAGATATGGACACCCGTTGGAGGACTCTGTAGAAAGAGGGGAATAAAAAAGATGGCGGAAAGAATGGTTGCAGATAAATCCGCATTAGGGAGGACATGGATACCGCAATCAGCAACGTCCTGAAAAAATTGAGAGAGAGAAGGGCGTAGGGACGAAGCTCGAATCGGAGAGCTTGCTTCTTCATCAGATGACTCCCGCTGAGACGTTGAAATGGAAAGAAAAGGGCTGATTGAACGATATGCGGAAGAGAGAATGAGGTCTGACGGAAGACGGACGGGGATTCTTTACGGGAGGTGTAGATTTGCGTGGAGAGAGTCGTATCACGCCCAAGATTGCCAAAAATGAGGGAGAAAGAAAATGGAAATGTCACTAGGGTAGCTCTATCTGCATTAAAATAAAATTCCGCATGAAACTTTCCTTTTTCTTCTGTGCTTCAAGAATGTCATGCCGGCATTAATTTTTGTTCAATTAGTTGAAAAATGGAAATCTTTCAAATGTATTTTGTTACTGAGGCAATCTAAGGACAGTTAATCTCCAATAATTTTGGTTGGGTTACGGACGTAGCAGGTAAATACGGATAGTTTAAAAGGATGAAATTTAAGAAAGGCAAAATTCTTTGAAATATCTGATAGATGATGCACAAATATATTTATGTAAATAACAAAACACATACCAAATTCTTCAATATAAAGATATTATTGATACAAAAAAGGTATTTCATTAAATATTGAGAATAATGTGACATAATCTTTCAAACGAAAAATAATTGAACTCACTATATTTGTCACAAGAACGCTGCTTATGAGCTAATGATTAACGAACTAATAAATTTACGAAGCGGAAAGGTCATTTTTTCGTGGAAAGGGAGCTCTGAATGGTTGTCATTAAGAAAAATTCAAACACACCTCAAAATGCCTCATCACACTGATAATCGTATTTCCATCTATATCAGTATTTCAAAGCGAAATTTAATCGGCTGAAAATTGCGGTGCATACAAGAAATTCACTTAAAATTATTCGACTGGTCTATATCCCTGCGCAGTGAATAAAACGATACACTTTCCAACCGTAAAAAAAAACGATTAGATATCGGTTGAGAGGACATTCAAATGAAAACTAACGAAATATTTTGACATTACTTCGATCGGTTTAACAAAATAGTGAAATGTAGATAAGCATTACATTCCGTTCTTAACTAAAATCTCATATCACACAATTTTCTCAAGTTGACTCCCGTCTCCTTATTCTACAGTTTACCCCAATGAGATCAGGCGTTCTAAAACCGTCGACACGCGAAGGATGATCTCTCCCCTCTTCATGTGCTTCAATTTCAACACGACGTAGACCTTATCAATCCCCGAGGGAATTTTCGATGAGCATATATACAGCGATCATTTACACTCGACGTTGATGCCGGAACCGTGTCGCAAGTTTCGGAGTCCGGTTCCTTGGAGAATTAAAGCTTCTTAAAGATTTCATCTCCCTCGCGGGACGCTTTCCTAGGAAATTCTCCCCCGCCAATCCCTCGAGAACGCTTAAACAAAAACGAAGTTACAAACCCGGGGGAAAAAGAGGTCGACGGACGAATCTCGGCAAGAGTATTGTTTTTATTTTTTCCTTCTTCTGGATTTTCTTAGAAGGTCGAATTCATGGGCGTGAATCACTCAAGGGTGTCCCTCAGGGGATCTTTTCAGGTCCCGGGGAATTTAATAACCTCGCCAACATTTTTCGTCCGAAGGTAATCTCGGTCTCCAGTGTAAAAAAGAAACGGGGAAGCGTCATCTTCGAAGACTAGGCCAATATACCGAAGCTTCCTCTGTCTCCTTATCCCCCCCTTAGTTTCGCCATATTTCCAAGGGAAGGCAAGAAGGCGGAAGAGCGCAGAAAAGTGGCCGTGTGTATGTGTGCGCTTCTCGGAGGGAGCGAGAAGAAGAAAAGAGCATCGATTGCTTCCCTCAGATTTACCGACACTCTTTCTCCCTCTTAGGACAGAGTAGAGTTAGGGAGAACTTTGCGTGTACAGAGGGGACGAAGCGGGTTGCGCCTTAACGGCGGACCTGGGGGAGATGAGTGTTGGAGAGAAGAACGGTCGGAGCTACAACCAGGAGGGCAGAAAGGGCAAACGGAAAAAGAGCATAGCTGCCAACCAAGAGCCCATACACCGTTAGGGAGGTCGAGGGGAAAAGGGGAGATTGGCAATGATCGGATCGGCAGGAGAAGAAGACCCAGCCCTGATAAAAAGGGACGGAGAAGAAGGAGAAAGTAAAGTAAGATGGTGTTGGAGGGCATGAGGGATTGGATGATAACGTCAGAAACGGAGGCGTTGGGAAGAGATGGAGAGGGAGGCTCAGAGGGAATAGATTTAGCAGACGATTCGGTAGTCTCACCTCTCCAATTCAGCCCTCCGTCTCTCTCTCTCCCTCTCCCTGCGAGGCGCATTACCTTAATGGTTAGGGTGGTAGCCAAAAAAGATATGGTCGCCGGGAGTTCTACGGATCCCCTCTCATTCCCTCGGTTGGCGCAGGGTGAGAGGATAGCGGAGGATGTTATAGGCCGTCGACCTGCACCGTCCAATTTGAGATTTTGTTTCCAGGTATTAGGGATGGTTATCCGGAGCCAGTTCAAGGACAAAAATATGATTAACTGTTCTATTTATTGATATTACGTTCGCCAATATTTATATTTGTGTTTGATCATTAGTCTGGGGCAAATATTTTTAAATAAAACACACCAACGCATATGGTGAATGTATTCGGCATATTTGAAAAAATCTCGCATATATTTAAAAAATAAAAATTACGGCTCTTAAATTATTATTGCTCTATATTTAAACGGTGAATTTCAAATTAATTTATCCAGTGCTGCCATCCGGGAAAAATAAGCTCGCAGAATCGCTACTGGTGTTTATTTACTGTCTATAATTCAACTTAATCTTCTATCAATGAAATTTTGAAAAAATCATAAATGCATTTAGTGTTTTTTGTTGGGAAATTAGTCGTGCAACACTTTTGATTTAATAAATCGATCAATGATAATTTTAAGCGCATTTAGAAAAATGTCTCCACCACAGATTCCTGACCTAGCGGAAATTATAAAGATATTTATTGTAATAATATTATTATGAATTTAAAAAGAGTTTTGAGTTAACACCGAAATCGAGCTAATAATTTCGTCCGATAAAAAAATTATACGACGTCTCAAAATTATGCGCAACTTACCAACCACACCCTTTTCAAGGAATGGAAAATCACGAGACGCTCTTAAAGAAAAAAACATTCTCCGACTGAAAATCACAGTTTACAAAAGAACGAATATTTGGACAGGTAGCTCAAAAGAATCATTACAACTTTCAAGTTACCTTCATTAAGGGAGAATATTTTTTCGTTTTTAACGAACCTCGCATAAAGAAATTGGTAAGTAAACATCAAAAGTCTTCAAATTTAACAAAATTCGTTCCAAAAATAGTCTCCTTTCTCCTTGTATTTTTCCTTCTATCTCCTCCTACCCCATTTTACTATTTTTACCACGAAAAACGAATAAAAGAATGACGAAATGAATTTTTTCCCTATTTCTCCCCCTCTCTTCCGAACGTATTTCTTACCTCCCCCTCCATCCTCTTTCCTTTCCTTTTTTGTCCCATTCCCATTGATCCCTTCGGGAGAGAATCAGAGACGAATAAATACGATTTGTTAGTCGCGAGGGACGAAGCAAAGTTAAAAAAGATCGAGATTCGCCATTAGGGACCGATTCCCCATTCTGCTCCTACTGCTCCGCTTCCCCAACCCCGGGTTTGCTATTTCATGTACCCCTGCGGACATTTTCTATGAGACCTCCCATCTCTCTCTCTCCCTTTACTCCCATTCTTTCCACGTGTCCTTCTTCCTTCTACCACACCTTCTCCCCCTCTTCTGTTCAATTTCCCTCCTTTCATTACCTTTTAGCTCTATAATTCCATCCATCTTTTTTTCCTTTTCTCTGTTTCTTCTCTAACATTTTTCTTCTCCATTTTCCTCTCTCATTTCTCCCTCGTCTAATTTGCAACCTTACCTCCCATCCTCTTCCACTCTCTTCTTCCACGAATCCCTATTATTTCTCTACTTGCCCGCACCTTATGTACGATATTTTTTCTTTCGTATGATATTAACCCAATTTTTTTTATTTCTTCCATCACATTTTTTATTTCCTCGAGAGATTACATTTTGATCTCTACGATTTTTCCCTTTTCCTCATCTTTATTCCCCTTTCAATTTTCTACTTTACTACTCATCCCCTCTCACTCTTCTCCTCCTTTCTACCTCCTATTTTTATTTTTTATCATTATATTTGTCCTTATCGTTTCCAATTTTTCTATTCCATTCTTTTTATTTTCTCGGGAGAGTTCGTTTATATCTAATTTTCTGACGGTTTACTCTTTCGTTCTCTCCCTCTCCGATGAATTTATCGCCGTTTCTCTTCTCCTATCATTGTCCTCTTCCTTTTACGCCGGATCCTCTTTCTCTCTCTCCTATTCTTCCAGTCTCAATGCTCCTTCTTTACATCATCGCTCTTTCAATTACATCTTTTTTATTTGTCTCTTTCTCTCTCAACTTCTCCATCTCAATCCCTTTTCATTTTCTATCCCATTTCTCACGTCTACTTCCTCCCTCTCTCTCTGAACGATCCCACCTCTTCCCACCCACAACAAAATGGCCGAGGGCAATGCACTCTTCTCTATCCCCTCCTCTCTCTCTCTTTCTATCTTTCACTCTAAATCCCCTTGTCCATCTTATCCCTTCGGACTAACTTTCGCTTTTTCTCATCTCTCGAAAAAAGAAATAAAACCCGACCCTTTAACTCTCCTCCTGTAAAAACTAAATAGTTCTTCTTCCAGTGTCTTTACTAGTGAGGAGTTTCGACTTGTTTTCCTCATAGGGGTGTGGGAAATGGGAAGGATGGGGGAGGGAGAGGTAGAAGTAAGAAGCTATGTACGGAATGGGAGGAGGGGGAAAGTAGCGCTCGATCTTTCGGGGAAAATCCGACGTTTTTAAAAAAATCCCTTCCGATACACATCTCAGAATAACTTTCAGTACTCTGTCTGTTGGAAAGGCAGCGTGTCTCGCGTCCAGAAGGATAGGATTGGCGGATTTTTCGTCGCCGTTCGCGTTTAATGGGTGTTTTAATCTTTCCTACGGATGCGTGAGAGAGCGCCAGCATCGACTTCGAATGGAAGGATCTAAATAAAAAACTGCTCCTCATGCAATCTCTATTTCTCTCTCCCCCACTCCTCCCCTCGCCTCATCGCTCGATCGAATGCACGACTTTCACTTTTCTGCGAATGAATTCCGCGTCAGAAACTTTCTTCTGCGTGAGAAGTTTATATCGTCCGAGTATATGGGCCGTGACTCAGACTCAAATAGTGTTTCAGCACTTGGGTCGGTTTAAGTGTTGTATACATCTGGAGGTGTGTGTGTGTGTGTGTGAGGGAAGAACTGCTAAACCGCGCATGTTTTTCTTTCGCGGGTTGTAAATCTCGCGTAATGGGAGCTAGACGGCCGCACAATTTATATAAACGTGATTCGGAGATGTAGCAGTCAATTCGGGTAACGGACATTTGGCGAAAGAAGAAGGTAAGCTTTTTGTGAAATTGATGAACCCTTCAATTATCTAATACTAAGACGTATGTTAACATTAAAAATTAGAAAGTTGATTATCGCTTATTTTACTCAATGCGTGGATGGAAGTTTGTGTTAAAGTTTACCCTAAAGAGGTTAGAAAAAATATAGCCCAAGCATTTCTTTGAATTGAACAATTTTTGGCGAAGCCTATCCAGATGATATGAACTGTAAATGATCGAATAGCCGAAATGAAAATGAATGATGGGCACGATTAATTTGGAATGACAAACACATATATTCATTACATTGTCAAGCAATCGTTGTTACTCTTAATGGAATGACTAAATTTTGTCTTTGAACGAGATAGCAATAATCTGCAAACATTTTAACAAGATATCGCAAATCTCTACACTAAATACATTTTACTCGATCCATTTAATGGATTACTAAGAATATTTGGTGAACAAATTCATATTATATCCATTCAATATTCCAAACAAAATATTGTAACTTATAAAGTCATAATCCTAAATTATATTATTTTGTCATGAGTGGAGTATTTTATTACGAATAAATAACGGGTGTTTGTTAAAAAAATATATTAAGACTTAAAATCACATTAATCAATTTTTCAAGATGCATGGTATTCCCCTTCATTTCCAGAGCAGATACCCTCAAAAGAAGGGCCAGCGATACAAATTTCAATTCCGTATACCTTCGTAGTTAGTTCTGATTCAATTTTATGCAAATGTGCAAATTTATGCCAATTAGCAGTGTCTCATTAGCTATTTTTATGACAATAGACTAAGATCATTAATCGTAAAAATCTCGTCGTCAAAATGAATTGAAGGCATGGATTTGAAGAAAGCATAAACAATTTTAAAACTCAGATTACAATTGCCGTACTGTGCTAAAGGTCACCATTTAGCACGGACAATACTAATTATTTTTTCATTGAACTAATTTTCTCCTTTACTGTGTTTATCGTTTGTATTTTGTCGGGAAAAATGGCATGAATTTAAATAGATTCATTGCCTTTTAGGGAGTCTGTGGTTTTGTTATCACAAAGGCTAAAGCTAGCTTTGTTTGCTTCCATGATTACGGAATTATAGAAAACAATCACATTAACTTAATATTTCTAACCAAAAGGGAGGAAAAATTCACTTTTTTATAAAACGGGAGGAAAAAGGAAGGGTTGATTTGTTGACTAAAAACCTATTTTCTCAATACCACATGATGTGAGAGATGGTAAGAGCACTACAGCGAAGCATTATATTGAAATTTAGGACCTCCTTAATGCCGTAAAAAGGGGGGGTAATAACTCAGTCATACGCACAAGAAGCGCTACATACACACGGAATTTTACAGGAAAGTATTCCACGGCAGGGACCTGACTATTCACACACCGTGCACACGTAGGTTTAGGGGTGTTTAAATCTCGCCAGGAAAAATCCTTCGGCGGCGCTGATCCTTTGGTCGAAATACGGATCCATTCGTTTGATACCCCGTATGTGGCTGTGTGTTAGTGACTTGATCCCTGGCGAGGTTTAGGGGTGTTATGAGTTAGGTCCCTGCCGTGGAGAAATTCCCCGTAAACCTGCGTGTGTATGTGGTTACTTGTACATGGTGGGTTAATGGAGGGTCCCTGCCTAGGAGTAACTTCCCGTAAACCTGTGAGTGTATGTGGTGCTTCTGGTGTGTACGAGTGAGTATTTCCTTCAATTTTGTTTTGCAGCTTTAAGGAGTTCCTAAATTTTTATATAAGCAAATGATGATTATCCATATCTACATAAATGACAAATCATATCAAACTAATTGAAATGATTGGATTCCAACTGATCTTTAAAATTTTGAAGAACTGATGCTATTTCAGCTGAATGTATTTAATTTTATTATTTTTGTTGAAAAACAGACTGCTGAGTAATTGCCTATGTATGACATTCAAAGTAAGTTCAGTTAACGGATTAAAAAAAATCTTTTAGCACTTTTGGATACATATAAACTAAAAAATATGTTACCTTAATTACTCAAAAGATAGAGTAATAACTTCAACGGTTGGCTTTAACGGCAAACACCAGATATTTAAAAAAATCTAGTAATTTCTTATATTCGGTAGACACTTCATCACAGAATTTTACAATGCTTTCCCCTCTGACTGTGAAACGATGAAAGTGTAAGTAGATCTTTGGAGGCAATACCTCTACATCGATAGTTGTATACGCGAATAAATGAGTTTCGTTATACTGGAATTCCCACATACTTCAAAGCTAAATTCTACTAAGCGGAAAAAAAATTTAGCAGCAGAACTGTTTTCAACAGTACTTAAATTAAGAAATTATTTTGTTAATGTTGCATTCAAATTCTTTTTACTTGAGAACACTTTGAGGTGTATTTCTACAAAATTAAAAAGTGATTTTCTCATATAATAGACGAATAAAAATTTAAAGAAATAGTAAGACCTTAATGTTGATGCAATACCCATTCGCCGATATTCAAATTTCACACTGACACGAAACAATTTGGTATAACTTACATTTCAAACAAAAGTCACACTGAGATAAAACGAGATAACTAAAGAACCGAATGTCTGGAATACAAATAGCTGCTGATTCATAGGCGGCGAGCAAGACGTTGTAACAAGTACAGAGAGTCAACCTACTAAAACTGCATGGCATTTGTTTCCATTGGTAAAAGGGAGGACGAAAATGGGACAAGGTTCAAAAAGGACACGAGGGAACAAAAAGTTTAAGGAATACAACGTTTGAAAAAGATGGACTGTCCCTCCCGCGGGAGGACATCTAGGCACCTTATAAATTATAATAAGTATGACACAGACCCACGAGGACATTTCTATAAACACATACTGCCCGCCGTATTAAGCTCCGTTGTTGAATATTTCAGCAAAGCGACATTCTTGCTTCTGCGAACAAAAAAAAAACACATGACATAAGGGTGGTTTCCGGGTTGTTGCCGTGTAGATCCATTTCGTTATTTTTCGAGACTCATAAGGGAAGCGATCGAAATAGCAAAAAGCCGAACAATTTCAATAGAGAGGACGGTTACACGCTGTCCAGTACGTGGAAGAGAGTCTTCCGAAAAACCCGTCACACAACAGCCAATCAGAGCGCACCGGACTCTGCAACCAATCTGAGCGCACTGGACTAGATGGACACTTCCCCTATATTTAGAAGACCAAAATCGCCATCGACACTTCGGACCTGAAGAAGCCGACAGGAACGCCGGCGAAATATTGTCCAGCGAAATGGATCTACACGGCAGCAACCCGGAAACCACCCTTATGTCAACATCACGCCGAGGAAGCCTTCGAACCAAAAATAACACATCGCTTCTCCGTAATTAGACAACTGCGGAGACAGTTTAGATGCATGGAAAATCCTAGAAACAGATGAAAGAGATAAGAAGCGAACGTGCCTCAACGAAAGACGACAGCTTACGCAAACTTTTCCATCTTTACGCGCGTAACAAAAGAAACGCCCCCCAAATAAAATAAACAAAAAAGAATACCATCCCAAAAAATGGAAAAGCGTATTGTACTCGCGAGGAGTAGAAGGGAAAAAACAAAAACAACCACAAAACGCGTTTTATCCTTTTTCCATTATGCCATCGGAGAGGAGGAAAAAGGAGGAAGAGGGGAGTAAAACTTCGCTACGTCGCTGCACCTCATTCCTCATTCATGGAAATTTTTTTTCTCACCCTGCGGAAACTTCCATCCCGGCGTGTCGAACAAGATCTCCCAGTGAAAGGGAAAAGGAGAGGTAGAGTGGAAATTGGAGAGAAAAAGAAAGAGAGAAAGAACGTAAATTGGAGGGCTAAAGGGAGAGATGGAGGTAAAGAGAACGAAAATTGAAGAGAAAGAGGGGTGGTAAAGCTGATATAATTGGAGAAATAAAGGAAGAGAGATAGGTAGAGAGGGTATAAATTGGAGAAAGAAAGAGAGAGAGGTAAAGAGACTAAAAATTGAAGAGAAAAAGTAAGAGAGTGAAAGGGAAAGAGGTAATGAGAGTAACAATTGAAGAGAGAAAGGGAGAGAGGTAAAGAGAGTAAACATTGAAGGGAGAAAGGAAGAGAGAGAGGGGTAAGAGAGAAAGAGGAAGAGGCAAAGGAGTATAAATAGGATAGAAAGGGAGAGAGAAAGAGGAAGAGAGGTAAAGAGAGTAATAATGGAAGAGAGAAACAAAGAGAGATAAAGGAGAGAGTTAGAGTAAACATTGAAGAGATAAAGGGAATAAAAATTGGAGAGAGAGAGAGAGAAAGGGAAAGAGAGTAAAAATTGGGGAAAGGGAGAGAGGCAGAGGGAGAAAACAACGAGAAAGATAGATGGAGATATATATGGGGATACGAAGAAAGTATCGATATTTTACTCATATCGATAATTTCCTTTTGATACCGAGTACTTTTATACTCGATTCTTTTCTTTCGATTTTCTACTCATATGCGTATATTTTTCCCAGTATCGAATCAAATGAGCACATGCAGTAACAAAAGTGAGGCACAATTGAGGGATGTAAAATCGTCCACGTCTAGGCGCTACTATTCGTGTAGTGCACAAATCGTCACGAGGTTTACCATGGCACCTCCAAAGAGTAATATTTGGAAGTTTTTCAAGAGAATTTACAGGGACACTGCTTCGTGTAAAACTTGTTTGAAAGCTTTGAAAACTTGTGGAAATACATCGAATATGAAGAAACATTTGAATAAGCACCAACAAAAGTAAGTTTACAGTTACGTTATAAATATTCATTTAACTTTATTCATTTTGAATCGCCATTTTAATGAATAATGTGACATATTGGGTGGTATGCATAAAAATTAGCAAAAGGAAAAGTTTTTAGTACGAAACTTCATGCATGTGAATCGTAGGAATTGCTACAAAACCGAGGGGAAAGCATTTGCTACTTTTTTATGCATGCCACTCTCTGTGTCTGCCAATGCATGCATTTGCTATATGCCTATACTAATAAATATTATAATATGGCTCGCTTCGTGCATACGTGTACTTAACCATCTGAAATTCATGTTGCTTGAAAATTAGTGTTTTACTTATTTTGATAGGGCGATGTATTTACCTCCTGGCAAGAAGAAACAAGATGAAACATTGGTGTCTGATGCAGTGGCTTCCACTTCAAAGGATTCCCCACCAATAATATGCGTAAGTAAAATATGACCTATTTCATTGAATTGATGAAGTTATTATTAATGTGTGATTATTTTTTCTGCAACATAACTTAGTTAATCTTGTGTTATTCGTTTTCGATGCCTTTTAGGACACTGTTAATGATCCAGTTTGTTCTGATGCATCTGACGAGGTCGTGGCAGAAACTCAGTACTTACCACCTCCCACAAAAAAGTCAAAATTGACGATTGCTACATCCTATCAGAGAATAAGCTCATATTCCGGTAATTTGCGTTTACTATGTTGATATTAAGGATATTAATTGCTCGATCTATTTATTATTTATGTAAGTTATAACTTGTACAATTTTTCAGAGGGTGATAATCGTCATGAGCTCATTACAAAATGCTTGCTGGATTTTATCTGCGTTGATAAGCGGCCTTTCGAAACAGTAAATGGTCGAGGATTTCGTCGACTGTTGAAGCACTTAAGCCCCACCTACAAGCTCCCCAGCGTTGACCCACTAAAATCACGATTTGAAGAGCTGTACGAGGTCATGATAAAGGTTTATTCTGGCAAAATAAGTGATCCTAGTGTGGGAAATGCTGTAGTTACTTTGGAAATTTGGACTGAAATGATGTCATGCCGTAGTTTCCTGGGTATAGAGCACATCATTTGAACGGCATAGACATTGTTTCTAAATGCATTGCAACAAAGGAGCTGACGGAGAGGCATACATCAGTCAACATTTGTGAGCAACTTGAAGCTGTTTGCACGAAGTAGTCTATCCCCAAAAGTAAGGTAGTATGTGCAGTCACTGATAACGCTTCTAATATTGTTGGTGCAGTTAACATGTTTCTCGGCAAGGGAAAACATCTTCCCTGTTTTGCACACATGATTCATTTGGTGATAGTAAAGGTAACATCTGTGGAAAATGTATAAAAAATCACTAGGCAGGTAAGGCAGGTTGTGAAGTTTTTTTGAAGAAGTGTTATAAATAGTGACTTGCTTCGTGCTAAACTGATAGAAGTTAATAAAACCCCCCTTAAGTTGATTTTAGATGTCAGCACAAGATGGAATTCTGTGTATTATACGTTAGAAAGATATGTTGCCTTGTCAAAATTTGTGCATCAGATTCTCCTTGAAAACCCGAAGGCTCCATTAGCATTAACTTCCGTTGAGATAAACACTGTGAAGCATATGCTGAAGTTGCTTCAACCATTGGATTACATTACCAAGGAGATTGCGGGGGAAAAATTTGTAACGCTAAGCAAAGTGATTCCCCTTATCCATTGCTTAAAAGCACAGTTGCAATCTATTGGAATTACTGTGGAAAATGACGTTGTTAGACAGGTAAAAGAAACACTGATGAGCGAAATAAATCACAGGTTCACTCATATTGTGAAGTCTCATCTGTTAGCTATATCCAATTATTAGATCCGCGATTTAAAAACATACATTTTATTGATATCAAGGTTTGTGCAAAGGCTCAATCTAATCCTTGATTAGAAGTGAGGCATCAAGCAGCGACACAGACAGTGATTCTACTCTGAATACAGAATCCGAGTATGACCTTTGGAGCCACCACAAAGTATTGGCCCATGGCAAGCAAAAAAAGAAAATAAATACCTTTGAGGAAAGAGATGAGCTGTCTGTGTATTTGTCAAATCCAGTTTCTCCTCTGATCCTTTGAAGACCTGAGAAGATATGAAGTGTGTTTTCCCCAATCTTTACAAGCTCGCACGAGCGTACTTGACAATTCCTAACATATCGGTGCCTGCAGAACAGATCTTTTCTAAGGCGGGGGCTACCGTAACGCAAGCCAGGAATCGGTTAACGGGAAGCCACCTGGAAAAGCTCATGTTTTTGGGAGATTGCATAGAGGAGGAGTGGGAGGTGTAGATTTTATTGTACTTTGAAGAATGTGCCTTATTTTTTTCAATAAATATAATATTTTTAATTGTTTTGATTTGATTCCTACTCATAGACGAATATTCCTTTCCTTATGTTCAATAAATGCAATTTTTTTGCTTGTTTTGATTCGATAACTACTCATAGACGTATGAGCCTTTATTTATATTCAATTTATATAATATTTTAAATTGTTCCGATTCGATACTTACTCATATCGGTACTTTCGGCCGGATACTTTTGTGGTATCGATACTTTTCATTCGATGACATGAGTAAGATATCAATTCTTTCCTTTAGATTTCGTATCCCTAGATATATAAAGGAAGAAAATGGTAAAATAGTAAATACAGAACACGTAGATATAGATAAAGTGGAAAAATTGGTGAGGGATATAAAGGTAAAGAGAGTAAAAACTGAAGAGAGAGGTAAAGAGAGTAAAATTTGAAAAGAGAGATGGACATACACGGAGAATACGATCCTAACTCAAAGGAAAGTACGGAAACCCTGGCGAGAGAGACAGAGAGAGAGGGGGAGGAAAGAATTGGAGACTGCGGTATCGAGCGAAGCAGGGCCAAGAAGGGAGAAAGGGGTGGAAGAGACGATGCTGCCCTCTCTCTGCGCGACGGAGAGGTAGGGGGATGAAAAACAAGAAAAAAGAGAAAGTTGGGATGCGTGAGAGAGGAGAGGGAGGGAGGGGAGGCTTAGTTATACGTTGGAACGGATGGTATGTCCTTTCGGTGCGATAAAAAGACGGGGGTGGAAGGAGAAAAAGATGTTTTAAGCAGGAGGGAGGTCCCGAACCACCACCACGCCATCACACCCGTCGCGAGGCAGTGCAAGGGTGATGGGAGGAGGGGTGCTTGAAATCGGAATTGCGGATACGCTTAAGGGATGACGGCGGTGGGATAAGGGGGAGGGGAAACAAAAGAGAGGAGCCGGGATTACGTCGGTAGAGGCGAAGGAGGGTGAAATGAAGAAAATGCGGATTTCGGAGGGATGGAGGAATGTATATAGGGGAGAAAAGGGGATTCTTGGAAAGGAGGAATGGAGAGAGGTAGTAAGAAGATGGGCATACTTGCAGCGGGGTAGGAGAGGTCTGCTGAGGGTATAAGGAAGACATTCTATTCCAACTCTTGGAAGGGGGAAGAGCGTAAAAAGGACGAAAGGGAGAGTATTGCTGAGGGGTGAGGGTAAGAGGGTCGACGGTGAAGTGAGGTATGTGCAGGATGAGATAAGGAGAATACTGTCGTTGGGGGGGGGGGAGGCTGACGGCGGTGGGAGGGACTGTCAACCTTTCCTCGGTGAGGCTGCGACAGGAGTTCTGCAAAAGGGGAGTCGGCGTCTCATTTCCCGAAAAGGGAATAGAAGAGGAGGAGTGTTGAGTCGGTCCCAGTCGTGTAGTACGAGTCTTCGCGTGCCACGAGGGAGTGTGATGCAGATGAAAATAGATGCCGGAGGATCTTCTTCTGAGTGGGAGAAGTGAAAATAAGTGTGAGAGGATTTCGAAAACGGATGAGTCGCTTTGAATGTTACATATGGCGCGGAATGCCCCTGACGTTTGTCGAGAATTCCTGAACGATTATTGGCAGCCAAAGTGAAGGATTTCCGTCGACAATGTCCGCGATAACTTCTTATATTTTTGAGAGGAGATTTAAACGTGATGGACTCTCTGCAGCCAATCTCCACTGGAAACTGATGTTTCCGTTTGTTATCCGATAATGTTATCGTGTGAGTTAGTTGTTAACATCACAAATATTCTTTCTTTTCGGAGGAAAGATACTGTCAAAAAAGAACGTAACCTTTCTTTCTAAACTTTTGAAACTGACCAGCTATTCATTGCATTACCTCTTAGATATCCATTGCGCGTAGGCAAGAGAGAATCAGCAGGTCGTTCAGAAAAGAAAAAGATAGATACTGATCCTAATTGGATTTATTGAAATTTTTTGAGCTTCATTACGTTGAAAAGAAGTGAATTCATTAATATACATATACGAATGTTTAATTGAAATTTTCGTTACATGAAGGCTTTGCTATGAAATTTGGGAGCCGGGATATCAACTCATTTCATTATCCATCTCAAAAAATGTTATTCATTTTATTAAACCATTTACTTTTAGAGTGCTGATTAACAAATCTAATATATTCCAAAATTATTATCACACGGCAACATATCCTCTTTCAAACAGGCTAATTCTTAAAACTAATTTAATATCGTGGCGATTTGAGTAAAAGTTATATTTTACAAAACTTTTCTTAATGAAATTAAATACAAGGATTAAACTCGATTGAAAAACAACCTTAACATTCGTTCATGGTTACTTTTTATTGAAAATTAAAAAGCGATCGCGATATCGCACACATTTTCATTCACGTAAATTCATTTTCCAAGTGAAATTTAGCAAACAAATTCCATAAATAACTCCTCTCAGCTCAAAGTCAGCATTTGAACTCAAGTATAGGGTGGCAACAGAACTTTTACATACCCTTCAAACACATTACTCATTCATGTGTTAGCGAAAAAGAGCCGATTTTTTTTGGGACACGAGAATAAAAGAGGATAATTAACGAAAGGGTCGAGTTTTTAAAACTGCATTATTTATTATTAGTTGTTCTTTATACAAACGAGGTGAGATCGCACATTAAGCTTCGAGCACGCACGAAAAACAATTTTAGTCTTTGCACGAAAAGGAATAAAATAATGCCTCGTATTAATGAACACCTCATTATAAGTTTCTCAGCTCCTAGAGCAGAGGTGGGCACACCACGGCCCGCGGACCACATGTGGCCCGCGAGGGCATTATGAAAGCGTACCGTAATATAATACAAGGAATCCAGAGCAGGACTAATGCAGGCTGGTTTCCCAAAATTAACGTCCCGAATTGATTACTTATATTGACAGGAAATGTTTCAGCATGTGTTAAGTCATTTCAAGGAATTCTCATACCATAAATGTAATTCATAGTTTATCAGTGATAGAGAACAATTGGAAACAAATTAATAGAGCATTATCAGTTTTAAAATACTAAAAGCAATGTCAAAATCATTTTCTGACAATGAGATATTTTCCATGTAATTTTTAAAATAAACGAATTAAATAAATGTTACTGTTTTACGCTAATATTTATGGGTCAACTGTACATTGCTGAGGAGTAGTCGAGCGGAAAATAAAATAATCCATTTGTCACTCATATATGCACATGCCGAGGTCGGTAATAATCGTCTTCATGACAACAACCCGATAAAATGCGATTTAAAACCCAAAAACACTGTTTTAGTTGAAATTCAAGAAAATTCTAACAATTATCAAAATTCGGTGATAAAAATTAGAATTTATATTCTTTTCCTCTTAGATCAATACAAATCTCGCTCCGATATTACAATTTTAAGATATTTTAATTTATTAAAGAAAACATCTCTTCACGACGGATTTGAGATTTCCTATGTAAAACAAATAGGGGAAAACCTTCCTGGAATCGAACCCTGGATTTAAATCTTCGCCAAATAAAATATAGCCCGGAGGTGGGCTTTGGCAGCACGAGCCTCATACCAAGTTTCATGAAAATCGGTCAACTGGTGCAAAAGTTGTTAGTAGGGGACACACAGAGGACCATTTCATAAGGCTGTTTCCTTTGGAAACCAGCCTAATACAGATAATTTCATATTTTTAGCTTAAAATTATTACCGGAAAACTATTTCCAGAGATGTTATGGGATAACATATTATTTATGGGAGGAAATTTCTAGTTTGTATGTGTAGGCCATGTTTTGGAACATGGGTCATATTATCAATAAAAGTACTAATCGATTTTCACCAACAGAATCCCTTGCATACTCTCAATTAATGTGAATCCTAACGTGGCCGACTGAAGCATTTTCATCTGTTTTTGCGGCCCACCTAAGAAGCCGCAACTTTTAATGCGGTCCGCTATTTAAAAAGTTTTCCCACCCCTGCCCTAGAGCCTGCTCGACGTACAAGTGTAAGTACATACCTTGCAATCCTGCCTCAGCAGCGGTTGTCCATACACGTGTATTGACCGTGACTCCTCCTTACTCGAAACTAAATAACTGAGCCATCTGTTCACCTATTTCTAAGCCGAAAAATAAAGATAAATGCCAAGGACGGAGAAATACATTTAAATACAATTAGAGGTGAACATGGACAAATAATTACCAGCTTGGGACTTGTGGGACAGAAACAATATCAACCATCGTCTCTGTTTTCTCTTACGTTAAAACAGTCTATAAATTTTTCCGAAGACGTTAAAAAAATAATCAAAGAATAAAGCCTAGGACGCGATTTGTGCGGCCTTAAAAAACCTCAGGAGAGACCAGTTCGGTCGATCGTGTTTTATTTTATCCCGTCTTCCCCGTCTGGGACTGCGGCTTTAAACGAGATGGTTCCTTTCCCAAACGGGCAAAGAGCTTCCTAAACAGGCGCGCCGCATAACGTCCCCTTCGGATAGGAAGGAGGCTCCCTCGCAAGGTGAATAGCTTTTAAAGAGGGAAGCCGAAGGACGTTTTTCCCATGATGCACGCGATGAGGGAGGGAAAGGAAGACGAGCGAAAAGGAAAAGGCCCTTCAACTCTTTGAGCGAAGAGGAAGGGTGTTTTCTTATTATCTTTTCTATTGGGGGGTATGATAATAGCATCTCATTCTCCCATCTTAGCATACTCCAAGCGGGATGAGACCGTCGCCCTATCTCCCTCACACGCTCTCTCGTGTCGTGGAGGGGATAAGCGACCGACCGTGAAGCGGCGCCTCTCGAAAATCGATGGCGGAAACAATTTGGGAAGCTCGGGAAACCACGAAAGTGAGAATGCCCCGTGGAAACAAATGCCCGCGGGACGCTTTGTTTTTGTTGCCGCTGCGGGTTTTCCTCTCTCCCCCGCCTCCGCGAAGCCTGTCTTTGTTTGCAGATGGCCGCCTCCCAAGTCCATTTTTTCTGACCATTTCTCTCCGCTTAAACCGCGTAATTGATTTCGCCATTAATACATTAAACGTGTTACCTAAAGTTAATATGATAAATGGTGCAAAGCAAAGCGTTTTAATCGTTTTCTCGTCTTGTACTTTGTGCTGGATATCGGAAAGCAATCTAAGTTTGGTAAACATGGTCGCGCGTTCTCTGAAACTATTTTACCTCGATTTTCTTCAGGGTAATTGAATTCGACGATCCTTTAAACGTGATAAAGAATTTTTGGCAAACTTATTTAAATTTCTGGTACAGTACTTCCAAGGGTTATTTTCAAAGCAAATTAAACAATCGACGTGGAGACATGCAACTGTAAAACCGCGACAGTAGATAATATAGATAATAAAAGTGTAGTAAATTTGAAAAAGTATGATAAATCTGTTTTATTAAAGTGGGCATTATGAAATAGAAAATTAGACTATGGAAGTATTAAATACATTATCAACATAAAATCAAATGATAAATCGATAATTTCATGATTGGGATACTGCGGGATTGAATATCTATAAGTCATGATTAACATTCCATAATATCCGCAAGTACTAGGAATAGATTCCTTTTTTCTGGCTTAATTGGAATATTTTTTTATCGTAGATCAGCACGATCGTGTACCCTCTTGAGGTAAGAATTCCTGCATATCAACAATAACGTGGATATATCTCCCGTAACGCTTTCGAGAGGAAATAAAGCATGTGCAGTCGCTCATTTCTGCTTCAGTGACTCTGTATAACATGCGAGTGGTCCTTTTTTATTTTAAAAATTACAACGCGGGACTCTCGGCCCCTCTGTTGTAGGAGGATAAGCACCCTCTGGTGGAGACAGTGAATGCAAAGGCACTTGACGGTTCGTCCTCGGGGATTTTTTTTGTGTGATATGTTGAGGAGGAGGAAGGATTCATAAATAAACCAGGACATGGAGAAAAATATAGGAGAAAAGAAGGTGAATTTAGAAGGTAATAATAATGCTGATACAATATTAGATGGAGTAGATGATGGAGAATTCAGATGAGTATTATCTGCAGCTGGAATAAAATTTATCGTGCATTTCCAGTAACAATAAAAAGATTGGGAAAACTAGATGGGCATTAGCCGTCATCAGTGGTGACTCAGCGATTGTAAAAAAGATGGAGAATGATACATAAAGAAATCTATTCATCTATTCAAATTGACGGATAGCAGGGGATGTAATTCACTAAAATGACCCTGACAATTTTACTTTTACGGAGGAGGAATAAATAAAACAATATCAGACATGAATGTTTCCAACTACAGAATTTTGAAGATCCTCATGTAAGATAGGACAAGATTGAATGCTGCAATAACAAATCAGAATGATTGAAAAAAATCATGATCGTTTCTCCTAATGCAAATGGAGCTTCGTGTTGTCCTAATACATATCCATAGAAAATTCGAACAAATCATTTTCCAACGAGGAAAAAGAATAAAATACAGAATAGCGTGAGTTGAAAATAAGAAATAAAGCCACAAAAAAGAATCTTCAGTTAGGTTAAAAGCACGAAATAATTTGGTCATTTATTTGAAACGTTTGTGTTGGATCACTCCGCCACATTAAATTCACAGACCGTTCCCATAAAAGCGACACTCTAGAAATATATTTTAAAATACTCATTACCTACCAGCTAAAAAGAGAAACTCCAATCAACGGTTAGGGAAAAAAATCTCCGAAACTAAATCACCGTGCAGAAGTAACCGAGAGAAACGGATAGCTACGCAGGTAAGGAAGGAAATCAAAGAACGACAATGGGAGAGAGCGAGAGAAAACTAACAGAGCGGAAAAGGGAAAAATTATGGATACTTAATAAAAGTAGAGGGTGTGATAGAAATGGCGAGAGAGAGGCAGTGCATGATGGGCGAATGGTGTGAGAGTAATGCGTCGAAAGAGAGAGGAAAAGAGAGAGAGAGCACAAAAAAGAAAGACGTAACGAAGGAAACGGCTTGTGAAAGAGAAGAGAGAGAGCGGGAAGGGGAAGATGGAGTGCAGGAAGCTGGGAGGTTTGGACGAAGGGGAAGGATGAAGGGAGTTAAGTGTAGCAAAGAGAGACCTTGGGGGGGAGGAGATGTGGGGTAATGGGAAGTGGAAGACTTTTTGTAAGGCAGTCGGAAAAGGGAGGAGGGATTTTTAGGGTGAAGGATAGGTGGAAGAGAAGGGGCAAAGACGGCTTGCTCGTGGGGGGTTGGAGTGGTCCTTCCTCCTGCGTGCGTGTAATTGCCTCCAGGGGAGAAATTGGGGACTGAGGAGATGGATGGGGAGGGAGGAGGAAGTAGTAGGTGGGAAAAGGAGGAGGGGGAAGAAAGAGAGAGAAGAGAGGAGGGAGAAAGAGAGAAGGTATGAAGGAGAAAGAAAGAGCAAGTATGAAGGAGAATGAGAGGTAGAAGAGAGAAAGAGAGAGAAGGCAGGAGGGAGAAAGTGAGGAGGTCGGAGGGAGAGAAAGAGAGAGTAGAAGGGAGAAAAAGAGAGAAGATAGAAGGGAGAAAGAGAGGAGGTAGAAGGGAGAGAGAGAGAGAGGGTAGGAGGAGAAAGAGACAGACAGACATAGACAAACGATTTTATTTAGGGCGAAATTGAGACTATATAGAGAGAAGGTAGGAGGGAGAAAGATAGAAAAGGTAGGAGGGAGAGAGAAAGAGAAGATAGGAGGGAGGTGAAAGAAGATGAATTAGAAGAGATAAGAAGGAATGGAGAGATAGTTTGATTACTAGGAGGAAAGGGGAGCGCGAAAGAAAAAAAGGTAGAGGAGAAAAAGAACGAGAGGAAAATAAAAGAGAGTAAGGGAGAGAATGCGATCAAAAAGGGAATAGGAAAGGGATGAGTAAAGAAAGAAAGGAGAAATGTGAAAAATGTGAAAATACAAGATGATCCAAACAGAACTTATGATGCCTACTTTCCATTTAATCATTTATTTAATACTTATATTGACTTTGATAGCTTTAAAGTCATCGCGGATATGTAGCTCTTTGTGTTTTCAAATTTCATAATTTAGCGTTATAAAATACTAAAAATACATTCGAACGGAATATTAAATTGATCACGCGTATTTGTGCGGGAAAAATAACGCGTGTGCATATTAGAATATACCGAATCTGAGTCCAACAATAGTTGTTGCTATGGCAACACTCTCGTAATGTGTGATAAGAACAGCAAAATAGCCAATATTTACGCAAAATTCTATGAAATACAATCGATAAGCATCATTTTACGATAAAAATTAGAGTAAACATTCCTTTCCCCAGAGGATAGTATAAAGCTCGCTCCGATATTACAATTCTAAGATATTTTATGTGCAAGAGAAAATTATCCTGCACGATGGATTTCAGATTCCCAGTGTAAATCAAATGGGAAGGATAGTCCCTGGAATCGAACCCGGGACTTCAATCTTCGCAACAAAAACTATCCGCGGGAGCTCGGCCCAAGTAGCAAGAGATTTCCACCGTTTTATGAAAATCGGTCTATTGGTTCAATAGTTAATAGGGGGGGCGGACAGACAGACAGACACAACGACAAAACTATAAGCCTATTTCCATTCTGGAAAGAAGGGCAAAAATGAGGCATGAAGAGAGAAGAACTGTAAAGGAGAAGGGATATGAAGGACAAAAAGGAGGGAAGAGGAAAAGGCAAGAGAAGGAATGAGGAAAAAAATCAAGAGATGGATGAAGGAGCGTGATGGAGAATGGGAAAAAGAGAGAGGGATGATAGAGAGAGAGAGAGGAGGAAGAGAACCGGCGCACAGAGGGGGGTGAATGTGCAGCAACCGGCAGGAAATGGAACAGAAGCCGAAAAACTCTCGGAGGAAAATCGTTGGGGACGGTCAAGATGGGTGGTGATGGCATGAGTTCCATCCCCTCCCATCTCCTCCTGATTACTTATTTCCTCTAGTCTTCGCATCAATAAGGAGGAAATGGCATCGATAATGAAATTTCGACGGGCGTCGCCAATTTTGGTGGAAGAGGAGAAAATCTTTGAGTTGGAATACGAGAGGACTGAAAGTTGTGCTCTCTCTCGTTTCCGGATTTCTTCAGGATAATGGCATAAGCGTGATATTTTGTTGAAACGAATGCACTGACACGGGATTTCTATCTTTATTGGGAATAAAAGTTTGTATTTTAAAGAATAGTTTTACTTTAAATAGAATATTTTACAATGAATAGCGTTTTTAAACGTTTATGTTTTTAAGCATTAAATCATTATATGTAGATTAATCACTTTTAACAAACACTTTATAATACAAATAAGCATTCAATCACAATAAAGTTGAAATTTTAAGCATTTTTGATGGTTAAGTGGTTGCATGTTATCATTCCGCGTCCAAAAAATAGATCTTCGAATAGTGTCGAATTTAATCCAGCTTACTACGCTTGTACAACGTAAAGAAATCGACAAACTACGAAGATGTGCACGGAAAATGGATATTCTTAAAGACAAAGTTATCATCTTTATTGGTCTCCAATCAAAGCGTTAATTTCAGAGAGATCATTTCAATAATGAACATCATTTACTGCCTGAAAATTATTAACCTAAATAGTTAATACATTCAGAATACACATATGTCCGAATTGCGCTGGAATTTTTTGAAACTAGAGATCATCTCTGCTTCATTTTATTTCTAAGGCCTCAAAGATTCAGCGCACTATTTTTGCAAAACATGGACATTTTTAACCAAAAATTTTAGAAAGGACCCTTCTTTTGGCTGACATCCAACTGATTATAACTAAGCAACTACATAAGCAAAGAAATTTCCGGGAAAACAGCCTCTGATTGTAATTTACAATCAACGGTCGCTGCAGGAAGGCTGTTTTGTTTCCGAAATTCTGAAACAATTTACAAATGTTGTAGTTGTCTTAAACAACGACAAAATGTCGGGTTATCGAAGCACCAATACACTCACACAACAAAGATAGTGAGCGTTAAAATTTCCCAAGTAATTTTATACATCTCTTTAAGGAGCACGATTGTTTGTTTCGGAGAAAATGTTTACGAATCCAATAAAATGAGTTGCGTTCAGAAAAAATACTTTGAAAATTTTGATCATGGGGAATTACGTTTTTACACCATACGCAAAAATGTTTCACATGCACAAAATGTAGCTACGGCATATTTTATTTAAACTGTTATGTGGCATCGAGACTAATAGTTAATATAAAAGGGAGATCCAGTAATTCCTCACATTTTACGGTTTCGCTTTACACGTTTTCATCTTAGCACGGCTTTATTCTAGAGTGCCGCCTCGAACTGTGCGGCCATCAATTTCACTTTAGAACTGTTTCACGATAGTCTTCAAGAATGAAAACATTCATAAAATGGTTTCTCGACTCATATAGGTTACAGAATAGAATAAAAGGAAGCAATGCTGGATACAATGTGACTACGTTGTTGCAAATTTAGCCCAAGACATCCCAAAATTTAACATAATGTATTCCTATGAGAAAATCTCTCCCACTTTGCACGCTTTCGCTTTACACGGTCTTTTCAAGGATCGCAAAGCGAGGGATGGTGCATTTATTTTACACAGAAAGGAATCCAAACAAACAAAACGAATTGCACCGTAATAATATACATTCATGCATAATCTACTCGCCGATTCATTACAGAAAGAAACATCTTCTATATTTATGGTAAACAACTTCGGAAACATTTTTGCCGCATCTCGGAGACGGAAACTTCTGCTTCCCCGAGAGGTCTTTGGCACGAGGGAAATATAAACACATTCCCTCCCTGCATGCGTCAAACATCACAGAGAACTGCGTATAGCAATACACTTTTTTTAAGCGAATCCGATGAGGTCAAGACGGGAGGAGCGCCATTATTGGACGATAACCTCGAAAACTGCCCCAACCACCCCTTTTAACCCTCCTAAGGTATACATTTCTCCATTTTATCGCCGCCAATCGGGTTGAAAATAGAGTAAAAGAAGAAGAAACTTCCCTATAGAATTGCTTCCCTCAACCTCCTCCTACCTCTTACTCGTCCGAGGATGATATATACGGAAAATGGTACGGACGCAGAGGGATAGAAGAATGGAGAAGTGAATCCTGAGAAATATCGTTTTTCCTCTCTCCGGATGCATTGCTACGTCACGGAAGACGCTGCGGGTTTGTCTGCCGGTGAGGAAGCTGTCTGATTGGCGCCGCAGAGGTAACGTTTTTGGTCCGTGGGAGATGAGATGGGGAGTGGGTGAAGAATATGTGGGAGGAAAAGGTTTGGACTATACGTCTCCCACTCGGCTTCATCGTCTGTGCCATTGAAAGGCGGTTGATCACTACGTGGGATTTCAGTACTTTGATCTTGCTTCTAACTCCTTCCTTTCTCCCGTTACTGTCCTCTCTGCTTCCTTCTCCTCCCACTCTCTCCCTTCCCCTTTTCCTCTCCTCTACCTACGTCTCTGCTTTCCCATCCCCTCGCTCTACCTCCATCTTCCATTCTTTCCCTTCCCCTCCACCTCTCTCAATCTTCCCCTCCACCTCTCTCTACCTTCCCCTCCACATTTCTCTACCTTCCCCTCCACCTCTCTCTACCTTCCCCTCCACCTCTCTCTACCTTTCCCTCCACCACTCTCTATCTTCCCCTCCACATTTCTCTACCTTCCCCTCCACCTCTCTCTACCTTCCCCTCCACCTCGCTCTACCTTTCCCTCCACCTCTCTCTATCTTCCCCTCCACATTTCTCTACCTTCCCCTCCACCTCTCTCTACCTCCCCCCCTTCCCTCTCCCCTCTTTTCCCCCCTCCATACCTTTCAAGAGGACTTTGCTCCTATAAAAAATTCCTGATGTAGGTTAGACACTGCGGCGTTTCCTATTACAAAGGGAAATATATAGGGGAATGTGCGAATTCTTTCGGCCATTTTCCCCTTATTTTTCTATTAATTTCCCTTCTCTTTTCCCCTTTCTCCATCCATTTATTCCTTTTTCCATTTCCCTC
This sequence comes from Tanypteryx hageni, assembly GCA_028673005.1. NCBI lineage: Eukaryota > Metazoa > Arthropoda > Insecta > Odonata > Petaluridae > Tanypteryx > Tanypteryx hageni. Next base: position 51,148,216 of record CM054117.1, read on the forward strand.
TCTTCGATTCTCTCTTTCCATCCGCTCTCTAAAATTTACATTTCTCTCTCTCTCTCTCTTTTAAGCTTTCCGAAGACGTGCCAATTTATAAAGCACTCTCTTTTTATGGATGTCCGTTCACAGTCTTCCTCTCGTTCATTCAATTACGCACTGCATCTTTTTATTTTATTTTAAGCTCTACAACTTTATTATCGCACAGCGTGTTATTCCTTGTTTCGCTTTTGAGAATGGGATGTATAAGGGAGGAGCTTATTCACACAATCTCGTTGAATGTAAGCTTTATCCCTCCATTTCACATATTGCTTCAATCACTCCACGTGTTCTCTCTATTTCTCGTTTTTATCTCTCTTCTCGTCCTATCTACTTTTATCTAAAATAGAAAATAGTCTTGCGATCTCGGAGTATTGCCTATGCCGGATAACGGCAACCTTCTGTACATGACAGGCCACATCGGCGGTTACGAATTTTTCGGCGGAAGTTGTAAATGCTTCTGGGGGCCGGATCCGAGTTTAAATCGGAGGTGACCAAGAAATTGCGGTATCGGTGAAAATCAATCCTAATTGAGAATTTATGGCTAATAATTCAATATTCAAGGTTTTATTACCATAATTTTGACGTAAAACATGAATTTTTGGGTTGAATTTTTGCGGGCCGTTTTTTCATCACAGCTTCTCAGGCCATATTAAACGGTCTCGGGGGCCCCATATCTCTGATCAATACTATAGGATAACAGTTCCTGTGCTGAAACATCGCTGTAGTAACTCATCTATACCTGTAAAGATGTGTTTCTGTGGTCCATCTCTTACTTTCGCCATCTTTTTCCTCTCCTTTTATTTATTTATCCCTCTCATTTCTCGCTCTTTCTCTTTCCTCTTCCTTTTCTTCTTCCTCCTTTCCATTCTCTGTCTGTATTTACGATGTTTCTTACTGTACTTACTGCTTTCTATATTTTGTTGTAGTTTTCCATTGATATATATACACTATGTAGGATTTTCGCAGGTTTTTCACACACTCCCTTCTCTGTGGGCGTTTTACTGATTGGGTTTTACTAGGAAGAACGAGCATGTTTTTACCTAGGTTTTCCTCAAAACCTTCAATGTCCTAATTTATATTTTTTATGTTTTGTATATTTTATACACTCTTCATTGTAATACTTTTATTTTTAATAATCATGACATTGACTAAGGGTTAAATGTAAGCATGGACCTTATGGCCCAGCTTTCGCCCGAATAGAGACGATAATCTATTTATCTATCTCACACATTCTCTCTCTATTGCTGCACTCGAATACCTCTCTTCTTTCGTTTTTTCTCCTTTTCCATATCTCATTTTCATTCTCTCGTTCTCTCTATCCTCACGTTTTCTTTCTTCTCTCTACTACACTTTTTCTCTACTCCTCTTCCTATCTACGGGAGGTGATTCGAAAGAGACTTTTTTCGGGATCACGGGGCGATCATTTGCTTCGGTTCGCGTCTGGGTTAGCATTTCGGGGCTATCGTTGGTCGGGGGAAATGAGCGTGCGTCACGGGGTAAATGACACGGGCGAAAATGCACCAGGCGCTTTGTGGATAGAAACCTTGAATGGTTTTCCACTGCCGAGATCCTTACAATAGCGCAGAAGCAGGTACTAAAATGGAAGCCTTGAGAGTGCGTCAAAGCAGGCGTTAGGAAACTCGCAGTAGTGAAAGGCGAGACTAACAGTCTGCCAGTTAAATTGATGTTTATCAATGAGGAAGGACTGGATTAAAGATGTATATGCTACTCACGTTACTTAACAAATTTATTATAAAGCAAAAGGAAAACCGGTTATTCCCAACGATGTGGACTGCTTTGGTAAATTTTGCTTTAACACGTTCTAAGGTTTCGTACCAAAACAAAGGATTCCAAGATTCCTCCTTAAATCCTCCGATTGCCTATGATTATTAGTTACAGCTAAGCATATTTTCATTAATAACGGAGCTGTTTGAGGAAGTCGACAATTGAATTTCATCTGAGTCTCAACGTGGGGAACTTCCAAATCCACTTAACATGTCCGAAAACTGGAAATTTATTTCATGAATACTGAAAACAGAGCTTATTCGTGATATTCTGTTATGTTTTTAACATTTGATCCAGGTGCTTGTGGTTTCTTTTATTTTCTGCCCCAATGGAAAAATAAAAATCCATCGACCTCCTACTTAAATAGAGAATCTTCTTGCTAGAATTTTCATAAATTCTCAATCTACGAGTCAACACATGCTAGAAGAAACCATTTACCGCAGCAGCTTGCTCCATATATTTTATGTATAAGTATGTATTCCAAATACAAATGCAACGCGAGCTCATATTGCTGTTGTAAGCCTTGGAGGCTAGCTTATTATATTCCGTGCCCCAGTACTGTGTTGCGACTCGTGCATCGAAAAGTAGTTGCCTAGACAAATCGTGTGACCATAAAACAATTGAATAAACTCGCTGCGTCGCTAATGGTAATATGTGGGTCGCTGACTCCAATTATTTAGTAAAAATGACTCAACTAAGAATTTATCGCAGCAGCTATAAAAGAACACTTTAACAACAATTTTGATTGATATTTAGTTAACTAATACAGAGCTTCACAACCGGTGTGCCAGGAGGAAGGCAATAGTGTGCCGCCAAGGGTTTTTAATTTTCATTAGCGCGTATGCAAGAAAGAAAATTCGCAAAAAGGAACGTATCCTGACACTGCGAGAAGAATTAATAGACCTTAGAAGCTATCGTGCCCTTGAACTTAAATTTGGTATTATACCTTTTGGTGTATTTTGGCTTAAAGTTAAAGTATCAGACTTGAAATTGATTTGTTGCTCCAAATTTCAAGAGCATATTTATGCATAGTAAAGCATTTCATCTGTGGCCGTTGTTAAAAATATTAAAAGGACATGTTTAAAGAACCCGGGTGAAGAACTTCGTGCGGCTCTTTCTGCTATTTAGCCAAACCCAAAGCGTCTTTGCTCCAGAAGGCAAGCCCACTTTTCCATTGGATTATATACTTCATTTAAAATTATTAAACAACAAAGGTTGAGAAGCGCTGATCTGATGAATATAGGGCATGAAGTTATCTCGGTAAGTAATATTTTTGTATAATAATGAAAGAACAATGCTTGACGTATTCTATAGTGGTTACAGGTCAAACAAACGTGCGTTAAAATGGGGGGGGGAGGGCGAACGTCAAAATAGCGAATATTGTCATTCAGTGATTATGTGAGTAAGATGTTAATGATATAAATTATTTTTGCCTTTTTTGGTAGAAAAAATTAAGTCCGAACCTATAAAAAAATATGTATGAACCTAATACTTTTCCTATAATTATCCATTATCCTCTATAAGAGGGGTGGAGAATCTTTACTACATGGCGTACCGAATTAATGTTAACGAATCCTTCATGGAGTCACATTGCCAGTTGCAAATATTTTGACAGGCCGATTTAAAGCTTAAATCAGAAGTCACCTTGAGATTTTGAGGTATCGTATATGCAAAAATCAATTCTAAATTAAGTTTTTAGGACTGAATTCCAATATTAAATACTTGGTTATCATAATTTCAGTCAAAAAATATGAATCTGAGTGTTAAATTCTACATATCGTTTCTCATCCCAGCTTTGTGGGCCACACAAAAAGCTCTCGTGAGACAGATGCGGCCCGCGGATTCCCCATTCCTACTCTGTAACCATTTACCATCTCAAATTAACATATATCTTTGATTTTCCTACCTTTTAAATTATAGTTGTCAAAAAATACACTACTCCCAGAAGAGTCGACCACTAACAAATTTTTAATAGGCTGAAATATCTTTGAAATTTATCGACTTACTGTCAAAATGTCGGAATGACAGAGTTCGCACTTTTTGTTCTCTCCTTTTTTGTTTTGGCCCTCTTAAAGTACGCCCTTATTGTTTGGCCCTTTGACGTGATACCGTCTATGGCAATACTTACAATAACTATCATAATAATTCAATATACTGCGTTAATCTTAACGGAAAAATACACGAACGAGTTTGAATAAAAGACAAATCTTCGTTGTTCATTTTAAAAATGCCGTGTATTGCCAATAATATAGTGATTTTTCTTTCCCGAAGATTTATGTGCAATCAACGAATAATGTATTTATGTTTTTGTCATATAAATTATTTAACCAATCTTTTGAAAATATCAGTGCGAAAAATAATCGAGAATATTTTAAAAAGGGAGGAATTGATACAGACAAGCGAAAAATTTAATAGCCTTGAATGCTGGACAGTAATATTTTCTCATTATAAAATTTTAAAATTTTGCTCAAGCGTTCATCGAATTTCTGCTAGTAAAGTGTGATATATTATTATAAATTTAAGCTAAATTTAATGCGTAACCGCTATAGTTTTTCTTTACAAACAGTTTTAAAATAATATTTTATTTCTTAATAAAACAAGTAATTTTGGAACGAATAAAACAACAAACTACGCTGTTTTATTGGTTCGGAAGTATGGAATTCAACAAAAGTAAGGCTTTCATAGTGGGTTACAAGGCATTTTATAAAACTTTTTTTTATACATTTCAGATCAAAATCAAATTCATAATAATTAAAAATCTAAAAATCGCCAGGGAAATTCGGAATTTTAATAATAAATTTCAATCCCGAATCACATCATCCTCTGAGGATTCGAAGCAGAATCTCAAATTAAATTTATAAATTCACCTTCATTCATAAACGTTAATAAGAGCTATTGTTCGAATGGTTATTTCTTTTATTTTTGCCCGCGAGGCAGCCGCTCACTGCTCGTAATTTTGCGAGCGCCGAGAGCGGTTGCCAGGCATCTGTTTCTGCGAGCACGGCCACATGTTACATTCCATCGGTTAGATCGCCATATACCAGTCGAGAGATTTGGTTTGATTGATGCGGCGGCAAACATCCCCAGGCAACCGCGAGAGAGAGATTAATTATCGAAGGAAATTTATGTCGATGATAATCAGGTGGCAAATCTATACGGCGAGAAATTTATTACGATAAAGGGTTAAGAATGTTGGGCAAGTGCCACTTTAAAAGCGCGCCTCAATCGAAATGTATTTGATAAAACAACTCGTAAAAACAATGCGGGAAGCACGCATTGATGAATTTAATTACGTGGATGCGGGTAAAATAAAGGTATAACCAAACGTCAAAGTGAAGGACAAAATGATTTCATTGACATTTAAAAAAAAAATCATTGGGCTGCCAGAATTCAATTATGAATGGTGAAAGGAATACTATGTATTGCACATTCGCTTTTTTATGAGGAAAGTCGATTTTGGTCGATAAATCAGGATAGATATTGAAATTTTCTAACGTAACTGTTGAGGCCAAACATTGGCCTCGTATCAATATTTAAAATGTTATGATGGTTTTACAAATCTCCGAAGTATGCCGGAATATTACATTAAAATATTTTTTAATAAAAGAAAATAAGGCTCTTCAATATTAATTTGATTTTTTTTGCTGATAGAATTTATCTGGATTATTTTAAGTGCATCATTTTACATTTTATCGGTCTTTTTTATTCAATAGAAAACTATCGAGCTTGTCTTGTTTATAATACGATTACTTACCCAAGTGTAATTAGTTAGTTAGAATACATTACTAGTGAATACCACTGATGACGTTTGGCTGGTATCAGTGATGTGCATAACCTTTTTATGTACACTGGGAATACGTAAAAAAACATTCGATTTTATTTCCGAGCATTTATTTTTTGTTGCGCATGGGAAACTAGTTATTCTTTTATCCTAGGTGAATCAATTGCGTGACCCGATTACGAGGATCTAAATTTAATTCCTTCGCTGCGGGATTTTTTTTTGCCTGCGTGTCTCTCGAAGGGAAGGAGAACCGGTTCGGGTGAAATCTTAGAACGGATGGCGTGGAAGGCGCGGACAGTCGGTAGAAAGACGTCGAAACCGCAAAATATTCGATTCGGTTTCGTCGCGAAACAAGATACGGAAGAAAGGCTCCTCGTCTTCCGCTCGGTTGGGTCGAAGCGATTGAATTACTACGGAAATTATTTGTCGGTGGCTGATTGGACACGCGAGCAATAAAGTAAGTCCATAAAACACAGTAAAATAACGTAATACGTGAAACATTACTTGTTACATTAATTTTCAAAGTAATATTTCGAATGGTATCAGGCAGTTCTGAAGTATGTTTTTCGTTAAAATAATATAAATCGACATGCAAATCTCAGTACATAACTTTTATCTTGTTGTAGCTTTGTATGAAGCTTCCGCTTCCGGTGATGTACCAAGGGACTATAAGTTTCAACGTTTATAAATACGGGCAGCATTCCATATTGTTTTAAAATAAATCCTCAAAACAAACGATGAATATATTTTGCATTCTCAAACGAGGAAACAATACTTAATAAAATATTAACGTCCCCAAGTTAAACAAAGAAATTCCGTGGGATTGTGAAAAAGATCGAGGATTATTATCGACCGCTAAAACGGGACAAGTAAATAAAAAGAGAAGAATAATCACGTGATGAGTCGAATAAACCTATCTTCGCTATTGCTTGAAATTTAAGCAATATTCTTGACTTGGGTCAACGCATTCCTGCTCTTAAAGTCTAAATTGCCGTTGTTGCAGAAACTTTTTATTGAATAAACTTGATCGCATACTATATCCAATGTCTCTCTCTCTTAGTAGAGTAGTATTTAAGTTTTATTGAATAAAATTTATTAATGCAACTTCTGTAAACAACTTCGTAACGATTTAACAGACAAGTATTATGAATTATTGGTAAAATAAATTATTTTTTTTTCAAAAAACTCTTAAAAATTATTTTGCAAGCAACGCTACAACGGGTTGTCTAGTGTGTACGTGTGTATGTATGTGTGCGCACTCGTGCATAATTAATGAAAATAATTAAAAATAATTAATTAATTAAAAAAGAAATAAACAAAGCTTCCTGAACAAAGTCTATGGCAATTTGAGGACATATTAATACAACCAATTTTTTTAAATTGCAACGCTGCCACTCTGAAAAGGAAATCTGGATTTCTAGTTGATCCTGATGTAGTACGCAATGTTTGATCGGGTTACCTCGATGATTAATTAGAACGATGTATTTTACGGATGATTTGTATAATTTCCTCTAACATCCAAAATGAAACACCATTCCGTATCGTTATATCTGCCCGTAAACAACATTCTGCGCGAAAATCTTACTTAGCCTATGTCTGGCAGCGAATGATGGTAATTTCCAATGAGTCTGCGACTCTTATTTGGGAATACGGATTCATTTTTAAATAGCTTCGTATACTCGTACACGCGTAATTCGCTTAATTTCGATCCTCTTCCTCGTGAACGTCTCTTAACGATTCGTACCATGGACTCAAGACGTCCGTCGTAATGAAAAATCCATTTTTCGCAAGAGGCCTTTTTCTCGTAAACTCCCCGTGGATATTATATCTTTTATGCTATAATTTATTTAAAAAAAAGCTTTTATCTGAATCGCCTCGGATCTGTAAGTCAAAAAGTTTGCCAACTCACTTAACTACGTAAAACGTTTAAGAAAATTTCTAATATTTACACTAAATATTATTTAAATTCATATAAATTCGAACAATGAAAATATTTGTGGATTTGTAGCATACATGAACTTCATACCACGCTTTAATTACTTAACGTATTAGTTATCTCAGCTAACTGCACACCATGCAATGATTTAATGGAGTTATTTTCTCTTTTATCTCGCAAGTCTTAAATTTTACATCGAGCTTTTTTCAGCGATCCAGTTCTTTTCCTAACCATCGGTTTTCCTGTAATTATCCCTCGATAATCCTTTCGCATCTCCGATTTCAAAGCATTACGCTCCGAAGCCGGAGTCGTGAGGAGTTTTAGCTCCGCACGTGCGTCACCAAGCTCTGTCAAAGCCACGCCCCTTATCTCTCGTAACACGCATCTACCACCGCGGACGCAGAGAATCACCTTCGTCGCATCTGGTTTAAAGCCGCGCATTCCTTCTGGAAACCTCCCAAGGATACCCTCTTTATTTTTCTTTCAAATTCTCGCGTCGGGTTGCGAAGCAAGGTCGCCCGAGCGGCAAGGACGTTTATTCCGCCGCACTAATGCGTCTCCCGTGGGTAATCCACGTCGTTTTTCTCCGGGAGCATATCCGTCCGTTTTTCATTTTGAAACTTTATGATGATCCGCCGAGCAGAAAAGACCCCATGCGGTCATTCTGCGCATGCGCAGTGCCCAGAAGGATCGTGCGGAAATGCTTCTGACGTTTGGAGGATGATCAATGGGATAAGGATTGCGTATTAGTCTCGTGTCTGTGTGCGTGTGACAATGAGGGAGATGGATATATATATATATATATATATATATATATATATATATATATATATATATATATATATATATATATAGAGAAAGTGGGAAGGGAGAAGAGAGGGAGAAAGGGAGAGTCGGAGAGATGATTACCCGTTGCCATGCACTTCCATCCTCTTAAGCTACCAATTGTGATTGATGATGAGTCGACCGAACTGCATAACGACTATAAGAGGGGGGGGGGAAGGAGGAGAGAGGGGGTAATGGTTTTAAAAGGGTCCTTCGCACGGTAAAGAGGGCACTGGAAGGGTAATTGCTCGAACCAAAAACCTCGCCTCTCCGGGTGACGCAAATAACTTACATCTCTTCGGTGCAGGGGTTCCCAGCCGCTGTGCTCTTGGAAAGTATGGGGGTGCTTTCCTACGATGCTTAAAATCGGGCAATCGTGCGCCAGGAATTAATTTTTCCAAGTTTTTTTATTTTTCTCATATTTATTTTTAAAAACGACATTAGCATTGGCTTATTTTTATTTATGATCGTTCCTTATTTGCATAAGTATGATGGCGGTCGCTTGATTACCTAGAACTGGGTTGTCCAGCCCAATGAAGGCAACATTTTACCCTAGGAAATCATCTATGAGTCGTAATACTATTTTTTCTAAAGGCATCAACATAAAGGAAGAAATAAAATATATAAATGACTATACATTCAGCGTGAGCACCGTGAAAAATATTATCGTTTGCCATAACAGATATATCTAAATCTATTTGGGTGATCAAGCGCAGGCGCTAAAAACTCGATGGAGAGAATTTCATTTTTGAATGTTTAAGTTAATAATGCCATCGAAATTTAAAGGCCTGCGCTATTTATTTTAGCAGGATATTCGAAATTTGACGTACAAAAATTTTTAACATAAAAGTTGCTTTAAAATATAAATAAATGTATAAAAAGCAGTAAGAACTGCCGCGGGCCGCAATATATATGTACTCCCGTGGGCAGCCAGTTTGCCATTCGTGTTTCTTAATACAGCTTGGGGCTCGTCTCGAACAAAAGGTTATTGAAACCACCGCTATAGCGTTAGTTTTAGACCGAGAAGTTAAAAAATATTTGGCATATGAATGCATGGATTATGCATAAAGAACTGAAAAATACTGTACTCCGATGGAAAAATTTAAGCGGCTTTATCAAGTCCGATGACGTCGGGTCGGCTTTTAAATAAGTTTCTTGGAGTGAGAACGTTTAAAGCAACTCTAAATCATCCATGTATAAACCACCTCTTTGAAGCACATGCGGTAGCTTCTCCATGATTTTTTTCCAATCTATGACGCGAATGATAGCTAGGTAGAACCGTAAAAAAAGAAACAAGTACTGTGCGTGAGATAGGATAGCGCTATCTAGATACTGGTAGGAGACACATTTTTCATTTAATTAATTTAGTCATAAAAGTCGCTATAGGCAGGATTTTTATTTTTTGTCGATTGACTAAAAACACTAGTCAGTACAAAATATCTTAACTCAATAATTCTCGAGATTTTTATAGCGCGTTATCTACTGTAATGCTAGCTCAAAAGATGTATGGCCGCAACATTGAGACAAGTTATGCAAGAGTCGTATTGAATTGCGACTAATATAATTTTTTACCGTCCAAATTCCAAGATTTAATAAGTAATACCGCCCGCGTGACAAAATTTGCCTTTCGCGTATAAAACTGGAATTTTTAAATCTTACAAAGGTGACAAATGATTGCAATAAAAACCACTTACATTTGGTATCCTTGCAAGCGTGGATCTGGCATTTTACTGAAGAGACGTCGATTTTGCCTACTCGGGTTCTTGCTTCACTATTAGGAAACGCTCTATGTCTAGATTCTCAGTACTTCGCTACGCAGCTGGAGCGGCAAAGGGGACGGCGGATTAAAGCAGCATTGAATGATTCGCGTTAGATCAGAAGACGACAGCGTCACTTTAATAATAGCTCAAGTGGCCTGATTTTCACAAGGAACGAATATTTTTTGCGTTTCGACATATGCCTTTCCAAAAAAATGACAAACCTTTACAAAGTACAGCTGAAAAACGGTGATAGAGAATTAAACTTAAAACCACTTCACATCATGTAAAAGAGGTTTTCATAAATATAAGTGAAACAAAATCATTTCATAAACAGTTAAAGTTGAATTTATTTATATATTTCTTCAGGGTCTTTTTTAAGGAGCAGTTACGCTCTTTGAGGTAGCTAAAAAATTATTAGGGGCAGTTGCGAAACCAAATGTAGTAGGCAGTAGCTAGACATTTTTTAACCTATATTATTTTACTAGACCTATTCACAAGCTAAAATGTTACGAAACGTCAGCAATATAAAAAATTTAGTACAATTACGACGAAATCGTAAAATAATACTAGCGAAGTAAATTATGCTTAGTCACAGTTTTTCCATTAAAATTTCGATTCACTGCTTAAATTGAAGTATTTTATTTAATTTTCAGCACATGCGTTTGATTTCGAGGTTTTGTTTTCCGTCCGCTATATCACATTTTGTTATTTTCCAATTCGCTCGCGATAGTATTATGATTTCAAAAGCACGCAATTCTCGAGACGGGAGCCAGGCTTTAAATAACACTTTTATGGTACTTTTTCCGAAAAAAGTTAATTACTCGTATAGAAGGAGGCGCACCCAGTCGAACACGCGACAACATCTCTCTATCTTCTCTTTTCTCTGAATCTTTATTTCTCTCTATCTCTCTCTCTCGGAAACGAAAATATAAATAACATTGGACGAAACCCACTCCGGCTAATACGGACGCTCCGTGAGATTACAAAACAAAAAATAACGAAAAAAGGCAATTCGTCGCGAGCTTTTATTTTGGGAAATCCAAGTCTGCAAAAAACGAGAACGAACGATCGGGAATGTTCTAGCTAGAGCAAACACATACGCATGAGGAGACGGAGCGAAATCGCATATTGGTACCGGGAATAATTCATTCGTCTCTCTCTCTCCCATTCACTCCGAAAATCCTCCTCCAATCGCCCCTCTCTCTTTCTCTCCCTCCCACTCTTCCTAAAGCGCGGGTAATGGAATTATGGGCCATAAATAATGCCTCCCACTCCCTCTATCCCCCTCCCCTCCTCCTCCTGCTACATCGACTCACAGGGTATACTAGCACACACCCGTATCCTGCGAGGGGGGAGAAACAGAATCCCCGAAAAATTAAAACCCCCTTCAAAAACAGGAAGAAGCGATTATGAAAATAAAATTTCCGAATATTCCTTATCTCCACTCAATGGCAATCGTTCCGTCTGCACTCAGGATGTGGAAACACCATCGCTTAATATTTTATTTTATTCTAAAAATTATATTACGACGGTTTTAATTTTTTTCAGGAGTGGTTCATTTTTATTAGCGAGGTTCTGGAGCGTATGAGTGAGTTCGTAAGTGCGTGTGTGTATTTGTAATTATTTATATATGTATACTAGCAGAATTACCAGGCGTTGCGCGAGGGGAGAGAGAATGTACACATCAGAGAGTTATAAATATTTTTTTAAATTTATAACAATAGTCTAGCTAAAACATGCTAAGCTTCTATCTGTTTTCGTTTGGAAAAGAGTTTCAAACAGCTTCTTGTCGTAATCTCTGTTTTTCTATGAGTCTATGAGTTCTGATGATTCTGATGCTCTCGAAGCAACTATTCTTTGCGCATCTTATTTTCTCTCAGTTAAACGCGGCTTTTTGGGTGGCGTTTCAAATCTAAAAAAACATTTAATTATTACTATTAAAATGAATACAAACTAACCCCAACAATTATAAGTAACTATGGTGATATTCTGTGAAAATGCCTAAAAATCCATGCAATTTTCGTACTCAAATGTAATTTTTGATCGTTTCCGATCAAGAAACGAAATTGTATGACCTTAATAATATTATTTATACTATTAGAAGTAAATCGGTATGAGTATTACTACTCTAGGTCAATGACTTCATATTTTCATGTCCAAATTACCAAATGACTACACCTATTTCCGTATTACTCCCGTGTTAATGTTATGGAAATGCTATTCTGTGGACCCCATGAGGTTCCAAAGACCACACGGATTTTAAACCCCACCTATGCTTTTCCTTTTGGTCCTATAAGATAGCATGCCAAGTTTGGTGGCTCTAGGATCAACCGTGTGGATTTGTATAGCCGGACAAACATACAAACCAACACCCAAACAAACTTTCTGAATTATAGCAAAGATATATACATACATACATATTCATACAAACTTATATTTAAAGTCCCCTCTTACATATTAACGGACCCCGTCTGCGAGGCAATTTTCCGGGCGAAATCACTGACGTTTCCGAAACCATTCGAACGGTAATTCATCGGGACAATCATTTTTAATTACCGGCTGCATTTTTTAATTAGAGTGCGAAGGCGCGCGAAAATAAATCGCGTGCTTGAATTTAATCGTAAAAAATAAACCCCCGAGTTGTAATATCTACCAAAATTTGTTTTGCCGATAAAACATTTGTAATTTAAACCACGACTCGCGAATTAATCTCTTGGAAAAAGGGGCACGTTCAGAAATAGATTGGAGGGTCTTGAAAATTGCCTACGAGAACTGAAAGAGGAAATTCCTCTTACCTGACAAATTTAAATAAGAAGTGCTGTCCCTCTGTCTGTCATCTGCCCGTCCATCTATCCGTCGTCTGTCCGTTTGTTTGCCTTTTCTCGTAAAATCAACTTTAATCAACATCCCCATCTGTGTATTTGTTTATCTGTCACCGCGTTCGTATAATTCTCTATGCGTAGTCAATTTGGTCGCTCTCCAATAGGCTGTTTCTATCATATTTTTACTTCTGCATTTGCGAATTGCAGTAGAAAGCCAACATTTGGTAAGGGTGCGTTCTTGGAAATCACCGCAAATGTCGAATCCGCGACCGTTAAAAATCCGCTGCTGATGTATTGGCGGCGATAACTTTCGCATAACGCCGAGAGATAAATCCAGGAATAGTGACAATTTTATATGCCACGAATGCCAAATCGATGTACACTGAATCAAAACCGCGAACGTAAAGGGCTCAATTTACATAGGGTATTGTGATCGTGAAAACAGTCGCCTCAGGAATCTTGATAAATATGAATGCTTGAGGTGTTTTTGAGTCTGGAAATGTCTCATATACATCTCTGCCGTCTGTAGCAGTGTTGCTACGGGGAAAACTTCTGGAGTATATTTATTAATGTAGTCAAGGCCATTGTTACATAAAGTATAAACGTACGGATACTTAAAAACTTTCTTTGTATGTTATAGTGTTTTGTTACTTTTGCATAATTTTCGAAGGATCTCTAGGTGTACGATACGTCTCAATAAATTAAGAATTACCAGTTAGAAAAGCTTTCTTGAACCCTCATTAGATTTTTCCTCAGGTTTTCTTTTGTAAAATTCAATATTTTGAAGTTAAATACGGACAAAATATTTAGTTTTCGTAATTAAGATTGCAATTTAGACAAATATTTTAGGATTTAAAACAATGATCACAATAGAGAAACAAATGAAGGGTATATATTTTTAAAATATCTCCGCCAACTCGTTTTACATTTATTTTGAAAAGGATTTCTAATTGTTCGACAGAAGCATTTCAAATCTCAATGGCATTCGTATTTTTTTTAAACGATATTAGAGATCGGAGGAGAGGACGAAAGAATTGAACACAGCATTGCACTTCAACTTGCAGTCTTTCCCTGTTCGAATCACCGGGCCGGCGTATATTTTTTATTATCAAACCGTCCGTGACGCATCACCCTCAACAATGCACGGGTGTGCTGTGAATACGCAATAGGGGCACTACGTCACTCGAAACACCTTTCTACACCTTATTGTAATGACAGCAAATGTCGGGGCCAGATTTTGCTCCTTCCTCCGCGTGAGTTAACGAGAAGTGGCGCGAGAGAATGTCATTAATACATCAACGGTTCTCCCTGCTGCGAATTGGAGTGCGCTGTGCTCCCACAGAATGGATGGGGAAGAAGAGAGAAATCATCGAGTATAATATTAGAACGATATTTTAGAAACATCTTTTCACTAATAATACGAAAAATTAATACCATTTGTTAATCACTCTTAAAATAAAGCGAAACTATACCAAATAAAAAGATAAAAATTCGACAGATATTAATAAAATAATTCAATGAAAGATTTTTAAAGATCGAATCATATTTAAAAAACGATACGTTACCAACGTCTATATTAGTTTCGGAATTGGTTGATATATGGAAACTTCCTGAACATTGCTCAAAGCGACACAGCTTTAAGATTTCGAGGCTTTATTTTCAATGCATTAAACCGAATATAATTCAGGCGAATATATTTAATTTAAATTTCTGTAAGATATGGAATAATATTCGATATCAACGAAAGACATCATTTTAGCTGAAATCTATACATTGAGAATCGCGCCTTATTAAAATAAATATTCAAAATGTGACATTATTTTATAATTCAAAATTAATAAATAAAAATTGTATTTTTACTTTCTCCATATACGTAGTATAGGGGAAAGTATTGTATTTATGAAAAAAATCGACTTCGAGATTTCAACGGAAATACACGTTTTGAGGTCCCCTGAATACGCTTTGACCATTTTCTCGATGATGTATGCGTGTGTCTTTGATAGCTTTTTTGTGGGTGCTCTAACTTAAAGACTATTAATCAGGTCAACGCAAAATTTTATATTTAACAATTTTGTAAAAGTCCCAAGAACTGATTAGTTTTTGGTAAAAATCGGTCAACCGGAAATGGGTGTTTACTCTTGTCACTTATCCGTTATTTTGAAATATTTGCTTTAATATTTGATAAATGTAAAAATGTACTTGAATAAATGTTGTAGGAAATTTAATTTTAAAAAACCTTTATTTGAAATAGTTTTCCATATAATGCATTGTTTAAGAGATATCTTATATTTTTAGCTGTCATTACAGATATGAAGAAAGTCATGTGGCGGCCACATCAGATTTTTTATATAGATAGCCGAAAAATGATGCTGTGAATATTCCAGTAGGAGTTCGAAATGAGCAAGTAATTAAGTGAAAACGTAGAAACATACTGAGCAAAGACACATGCGGTTCTACTATAATAGAATATCTAGGCCTTAAATTTGTGGTATTTCATCATAAAGAACTAATAAAAAAGGCAAACTTTTACATATCACTATTTATTCATACAACACTACAGAGAAGTCGACGCTTGGCGTCGCCATCATCATGCCAATTAAATTAATCGAATATATAAACATGTTCCCTATTAGTTCATGTGTCCTGATATTTTTCTGAAAAATTAAGCATTGCGATTAATTCTAAAGAGAATTTTCCAGAACACCTCATGACTGAAATCAGATTCACAAAACGTTTCTTTAACGGCCATTAAAATATTGAGCAAATCAAAAGCTAATTTCGGCTCCAATATTACCGTCATCAGCGGTTATTAATCGATAAATTATTTTTACCTCCACCATTAATGACAGACGATTTGTTGCTGAAACGCGGATATGGTTTTCAAAACTTTTTAAGGTTATAGTTTAGTTGTAAATTATAATGTTGCAGTATTTAAGGGGAACTTCCTTGGAAAGTTGAAAGATTAACTGAGGTTTGATAGTGGAGTTGATACACGTTTAAGTACAAATAAAGATAAACGAATATTTTTCACGTAGAAAACGTTTTTGCATGGGATAGCATCAGTGGTAGAGATTGATTCATTTTCCTCTACATTTTATTCTCGAATTCCCGAACGGAATTTATCATTTAGTATCGTCGGCGCGTAAGCACCTTTCTCATCAGCTTCGAGCCCGGCATAAATTTCGAAGGTATTCCAGAGAAAAAACTTCATTCGAACATTCATCGCCATTTCAGGAATTTGAATTCGTGGAATATTCATACCGGAGTAATCGATAAATCCCTCCAGCAAGATGTATCAGAGACAGAGGTGACGGAGATGTAACTAAACATCAAACGGTCTCCAAGCGACCGGAGCGACCCTCCGAGTTTCTTCACGGTCAACCCGTCCCGTTCCCCACCTGAACGTTTCGGAATCTGTAATTTCTCCACGTACGCACAGCAATGAGAGAGTTTGCAGCGGGTTTTATGGGGGGAGGAGGGGGAGGCGGAAGGTGGAATAAAGGAACGAAATGCTTGCCTCGACCCCTTCCTCCTCAACAATCCAACTCCCACCTTCCTAAACCCCCCTCGCCCCACACACACATACTACAAAAGCGCCACGTTCCATGGCATGTGCCCATTCTAACTAGCACATAACAATCGTCTCCCTCCCCCACCAATTCCTCCCCACGCAACCCTCCCTGCCAAATCTTTCCCTGCCATTTTCCCTAACCCCCTTCCCGACCTAAACCCACGCGCAGCTTGCGTCCGTTCTCTTCCACCTCCCCCCTCCCGACGCCACCCTCCTTCATGACATTCAACCCCTTTCCGACCTCACCCTCTCCCGCAATTTACCACCCTACCCTCTACCTCCTCCCCTCAGACTCTCCCCCCACCTCCCGATGTCACCCCTTCCCCCAACTTCCCGTTTTCATTCTTCTCCCTTCACGCAGAAGTCGACCGACCCCTCTCTACCATTCTCCCCTCTATCCTCCCCACTCTGTTCGTCGGAGTTACACGCACCCTCCTAATCACCATTTCGTTCCCCCACTAAACTCATCACGCACACGCCGACGCCACCAACTCGCTTTCACTCTCTATACGCCGTCTTTCTCTATCTCTGTTCTGTTATTCCCACTTTCGTCCTGTCTTCTTATCTCTCTCTCGACCATCTTTCCTCGTCTTTCTTTCTCCATATCTCTCTATTTCTCCCTTCCCACTTTTTCCATCCCTCTTTCTTCCGCTGTCACTTTCCTCCGATCTCTCTTTCTCATTATATGTCCTTGTTTTCGTTATTTCACTCTTCTCTCTTCCTCACCATCTCTCTCTCTCTCTATATATATATATATATCAATCCAAAGCGGCTAGATTCGTGATATAAATACATCAAAACCTGACGCAGCTTTTCCAGTATTGCGCGGATTTTATTTGTTCGCCAATTTTCTTGCGACGCGGTCCATTTTTAGCCAACATAGTGGGGCCAGAGGAGGAAACTCAAAAACTTTTCGCGCGCCTCAAATGTCCACTCAGTGACGAAATAATACGGGAAAAATAATGGAGTTGAAACAACGCTTCAGTCATCTTCGGTCATTATAAAACAATACATAGCCACAAGAAATATATTAATCAGGGCTGAGGGGAAAGAGAGGCCGCCGCATTGGATGTTACAGGCATAGGAGCAAAATTTATGTTGACTGATCGATTGTAAGGAATTGTTTAATGTTTTTATTGAAGTTTTGTTATTATTTTATTAATTTCAATTTTAATTGATCATTTTTGATCAAACAAGTATATAATTCCCAAATTCTGGGAACATTACCCTATTTTACCCATAAGTTATTCAACTTACGCAGCGCGTTTTTTCCCAATGCGGGAGTCTAATGAGAATATATTGTATATAACCATAAGCAAAGCGTTTTCTCATCGTCAGAGAAATAGCGTAATCGCCCGTCAATTATGAGGGGTATGCACTTAAACATTAAATAAAAATTAATGAAGCCAACTTTTATATACACTAAAAAGTAAACAATAAATTTAAAATTTGCATAATTGAATGTTTCATAAAGTAGGAATAGTTTTAGGTAAATAAAAGTTGTGTCGAAGAAATATTAACGAAGATATCCGTTAAACATTACGCGAGTACTTTTATATGCCCAAAAATGTTTTTGCTTTATGGGACATTCAAATTAATTTTAGGTTTATTTTTTACTTTTTATTGCATAT
This sequence comes from Tanypteryx hageni, assembly GCA_028673005.1. Classification (NCBI taxonomy): domain Eukaryota; kingdom Metazoa; phylum Arthropoda; class Insecta; order Odonata; family Petaluridae; genus Tanypteryx; species Tanypteryx hageni. The sequence goes on from CM054117.1 coordinate 51,166,360, forward strand.
TAAACGTGATTTCATTAAAATAAATTTATATAAATTCAATTTTTTTGCTTTTAGTCAAAGATTAATAACTTGCTCACTTTTCACAGAAAATGCCCTCAAAGACCTCCAAAAATTCATAAATTTTAATCTCTATATCGGACTTCATTAACACAGTATCGATGGAAGATCAAATATTTGTTTATTTTTATTATTGCCGTATTATTTATTTCAACTAAGGTATTGTTTAAACATGTAAATAGATAGAAGTTATCACGATGATAAGATAAATGGAGTCGATTGTAGAACGGAGTGATGTGGAGGCTTGTTTTTTCATGACCAATTAGGCATCATATAAGATGTGTCAAACCTGCGAGCACAAATTTTTAGGAACATTTTGGTGAACTGCAGTCACTGCCATCCACCAGTTTAGTGAATATTAGGAAGAGGCAGATGCAGATATATCTTCAGCCCTCTCTCCATTTTCTCCCTCTTATCTAGTTTCTACCTCCCCTTTCAATTTTGCAATCTCTCTTTCCACCTCTCTTGGTTTGCTATCTCCCGCTCTCCATTGTAAATTTTAAACAAATCATTGTTAAATATGTAATTCTAAAATATCTCTACCCTTGCCTATTTACTCTGTATTAATTTATACTGAGTAAATCAAATTCTGTAATCAGTAAACCAGATGTAAACAAAGTGTGGAAGAGCCTCCCAAGCTCGCCAATAGAGATATTTTTCTTTCTTTCTCCCTTTATCTATTTCTCCATCTCCCACACAATCTACCTCTTTCTCTTCGGCCTATCCTATGTTTCTCTATTAAACGTATGAACAATGATTCTTTATATCCTATGCAATAAGACAAAAAATGTCTTCTTCACATTCATAACGCTCGGCTTATTTGCAATAGGTTCCTTTGTCGTTGAAGTATAAATAAAGCCGTGACCTTTAATGAATAAACAGAGACGATAAAGTAGAGACTTGAGCATTGGTTTTAATGTCGAGGTCGGTTTGAAGTATTATAACACGACGGAATTCGGGGACTAGAAAGTTCATATCTCCTGTTCGCCTCTTTTGGAAGATGATATTTTATTCTGTTAATATCCACTCTCAGTGGCTCGAAGTTTTATGACTCAAGTTTTCTGAAACTTGTTATCTTCCTTTAAGTTGGCTGCTACGTACATCCGACTGAACTTCTACTATTTACTTTTTTACCTCTTATAATGTCATTTTACTCTTTCCTCTAGTTATTTCATGCTTTATTCTCTCTCTCTCTCAAAGTTCTCATTCACGTCATCCAATCTTATTTCTGTCGCCTTCATCTTTTCTTCTTTTTCATCCGTTTAACTTTGTCACCACGTCTCTTTCTCAAAGTATTCGATTCCACATTTCCATTTCTTCCGCTACATTCATAGATTCTATTTCGTCTTCTGTCCCTATTTTTAATCCTATGGAGCCATTCCCCATCGTCTTCCTCATAGTTGGTTGATGTGACAAATTTTTTCTGTCTCAATTCTTCCCTTTCGTGGACTTTTCTTTAACTACACTAATTTCTTCAATGGTGAATTATTGAGCTCACTTCATAGGCTAAAATCGAATTAACAAACTAGGTCCCTCCAATAACCATTAAAAAAAGTAAGGAAAGTGTACAGTGCATCGCAAATAGGCGTGTTGGGTGTGATGGAGTATTTGAAACATAACGATATTCTTTGAATGAAAGTACACCATAAAACAGCGAAACACCGATTTTGTCTCTCTACGATAAATTTCTTCCCTACCCTAAGTTGGTACATTAATAAACGTATTTACGTAATTTTAGTATGAATAAATACTGAAAAACGGTATATCAGGAATAATTCCCGGGAAATACTAAATCTTCATTTGCCGATTCATTTTCTAATTGGTTTAAATTAGACAAACACTCGAAAAATATTTAAAATATACCTACCTAAATTGAATTGAATAGTTGTGATATTTCCGTTTACGTTCTCTACTTCCTCGTAGATTATACATTTCTATCCGCTTACAGGATGCTACATGCACACGTAATGTTATTAAACGTATTTTCGTAATTATAGCAGATCTTGTTTACTTCACTTAATGCAAAGGTTGTTTATGTTGGCAACAATTACATATCCATGCATGATTTTTCAAATTTCAACGCGAATTACGACTTTCTTTGATTTTCTTGGAAACGGCTACTCCTACGATAACAAGATTGCAAAGGTATACTCCATGTCGGAGTACACAGAGTTTCCAAATGCGTTCTTTGGAATTTCACAATGTTCCCAATATTTTTTGCTCTGATGAGTATTTAATGAGAAGCTAGCGAGGTACGTTGTAAAATACATGTAAATCCATATGTAATGTCAGATTTTAACTAAAATTAAAATCGGTAGACAAATTTTAGCAAAACTCCCCAGTACAAAATTTCATCAAAATACGTTCTGCGGCTCCCGAGTCGAAACAAAGGAACATTGTAAACTGCATGTAGGTAATGTAAAGTGGTCGTAATTGTTGTCCGATTTTAACCAAAATTACAATCGCTCGACCAATTATAGCAAAACTCCCCAATACCAAATTTCATCAAAATACGTCCAGCGGTTTCCGAGTTTTAACATGCGGACGGACGGACGGAAACGACCTCCTCTATATGCGTTTACTTCGTGCAAAGAACGCATAAAAATGTATAGGAAAAGAAAACTTTTATTTGGCTAATTCTACAAATTTTATTAGAAATCTTTACCGACATGACTAATATTTTACGAGGTATGAGGAAACGTTTGCATTTTTTCAGTAGAATAATATGTGAACAATTTATGTCATTTTCTTATTGTCTTCGGTCGTAAGTCCTAAATAACAACCTTTGTGGAAATCCATTTGGTAAAAGCCGAGAACAAACGTGCATACAGACGGACGGACAGAACAATGCTAATAGACGTTTACTTTAGCAACGAAACGCTCCTAAAAAGGGTAATACCATCGGTGAACCAGCACTGATGACGGCTGCTTAGTAGCAGAAATGGGCGTCCTCAACCGATTTATTGCAAAGACACAGTTGATCGACGCTAGTTTCTCTTGATTAGATCTTCCCTTATTTTCGTTATTGATTCAGCATTGCTGTTTTCCCGTTATCTCTGTAGCTCCTATCTTCCTCTCGCATAGAAGTCATATAAAGCCCCTACTACCTTAATATAACTGCGAGTTTGTACTCTTTACGAATTTGTTTTAAAGAATTTTTATTATAAAATTTTATTGTAAATTTTAATTTTTCACCGTAGTCTCCTTTTTCTCATATATCATTATACGAATCTATTTAATTTTGAACGAGCCACGAGCCGAGTTCGGTAATTCGAGTTTTAGAAACTTCCCCCGTTATTTTGTTCCACTTTTAACGCGATTACTCTTCTCTTTTCATTTCAATCCCTTCCTTTATTTAGGTCCATACTTCTCTCGCACGACGACATTTTTTCTCTTTTCGCGATTCCCTTCCTTCGTAAGACTTTCGTCCCTCCGTCTATTCTTCCGCATTCCTCTTTCCCTCCTTCCGTTCCTCCCCTTCCTTTTCATCTCTCGCCTCTTTTATCCTTCCCCTCTCTGTTTCCGGATACCTCTCCCAGACGACCCACCCCTCCACAAATAGTATATATATCTTTTCTCCCCCGTCTATATACCGTTTCCCGTGAAGAACAGCTGCGTTTGTGGCATGTATTTGAGTGTCTTTTTCCCTCCCTGCCTCCCTTTTTCTCCTTAATTTCATTCTCCCTTCTCCGTACGACGTTTCTTCTGTCTCTTTTACACCTAAGCGACACTCGAAACTTTTTGTTCTAGATAAAAAAATAACTCCCGGGGGGGTTTAAAATTTTCGTATTTCTTTTGTTCGTTTTTTCCCTTTAGAAACAAACGCTCGTTAGGTCGGTGTTCTTTTACCAAATTCCAAAATACTTGAACGGTCTCATTCAAGTCGAATTGGACTCGGTAGTTAAATTTACGTTTGAGTCAGATACACATACAACATAAGTTTGTGGTGGAATGGATTTAAATTATTCTTATCTTTTAATGTTAAGAATCTTTTAAGATAGATGTGATTTATCTATCATCATCATCATAGGTAGTCTGTCCGTGGTTAAACCTGGTTCTCCATAGTGAACTCCCGATCCAACGTTTTTTGCCGGACCAAGGGAAATCGACTTTAGATGCGGAAAAACGTAAGGTGCGGAAATGGAGATAATGATATTCGCACATAATAGTACTTTGTCCGTTACATTTTAAATTATTGTACAGGACGCCCAAATGTCCTGTACTTCATCAACTGTCCCGTAAAATGCTGTATTTCATCAACTGTCCCATAAAATCCTGTATTTTCTGAAGTGAAAGTTTTTACAAATATATTATAATAAGAAAAACATCGTAAATAAATGACATGGTGGTGATGTCCGGGATTCTGCCTTCGGCTTCTTCAGGTCACTTCGGACCTGAAGAAGCCGACTGGAACGCCGGCGAAATATTGTCCAGAAAATGGATCAACACGGCAGAATCTCGGAAATCACCACCATGTCAACAGCACGTCGTGGAAGCCTTCGTACTAATTTATCGCAAATAAATTTATATTTTCAATTGTATTCCAAATTCTCGCTCTCGTTCTTATTCTAATTAAAACACGGATATGTCATTCTTTAAAGGTAAGGGGATATTTTCTATACATTTCTGAACCATTCAGATAAAATCAAACGCACGCAGTACCATGGTAAGAATTTAATGATTAAAAAATGATAATTGAAATTTTCTCTTCTCACGTCTTTAAAAGGTAGAAGTGTTACCGTTACCGAATATGAAGATTCTACTACAGTTGTAACGAAAAAAACTACTCTAGATAAGTCATGAGAAAAGGTATTAGCAACTTACCTGGTTAACCTCCAATATCATACCCATAACAGGAACAAAATTAGCATGTGCACACAGCTGAATATCGAAGATCAAAACTAAATGGTGAACCCACAGCGTCGGAAGTAAGTCTTGTGCGCATGCGTCGATTGAATAAAATGTTTTTTTCCGGATGGATAAAATAAGGAAAACCAAGAGATTAAGACATTAAATTGTAAAAAATTGATTGGAGAGATATTAAGGAAAAAATCTTTAAAAGTTTTTAAAAAATGCAAGGTACATACCATATCTGTTTAGGATATGTTATTTGAAGAAAAACGATCACTACTAATTTTGAATGACAATTACAAATGAAAACCATACAAATATAAATGATAAAATTTAGTATTTTTTGAAAAAGTCGGATATTTTACTTTGTTGCTTTCTTTCATTTGAGTGAATACCATAGAGTCCCTTTTCAAGTTTATCAGATCCTTCAAGAAGGTGTTCCGTCCCAATACGGGACCACAAATATCTCTTGATGGTAACCAAGCCCTCCAGAGCTTGTTTAAAGCTTGGTTGGTGGTTCAGTTTCGTTTACATCATCATCTTCACTTTCAGGACAGTCATCATGTTGTAAATCACAAATTTCACTCACTGTTAGTAAACCACAAGTAGCAACATTATCATCAAAGGTCACAAACTCATCGAATGTCATTTCATTCAACTGCAACAGTTTCCAGTCATCATTATCGACTTCATGAAGAGCATCTTGTTCTTCATAGTCAGCAACGGCATCACGGAAGAACCCAGCTTTTCTAAAACAATTCTTTATCGTTTCAGTCTTAATGGCTTTCCAAGCTGATGCTATATAATGATGGCCTCTAAAACTGTCAATTTCAGTGTACTTTTGCTGGAATCCATAATTGCCAATGCTATGGATACCAGCGCCTTTCTATACTGCTGTTTCAAGCTGTGTAAAATACCTAGATCCAATGGTTGCAAATGACTTGTGCAATTTGCTGGTAAAAAAATAACTTGAACATTCCGTAGATTGGCAGTATCTTGTGGATGAGCTGCACAACTATCCACAAACAGCAACACTTTTCTCGAGGTGGAACCCATTTTTGCATCAAACTCTTGCAAATACTCCATGAATAATTTTGATGTCATCCATGCCTTGGAGTTGTTTTTATACTTACATGGGAGTGTCCTCACATTCTTGAAGCATCGCGGTTTGGCGAATTTTCCAATCACAAGTGGTTGGAGTTTTTCGCTACCGTCTGCATTGCAGCACAGCAAAACTGTCAGTCTCTCCTTGCTTTTCTTCCCTCCATGGCAAGCTTCTCCTCGAAAAGTTAAGGTTCAAGCTGGTAACAAATTATAAAACAATCCTGTTTCATCGGCGTTAAATATATCGCATGGTGCATAGTTCTTTATTTTCTCGGGTAACTCTCCTGTCATCCAATGATTCACTGATGCAAGATCTACGTTTGCACTCTCTCCGGCAATGACTTTTTAAACCTATCAAGCCATCCGCTGGATGCCGTAAAAGTAGGAAACCCCAGTTGATTTGCGATTTGTATTGCCTTTTCACGCATTATAACACCGCTAATCGGGATGTTGGAAGCTCGAGCCTGCTGAAACCACTCGAGTAACAATGCTTCCACTCTTTCGTATGGTAATGCTCGAGAGTTCTTCCTCCTTTTCGCAGCCACACCGCAGTCGTTTACAGCTTTGAGGATCGATGTTCGGTGAGCCATAAGTGTGTTCAGCGATGTCACTGCCAGCCCTAATCGCCTTGCCATTTCAACACGTTTCAGATGTGGATTTCTATCTACTTCTTCGATTATTAATCTTTTTTCATCAAGAGATATAACCTTTCTTTTTGATGCCATTAGAAATATATGGGGTGGAGTACAAAAACTTTTTAACAGCACTGAGAGTAAAATTCTCTAAAATATTTAAAACTTCGTAAATTTACAGCTTTCAACTTACGAGGTGCAACTGCCACTAAAATAGAAATGACATAGAATGCACTGATTGTATTATGTCAATCAGACAAACGAGCAGAGTTCCAACGGTAGACGACTGAACTTGGCTTGTTGCGTACCGAAGAAGACGGCTGATAAAGAACTGCCACTGAGAAAGTTTAGAAGGTGGAGACTGAGAGTAGGGATGCTACAATGTATGTAGACAAAGTTTGATGGTAATTTAATGAAAGTGAAATCTAGTAGACTCTGCATAGCCACATTTTTCTGTACATAGATTGTAACTAAATAGGGCATACTGGAAGCAAAATAAACACTTTTACTGACCTTATTGAGTTAATCGTAAACTATGTATAATACAAATTAACTTAATAGAGGTTGTGTTGCGTTTATGTACCTTTTCCAGTTCTCGTAATTTTTATTCTCACGTTATAAGCGGATGTAATTCTAGACGGGGAGTTGAAACTCGATACTTAGGATGCGGAAAAACGTTACAAACGATAAACTTTAGAAGCGGGAAAAGATATAATGGAAGTAAATGGAGCTCTAGCTGGGATCTCAAAATTTCGACTTAAGATGCGGAAAAACGTTAGAAGCGAAAACGTTAGAACGAGAGTTCACTGTACTCCTATTTTCCGCTGTCCTCTTCATATCTTGATAACTCTCTTTCCCTTTCAAATCGTCTATCAGCTGAAACCTTTTCCTACCTCTTTCCTTTTTCCCATCTAGTTTTCCTTCTAACACGCCTTTAATCATACTTCATGTCCAACACAGTTCTCTTTCTGATAGTCTATATTTATATATATAAAAGTATATATTTTGTCCGTGGACAAAATTAGGCAGGAGAATTCTGACAACAGAACACTTGATTCATATCGTAACGAATTCGTGAAAAAATTGCTTCTTACTGAATTAAAACAGTTATGATCTGGTAAAAGAGATTGTAGAAATAAAATCCACTTATGCAAAGTAATCGGGGACAAGGACCGATGCAAAAACCCGGAAACCATTAAGATTTATCGCGCCATCTGTTAATGTACACGTAACGTTTTTTTTTTCGAACTTTGCCTATTGTTATCCACCGCAATTTTGAATTTTACTGTAATCCAATTTTAAGTTGAAATTTATTTATAGGATTGTAGAATAAATTTATTGTTAGATTTTTTATCGCCTAAGAATTAAAAATCCACTACTTTATGCTGAAAACCTCATTTAGATGCAGAATAAGAAAAAAAAGTTCATTCATAATGCTCAAAGCAAGACTCTGCCGATCGCAAATCGCTTCATCAAATTAACCTTGAATAAAATTCAAACGATACAACTCGAAATTCACAAACTTGATTAGGAAAATAAGGATTGAAAAACCTCCTCTCAGAATATATTGACGACGGTAACGAATCAGTTCTCATTATCGCCCGCAAAGTCGCGAGGTTTATTTATTGGCGCGACTCGCAATAAACGCTCCGGAAAACTTTCATTACAGAGGAAAGCATTCGAATCCTACCCTGCATGGATACATATGTCGACACGGTGCAGATGGAAAGTGATTATGAAAGCGTACAAGGGGCGACATATGCCCCGGGCAAGGAAATCTAATGAGGATATGACGCGTTATGAGCCTATAAATCCACGGGGTTGAATGGTCGAGAATGCAAAATTGACTATGTTAAACTCAGTCGAAGACAAATTCGTGAAGAAAGAGGATTATATGATTGTTGACCCTATCATATTTGTTCGGTTACGAGGATAAGCAACAAGATGTTGATACATGTAACATAGGATGTTTATGGACGATACCTTAGGCTGCAGGAGCGTTCGGTTAAATGTACAAATCGTTATATGTAAAATTCAACACGAATTATCTCCGAGTAAAAGGGCGGATTTTACGATTGGTCGAGAGAGAAACGGCAAAGTAGTTGCAATGCAATTAAGTTGCGTGCCGATTCGAAATGACTACATATCCAATTACATTTCGGTAATTTGAATGACCTAAATCAAAGCAAAATATTCATGTCATTTCAACTAAAAATTGTGGTTTATTTATTTCAATTTACAAATGCTTATTAACGTTTCATAACGAATATTTTTTGATAGAAATAACGATCCGGTATGTCAATTCAGTAAACTTTTTTTAAGAACACGCGAAATTTCCTTTCAATTTAATGTAGCAAAAAACGAAAAAGAATCGTAACACTAGATATTTTATTACTCCAGATGACCTAATCAGCATGTTTTCCATGCTAAACTAAATGGTACTTATTTAAAAAATTATAAAAAGCACACTCACAGCATTCGGCTCTTATAAATAGAAGCAGTATCATGGAGAATCATACGGTCACAATGATACTAGAGACGGTGTACTATACTATATTGTAGTCTAAGGAGTTGTGAGTGCACATATAGCGATGTGGAAAATAATGCATTAATAAAACCAAATAAAATAACCAATAATACAAGATAGTTTACTTTATTTGACTGTGGAATTCCACGAAGTCTCGGCCTCTTCCATTAATTCATAAACTTTAATGCATTAATAATATTGGATTACATTTTTTAAGGTTATAATCTAATAATATACATGTAAGAAATTTCTTTGATACCTTTTATAATATACTATTGAAATTCGTAAGTTATCACTGTTGAAAAAGGCAAAAAAATATTTACTTATTTGAACTAGCTCATAAACATCCGACAGTAAATCAGGATCGCATTCAACCATACCTTTGCCAGGATTCGAATAAAATTTACGCGTATCATAAACGTTAAGGAGATATACGTTAAAGCTCATTCAGGCACTTATGTAAAGGGAATTATTCTAATTGGTCAATATGGACCAAAATGCAATTTGTTCGACCATTTTCAGATTGGGTCTTCCATAAAAAAATTACGAAATCATTCAAGTGGTCTTTGAGATGAAAGACGCTGACGAACAGACGGAAATTAAATCCCCCACACGACTTCACCCCGCACAAATAACAAAAAAATCGCCCGCATCCGAATGGAAACCGACCTTGTTTGCACACCTCGCGTTGTCAACGCGATACTAATTCACCAAAAACCACTCGAAGACGTATTTTTTTCGGGAACGGACGAGGAGATAATAACCGGATTCGTTTTATGGCGCTCCAGATTGTTTGTTTTAGCCTTTATTTTTTCGGAAGAGGGGGAATGAATATAGCTCAAAAGACGCCGGCGGATGGAGAGGAGTTTAAAAAATATACGGCTCTTCTTTTACTGCTTGCGCGCCAGAGAGAATATTTTTCTTCAAAAGCTATGTCCCATGCTTCGATGGATCAATGACAAGTTGATGGATATAAGCCTTTATCTTGCGTCCGTGCGTGTATGCGCCAGAGACAGACAGACAGAGACAGAGAGAGAGGTTCCGTCGTTGAGGGTTGTCACAGCGACAAGACGTGGGAAGCGGCTTTAGGCACCAGTATAAATAATACAAACGTACATACATAAGGTACCTACGTAAGTACAGACGGAGGGAACACGGGGAGTGAGCATGGGTGAGTAGGATCGGATGATTTTATTATTCTCGGAGCCGAGGTTTTTTTTTAAATTCTGGTGGAGGGAGGAAAAGAGGAAAGGGGGAGCCGAATGTGTTGCGAAAGGGGGAAAGATGTAGTGGGTCGTAAAAGTTTGCCGCACCCACAAATGCACACGATAGGAGGGGGACGGAGAGCTTTGCGTGGGTGGGTATAGAGTGAAGGGGTGGACGGAAAAGGGATTGCGGCGAGGCAAAAAGGGTTGATGTGCTCGGGGGAAACCCTCCCCAACACGAAAATCATCGAAAATCTCTTAGGGGCAAAGTCTGGCAGAGATGGATATCTTATTGATTGATGCATTGACTGAGCCTATCTTCCGGGATGTTTGCGGTTGCGTGTAGGACTTGTAAGAGGAGGTGGAGGTTTGTACGTATAGGATATATATATTTTTTACTCTGAGTTACCCGTTCGTGAAATGCGTTTAAGTTGGGAAGAGGGAAGGAGAGCGTAGGAATCATAACCGGAATACATGGAGATGGGGGTTTAGCGGGAGTGCGCGTAAAATTTACGTCCGAGTTGGCGACAAGGGGTTATCTCTAGTTGTAACTTACAATGAATGTCCGGTTTAATGCGGACGGTAATGACCGAAGGGGTGGAATCGAAATGGCGACGTGCGACGCGATGTCACATTTCAATTCGATCCTGTAGTTGAGGGGTGGATCGAAATTTAATGGCTGCTTACGGTGGCTAAATCGCGTGATGCGAAGCTATGTCTGCGTAAGAGCTAAAATCCTTTGACATGATCGGCAATTGGCGGCGGACGAGGATAAAAACCCCCCGAAAAAAGCGAAAATTTTCGTTCGATTCCTTGCTACGATAGACGTTTCTTTCAGCTCACGGTTTTGAAACTTGACATGTGTTGTACAAAGGCACATACTCAGGGAGGGTAGCATAGGATCCGGACAACCCTCTTCGAGCAAAAATAATTGAATAAAAATTGAGTTAAAATCAGAACCTAATTATTATACGATTAGCAAATTAGTATATGATTTATTCTTTCTTCAATCCAAAAACATTTGGTACTCCGCAATACTCTTTGAGGGTTTTAGTGTCACTTGAAATTTTTTGACGCTTTGAACTCCCCAAATTAGAATAATACGAAGGCGCGCGCTTTTTTAAAACTCTTAATTGAGTATGCTCTTTCAATGTCAATATATATCTCGGTTCCGACTGCAATTCGACGACCCAAGTAGAAAGTTTCAAAAGGTGGTTACCGGTGGTGTTGCTGCAGTCTTGTGACGATACATATTACATTTTATTTTATTACAATTTCCCAAAATTTTCACAAAACATCTACTTATTTACTTCTGTTGTTTTTTATGTTCTATCTGACAATTCTGCTGACACGTCGTCATTGAATGCGCATACATTTTAATAAAACCAACCTTAGCGACATAAATTGTAACGTTTGGAGGTTTTATTGTCGTTGAAACGTACGACGACTATGATTTTTCTTTTAAATGTCACGTTTTCAAAACATGTTTTCCTCACTTCCACGTTTTATGTTTTACACGCGATTTTACGACAGCTTTGGTTCTTACATCCTAAGATAAGCAAACATCGAATGCAACTTTTTCCCTTCATAAAAATCTCCAAGCGGAGTAGTTTCCCAAAGGAGCTCTCGAGATAATTTTCGTCTCATGCACAGATGCACCCGCAAACAAACCCGGGGGGTTAAAAAATGTTGTGCTAGATGTCTCTCCAAAGTCGCGAATTATTTACGACTTTTGGGAAGTAAAATTAATTATCGGCAAAGCAAAGGTTAGAGCAAAACTGAGTGAAGAGAAAATGAAACGAAGATTTTGCGAAATAAGTACCACTTTCTCAAAAGAGCCGTTCGCCGTGATAATTTCCGAAAGCAAATAAATTTTGACCTGGAAGAGCGATAAATTATACCTAGCGCTGAAAATGTACGCGATGGGCAGACTTTTTGAACGTACCTCTTCTCCACCCCAGTACTAAATATAGGCCACCGGAAAAATCCTCAGCTAGAGTGTTTTTTAAGAGGAAAAATATTATAGATAAAAATACAAACGAAAGGCTAACGAAACATTTTTGTACCCTCGAGACCCCACTTTACGCTCTCTGGCAACTGTATCACCATCAGCGCACTCTAATTGCGAGCATTAATCACTCGAAATAAAACGCCGGGCTATTAATCCGCATCAGCGCGAAATATCCGAACCTCTTTTCATTTTCCGTGACTTATTCCCCGGCAAAAGTTCTCCCTAGCCCTTTCTAGATCCTTAGAGTCACCCCCCGAGCGAAGGTATTAATTTCCTTCCCCAACCGTACGAATACGACAATCGACCCCAGGAACTTTGCGCCAAGTAAAAAGCAGCGCCATCTGCGTGTGAGACGCAATATATATCACCGGCGCCTGACTTCAAAACCTCATCTCTCTTTCACAGCTGCATTGCTTCCTCCCCTCCCCCTCTCTCTCTGCCTCTACCTCTCTTATCGCTACCGCACTTTTGCTCGCTCCCTTCCTCATCTCCCCATCCTCTCCCACGACAGGCAAGCACCCTCTCATTATCCATCGACCTCTAAACCGATACCGACACGCACTAACGCACGCACTCACTCTCTCTCTCTGACTCCCACCCACGTTCTTATGTCCCTTCGACTCAGCCTAACGCTCCCTTGATGGCTGACAGGGGCTGACCGCAACCATCACGCTCTAGCCGCCTGCGACCCCCACTTCCGGGGGGATTCCTTCTTTTCTCTCCGTGTATCTTTCTCTCCCACTCTCTCTCTCCGTGTATCTCTCTCTCCCTCTTTCTCTCTACATCCCACCTTTCTCATTACTCCAGCAGTACGTGCAAGAGGGGAGTCCCTCTCGCCGGCGAGTCTATATACCGGCGAATCTATGTATATATCGGCGAATCGATATGCCGATGAATCGATACTTCCTCTCGATGAGTATGTACGTAATTTCCACGCGCTCTCGCTTCGGCTATTTTTCCGTCTACCGTTTCTCCTAACCCTGGATGTTTATAGATAGAAATCCATATCGAGTTGAATAATGATCATTTGTCAATCCCACATATTCCATTTATATGGCAAATATTTTTTTCAGTCATTATCTGTCGAACTTCTCGTAAATGTTAAAGTTTTTAAAAGGTGGTATCGTCAGTGTCATCAGCGCTGGATGAAAAATGCATCTCCAAATAATGTTTGCGAAGTACGATTCGAGTACTCAGAGAAGAATGTTTTTTGGTTAGATATATACATAGATAATTCATTAAACACATACAGAAAACCCCCAGGTAACATGTGTTATAATAGACAGGAATAATAATATAACATCAAATTACAAAAAGAAAAACAAAATAAAAATAATACAAAATAACTAACACAATAAACATTTCCACAAATATGAAGAGCCCAAAGGAAAATGCAAATATAAATACAAATAAATAAATACAAATAAAAATTCAAATGGATAAATGCCAGTCGCTTAAGGTTCTAAATAGCTTGTTTCTAAGAGTCTGGAGCGAGTCGTGGTAAAAGTCTATAGAGGGTTGTTTGGCAAGCATCTCGTTGGAAGTTCTGACCATCCTTATTAAGGGAGAATAGTTATACACATTCACCCTTGCTCATGGAAGAGGGAAGTGTGGCGTGATCTTCTCATAGGAGTTGCAAAACCCACAAGCTCTAATACGTTTTCAGCGTTAAGCCGGCCACCAACGACGTTGGGCAGAAACATAGCATCCAACACCTTACGCCTAGTCTCAAGCGGGGTACGTTTGAAAGATTGACAAAGTTTCACATAGTCATTTTTATTGTAGGATACATTTTCTTTCGCGCGCAGCCACTTCACAAAACGTCTCTGGACTCTTTCTAATGAGTCAACCAAGAATTTCTGATGGGCATTCCAAATTACGCTCCCGTATTCTTGTATGGGCCGAACAAGAGAAGAGTAGGAGCGGATAGACGTTCTTGGGGAGAAATTTTTTAAATGAATTTCGCTTGATAAATCCTAGGATCCTTAAAGCATTTGCACAAACTGATCTAACGTGAGTATTAAAGATGAGGTTTGATTCAGACCTTATGCCTAAATCCGTGATTGTGTTCACCCGTTCAAATGAAGCATCGTTCAAATTACATGAGTAAATGTAGGGATTTTTCCTGACTGAAAAGGAAATCACCTTGCACTTGCGTACATTTGGGAAAAGATTCCATGACTTGCATCACCGGGACAGTTTCACAAGGTCACTTTGAACTTCACAGTCATCGGGGCTATTGACCGAATTTATGATTTTACAATTATCAGCGTAGAGTGAAATTGTACTACTAATTGTTTCCGGGAGATCATTAATGAAGGCATTGAAAAGTCAGGGCCCTAAGATGGATCCTTGTGGAACTCCTGAATTTACATAGGCTATCGTAGACGCGAAGCCATCAATAGCCACTTTTTGGGTTCTATTGGTTAAGTATGATCGCATTAAGTTAAGAACAGGACCACTGATGCCAAACGTCTGAAGTTTATGCAGGAGAAGACCGCTGTCCACTCTGTCAAAAGCCTTCTCAAAATCTATGTATATGGCATCTGCTTGAGCACCTTTATGAATGACAGAGGCAAGCTGGTTAATATGAAGTTCTAAATTGGAGATGGTGGACCGTTGCGGAAAATGCCTTGCTGCTTAGATGAAAATAAGTGTGCGAAAATTTTATCATAAACATGAGAACAGATTTAATGGCACAAAGTATTGGCAAAAGTATAACTTTAATCGTTTTACTATAATGTTTAATACTTAAATCAACTAAGTCAAAAGTTTTTAGAAAGTATAGCGTTATATTTTTAAAATATTCGAATGAATGCAGACTGAATTTTTGATTTCACGTAATTTTAATATGAATTTTCCAAAAAACGACACAATTCAGTACTCTCGGACGCTTATGTTATAATTGTAATTGTTTGAGTCACATTTAGTTTATTAATACCTCAATATCAACCACACAATTAACTTTAATTTTTTATATTAACTTTCTTCTGGCTTTAATAAGAGTTATAATTTAATCGCAAAAAATTTCAAAATTTTCCATCGAGTAATTATTCAAAAAATGTAACGATTAAGGTTCTTCGAATTTTAATTGAGAAAAAGATGATAATTTTCATCGTGACCATCAATGAACTTGAGCTATCTTCGAGTTCCATTAAAGTGGAGACGATTCGGACACAAGTGCGCACTTCATTGCATTCAGAGCAGCCTGCAATACGAACACATACGCACGTCGTAAGACACCTTGTGCCATTTGGTGTACTTCGTTAAGAATAGACTTAATGCCGGAACTGGGTTTCTCTCTCTCTCTACCCTCTTTTTCGTTGAGTGTTTACGACTGCGGTTGCCAACGGGATGTCGCCCTACGGGAAAAAAATAATTCCCTAAAATTGGGTGAAAATAGTTTACCCTTCAAGTTTGTTTTTCTAAACCGGCATTAGTTTTATATTAAACGACTCACTACTAAACCTGCAGTTTTAAGAATTCGCAACGGACTCCGTGGCGCAACGGTAGCGCGTCTGACTCCAGATCAGAAGGTTGCGTGTTCAAATCACGTCGGGGTCATATCTTTTTGGGCGCTTTTGTGCCGAAAACATTTTAAATTTTAAGATAA
Organism: Tanypteryx hageni; assembly: GCA_028673005.1. NCBI lineage: Eukaryota > Metazoa > Arthropoda > Insecta > Odonata > Petaluridae > Tanypteryx > Tanypteryx hageni. The sequence continues at coordinate 51,182,360 of CM054117.1, forward strand.
AATGGAGACGAACGGAAAATTAAAAGATATTCTTTTTAAATTCGGAATAACAGATTGAAATGAAAACAATGTCGAATCGGCAACCGGTTGAGTATTCCACGAACGAAGTATTTTTACAATGACGACATCTACAAAATTTCTTCGGAAAAAATACGAATGTATTTTAAGAAAGTAAACTGTATCACATCAAAATTAATTTCACATCGTTTTCTTTCGTTGCGACATTACCCAAGGCCTTAAATGAATTATTAAATTTCCAACAAAACTCAATTCCCTGCTGGTGTCTCTGTTCGTCAGCGTGATTGAAATAAATCCATTATCAGAGACCAAACCTTAAAATCTATCTGCATATTATTATAAGAATGTGATTTATATCATTTTAATGACTCCGTGGCGCAACGGTAGCGCGTCTGACTCCAGATCAGAAGGTTGCGTGTTCAAATCACGTCGGGGTCACAAATTTTTGGAACTGTTCAGGCGCAGTTTTTTTTTGCAACAGTGGAATAGAAGTAGACATTGGCCTAATTACATATGGATGTATATCAAATGTGAATTTGATATTGATTGGTAGTCAGTTTTAAGCAGTGATCGAGAGGCCATCTGTGTTCGAGTTAGCATACTCTTATTGAGTGAACCAGTAAAATTCGTGTATCGATATTTCAAAGAATGTTCATTTATCATTCAAAGTCAACGGAATTTGGAATCTAACGGAATTTTTTACAAAGTATATTATATATGAAAATATTTCGTTTTTGTATTTCTGCACCCATTTTATTTCGGCACTTCTCGCAATATCAGTGCAAATGTCAGCATATAAAAGACTATACGTCGCGTGGTTGATGTAATTATGAATACATCGCCTAACGACTCCGTGGCGCAACGGTAGCGCGTCTTGACTCCAGAAGGTTGCGTGTTAAAATCACGTCGGGACCATAGCTTTTTAGACCTATTTGTTTATATTTATTTAAAAAAACGGGATAGAAGTATAAATTTCCTAGTAATATGGGCGCACGTTGAATGCGAATTTGTAAATGCTTGGTAATTTGGGCGGCGGCGTGTTGGCGAGGTTACCATCGTTGTTTCGTGAAATAAAATCCCGAAGAATATTCCTTCGTCATTTAGAATATGTAAATGCAATTGAGAATCTAATGGAACTTTTGCAGCATATAATAATATAAAAATCAATTCCTTAAACACAATAGTACCATAAAGTCTTATATCATTTGCCTCTTTCTGTCCCCATTCTATGTTGGCACCTATAGCGATTTTTGTGTAATGAGTTGTATATAAAAAAACTACCTGGTCTTATGTTTGGAGTCGAATGCTCTACCACTGAGCTATACCCCCTCCCCTATACCCCTCCCTTCCGTCACCGGGTGAATGCCAGGCAACACCAACCCCCGGAGTAAGAATAAAGAATTGTACTACCACCTGATTAAGCAAAACAAACAAATGCAATGTAGTAGAATTCCCCCCTGAAGAGGCAATAGTCTATAGCAGGGTTTTGTAATAGGCAATATGCAAGCCAAAATGTATTGTATTTATTATCTTATTTATTTATTTATCTATGTAAAGGGCCATGCTTGTGTACTTGTCTATTGCAAATAAAAATATTTGAACTGAAATGTTATGTTAAAAAAAATTACCCTAATTTGATACGAAATGAATCAACGGACTCCGTGGCGCAACGGTAGCGCGTCTGACTCCAGATCAGAAGGTTGCGTGTTCAAATCACGTCGGGGTCAATTTTTTTAAACGTTGGCGAACAAAAGGTTTAATAAAAGTGTAATTTTCTCTTATGCGTTGACGTTTATGCAGTTCGAGCTCTTATTTTAAAATTAAAAAATCCACATTCATGAGGTTCTAAATTGCTTGAAAGATAAGTTGGCATTTTTAGTCGTTTCCGTAAAACAGAAAATTAATTCGCGATTAAAAAGCAGTAAAAAGGTTATAAATTGAAGCAAAAAATAAAATCTTTAATAAATATAAACAACTTCTTACGTGTTCTTAAATCATTAGCATAATATTTGTTAAATTAAACCATAAACAATAGTGTGTATAAAGCATGAATTGCGTATCAGATTTAAATTAGATTGAGCAGGATAAATTAATTATAGCAGCATTTTTAGATATGATTCCTTGAGATGAGACGGTATATAAGTTTTTTATTCGCTTAAATTCAAATTTTACTTTATCACACACAGGATACATTATATATATATATATAAAATAATAATTATATATATAATATATATATTGCGATTGTGAAAAACTCGAATCGTGATTTCGATGGATATGCACGTTTCAGGTGACCATGAGTATGAAAAGTTGTTTTTTGGGATGTTTATTTTTGTTGGTTTTTACAAAATGTCGATTATTAAAAAATAACTTAATGGATTTAGACTAAAACCCATTTATATATAGATCTTATTGTGTTAATCAATACTACATAAGCCATATGACTCAAAGGTAACCTCACAGCGTCTACTGTTTTTATATAATGACCACATTAGCTTTTAAGCCCAGCTATCACTAAGATGACCAAAGAGCCAGTGACATTGGATTAGAAACAAACGGACATGAGAAAGTTACTGCAACGTATGTTGCACAGTTTGTTTAATTATAGGACATTTTATATTGTCGACTAAATTTTACAACTCATCTTCATTCTTCTATGACAAGCACCGTCAACAATGATGAAATGAGCCGCATATCGAATCTAACGTTGCTTAAGGACTTTATCATTGCTAAAAATTAATAATAAAAATTCTGATGTGGCCATCACATGACTTTCTCCATATCTGTAATATTTCTAAAAATTCCAAATAGGTTACATAATAATAAATATTTTCAGAAACTGCGAGAAAATTTTAGACTTTACAAAAGAACAGAAATAAACTCAAACCATAGCCTTCTGATATTGGACATAGCCACAAAGCTCCAACAATTGAGAAACGAAAAAGGAGCGTTACTAAGATGTAACTAAGCGTCGATTGTTAACACTATTCAAAACGCGCATTTCCGCTGAAATCTCGAAGTCGATTTTTTTCATGAAAACAATACTTTCCCCTATACTACATATATGGAGAAAGTAGAAATGACTGACAACTATTTGGAAACGATATATAGAGAAAAGAGTTGTATATTACAGAAAAATTCCGATGTTATTCATTGCCTTCTAATAATTGTTGTTTTTAGAAAATGTACATATGGGTCGCATGGCATTTCTAAGCTTGTAGAGTCGTAGGTTACCGGAACGGTTGCGGAGACTTTCTGTTACTACTGATACGCCAATATACCAAACGCTTTATGTCTTCATCGGCAGTTTTATCTCATAAATTCCTAAAAAATAAAGAAATAAAGCCGGTATCCCATTCTTATAAAATATAGCAGAAAAAATTATAAAGACTTGGACCTTGAGGTGATTTGAACACGCAGCCTTCTGATATGGAGTCAGACGCGCTAACGTCGCGCCACGGAGTCACGTGAAAGACACGTGGTTTCATTAAAATATTAAAGTCGTATATTATATTACCGTAATCGTCGGCGAACTTTGTGGCAGGTTTTTATTGGTTGACTGGCCAGCCAATCAGAGATCGGAACGTTATTGTTTATATACCTTGGTTACATTATATGTTTACCTAACTATATTTTATTACTGTAATGTACCTTTTCAGAAATTTTATTGCAGCAACAACTATAAACAAACTATTATTGCTGTTCGTAGCAACGGGTAAAACAAAGTACGTTTTATTTACTCCGGAAGCATTTCCATTAATACGAACGATTATCTACATTCGTAAAAACGTCTATATCACGTATGTATTTTCTCTTAATTTTTCTTAGTATCACCCTTCATTTCTGCAATACCCCTTCTGGCATTTCCCGATGGAACTGAGTGCTCCCAATCCTAATCAGAGATGACGCAAAACGGCAAATGTATAGTATCTCTTCAGAGTAGATGCCAATCAATGGGGATTGGTTTACGACTTTCCACATTTGCATTATAAAATTCATTAGAATAGAGATAGCTTGAATAGAATAGAACGAAATCGGAATTTAAAAAAATTCCACAGCCCATATAGTCCATATAGTTCAAAAATATGTTTTAAACACTAACATTTTACATTTGTTGAAGAAAAATTATGGACTAAATTAAGACGAGTTCCTCTTTCCTTTATTTAATGGTAAGTAATTAATACTTTCCTTAAAACATTATAAATTGTTTTGCTGATTTTTAATTACACAGTTTTAGGTCATCTGCAAAATAAAAGTGTTTAAAAATTCAAATCGAAACTACTTCTCGTCAGGAAAGACAGCTATAAGATAGTGACATATTATCTTCTTTAGCGGGAAATCATTTTCGTAATTTACGATTTAAAAGGTTTTGCTGTTATTACAAAGTATTATAACATTTGAACAATAATATTTTTTTGCTAAAAATGACCAAATGAAAACTGTTGTACATACATGCGAAACATGTAACAGATTCTCTAGTAAAGATTAGATTTTCAAAGCTAATTAAGTGAGTAACTTTTTCTTCTATCTCGTCCTAAATGCTTACATTCTATAAATTTATGAAAAGAGTGATGTAGATTATACTTGTCTTACAGAAGGTAAAGCTTTACCTTATTGGCAGGGTTATTTCATCGGGATGAACCGATCATGACAATTAGCGTTTCAGGAGGCATACGACAAAAATAATAAACGCAGTCTTTACATTTGATAAATAAGGTGCATATTAAATATAAACATAAAGACGGGTTGCTGAGCTACTATTGAATCGATAGAAAAAAACATTCTTTCACTCATATGAGATAATTATTACATTTTATGTCATTTTTATATAAAATGTAGCATGCTGGCCTCAGCAAGACACATATGACAGCTAGTTTGACTTGCCTGGTCATTTATCATAATTTAACGACGGAAAGAATTATTAGAGAAATGAAATGATGAAATGGATGTCAGTAGAAAGTAAAAACCACATGACATAGAAGATCGTATGTTGATCAATTACACGTAAGGGCGTAGTTTTCCACAAAATCTTATTATAACATAAAACGACGCCAACTGCTTGAGATCAACGTTAGTGACAATAACCCAAGGCGAGGTTTTAATCACCCTTCCGAAAAGCGCTTATTGAGACAAAAAAACACATTTTACGACAGTCTTATGTCCCATCTGAAGTTTTTATAACTCTCATAAAAAGGTATTCGGTTAATAAAACAACAAAAAATCGGAGGTCCGTGGATTCTCGAGAACTTCCTTTCTATTTTCGGCATCATTCTTCCGGACGCATAGTATTCACTTTGTAATAAAAAGCGGAAGGATTTTAAACGACCCGAAACGAACTCAGATTTCGTCTATACGAGTCATTCGTTCCAGAACAAGCCGAAAAATCGGAAATCCGAGTTTTCGATTCGAAAACTCGCAATTTTTCCGACCAACGTTATTTCCTTCAAAGGTTGCTGACCGTAACGTCCCTCAGAACGAACTCTTCTTCATCTCTACGGTAAGGCAAAAAAATGAAGATATTACTCAAGTAAGTATATATCCCATAAGTAACACGTAACACTTTTCTTCTCTCCTTTTTCATATATCGGCTTCGAGAAACAATTTGGCGGGAATGCGTAAATATTTACGATATTTCTGTCTCGACACGCCCATTTTCGTATATCCCTTTTTTGCCAATTTTTGCAACAAGGGGGTTCGTTGTTCCCTTTATCTATCCCATCAATTTCCATACTCCCACGCACAGTCTCGATGGAAAACTTTTCGGTAAGATTTTCTTTTATTTTTTATTATTCGTTCGGAAGCGATAGAAATATGGCGGTCGCATTTGGGATTACCCTAATCGGAATTACTTTCGGAGGAAGAAATACGAGATAAGAAGGAGAATTGTCGCTATTATTGGGAAAAGGTCGAGGAGGGTGGGGAAATCGCCGTCGTTAGCTTGAAACGCGGATTTAAGGATTTTGAAACTCGGATGTGAACTGACTTTGCGGACATATACATACATGCCTATATATTGCAGAGATTTTTTGGGCTAAAACATATCTGGCGAGAACATATGATCCAATACAAAATATGGAATTAATATATTTTTCTGCTCCATTAACAAATACTTACATTTTGCTTACGAAATATGCTCTCATATAGTTTTTAAAATAATCATACATTATAATAGATTACGTATTATATCAAATTAATCGACAATATAATAAAAACATTACATAAAGTAAGATAAACCAAGTAGCTATTTTAAGTTATCAAAACTTCCTCTAGTATCATATAATATATTATGAGATTATACTGACAAACTAGAATTCTCCTGCAGCCATGAAAGGGTTACGGCCATTTTATGGTTTTGAAGAATTCTGATTTATCTGTTTGAACTTAGCCATAAGACGAGATTAATAATTCTTTGAGTATTATGAGATCTTCATTATTAAGGATAATTCCTGACGAATTCCGACTAAATCATTATACCTGAACAGATGCGTTGGTTGGCCTTCCTGATTGGGATTCCATGACCCTAGTAAACAAAGATTATTCAACATATGTTATATTGCATATTTACAGAAGTGCAGCTGGGATATACCTTTACCTCTTTACGCGGTAGAGAAATGCGTATTTTAAACTACCTTCTACATCTAATAATAAAGATGGCTACCTAAATACATCATTCAATATTGCGATTATTCCTAAAAATATTTCACGGAAAACTTGAGCGTTTTTAAGCTGAATTTGGTAGTGAAATTGGATAACCAAAAATCTCCATGCAGGTATAGCGATTTGGTCAAAACTCAAAGGGAGTGTGATTATAATCCTTAGTAATGAATAGTAATACGGATCAGGCTTTTATGCAATGCTATAACACATACGTATACTGAATCTATTAAGTAGTTAGATGGTGGAAGAAAAAGGGAATGGAAATGACCAGAAATTGAGAAAAAGGAACAGGAGAACATAGAGTTTGCATAGAGTTAAAAGGAGCTGCAGCACAAAAGTAACAATAATAAATTATAATTCATTATAAAACATTTTATACGATCGAATCATGCACCATTGCCAAAGAGTAACATTTCATTAAACTAAATATAACGTTATTTTTAATGGATTTCTTTAAATGATAATACAGAAATATTTAGAACCGAATTTCTAATAAGATTTTAAAAAAATAACATTCTATGACTTTTTAAATTTCTTTAAATAAAGCCAATTTTCTGAAAAAATTTCAAAACTACAATAGTTAAAAGAAAATTACGATCTTAAAATATATTTAAAAATCATTGCAGTTCGTGTAAGTATTTAGTTCACAGTAAGTAACTACACATTTTTCCTTGGATCGTAAATTGACTGTTCATTAACATTTATCCTGTTTTTAAGCGTAAGATGAAAACAATTAAATTATTAAGTTAAATTCTATTAGTTTTAAATAACTTATAATTTGCTCAAGTATTTCAAGTAAATTTCTGTAGATTCTTCATTCATTATATCTAATTATTTCGATTTACTCTTATTTTCAACAAATATTTGGACAAGAATTTGGTCTCACTAATAATAATTTTTAAACAATATAACAAAGATAACTTTAAAAGCACTGGTTTGATTGTGCATGAAAGCTAAACCAGATGATAGCAAATTTTACTGATTTTTCATAACGAAATGAAATATCTATGGAATAATTTTATAATTATTTGATACGAGGGAGAGGAGAGAGAGGAAGAAAGAAAGGAGAGAGAGAGAGAGAGACAAAATTAAATGTTCCATAATTTAAAATAGTTTTGGGAATATAAGAATTATATAGCGTAATGTATTTCTTTGTCATAAAATTTCTATTAGCCCAAAACTATTTGTACTCTCTGGAACACTCAATTTTGTGAGTTTTATATCCATTGATTACTTTTTAGTGCATATAAAAGTTAGTATCATTAATATCTTATTTCAATTTTATTTTTACTTAATATTTATTTCACGCATACCAGTCATATTTGACGGGCAATTACTCTAATTCTCTTTAAATAATGAGCTAAGAAATCCGGTCACGCTCGAATAATATGAACTATTTATGATTGACTTTAATGCCATTCTTAACTAACTTTCCGAGTAGGTAGAACATTGAAACTTTGTGGGAATGTTTCTTTTATAGTGAAAGCCATTTACGAAAACAAATCTAAAAAATCTGATGTGCCCACCACATGACTTTCTCGATACTTGTAATATATATAATAATTCCAAATAGGTTAAATGAAAATAAATATTTTAAGGAACTGAGGGAAAAATTTAGACTTTACAAAGAATAAAAATTAACTCAAACTATAGCATTCTGATATTGGATATAGTCCTGAAGCTCCAAAAATTAAGAAAATAAAAAGGAGCGTAATATTTACAATAGTCACGGGGGGTGGTGTGGTGTTGACAGCTAAAAAATTTAGTTTTTTAAATCTCTTCAACAATGCATTATATGGGAAATTGTTTCAAACAAAATTTTTATAAAATTAAATTACCTACAAAATTTATTCCAGCACGTTTTTATATTTATCAAATATTAAAGCAAATATAAAAAACGACATCTCTTAAATAATGAATTATATGGAAAAATATTTCAAGCAAAAGTTGTAGAAAATATAATTGCCTACAACTTTTATTCCAAAACATTTTTACATTTATCAAGTATTAAAGCAAATATTTCAAAATAACGGATAAGTGACGAGAGTAAACACCCACTTCTGTTGGACCGATTTTTATCAAAAACTAAACAGTTCTTCCGACTTTTATAAAAATGTTAAATATAAAACTTCGCAAAAATCTGAATAATAGTTTTTGAGTTAGAGCACCCACAAAAAGTTATCTCACACGCAAGAACGCACGCACGCGCGCGCGCACACACACACACACATACATAATCGAGAAAATGGTCAAAACGTGCTCAGGGGGACCTCAAAACGTGTATTTTCGTTGAAATATCGAAGTCGATTTTTACGATCTTCGGATCTAAACCGTTTTTAAGAAAAATAAATAAAGTTTCTTATTCTTTTCGTCGTATTTCACCTATGATTCGAAATTGTTCAAGTAATACGTTTAAATCATATTTATTGGAAAAATTAAAGCTTTAACGATGTGTTGCCTTGCCGACTGTGTCATTGTTAAACCCTGAGATTTTATTGTCGTCTCAATTCTTATACTATATACGTAAGGAAAGCGTCTTTTGAATGCTTTAATAGGAGAGAGAGGAAGAAAAGAAAAAGGAAAGAGACAGGAGGAGATAGAGGGAGTGAGAGAAAAGAGAAAGAGGGAGGGAGACAGAGGAGGGAGAGGGATATATATATTATATAATATATATATATATATATATATATATATATATATATATATATATATATATAACAGCTTACGGAAAAGGAAAGGTAAAATGGATATATGGATGTCAACAAGGTGTTGGGATGAGGAAACCCAGTGAACACTCACCAATCAGATGACTTCAGGTTGGCGAGGCCCCGGGGATGTCGAAGCGACACACGTAAAAGAACACTAAAACACAGAAATATCACAAACGTAGAAGCTTTCGGAATTATTCCTTCATCAGCTACAGAGTTCTCTCTCCCCGGGGCCTCGCCAACCTGAAGTCGTCTAATTGGTGAGTGTTCACTGGGTTTCCTCATCCCAACACCTTGTTGACATCTATATATATATATATATATATATATATATATATATATATATATATCATTCATCATCATGCTTCTGTCCGAAGACAGGTTTTAACTGAATCGCTGCCTCCATTTCTCTCTCTCCCTAGAAGCCTCTTTTATACCTCTATAAGTATTATATCCCTGCTTTATATTCTCTAATATTCCTATTCTTTTTCTCCCTCTTCCTCTTCTTCCACTAATTTTTCCTTCTAAGATCGTCCTTTGTAAACACTGTCTTCTCAATATGTGCCCTATCCAATTTGCTTTTCTTTTCCTGATTGTTTTTATTAGCATCCTTTCTTCTCCCACCATTTCTAATATTCTTCGTTTCTCTTCCTCTCTGTCCATTTCACTTTCATCATTCTCCTCCATACCCACATCTCAAAACTTTCTAAATATTTTTCCTCCTTTCTCCTTACCGTCCACGTCTCTGCACCATAAAGAGCTATGCTCCATATGTAGCATTTTGCTAATTTCTTCCTTGTTTCTAAATTTATTTTCTTGCTTGTGAGAAGCTCCTTCTTCTCGTTAAATGCTGCTTTTGCCATAGCAATCCTACTTCTGATGTCCTGTGTACTACTTCCATCCTGCGCTAAAATACTGCCGAGATATTTGAAACTACTTACTTGTTCCAATTTTTGGCCATTTACCATTATATTTAATTCTTTATGTTCCTTTGAAACCACCATGACTTTCGTTTTTTCTGTAGTGATCTTCATTCCATATTGTTGGCCAACCTCCACTAGTCTGTCTGTCATCCTCTGAAGCTCTTTCTCGTCTTCTACTAATAAGCCCTGATCATCTGCGTATTTAATGGTGGTAATACTTTCACCTCCTATCTTAAATCCTTTCTCTTCCATCAACGCTTCTTCTGTTATTGTTTCTGCATAAATATTAAATATCGCTGGTGAAATAGGACATCCCTGCCTCACTCCCCTCCCTATTGAGACTTGGATGTCTAATTTTCAGAGATGGAGAGAGGGGGATAGGAAGGGAGAATGGGAGGTAGGAGGATGGGAGAGAGGAAGAGAGAAAAGGAGGAAGAAATTTAAATTCCTTAAATTTAACACTTAATCCAAGCATACCCGTCATATTGGACGGGCCATTACGCTAGTATTTAATATAGTAATTGCGGGTTCAAAGTTAGAGCATCATCACGAAGTAAAACAGCTCAGTTATTGCCACATATTATACGAGATATATTATACGAGAGATGCGTTATGAAAATTACCGTATAATATGGATCCGTGTTATGTGAACCTGGATTTACATAGTGAAAGGTGGGTTGCGTTTCATAGCCCTGCACCCTCCTCCATTCCCAAAATTCTCAAACCTCTCTCTGATGCACACATATGCATACAAATGTAGTCTTGTTGTCGGTCATCTAAGCTTATAAATAATTAACTCGCTCCCTCCGATAAATCCCTTCCTCATAAAATAATCTGAAATCCCTCATTTAAAGCCCGAAAAACCACGTTGATGCGAACTATAATTCGCGTTCTATGAATTTTTGTGTTAAAAACCGTGCTGTAGAGAATCCACGTAATAATTATCCGTGTTACAAGAGGACCAAGTTTACATGAATAAACCAACAGTGATGAAGGCATTAGCGACGCTAGAAGCTATTGGGAATGGGAAATACAAGGGGGTGAGTTGGAGGAAATGATCCCTCTTATCTTCCACAGAACAGCGATGCCCTGACAATAACTTGTACACGCCCACGCCTCATCTCCTTCCAAAAACTGTCTGCGATTTAGGTACGCGTGCAAGTGATTGGATTTCTCAAACTTGATAAAAGGGAAACACTAGCTAAATGTCTAACCGAAGTGATCTGGATACTGGAAAGGGGCGTGGGCGTAGAGAAGGGATCGCCTCTGGGTACAAACCGCCAAAAAGTTTCCAGAAACTTCAGATGCACGTTCAACGACTCGGCTTTTACGTGCTATGTGGTCGCTTTTTCGTAACATCGCGGTTGTTTTTTTGTTTTGTGAACTTTTCGAATCGTCTATTTCTCGAAAATATAGTGGGGTACTTTGGCAAAACGCTTGAAGAAGATCCTAAGCATAAAAGAACGAAATACCTCGGTGATATTACGCGCCATATGTCAAAATTGGCATTGAAATGTACCGTTATAACTATATTTCTTTAAATCTTCTCCATTTATTTTTTTAAATGAAACTAAAAAGTCAAAATTATACTGTTTTTGTTAAGAAATCTGATCTCCAAAAGTGAAAATGTATGAGTCGTTAAAATGGTATTAAATACCCGATCTGTTGAATTGTACTAAAAATAATAGATTTTTACAGAACCACACAGACCGAAATATTATATGCACAAAGCTAACTAAAGATATTGTTTGGTGCGGAATATAATGACGTATTAATTAAGATTTGAAGATAATTCGCCGCAATAGGATTTATTCAAAATTAATTAAATCAAAATAGGACAACCCCATAATTGATTGATTCAGTCCCTTTGGAATCACTAACGAGCAGCCATGTCCGTTCGTAATTTCCGATAAAATTTTAATCTCCATCAAATGCGCCATTGACCTTTTAAATTAATCACATTTTCAAATGCTGACCTTTCCGCGAACTGGCACAAAACCAACGCATAAATTTCTTATGAACCTCGTGTATTACGAAAATTTCCACAAACCACAAAACCTCCACGGTGCGGCGACAATGAAACCACCTTAAAATAAAACGAAAATCTTCAATATAGTGGAATTATTAAATAAAATTGCAACTTTACGAAACCTTTATTACTATAAAAAAATTTTATCGCGCAACGCACGAGACGAACAGCTCGCACTCTTCAAAATAAAAAAACTACCCTCGGACAGCCATGACATAATCCTTCAAAAAAATAAACCATCCGCAGTGAAAAACTACGGGAAGGTTTTCAACGCGACCGCATCGCACGCACGCACTTATTGGCGTCGACTCGTTTGCCGTTCACCCTCTACCTCCCTTCTCGAGGAGAGATAGAGAGAGAGAGAGAGAGACAGAGGGAGGATTGTAACGTACTCGTGTAGCCAAACGGGATCCAAAGCCGTGCCAACCGCGAGGGCTGAATGAGATAGGAGAGACGATGGAAACAAGAGCATGTCCATCCCCTTTTGTCACACGAGAAGGGAAGAGAGGACTTCAGACTGAAATGAAATATCCACGGGGAAAGAGATTGAGAAGAAAAGAATGGGGAATGTGTAGAAGGGTGAGGAGGAATGGGAGAGGAAGGAATGAGAAGCTGAGATGAAAATGGTGGAAGAAGGAAGATATGGGGAAAAACGGAAAATAGGGGGAGAGTGAGAGATATAGGAAGTAAAAGAGAAGTGGAGAGGAAAGAAGATGAGAGGGAGGGAGAGGAAGGAAGGAAGGGTAAGGGATGGAGAGCAAGGGAGGAAGAGTAAGAGAAGGAGAGGGCAAGGAGGAGGTAGATGAAGTGAGGAAGAGGGAGGGAGAAAGATAGTGTCGGAGAGAGAAGGGAGAGGGAAGGAGAGAGAGATGAAGAGAGAGTGAGGGAGAGAGTGTGGAGAATAGGAAGAGTGAGGGGGAGAGAATGAGGGAGAGAGCGAATGAGGGAGAGAGAGAATGAGGGAGAGAGAGAATGAGGGAGAGAGAGAATGAGGGAGAGAGAGAATGAGGGAGAGAGAGAATGAGGGAGAGAGAAAATGAGGAAGAGAGAGAATGAAGGAGAGAGAGAATGAGAGAGAGAGAGAATGGTTAAGAGGGAATGAGGGAGAGAGAATGGGGGAGTGACAGAATGAGGAAGAGGGAGTAAGGGAGAGTGTGGGTGAAAGAGAATGAGGGAGAGAGAATGAGGGAGAGAATGAGGGAGAGAGAGAGAGAATAAGGGAGAAAGAACGAGGGAGAGAGAATGGGGGAGGGAGAGAGAAAGGGGTGGGAGAGAGAACGGGGGAGGGAGAGAACGAGAATGATGGAGTAAGGCAGAGTGAGGGAGAGAAAGGGAATGAGAGAGGGAGAGAAAGGGAATGAGAGAGAGAGAGTGAAGGAAAGGAGAGAGGAAAAGAGATAGGAAGAAAGAATAGGAAGGAAGAGCTAGGTAAACGGGTGTAACGGGATACAGAGAGAGCGAGAGAAATGGAGGAGAGAGAGAGAATGAGTGGGGAGAAGGGATGAGAATAAGTAAAAAGCAGGCATAAGAACGAAGAGGGAAGGATATGGTTGTAGAGGGGATGGATGGTAAAGGAAGTTGGAGCGAGTGCGTTTGGAAGGGACGTAGAAAATGTGATAAATGGAGAGAAAGAGGGATGCAGACGGCGGTGTTTGGGGAAGGAGGGATTGAGGGAGAGTAAGGCGGGGAGGGGGGGGGAGAGAGGGAAGAGAAAGGATCTGTGGAGTGCACTCTCAAGCAGTCGCGAGAGTGTCTGCTAAGGAGCGAGGGAGAAACGCGATAGTAAAGTCCATTCATTCTCTCCCTCCAGAGAAGAAGATGAGAATGCTCCAACGAGTCTTTACATCTCGCAAATCTCCGAATGCCAAAAACGAGGGTGGAATACTATCTCTCGGTACTTTCTACGCCTCGAGTATGAGTACCGAGATAAGTATGCAGGAGTCTTAAGATTTTTGGAGGTATTTTCCTCAATGAAAAGCGAGCCTTGCTATTTTTCTCATTCTTTGTCTCCGTCTCGTCATATCATTCTCCCTACATCTCCACCTCTTCACCGCTCTCTCTCTCTCTTCCATTATTCGCTACTCCATTTCTTCCATCCACCTTACTTCAATCATTCAATCCCTCTTTCTCTTCTTTGAATTAATTCTTTTATTTAATATACTTTAATATTTTTCTCGCATTCCATTTCTTTTTCTATCTCACTACTCGCTTAATTTATATGCCTTTTCATCGCTATGTCAACCTCTTTCTTGCTTCTTTTGCCACAATTGTGTGGTTATCGCTCTGTTTTCACCTTTTCCTATGTTTTTCCTCCTTTACCTTCTGAACATGCTTCCATTTTTCATCTCTCCCTCCTATTTCAGATGAAAGAAAATTTGTTTTTCTTCCCTTTGTTCCCGAACTTTTTAATTCACGGTTAAATTGTTTACATGAATAAAAAACCTATCTGACATTCTGTCACGTCGCTCTTGGAGCTTGAAACGTGCGTCGGGGAGAAAAATAAAGGTAAATATAATAATATAATCCTTCTAAGTTGCATATGTATTATTACCAAATTTAAAAAGAAAAAAGAAAACTAAAACAAACGAAATTGCAATTTTGATTAGTTAACTCACGACACATGATTGTAAAACTTGCAATCAATAATAAACGAAAAAATATATTCGCGGCATGCAACTGAAATTTTTCATTTTAATCGAAAATAATTTATCCGCCCTTTGAAATATAATTAATTTGAATATTTTGCTTAGTGGAAATTTCTAAATTTTTAAAAACTTGTCAAGGACCTGTGTATGCAATATTTTTTCCACGGCGTAATGCTGCATATTCTTTAAATTTAAATTGTAAATCTTGGTGGGAAACACACCCACAATATGCTACAACAACCATTTTCTGCAAAATGTATGCTAAAGCGTACCAAGTAAAGCAAAAGTGCTCTTTAAATTAATCATTTTCCCAGGATATTGGTCTTTGATTCGAACGGAGAGGTAATATATTTTCAAGACGCACCATAAAATGGCGAACATTTTCCCTCCGAGTATGAAACGGCCGATAGAGTTGAATAAGTGACGCATTTTGATTTTTGTATTCCTCCGAATATTTTTACAGGAGTGCCAATATCCAAATTATTATTTATTATTTATATTTACTGATAAAACGAATTTCTTTGGGTTTTATTGAAAAAATCTTGTACATTGTTTATCCCTTTCGCCGCTGAGTAAACAACACTCTTATTATTATTTATCATTTTTATTAAGATTTCAAAGAAATTCTTTATGGGAAATGCGTATAAATCGGTAACGAAAGATTGGGCGGTTCTTGGATTCTTTTACTCCGAAACTCTAAGCCGTAATTATATGGTCCCGACGACTTTTTTGTGGTAAATGTTGTTTTCTATTTTGATAAATTTTTCGTCTATACGTCACAAATCATATGCGAGCATGGGAGAGGAAAATGTGGTTTTAATAGACGATTACAGATAAAATCGTCGTTGCGATCGATGTAAACAAAATATTTGATATCAGTAATGAGGTCAAGCTCAACTCGGTGGAATTTACTCATATTGAAAAAAGGAACTTTGTTATTTCCACAAATTTTTAATTTAAAAACGACCGGTTTCACTACGATCGTAGCATCATCAGGCCTGATGATGCTACGATCGTAGTGAAACCGGTCGTCTTTTAAATTAAAAATTTGTGGAAATAACAAAGTTCCTTTTTTCAATAAAAATAAAATATTTGATGTTATGCTTTGGATTTTCTTGAATTTTTATCTCCAAAACTATAAGTCGTAATTATGTGGTATCGCGAACATTTTTGTGGTAAATATTGTCCTCCATACGAATTAATTTTTTAATCGATATCTTACTCATCTTATAAGAGCATTCAATGGTTTCTTTACGGTTACCATCCAACGAGATACAAATATAAGTTTATTTAAGTGCTTATAAAAAGTGGACGTTATAATTGACGGATTCAGTTCAAAAGCACAATTGGGCGATCAATTTTAATAAGGATCACTTGTAATTAATTTAAATAAAATCCGTCCAGCGGTTCAGGAGATGAATATCGCGACAGGCGGACGAACTAGACGTGCACCTAAGGCGTTCCGCTACTACCACTTCGCTGATAAAGAACGCCTAATAATTAAAATCTGCGTCGATTATGTATACGAAAATGAATGTCAGCTCTAAAATATCCGCTCCATTAATAATATAACCATCGTTGATTCTGATGAGAATTTCGATGATCGGAAAATGCCAGTGAGGACGACAGCTTTGCACGCGCTTGACTTACTCGACGGTTTTATGCTATGGACAATTTAGCATGTAATACTAAAGTAATGTTAGAGTAAAAGCTTTCAGTGAACTGAAAACCTTCCACCAGATGATGAATGACATTTTCCGTAATGAAATTCTTGCCAATTTTACAACCAAAGATATTTCAATGCATAGCGAAATGCTATCTGCTATGCTATTTTAAATCGATAGTGTAGCTTTTGCGACAAATGTCCCTCAAGGAATGTACAAATTTCGGATCTTGTAAGATTAAAAAAAAAAATAATTATAAAATAATTTGTTTTTTCTTCTTCTGATTTTTAAGGATTTTAACCATATAGTTGTCCTTTCGGGAGCCTGCGATCACCACTCCAAACAATGAGAGCACGATTCGATATTATCCCTTGAAACGGCCGTGCGCTTCCGCTTTCTTGCCTTCTCGGGATTGGTCAAGAAGTCGTAAAATAAAATTTGAGCCGAAACGCAAATATTCGAATTCAAAATACGAATCGCGCTAGATTTTACGGACCGTTATTTTCGGAAATGGCATTTTGTGGAGACCCTTGTGTTAACTTCGCTGGTCCAAAAATCCATGCCTCCGCATATTTTCGCGGAGAATGATTTCGCATACAGTCTCCGCATATTAGAAATTGAAACTGGTTGAGGGTAATTTATTTTTCTATGTGTATTCATTAAATGCGTTACAAATGAAAAATGATGCTTGGATTTTCGAAATTCTTGTTTCTAAGGCTGCAAACGCCTAAATATGTCATTATTAAATCAAAGCATTTTAAGCTATGAAGGTAAAAGAAGTTTACACTTTAACATTTACTATTTAATTGGTCAAATAAATAGCTGATTAAATAATAATTGATTTAATTAATTGATTAAAATGAAAAATAAAAATAACGAATAAATGATAAATAAATTACAGATTGATAAGACTTAATTATTAAATTAATTACAGATAGAGAATATACGAATAGTAATTACATAATAAAATTGGAACTTAATGTGCGAGAGAACTAATATAACAAATAATTTATAGAAGAGCAAAACTAGAGAACATATTATTTAACGAAAAATAATCATGAAATTAATTATTAATAGAGAATACGTAAATAATTAACTGGGAATTAATGTAAGAGAGAACTACTATGCCATATAATTAATAGGACGGTATAATAGCTAAAGAAAGTTATAGAACTATTAATCTCGTTTTGTAAAGGAAAAGAAAGCGGAACTTGGGCTGGATTCTGATTGAAAACATTACATCCCTAAAAAAGACAAAGTAAAGCGAGACAGTGAAACAATCAGTATAATACATACGTTACCGAGATTTTAAGACCAAGAGGACCAACAAATCAATCTTAATACTAGCAACAATAGAGGACATATTTGGGTAAAGAGATTTGTTAAATAATTACTCATGCGTTGTAGAGGAGAGGAAGCTTCTTCCACTGGAGTTTAAATAGAAAACTTTACCTAATAATTTCTCCTCCGGAGAAATAAAAATTCCCTAAATTCTGACCAAAACTTTCCTCAAAGAGTGTGTTAAACAAGGCTTTCAGCTGAGAGAGCTCTCTTCTCGCATATTTTTCATAAAAAGATATTGGTCACATTGCGTATCTCATTATCCTGCTCCTTCACTTTGCACAGCGCGTCGGGCGAGGAAACCATAAATCTCCCACGATGTGTGTTTGTAGAGAGAGAGAGAGAGAGACCGGCTAAAATTTTAAGACTGCGGATGGGGGAGATGCACAGAGAGTCGATTCAGGTTCAACGTCCTCGCGATTCCCGGAAACAGTTCATCTTTTGTTCGTGTATATCGAAACCACTGTGGATCACAGACAAACTGAAGCTTCTGCTTGAAGAGTTAATAATGACATTTATATTTTATTGTGGTCATATAAGCCAATAAATTCTATTATTTTTTTTAAATGAAAAAGTGAACTGAAAACAACGGAACTACACGCTAAATGTACTTTTCCTTTACTGTTGAATTTGCCAAATTGTGCTTTACATGTCAATAAAATATTTTCCGATATTAAGAAACGTTAAAAGTTAATTTATTCTTCGCTGTCCATGCTCGTCAAAAGTGACGGTACATGAATTTAAATGCCCTCGAGTTGGATCAAAATGTATTTTGTTGCACGTATATTAAAACTGAGACAAAAATAGAAGCACGATTTTGACAACAATCTAGTTGCCAAGGCAGCAAACTGTTAAAATGCATTTCTTCCCCAAAATTTGAAATTAAGACGAGAAATTTGAGCGATTTCGAATTGGTGGAAATATTCCACGATGAGAATTAGAAACCTTATTCAATCTTCTTTAAAATAGTTTTAATTCAAAAATCCAGGATCAATTTGATATAATTTTAAATAATAAAAAATAAAGGCCTGCAGGTCGAAGAATCGCTTTTTACGTGTTATTGTATCTCATCTTAGAGTCGAAACCAGATCTTTTTTCGCGGATTTTATCAATTATTGACTTTTAATGCGTGATTGAAACTTTCATGCCAAATTTATCTCTTCTACCTAATCGAGATGTTTGCTAATAACACGTTAAAAGAAGAAGAAAAAGCGTTTTATACTGTGATATTGTTGAAAATGGACTCTAAATTGCCGTAGTGTCTCTTTTTCAGCATTATCATATTGCCGCAATGCTCAATCTTTTTGCTTTCTCCATATAGGTAGTATAGGGGAAAGTATTGTATTCATGAAAAAATCGAATTCGAGATTTCAACAGAAATACACGTTTTGAGGTACCCTGATCATATTTTGACAATTTTCTTGATTGTCTGTGTGTATGTGATAGCTTTATTGTAGATGCTCTAATTCAAACACTATTAATCAGTTGGAACAATTTTTGAAACGAGAAAAAAGTCTTTTACTATTAATCAGGTTAACGCGAAATTTTATATTTAAAATTTTTATGAGTCGGAAGAACTGTGGATGTTTACTCGCGTCACTTATCCGTTATTTTGAAATATTTGCTTTAATATTTGCTGCGTAAAAATATATCGGAATAAAAGTTGTAGGCAATTATATTTTCTACAACCTTTGTTTGAAACATTTTTTCATATAATGTATTCTTTTAAGAGATATCTTATATTTTTAGCTGCCACCACCACACCACCTACCGACGACTATTGTTAACAATTGACGCTTAGTTACGTCTTAGTAACACTCCTTTTTCGTTTCTTAATTGTTAGAGCTTTGTGGCTATATCCAATATCAGAAGGCTGTCATAAATGGTGATTCGCCGAGAGTAATTCTAAAATCACTTCCCCAACCTCTTTATGGCTACCGGAGGGTGTTATATTCTATCTCAAATGACTTGGCGATTCGGATTCCGGCCGTACTTGGGACCGCTTGTATATCTCTGCTGCTAAGAGGTGGGGTAGTGCCTCCTAACAGAAAGTTCAAGCTAGATGTTGCCAGATCTACACCGGAACACACGTGTTTGGCGGGCATTTAAAGGGAATTCGCGAATGTGGCAACGCAGCACACTCAGACACGATGTTACCACTAGGGAGAGTCGAACGCTTAGACTCCCCCTCCTTCTTTCATATTGATTCGCTGTCTCTCGCCCCCGTCCACTTTCTCTTCTACCTCCTCCTCAGTCGCAAAGTCATTTGAAATAGACTATAGTTTGTCAATTTCATTTCAGCTATGAGACAAGTTCGACTACATTTTCTTCAACATTTTCATAATTCTACATTATCTATAAAATCATGATTCGCTTGAATTTCGATTGAATGAAAAGCAGCGTCCTTAAACATTAATATAGTTGAAAACATAATCCAGTAGGGAAGTCTTAATTTTGTGGAATTCCGTATTTAAGTAACAGAAGAATAAATTTGCGCTTAATTCCACTCAATTATTTGAAAAAAAAACATCGCATTATGCTCAAAAGATGAGAATTCTATTTAAACACGACTGCTTCCTGTTTTTAAAGGCCAGCCGTTTTTTCTCGCCTCGAAAATCAATCTCATTCCCTCGCCTTTTCAATCATACGACTTTTTCCAATACCTGCGCCGTTCCTCCGAGAGAAAAGTAAAGAGAGCAGTTTCGTCCATGATCTTAATCGGATATAAGACGACTCGACGAAAAGCAAACGAAACCCAGCCGCTGCGAATTTGTAGCGAGGCGCTTTGTATTTTTACTTTTTTTTCTCGAGGAATCATCCTATCTCCTCTAAGGACGCGAGGGCAACCTGCAATTCTCGCCCATCTCTCGTAGTCCCTCGCTCATTGCTGACCATAGAAACATGCGAGTTTCGTGATTGACACATTCCCTCATTTAAAAGTGACTTTTTAGGCGCCGATGCCTTCTAGATTAATCGGGTTTATACTTAGTTCAATGCGACACGGCTCGTCCCTTGAACGATTTTAATTCGCGGAGAGATTTTTTGCATGGAGGACGTCTCGCGGCTGTTAAGGATTTCATGACGACGGAGGAGGGAATTTTAATGTTAGACATGTTTACGACTTGGCGACCTAGGATTTTAAAAGGGTTGACAGCATGTCTGTGTTTTGTTTCAGAGTCGGTTTCGTTAGTTATTTGGTCGAGAGAGGGCAGGAGCGTCGGCAGCGTGTTTTTTCATCTAGAAAGAGTTTTAAGACTCGCGGATATAAAGGATGTTTATGTCGTTGGAATAATAATTTGCTAGGATAATATTCTGTCAATCGTTATGAAATTCCTGAGATACTTATTATTGCCCCCAGTTTTTTGGACCCCATAGTATTTTTCTGCAAATTGTAATATAAATTATTGGAATTAAATTATAAATATATTTAGTAATATTTTATTTTTAGGAGACATTATTATGACATAAAAAGCCAAAAACATTTTCCTTGGTGAGATTACTATCTCAGGAGGAAATCGATTCTGATCGAACTGACCACATCCTTATTCCGTGCACGGTTTGTAAGTGAAATGAAATAGTTAATTTATGACGAAGGAATGAACGTAAAGGTAAAGATTACATTACAACTACTCAGCACAAGTGAGGTATGTTTTTTTTAACAATTTCCGATTTTATTAGTAATTAAAACTGATTAGAAAATGAATCGGCAAATAAAAATGTTAATATTTCCTTGGCACCATATCTTTAGGAAAGACATTTTCGTATTAAGTACTAATATAGAGCCCTCAGTTCTGCCGAGAAAATTTTTGAGAAACGTTAAAAACGTTTTATGGTGATATTTGCGAACAATAAAAAATATTGACGAGAAACGAAGTAGTAACAGGCTAGGAAATTATACAGTGTATCACAAATAGAAGCGTTTCGTGCGATGGAGCATTCGAAACTAAGCGATATAATATGAACGAGCGCACACCATAAAACAGCTAATCACTACTGCTCGAATATGTTTGTCTACTAAAAATTTCTTCTTCTGTTAAGTTGGTGCATTAATAAACGTATTTTCGTAATTTTAGTATGACTAATTACTGCAAAACGATATATCAGGTATGATGCCACGAAAATATTAAAGTTTTTTATCTTGATTTATTTTCTAATCGGTTTTAATCAATAAAACAATCGAAAAATATTAAAAACATACTTCAGTTGAACTGAGTAGTTCTAATTTTACGTTTAGGGTCTTATCTCCGTCGTAGATGATCCATTTCCTTCCTCTTACAAAATTCTGCATGCACACGTAATGATATAAAATGTATTTTCATATTATAGCAGATACTAGTATAAAACTCCGTCAATATAACGAGAAGGAATATATTATTTATTATTTAACTTTAAATCTCGCACTTTTATTCTTTGAAATTATTCATTTTTATCCTTCAAATAGGTATCAGAATTTTATTCAAAATTATAACATAATGGATGTATAACATAAACTTGAATGCTTTGTCATTGAAAACCTTTGTACATTATTTACGACTCTCTGGACGACAGGTTAAAGACTTGATGGCTCATATTAAGGCACTCAATGCGTACGTGTAATATATTACTCATATGATAATTGAGTCAATAATGGGGTCTTGATTTCAACAATGGCACGGTTTTCAAGGCAAATTCTCACGAAATTGCTAAATTTTGCCCAAAAAATGTAATTTAAACGTTAAATTCGAGCGTTTGAGGACTGAGGGAGATAATCGATGACATGACAAAGATACTTTGTTCACGTTCCTTTAAAACAGCCCCAGTTTGAAGAGTGAGGGTCAATTTTTGTAATTTTTATGAGCAAAAGAATGAAATTTTGCACGTCGCTAAATAGATTTTTTTTACGTGTTACCTTGTGGGAAATACAAAATCTTCTAAAGTCGAGCCCGGGTTTTTTATTGGCGATTTTTGTTTCGTAAACGGCTTTTATTAAAAGGGTAAAATATTTCTACCAAATTTTAATCTTCTACCTAATCGGAAAGCGTGATAATACTGATACCATTGCAGTCAGTCTTATATAGTTCTCGATTCTTCCGCACTTATATAACGATTCTTTAAAAGCGGCGCCACAGTCGAGCATTGCACCTGACAACCAAAAAAATTATATAGGGTTGATGATTATTTACTTCACCTACTGCGAAAATTGTTTACGTTTACAACAATTACGTCTCCATGCATTCATTTTTCTTAGTTCAAAGTTAATTACGGGTTTCTTATTTGATTTTCTTGGAAGCGGCCACTCGTGTGATAAAAATCTATAGGAAAAGAAATCTTTTATTTGACTATTTCTGAAATTGTTATTAGAAAACATTTTCGCTCTGACTAATATTTTACGAGGTACTTATGAGGAAATGTTCGTTTTTTGTATCCAATAAAGTGTCACCCATGATTAGGTTATGTGAACCATTTGTGTCACTTTCTTATTGCTTTTGGCAATAAGCCCTAAATACCAAATTTCAGTAGAATCCGTCTGATAGAAGCCGAGAACGAACATGCGTACGGAAGGACGAACAGAACGAAGCTGATAGGCGCTTACGTTGGAAACGAACCGCGACTAAAAAGCGAAGGAAACCGCCTATATAATGAATTAGGTTATATAACTTTTACGTGCGTTGTTGAAAACACAAATAAAGTTCAACATTCTGTAAATAATACTTGGAAATATTAATTTGAATGCATAATGAACGAAGCAAACTAGCGTTTAAATTTAGTGTTAATTTTAAATGACAACTTTTACATTTTTTACTTTCCGTGCACGGAATAAAGTACCACTGTGGTAGTGAAGAAATTAGAATTCGGTATTTTGGTCAATATGCGCCTCTTATTTGTCCATATGTCTTACAAATGTTTTTTTTTAACTCCATCTGTTTGTGCACGGCCCTAGGAGCTAACACACTCTGACGAGATTATGTATTTAGATAGTCAGTGGCGTCGCCAGAATTTGCCTCAGCTGGAAAGGTATCCCACCGGAGGCGAAATTGTATTTTAATGTACGCTAATTTTCGAAAGTATTCTAACAATTTGAGCGGCGTCGCTTTTGCGGCAGACTGAATTTTAACTTCCTACCTACGTGAATTTTATGTCAGTCGGTGAATATGTATTCTTGTCGTGACGCCACCTCAGCCTTCAGGGATTATTATTGTATAAAATACGACGTATTCTTGCTTATCGACCGGTGTTAACAAAGATTATTCCGCGTCTTGGGCGATCGTTTGAACGTATTATTATAATTCGCCATTGTTATTTAACAGTCATTCTTGCATCGTGATGAAAGCGTAAGCAGGCTCATTGAATGCTTCTTTGTCAATGTGAGAGGTTATTTGGGGAGGACTGAAGCAAACTCGCTGCGTATTTAGTTCTAATAGTAGAAGTACGATTGTATTTACGAATTTCGAATCGACGATTTCATCGGTTTTATCAAATTCCCAGGTTCGATAGTATTTTATACATAACGGAAATAGCGAAAGTGACGAGGCACAACTCTCAAAAATTTTATATATATATATATATATCATCATCATAGGTAGTCTGTCCGTAGACAGGTCCGTGATTATTCTTGGTTAAACCTGGTTCTCCATATACTCTTATTTTCCGCTGTCCTCTTTATATCTGATAACTCTCTTTCCCTTTCAAATCGTCTATCAGCTGAAACCTTTTCCTACCTCTTTCCCTTTTCCCATCTAGTTTTCCTTCTAACACGTCTTTAATCATACTCTCTCTCCTCAGGTAATGTGCAACCCAGTTAGCCTTCCTCTTTCTGTTAGTCTGTATAATCATTCGCTTCTCTCCTATTCTTCGTAGCACTTCATCGTTTTTCATCCTATCTGTCCATTTTATCTTCAGCATTCTCCTTCAAGTCCACATTTCAAAGCTTTCCAAGTATTTGATGTCATTTTTCCTTAGCGTCCATGTTTCTGCCCCATACAATGCTATATTCCATAAGTAGCATTTTATGAACTTCCTGCGGATATCTTCCCTTATATTCCCTGTAAGTAGTTGTTTCTTTCTCCTGAAAGCCGCTTTTGCTTTTCCTATTCTAGTTTTGATCTCATCAGTACATTTTGCCTCTTGTGTTATGATACTTCCAAGGTATTTATATTCTGAAACTTGTTCTAATGGCTTTCCCCCAATAGTTATGTTCAGATTCTCTTCTTTACCCGATATTCGAATTACCTTGGATTTTTCTGTATTTATTTCCATACCGTATTTTCTACCTGTTATCACTAGTCTATTTATCATTTTTTGTAGCTCCTCTTCCTTTCTTGCTAGAAGTACTTGATCATCTGCGTATTTTACTGTTCTTATAATCCTTCCTCCAATTTTGAAATCCCCTGTGCTTTCTAAAGCTTCTTGCATTAAACTTTCTCCATATATATTGAATAGGGTTGGCGATAGGCAGCAGCCTTGTCTTATTCCTCTACCGATATTTATTCCGCAGGTGTCCACATTCTCAAACCTGACCTTTACAACTTAATTCTCATATAGATTCCTAATCAGTCTTTCCAGTCTACACCTATATCCTTTAATATCTTCATCAACTTTACCCAATTTACTCTATCAAAGGCCTTCTGCCAGTCTACGAAACATGCGCAGATATCTTGACTGTATTCTATTGCCCTTTCTGATATGATTCTAACTACTCCTATAGCATCTCTAGTTCCTCGTCCTTTTCTGAAGCCGAATTGATCTTCCCCTATTATTTCTTCTGCCTTTTTCTCCAGCCTTTTATTAAGAATCCTCGTGATGATCTTCGATGTGTGTGACAGAAGGCTTATAGTTCTGTAATCTTTACACTGCATTGCATTTGGCTTCTTCTTTAGAGGGATCATTTTTACTTCTAGGAAATCCTGAGGCCACTCTCCCGTGTCGTAAATCTTATTAATTAATTTCGTGATCGCTTTTAGTCCTTCTGATCCTATGACTTTAAGTATCTCAGCCGGTATTCCATCGCTGCCCATGGCTTTCCCCTTCTTTAGTTCTACTATCGCCTTTTCTACTTCGCTCTCCATAATACTTGGTCCTAAGTTGTCTTCTTCAATGTTTTCCTCATTTTCCAGTTCTATTTTTGCCGCTCCTGCCTGTTTGCTGTATAATTCCTTAATGTATTCTTCCCATACCTGTGCTACATCCTTTGTTTCTGAGACTATCTTCCCATCCGTATTCATAATTCCTTTACCACAAATTCCATTAGACTTCTTATCTTTTAATTCCAGTGCCCTAGCGTACATCATATCGTACCGTCCTAACTTCTCCATTTGTTCTATTTCATCACATTTTCCTTTCATCCAATTTTCTCTAGCTTTATCTGTTACCCTTCTCAACTCATTGTTTATACGCCTATAGTTGGCTCTACCTTCTTCACTGTTAACGTTTTTCCATTTTCGTCTCTCATCCATTTTCTCCAGCATTTCTTTCGTGATCCATGTTTTTCTGATTTTCTTCTCTTGTTTTCCAATCTCTTTATCCAAGGTATCCTTGATACTGGTTTTAATTTCATCCCATTCTATATCAACGGTCTTCGGTTTGTTTTCCAACTTTCTTAGGTTATCTTCCAACTTCATGCTGACTACATCCTGCCTTTCTTTCAGTTTTTCTAGGTCCCAGGTCTGTCTTTCTCTTTTCGTTTTTCTTATTTGTTTGAGCTTTGTACTTACGTCAAGTATTAGAAGGCTGTGATCTGAATCAATGTCTGCTCCTGGCAATGCCTTGGCATTCTTTATGCTGTTCCTGAATCTTTGTTTTACAAGGATGTAATTTATTTGGCATCTCATTCTATCTCCTGGGCTTTTCCATGTGTATAACCTTCGTTTATGGTTTTTGAACCATGTATTAGTCACTACAAGGTCATTATTGATGCAGAATTCTACGAGTTTCTCCCCTCCTCGATTTCTCTTCCCAAGTCCGTATTGCCCGACAACATTTTCTTCCTATCCTTCTCCGACTATATATATATATATATATATATATATATATATATATATATATATATATATATATATATATATATATGCGTTTAAAAAAGTAAAACAAACACTTTTGCATAGTTTCTTCTTCCATTGCTTGCTACTTGACAGCATTCTCCGTATATTCCACGTCAAACACCGACGTAAGAAGTCGGTTTGGCTGATGGAATGCACGGGATTGCAATGCGGTACATCTTTTTTATAATTCATAATCATTTCGTTTCACTTCGTTATTAAGTGAACCTCATTTTTACAGACGGGTCGTAGGTAATTGCAAGATAAATCAGTCTCCGAACTATTTGTGACTGCTCGGTTAAACATGCAGATTTCTGACTGACTTCGCAAAAGGTTTTGCGGGTATTACTAGATTGTTTAATTTTTTAGTGCGCGCGCAACAGCTGGACAATGAATGGAAATGGATAATCTACGACGAAGAAATGAATGTAAATATGTTTTTTTTGTATGTATCCACACGTTTGTAAGTGAAAAGATATGGGTAATTTACGACGAAGGTATTACGTGAACATACAGATTATATTACAACTATTCGGGTAAGGTATATTTAAAGTAATAGTCGGTTGTGATATTAATTAAAATTGATTAGAAAATTAATCTATGAATCATAAATTCGATATAGGTCTGTCACATTCATAATAACATGCGCGGATTTCGGCCGCTCACTGAGGGGAGGTTCCTCCGTCACGGAAAGGGAGTTCCTTCTTTCATCTTGACTACTCCCACCTCACCGCTAGCCCATCATTCTCCTGCTTAGGTTGTCAGTTCTCACTGTTTTCACTTGATTGTCTAGACGAAGTTTTGCGAATATTTGGCAACAGTGTAGTTAGAAAAGGACCGAGACAGCGAAAGCCCGTGCGGTAAGGATGGGTGAAAGGGAATGTTGCCAAGTGGAGTGAGGGATTTTGGCACACCTACAGTACACCCAAAATGTTCTTTTGATCGCGGTAAACCTATAATTCCTTGACATCACTACTGGCATTTCAGTTCGTAGACATTATACTAAGCCGTTAATATTTTATTTTTTGACATGATTGCATAAATCGTAAAGAACGCCTCTGAATCGCAAGTACGCACACATGATGTGTGCATCTTTCCACTCTTTTTTACTTACTCCATGCATAGTAAATGGGAAAGTATTGTTTTCGTGAAAATAATCGATTTCGAGATTTCAAAGTAAATATACGTTTTGAGGTCCCCTGATCACGTATTCGCCATTTTCTCGATGATATATATGTGTGTTTGTGGATATGTGATAGAAATATTGACGCGAAATATCATATTTCATATTTTCGATAAAGAGACAAGAGTTGATAAGTTATTGGTAAAACTCGGTGAACCAGAAATGGGTATTTACTCTTGTCACATCCGATTTATTGAAATAATTGCTTTAATATTAGATGATGATGATCGAAGCGGTGGTAGTAGTGGTGAGCGTTGTGGTGGTGTGTTTGGTGGTGGTATTGTGCGTGGTGGCGGTGAGCGTGGTGGTGGCGGTGAGCGTGGTGGTGGCGGTGAGCGTGGTGGTGGCGGTGAGCGTGGTGGTGGTGAGCTCTCAGCACCACCACCACGATGAAATCGTCGATTCGAAATTCGTAAATCCACTCGTACTTCTACTATTAGAACTAATTGCGCAACGAGTTTGCTTCAGCCCTCCCCAAATAACCCCTCACTTGGACAAAAAAACAATTCCATAAACCTGCTTAGGCATTCATCACGATGCAAGAATAACTGTTAAATAACAATGACGAATTATAATAGTACGTTCGAACGATCGCCCAAGACGCGGAATAATCTTTGCTAACTCCGGTCGATACGCAAGAATACGTCGTATTTTATACAATAATAAACCCTGAAGGCTGAGATGGCGTCACGACAGGAATACATATTCACCGACTGACATAACATTCACGTAGATAGAAAGTTAAAATTCAGTCTGCCGCGAAACCGACGCCTCTCAAATTGTTGGAATACGTTTGGAAATGAGTGTGCATGAATATATACGATCTTTTAAAAATGTGAAATCTAAAAGTGGATGTTGATTCTTACTGATATAAAAACTAAGTGAATAATAATATTGAAAAATTTAAAGGCAATCAAATCAGAATTATGTTGGGATTTCTGACTGGGGCGGTTTGAACTTCCCAAACTACACCCATCGCTACGCCAATATGTATAGCGCAGAGATGGCAAATGCGTGGCACGCGTGCCCAAAATGGCACTCGAGTGACTTTACTTGGTACACGTGAGCTTTTATTTTTTGCATAACATATTATGTTTCTTAGATGAGTAAACCAGTGGTAAGCGAAAAAAAAACTCTGACGATTCACATTAATTTCTTGGCACGCGACACAAAAAACATTTGCCATCCCTGGTATAGAGCGTCACCTTTAATAGATGCCTTATTGAAATGGCCCATATCGCGACAGAATGGAGTGTAGTTATTCTTATCGATATTCTCAAAATATCCAGTTACTAAAAAACGGCTGCTTATTCTTTAAAAATCATCCTGGTATTATGCCATAAACTTTACCTACGCCTCAAAAGTAACTATATAGCCTCCAGTGACATTATGACAC
This sequence comes from Tanypteryx hageni, assembly GCA_028673005.1. Taxonomy (NCBI): domain Eukaryota; kingdom Metazoa; phylum Arthropoda; class Insecta; order Odonata; family Petaluridae; genus Tanypteryx; species Tanypteryx hageni. Next base: position 51,211,938 of record CM054117.1, read on the forward strand.
CGAATTTTACGGAAAGTTAACTCCAATCCCTTCTCACTAACATAAGCATTGCTACATGCCAAATTGCGCGTAAATACATAATAATGTAAGCAGTGAAATTATTATGTCGACTAGAAGCATAGCTTTATGAGAAGCTTGCGCAATGTCTGTCAAACCAATATTTTGATAGTTGTAGAAAAACGACAGTTTGTTCTATATGTTAGTTAATATAAAACACGTGTTCAACTTAAAACATATTTTTAATACTTATACTAAGGATTTGTGATGACTGTTACTCGTAATTCATCTACATCTACAGTTTACCCTGTAAGCCACCGCAAGGGTGTGTGGCAGGGGGTGGATTAACACCAAGGGGAAAACTCCAAAATTAGGTCTGGGTTTACGCCCCTACGCGAGGTTACTTTTGATCGCAAGTTTTATTCTGCTCAGCTATCGTTCTAGGGAAACAAGAGCCTTTGTATCTCTCCGTCCTACAGGCTATCTCTCTTATTTTACGAGGACGGTCCATTCTACCGATATAAGTGGGAGTTCTTATTATTTCTTCGACGTCACTGGAGAAAGTACACGTTCTAAATCTTTCAAGAAGTTTTAACCTAGCACGTAATCGGCGCTCAGCTAGTGATTCCCATCCTAAGTCCTGTATCAAGCCTGTAACACTTTTATTTCTATCATAACAATTTTTGACGAATCTAGCAGCTTTTCGCTGCACTCTAACTCGGTGATTAATCCTTTCTCGTACAGATCCCATATGTTCGACGCATACTCTAGCAGCGGTCTAACTAAAGAAAAGTAACATGTCTCTTTGACTTTTTCTTCGCTTTTACCTACCTACTATCGGTTTGATGAATCCTAGTTTCTGCTTAGCTTTCCCTGGATATATTTCGTATGTGTGTGTCCCACGAGAGGTTACTTGTTAAAATGACACCTAAGTAATTGACGGATTCGGCTAATTTTAGATGTACGCCTTCTATACTGTAATTCATCGCCTCAATTTCTTTGTTCCTCCAGAATCTCATGACGGAACACTTATCTAAGTTCAGCTCTAATTACCACTCTTTACACCACTCGAGAATTGCGTGTAGGTCGTTAGAAAGTAATGCTTGATCAGCAGGACTGTTAATCTCTCTGTAAACTACCGTTTCATCCGCGAATAACTTGATTTTACTTCTAATAACATTATCTAAGTCATTTATGTATATAAGGAATAATAGGGGACCGATGACACTTCCCTGTGGAACGCCGGAGGCCACGCTGACCGAATCTGATTTAACTCCATCTATGACTACTATTTGTTCCCGGTCATTGAGAAAGTCCCTGATCCACTCGATTATCTTTCGATTTATCCCACAGGCTTGTAATTTTTTCAATAACTTACTATGAGGGACTTTATCGAATGCCTTCTTGAAGTCAAGAAAAACAGCGTCTAACTGAGTCTTTCGATCACTGGATCGTAGTATAACATGTGCAAACAGAGCGAGCTGAGTTTCACAAGATCTTGCCTTCCTAAAACCGTGCTGATATTTACTGAGCAAGTCCTGGCTATCTAAGAAGTCCATCACAGAACTAACGATGATGTGCTCTAGAATAGAATAGAATAGCATAATACACTCCTCGGTTTTTACACAAACATTTGACCGAGTAATTTTATCTCGCGACAGCAATCGACTAACAGTGTAAAAAATATTGTGCCTTAAACGAGGTATATGTACCTATATGCCTCACTTTGCCCCCATAAAACCCTTTCAATTGCAATGCATCTTAGATTCCCGCGTTCCCAACCCACTTAAAGATAAGCATACGTCGGTTTCCTCATCCCGAAATGCACGTAAATAAACCGTTTTGTACTAGCGAAATATCCTACGCTGCGCTAAATTTGGGGCAGGGGGTCGGCAGGCATCAACTCCGAACACGATGTTCGCAACAAAAAAATAAATTACTGAAAAAAGAAACCCAAAACCCTAGTCCTCAGTTCTCACGTAATTCATCGAGTACGACGCGTTGAAAAATTTATGACCCCTTTTACTACATGTATCCGTGACGTGGTGCGAAGGAGGAAAACGGGGGGAGGCTCTGTTCGATGTGGCGGAAGGACAGAGAGAGAGGGTAGGGGAAGGGGTAGAAGACTGACAGGGGGAAAAAGGGGCGGAGATTGACAGGAATAGAGAGAGAGAGAAAAAAGGTTGGGAGGGGGCGGAACAGAGAGAGGGAGTATGAGACGGAGTGAGAAAGCAAATTACCCACGTCACATCTCCGCAGAATCTTCTTTTTTTCAATCAACGAGTCTTGTGGTTTTTCCTAGCCTCTCCTCATCCGCCGTCGCAGAGAGGAACGGGAGAAAGCTTAGGGAGAGGGGAGAAAAGGTTGTGTGTGTGTGGGGTCCGAGAGAGGCCGCCTCCCTTATCTCGCTTCGGATGCTGGGCGTTGCGGGGGTGGAATTCCAATTCCCAAAGGGGATTTTTCGAAGAGGAAGAGAGAGAACGTTACGTATATGTTCGGTGGCGAGGGCGAGGATGAGTTCAGCATCGGGTCGAGACTCGGTGTACGTAATGGATTATTAAAAAAACAATGATCGGGTAAGAGTGATGTTACCAGAGAAGTTGATGAAAAGGTCCTTAAATAACTATCTGTGTCGATCTGCAATATAAAAGTATATCGACGCCTAGATTCTAGGGTGGTTTAGTGGCTGTTAAGGATCGCTAGACTACCGCGTGCGTAGGAAGTGTGGAAGAGTAAATACGAACGGATTTTTGGAGGGAGAGAGAGGGAGGGGAGAGAGAGATAAGCAAGAGAGCGGAAGACGCAGGGAGGGTGGGATAAGAGTACAAACGAGTTCGTTATGGGTGCGGGTTATTAAACGAGCCGATAAATTGAAATGCGCGGCGTGCCCATCCTTCCTCTATGCGTCTTTCAATTTTCGTCTGCATTTCGCTGATAAATTCGATCGGTATTCTATGTTGACGTCAATACACGACATGGCATTTCAACGATTGCATTTCGGGATCACCTTTTTAATAAGTCGGATTCAAGAACTCTCGAAAGCGATAATTTTGTCTGAATCGATTGGTAAACAAGCAAAAATAGCTGGAACTTTTCTTGGGTTGATATAGTGTAGAACCCCGACAATTCGAATCTCAATAACTCGAACCCCATATAACATTTCGAAACTTAAAAGAGTTGTGGATCTTCAACTTAATGCTTACGAATAAGAACGGGGAAAATGTGTGCTCTCAGATACAGAAACGTCGAATTAAAAAAGTTGTAGGTATCGAGGCTCGACTGTTTTTTTACAATGTCAGCCAGGATTTTTTTCGAAATAGCATTACCGGAAATCAACGTATTTCTGCGAAGGCATCTCTTGGATTATCGAAGTATGCTGATATAACCTTCACCCAGGCGTAGCTCATGCGCCAAAATGTTTAGACGTGAAAAAGAGAAAAATGTTAACCCTGGCGTTACCCTCGTGCATCATTTTTTCGTCGTAAAAGTTTCACCGTAAATTGCTGAGGAAGAAGGAAATCTAATGAAAATAAACGTGGTAAGAGGATCGCAGTTCGATAAATAGTCAATTCCGATTTCAATGTTCGCTATAAAACGGTTCAAGAGATATATGTTCAAAAACGTGTGAAGACTGGATTACGCCTTACTGGTACATATTATCTCCATTTCATATAGTTTTTACGACATGACGATTGAATCCATCGTGAATAACCGCGGAATCAGCATGAATTAAATCTCGCGCCTGGTCGGCCCTGGCAAAACCCCAATTTTTTAGTCGCAAAAATGAAAAAATATCGAGAAATATGCCAGTAAATACGGTAGTATATGTTTGTAAGATGGTATCGCGAAACGAATCCACGAATTGGAAGGTTTTGGTGTTCGTCTGCCATACGTTATCTACTCTTCATCCCATCACTACACAAGAATTCCTTCTATATAAACCCAAAGGAAGTAATTTTAAAACAAAAATCAAGTGTAAGCATCTTTCGTAGTTCCCCTTCCTAGCCTTTCAAAAGACGCAGATCAATTAACTCCTCATTAATACGCAATAACACAATTTCCTGACCGTTCATTCAGCTGCAATCAGTTAATACTCCGAACCGAGGAGGCGAAAAATATCCGTCGGAAATTTGACGAAAAACAACAACGTGGACGGAAAAAGTAAACGACGAAAACACTCTCCTCGCTAAACCAGACGAGATGACTGAAAAAGTAAACTAGTGAAAAAATAAACAAAGAGGATGTTGAAAGAGAGAGAGAGAGAGAAAGAGAGAGAGATAGATGGATAGATAATCGTCTTTAGAGGGAGGAAGAGAAAAATAGGGTGAGAAGGAGAAAAAGATGAAGAGGGAGAGAATGAGAGAGGGAATGAGAGAGAAGAGAGGAATAGAGACGGGAGAATGAGGGAGAGAAAGAGAAGGGAGAGAGAGAAAGGGAAGGGAGGGGAGAGAGGAAGGGAAGAAGAGATGGACGGAGAGACGGAGTAAGACATGGAGAGAGACTGAGGGAGAGATGGAGAGAGGGAGGGAGTGATTGAGAGAGAGATGGAGGTGAGAGGTGGAAGGTTTGATGGAGAGAGAGAGATGGAGGTGAGAGATAAAGGGACAGAAAGGAGGGGAAAAGGGAAATGTAGAGAGACGTAGAGAGAGAGAGATAGAAATGAAGAGAGATGAAGGGGAGAGAGAGAGGGAGATAAAGAAGGAGGGAGAGAGTGTGAGAGAGTTTGGGAGAGGAAGAGGGTAAAAGAACGCAGACGGACGGGGAAGCAGATATTTCGTTGAGTGTATTGCGTTAGGTAGAGCGAGAGGAAGAGACTCGCCCTAAAATCGGCTCCGCAAGATGAGAAAGTGAAAATAGACGATCGGAAAGAGGCGTTCCCCGGAAGCGAGGAGGGTGTGTGGCAGAGGGTGAGAATTTGCGTAACATTCAATGGCAAAGCCAACAGTCATCGTATAATCTCCCTCTCCCTGCCCTCTTCCCCTTCGCTCTTCTTCGGCACCCAGCGCACTAAAATAGAGAGAGAGGTAGGGATGGTCTCTCCCTTCTACCCCCTACCCCGGCAGTTAAATACCAAACGGCCCCACCCTCTCATCGCACCCTTCCTTCTCTCCCGTAATAATACCTCCCCGTCCCCATCATTCCCCTAACGAAATTCAGCCCTTGCGTCCATCCGCCCCTGCCTCCTGTCCTCCCCGCCCCCCCCCCCCTCTTTCGCTCTCTCTCTCTCTCTGTCTCTCCCTTTTCTTTGAATATGCTCACGTCCCCGGAACAGTCGCCTGTGTATGGCCGGTGCAGTGACTCAATCAGTCAGTCAGAACTTGTAAGCAGCCAGGATGTGCGGAATGAATCATCTACCCATCATCATCCAGGACCCTCCCTCACCCTCTATCCCTCTCCCCAACCCTGTGCCTTCCTCCCCCACCTTCTCTCCTTCACCCTCTCTCCCTCTCCGTCCTCCTGGAATAAAAAGGTCTCCCTATTCCCTCCCACCACTCTCTTTCTCTATCCTTTGTGACCGCCTCCACCCCTACCTCCATTTCTCCTTCCTGTGCAGACTTTTGCAACAATGGAACCGGACAATGCCGCCCCGCCACTGTTCCTCCGTCGTGAAAGAGAGAGAGAGAGAGAAAGAAAGAAAAATTGATCCCAGAGAGGTCATTTCGATTGTTCGGCGCAGTCAAATCGTTTAGAGATGGCGTACGGATAGGTCTTTCCTACAGAGTTTGCGTCGCGTTTCGTTTTTGTTTTTTAATCGTTCGGACGGACCTGCGACACACAAAAAGAGCATTCGGGCAAATTGGCGATCGAGGGGCCTTTTTTTTTAGTCTCGGAGAATGGGTGTCTGTCCTTTTCTTGCGTCGTGAGTGTTAAAATCATATACCAATTAGGCTTGATTGAGGGTTTTACTTTCGGCCGATTTGAATGGTGGGATGGGTGGGTGGAGAGGGGAGTGAACTCAGGGGTACAGTTTAATACAGAGAGAGAAAGTTTATGGAGGGTCGTGTATTACTCGAGCTTCTCGCTTAAACGATCGGGACACATGGAGAGCATACACAGGGAGTCGTGCTCCGCTTTGATTTGATTGAAATCGGGGGTATGGGCCATTTTGAGAGCCACTTAAAAACTTTCGTCCTTGGCGCATCATTAATATTTTTTTTTCAGACTTCGGACGCTGCATTAATAAGCTATTAAAATGGCAGAACCGAAGGTTTTATTTGTTTTTAAATGCGAGGGATAGGAATTCTTGCACTTTTGTGATTTCTTAACTCTCAAACGTTAACTGTACTTTCCGAAAAGACAAACACCATGTGATTTCACTATATGGAATCACTGTGAATTTTCAAAGTGAAACTAAACAAAATATAATCGCTGAGGGTAAAAATCACGTGAAGTTCTCTCTAAAAGATATGGTCGAAAATTACTGTAGATTATATAATACGCTGCTTGATGATATTTGAAACCTTTTTTTAGAAATATTGTCTAGTTGAATCATTTCTCCCTGAAAGCGTTACCTACATCATTTATTGAACAGAATCCACAAAATTAGCTCGAAAATTGTTCGATTTTGATTGTTCACATTTTAACTGATTTTTTTCTCTCAACCTTCAAAATATTTCCTTTATTTGAATACATTTAAAAGCACTGTATGTGTTCAATCAATTTCGTACATATTTTTGGAAAAGGAGCGAGCTGAACTTCTACTTTCACTCAATTCGTTGACGGCAACATGAAATACACGCAAAATTTATCTACGGCGTCCCTGGTGCTCTTTCTATTACGAAAACAATGAAATCGCTTGACAGGTTCTAGAAAGAAAATAAACGGGTTCATCGAAATAAAAAATCGTTTCAGGGACGCTAAATAACAATTTATTGCGCTTAGATGTCCGAGCTCTCGTAAAACTCAACAACGATGCCATTGCCGTACCAATGGACCGCATTGTAAAAAAAGATCACTTTCAAATGACAGCCATGACGGATTGAAAATTCGGTCCATCTCTTTTTCTTATACGAGACTACCCTTGCCGAATTTCTCCCCAGGAATCACACGCCATATACTCCCATTCCGCCAACGAAAAGGATATTTAGATTTGAGCGTACGAAATCTCCGAGGTTGGAGATTTGTCCCGAAATCGACTGCTTATTTACCTCCATACAAGACTCGATTCTGGGAGCGGGAGAATGAAACGATCCTTGCTGCGGGAGGTCCGAAAGACCGAAAATCGAATAAAAAAGAAGGCTCCCGCCATTCTCAAACGCCTTTATGAATGGGTTGCGGATGGCGTGTTTCGCTTTTTTCCCTCCATCATCATCGGTTCCGCCACCCGCCGTCAGGAGAACCGACCCGCTTTTTAGAGGCCATTGTTGGGAGCGAGAGAGAGAGAGAGAGGGGGGGGGGGGTGGAGAAGGGGAAAGGTAGGGAGGGTAGGGGATTGAGAGGGTGGAGGGATGGGGACGGGTTGATCCACGCTATTTCAGCAGCAACATTGAAGGTCAAAGCAACGGCGGAGGAAAAAAGGAGTGGTGGGGTTTGTTACGGTCTAGAGGCAAAAAAAAGCGAGACTCCTCCAGAAAAGAAATCCTGGGAAAGCGCACACGAAATTTTCCATCTTCTCCCAACGTATTATTTATTCTCTCCGACTTGGTTAATTGGACGACATCGAATGGCAAGAAATGGAAGACGAAATGTTTCCGGCGTCCTTGACGCGCCAAAAAAGGAAGGTTTCTAATCTTAATGTAAACACATTTTTTTATTAAAGGCGATTTTTTATAGGATATGGCATCAATCAAAATTCGTCTTAAATTATTTTACAGTCGACGAATTTGTTCTAGAAAGGTGGGGGGGGGGCATAAGAAAATTTATATAAGTGCTTTTAATTAAATCTTATTTTGAAATAATAATAATTATATTTTGTAATAGCCACGGAGTCAGCCCTTAACCTCTTATAAAGCTAAAAATATTCATCATCCATTCTTGCGTTCTGTCTTACGACAGGTCCTACCAATTTCTTGATTGGTTTTGACTAGGGAATATACATGCATGGTGTGGTGGTTTCCAGTTGCTTTCCACACCGGACACACACACAGAAGGGGGGAGGGAAACGCGGTGACGGCATTTGCCTGCCCTTGGGAAGAGCACCAAGGGGGCCAATTGTCTAACGTCCTGCTAAAAATATAAGAGTAATTAAAATAATAAAATGACTATAATGATAACCAATCAAAATCCAAGGGAGAAGCCAAGGCCTTCTCCGCACCCTGCTGTCTCCTAAATGTGCCCATAAATGTAGACAGCGCAAAAAGAAAAAATATACCCTCCTTTTAGAAGATGACAATAGCGATGTTCATTTTAGAATATATATAAACAGCGACATATTTTAAATGATGGGGTCCCAAAACAATAATCGTAGTCTGGTAACCTATTCAGCACATAAAGCAATTACGGCATTCTCAGTGCAGTTTCGCTAACAGAAAAATATTGAAAGGCAGTATAGAGATGCAAGACACGTGTCACTGACGCAAACCATTCTCCTCATTCGAATTCCAAAGCTAATTACAACGTCATGTCTTCAGTAGGCAGGGGAAAAACAATTATCGGATAAAAAGTTGTACAACTTTTCCGCAGATGCAAAAACGTTCTTTCAGAGTGAACTTTTTTCTGAAACAGAACGGATATTTTTACTTCACTTTAGTCACATATTCCCCCGAAAGACAATATAGTGTGGGATACAAATGGGAATTTGATTGGTCGCCGTCGTTTTGTTTGTGAATGAGACGTATATTAAGGTACTAAGAATGCATGCGCGTGTGCCTGTGAGTATACGAGTACAAATATAAAAATACCCTCAACCTTCTGATTTCTAATATCCCATTCATATTGCTCCATGAATTCCATAACGGAGAAACATCAGATTTTTCCTTGATTTTTTTTTGTGATTACTTTATCATTTTTATCTCTTTGAAACGCAACGAATTTTGTTTTTGGATGCAATAATCTGTTCGCTGCTCTCTATGCCTTTCCCTTGCTGTGATATTTCTCTTCCAGTGGCACTAAAATATTCTTTCCATTTCCATCTTTTACCTATCAGAAGTCAGAAGCTATACCGTTTCAATTGTTTGAACAACTTATCTATTTAGCTGCTAAATTATAACTTTTTCCATTGTGCATACATCCTCTATCGGGCTCATCAGTCAGAGTTCCATACCTTGATATTAGTTCAACTTTATTTAGCCTATCTGCGAAGATGCTAGTTTATTGGATGAAACATGAAAAATGAAATTTAAAATTATATTTTGCGCAAAGTTATAACATAAATATATTAGGAATATTTCTTCAAAATGTGCAGCATGTTCAACATTGACGAGCCTCCAATAAGAATCAACGCTCATAAAATTCATGATCTCACCTGCTTGCTAAACAATAAGCCATTACTTTTCAACAAGTAATGAAAATGTTATACTTTTGGGCGAGAATTACTTGGCTTACGTAGTTAATAAAAAAAACACCACAACCAGATTCACAACGAACGTCATGTATATTTCTATAAGGGATGTTTGAGTTTACTCAGATCTGTACCTGACGACGGCGGGTATACGCCGATATCCCAGTCGCATCTTAAGGATATCTGCACATTTAACAAAAATATAGAAGTTGCTTTATATCAAATAAAATATTTTAAAATCTAGGTTAGGAATTAAGATGGCGGAGTGTAATTGAGGTTTTTCAGAAAGTCAATTATCCTGCGGGCAAAAATAAAAAAACTATAACTGTCCCCGGTAGATATATTTACATTTTTTCAAGATATTTTTTTGCATTACCATTTTACATTATTTTTTTCCATCTACATCTTCATCAGTCTGCATTTTCATTTCTGCAACTGCCATCTTTAATCCAAGACTTCTTTCTTTATATTCATTGTTTGAAGTGCATATTTTCCAAAACTTGTAAAAAAAACATTAGGTCAATTCCATTTCAAAAGTGAATTCTCTAACAATGTAGAGAGCTGATTTAAGAAAATATGTAGCCTGTATTTAGTTTTCTGAAAAATAAAACGAATTTTTATCTGCGATCGCAAATTTTCACAACACCGAGGTTATCAATTACTGTTTTTGATGCAGGAGTTTTATGTTGCTATACTATAGCCGATAACAACAATTTTTGCGCGTGAGAAACAAAATAACGCACTGTTTTCGGCATGTTTTTGAAAAAACTGCGTAAACCGAGATCGTTGTGCATATTTACGGTTTTATTTTATTTTTTAAACTGCTTTCCCTTTAACTTTCCTATTTCAAACCCTCGTGTTTACGGGAAAACAGACGATCGATAAATATTACAACGATCGAATAAAGTTTCCGGCTGGAGCAAAGTACAGCGAAAAAAATCAACAAAAGCGTACGGTACGTAAAAAAAATCCCCCTTCACCCAGTGTGAGTAATGCTCTCCCATTCCGCGGTTGATTACATTATCAAATGAAGTTAGGAAACGTGAGTTCGACTCAAATTCCAGACGCACATTTACAGATCCCCATTTGTTAGATCGAAAGCCCGTGTCGCCCTAGCAAGCTGGAAACTACAATCATGTGTGTCGTCCACATAGCGGGAGGTGCATAAAAAAATATTTTGTATCCATGGGGAGAAAATTTACGTCGCACTCATTGGAGAGCCCTTTCACCTCGCACAAAAAGTAAATGCGTTATTTTTTTGGAAGCTATAAAGAGTGTGAATTTGTATTTGTCGAGAAAAAGTGATAGACGACAACTCATTTAAACATTTTTTGACTAAAATTACATAAACGTGAGCACAGATGCTCATTTATTTCTTTGCCAAACAAATATTTTTACTATGTCCATAAGTGAAATGTTGTAAAATATTCATCGGAAAAAATACCCATAAAATTGTATTAAAAGTTGAAAATAATACTCAAAATTCTTTATCTGCAATTTATGTCACCACTATGTTTAAAGTTAACACCCGTGCTGATTTCGACAATGATATGTCAATTAACTGCACCGATTCAGATATAAAATAGTGTTTTACTTTTTATAAATAATGCTGTCACATTAGTCACTTCTCTACATTTTGACACCACTATTTCTGTCTCCCTTAATATAAACCGTTTACCTGACTGTATTAAGCAGTGTAAGTAAGTACCGATTGACTGAATTTTAATTGTAGAATATTGGCCACAGCTAACACAAATGCTTCTTTTAACTTGTAAATCTGATGGGATATAATTTATCAAAAGAAGGTTTTAATGGTTATTAACACGAATCTATATACTATTTCCGAATATGATGCTTTTTTATGAGGAAAAACCTTACACATACTACGAAAAAATCCGCCACTTTATCTAAGATACCTCGTTCTTATAACGATTGGTATTCAATTTTCGATGCCGCTATATTTTTACATCATGCTCATCATTGGATTTTGATATTAACGTGGGCTATCGCCATACACGAATCAGAACTGGAATCGATTCGAATTCACAAAACGCGTGAGAGATGCGTGCGCACTTGATAATAACCGATATTTGTAGTTGTTTCGGAAAATTTAAGTTGAACATAGATAAAAAATTAATTCATTTTTAATGCGGTAGTTATTTTTAAAACTTTTCTCGAGGAGAGGATTTCGAAGTCGAGGTAAACATTTCCGTTATCGAAGCGGATAGTATAATATTAGTCTTTGCCAGCCCCTTCATTTAATTAACTTAGCTTCTCCAACATCATGAATAATAAAATTTGCTACATAACTAACTTTTCTTCAAACTTTTAGAGAGTGCTTGTCCAGAGTTCGTTCAAAATCTTCATTACGTTTTTTCTATAATTTACCCTAGTCATTCAGCATAATAAATAATACATTTGGCAAATTTGCCTTCCATTTAAATATTTAACGGTATTTGTTCGATGGGTTTAACGAAATCCTGTAAATACAGTATCTAATCTTATGCAAGCCGCTTTTCCCGTCCATTTTACTAGTCCTAACTTTGTCCATGTTTTATTATGAAATATAAAATTATATCAAAAATGAAATATTGAGCTCACCTTACGGTTACAATGAAAGTGACGATCGGGATTAGGTCGGCGAGGAAACTTGCGAAAATCAGATGCAGATTTTGGCTACAAAGTTGCCATCCTCAGTGGCGATCCTCCTATGAAAGATTCTAAAAAAGAACGAAGACAAACCCATTGAATGAGAGCGACACTAAACTTCTATACGGTAGTATGGTCCGTTTGCTCATGAAACTTGGAAAATTTGTTTTTGCACAGTTTACAGTATTACATATTTTTTTAAAATATAACAGTGAAAAGGCTGTGAGCTGACTCACAGAGTCACGCAGCGAAGGGATTTTGGGTTCACTAATAGCTTAACATTGCATAACGACTGGTTTTGCTGAGTTTTTAGGCGTTCTGTGCACGAAGAGAACAGAGTGAGCGCATATAGGTGGTTTCCGTCCGTCCGTCCGCATGTTTAAACTTGGGAACCGTTGGACGTATTTAGATGAAATTTGGTATCTATTGGGGAGTTTTACTAAGATTTGCCGACCAATTCCAATTTTGATTAAAATCGGACGATAACTACAACCGCTTTAAATGAAGACCTAAATGTCTTTTACAACGTACGTTTCAACTCGGAAAACGCTGGACGTATTATAAAGAAATTTGGTATTAAGGAGTTTTACTAAATTTTTTTGACCGATTCCAATTTTGGTTAAAATCGAACGGTAATAACGACCACTTTGCATGAAAACCTACATGTAGTTTACAACACGTTTCAACCCGGTAGCGGCAGGACGTATTTTGATGAAATTTGGTATCGGGAAGTTTTACTAAAATTTTTGTCGATCTCAAATAACCCATTTGGAAACTCTGTGTACTCCAACATGTAGTACACCTTTCCATTCTTGTTTAAATATAAAAGAAGCTTTGAATTATATCTCTGGGGAAAGTGCTGATTGAATATAAAGACGGGCGAAGGGGGTGAAATGCTAACCAATACAGTTCCGTTCCCGTTGAGCATAAGTTAGCTATCTCGTTGAGCTATTTGCGGCATTCAGTCAGCAATAAGTGCAAACTCTAAGGAGGATTCCATGATGAATGTTGAAAACAAATAACAAAATGACATTGAAGAACTATATTTCCCTAATTGCAAAAAAACCTTTTAATGGTTAATTCACTAGAAAAAATTCGAGCTCGTTTTATGACTGAAAACAGTTTCAAGAAAAAGCACTTACGCTTTTAGAATCCACTTTTGGTGAATCGCCACTGAAGACGGCTGAGCTGTGGCTGAAATGCGCATCTGGTTTATCATAACCTTGTTATTGCTATTGCAAATATCTAACATAAGTATATATATTTTTAATTTTTCAATTTTTTATATTGCAGTGAATATTCTTGAACTTTTCATATTTATAAAAAGCGCTTTATGAGACAATCGTTACATAGAATTTTATTGATCTTACAACACGCAGCATCTAGCACCGACGATTCTAAGCACTCGGGAAGAAAAAAAGGTCGAAAACTCGCATCCGCTTGAGATTTCCACGCGTATTCGAGCGAGCCATTTTGAAGGTGGCGCATCCGTCTCCCGGGGAGCGAATTCCCCAAATTATTTGGATTACAGGATGACGTCACTTTTTTTTACTCTCCTTTCTCTTTTCCTCTAGCCAACGCGGCCGTCGCTTCCCTTCCCGCGTTTTCAACGAAAGACGGGAAGCGAGGATACTTTTCAAGAGAAAAAGAGAGTGGGGAAGGAGTGGAGACGACAAAAGTTGTGGAGAAAGAGGGGCGGAGGGAATGTTCTTACGGATGTTCAACTGTTTACGTTCCAAAGTCACGCGGAGGCAGCTGTGCCTGTTGAATTCATTGATGGCGGAAACTCGAGTTCTTTTTTTTCGCCTTCCTCACTTAATTTTTTTCACCGAGCGAGTTAAGGAGGGACGTAAAAGTGGTTCATGCTCTTCTCGTTTTATTTTGGTTTCGAAGCGTAGGATGAGGTGTCTCCCGACGGATACTTTTACCGCCCGCAAGGTTGCGGTCATCTCGACCTCCTTCCACCCGTCGCGTTTCTGAACTCTTGTATTTTTCTAAAAATATTACGCTGACGTGCAAAAACCGCAAGGAAAAGCGTGAGAAAATGTCTTGACGGCAAGTATCCACCGACGAACATTCTAAACTCTTAAGATCATCGTCCCAGCAGCGACAAAAAGATGATTGTTTCCACAAACCGGTAGGTTGCTGTTCGTAAGAATTTAATGCATCCCACGCGGAGTTATCTTACGCAGTTAAGGCACGTTTAAGAAAAATGTTTTCAGCACGAACGTCATAGCAGCCGTAAGGAAGCGTGTTTTATTCCTTCATTATCAAATAAGCGTGCACATTGCTTTCTTGAAAAAATAACTGGGAGAATGATTTCGAAATTAGAGAGTTGAATCACACAATTTTTATGTTTTTAGGTAATTTTTTCGTTATAAAATTGAGTTAATGAGAACCTAGAGAAAAAATCCGTCCAATTTACATTTTATTTAGGAGCAAAAACGAAACCTATTATATCTGTCTGGATTGTAAAGCAGACAAACAATCAAGTCATGGGGAAAATTACGGAGAATTAACTTCAAATAGTTTTTAAATGCATACGAGAGGAAATTATGTAAAAAGGAATTTAAAAATCCCTTCATTCAGTAAGTTGAGGACCCGCATTCAGTCATTAGATGAAACATGTGAAATGTTGGTTATAAATATTTACTTATTTAGAACAATAAGAAATGCTTTATTACAAATACCAATGTGGGCTCCAGCGGTGAATCACCAAACTTAGCGTCGCATCATTCCGTGCAGAAAATATCACTGATGATCTTGAAGAGTAAAAATGAAGATTCTGCCTTATATAAATGAATGTTTACGAATTATGGTTCATTTTTCTCAATTAACTTAATATGGGCACCAAACCTCGGATATAATGGAAGCTATGCAACATAACGCATAGCGTCGTATGATTTTATTCTGCATACAGTTACATTGCAGCCTAATATTGATAAATATTTTTGATAAATTCAAATAAGATAATCCGTTTAAAAGTTGCAAATGAAGTGCCTTGTTAAAGTATTAAAAAATATTTACTCGTGGCGTTCCACTGGGGATGGTTCCTTTATAACTCTGCAGGTGATATTTCACAACAGGTTTTTAGTCGTTTTATGGAATTACTTACATCACACATGATATTTTCTAAAGATAGGATAATAATCTACACCTTTCTTGTGACTAACTGCGACTGAATTTATAGCGGTAAGATGAGACGAATTACTCGAACTACGGCACATTTGTTAACGAGCCGAGAACGTTTTCATAAATCATGCAGACATATCGCGCGCAATCGCCAAAGTTCATTCACCCACCGTTAGAGACCACGAAACGCCAAGGTTTTTCGAGCAGCCTCGAGTCCGGAGACGGACAATTTCACGCTTCGCGGTTGAGACACGCGATCGCTGATCGAATGCGATACCTCGCTTGGGCGGGAATATTTCAAGCGAGTAGAAACTGCGCCTCGCCATCCTCTATACTTTCTCCACATACGTAGTATAGGGGAAAGTATTGTATTCATGAAAAAAATCGACTTCGACATTTCAACGGAAATACGCGTTTTTTGGTCCCTTAAACACGTTTTGATCATTTTCTCGATTATCTCTGAGTGTATGTTAGTGTGTATGTGATAGCTTTTTGTGGGTGCTCTAACTCAAAAACTATTAATCAGGTCAACGCGAAAATTTATATTTAATATTTTTGTGACAGTTACAAGAACTAATTAGTTTTTGGTAAAAATCGGTCAACCGGAAGTGGGTGTTTACTCTTGTCACTTATCCGTTATTTTTAAACATTTGCTTTGATATTTGATAAATGTAATAATGTACTGGAATAAAAGTTGTAGGAAATTTAATTTTCCACAACCTTTTCTCGAAATAATTTTCCATATAATGCATTGTTTAGGAGATATCTTATATTTTTATCTGACACCACCACGCCACCTACCGACGAGTATTGTTAATAATTGACGCTTAGTTACGTCTTATTAACGCTCCTTTTTCCTTTCTTAATTGTTGGAGCTTTGTGGCTATATCCAATATTAGAAGGCTATGGTTTGAGTTTATTTCTGTTATTTGTCAAGTCGAAAATTTTCTCGCAGTTTCTTAAAATATTTATTATTATGTAACCTATTTGGAAATTTTAGAAATATTACAGATATGGAGAAAGCCCTATGGTGGCCACATCTGACTTTTTATTTTTACTTGCGTCCCTCTTCCCCGCCCACCTCTCGTCCATCGATGCGCTGGAGATAGCACCTACTAACACGCATCGCGGCGGAATCAAATCGTGTAACGACTCGAACAGATACAGGATTAGAACCAGAAAGGATTCGACACATTGAACAACAGAGAAATATATATGTCGGAATTTTTTGCTGAGGGTGTTTTAGGAGCATTTGAAACATCCACGCGCGTCGGAAAATACGATCACGACAACAAAATACGTGAGATCGATCGCATAAGAGACGGATATCGAGGCTCGTTCACTTATACTAAAATCAGGGACCACGAGAAGGAAAAGCGTACTCCATAAATGGAATAAACAGAGATATCAACGGCGTTCTTTATGGAAAATGCATATGTAACGGTATCAAAAGAATGGACAGTTCTTCAAGATATATCTCCGAAACTATAAGTTGTAATTATATGATCCTGCGGACCTTTTTGTGCTGAATGTTACCCTCTATCCGAATAAGTTTTTTTTTTAAATCCATACCTCACGGATCATATAAGAACTTGGAGAGAGAAAATATGGCATTTAATTGTTTCTTGATGGATCCCATTTAACGAGATACGAGTATAAGTTAAGTGATTATGCAAAGTGAAAGTTCTAATTGACGGATTCAATTTAAAATCACAATTGGGCGATACATTTTAATAAGGATCACTAATACCTTATTTAACTTAAATCCACCCAGTAAACACGCCGACGGACGGGCGGAGGAGAGGTGCCCATAAGGCTTACCGTTTCTACCGTTCCGCTGGTAACGAACGCCTACTAACTGTAGAATCGAACCTGCTAGTGAAAATTTATATGAGAAATTTTGGTGCATTCTATTCCCTAACACCCGCCAATATGATGAATTCCAGCACAAAATGTTGATGTAGATAGGAACAATGAGAAATTATTTTAGTTGGATGGGTAGGGCATAACTTTAGTAGTGATTATTCTAATCAGCGAAAGGCATGATGTCGCAACCGCCATTGCAACAGCCTTCAGTAATGATGCTATGATAAATACTCGATCATTACGAGGTTTAAGGTTCACACATCACCTCGTGGGAGAAATTCGTAATGAGGACGGATAAATTATGACCATCTACGTGAAGTGTAGCGTTTAGGCTCAGCAAATTTTTCCCGTTATCTTGGAATTCGTAATAGAATATCGAAAAAGATGGAGGAATTTATATTTAAAAAGAATCAAAATTATATAAATCAACATTTATATTTATAATTTGAAAATGTTCCTTTTTAAGTCGCGAGACGTGAAAACATGAAGTTTAGATGCTTAACGTAATGCAGTACATTGTTTCATTCGATCTCTTTTGTTTACGAAATATAATACTTAAAGACATTTTTTGTCATGCTCTTATTATCATTATGAAGAAATGTGATTTATTTTATCCTGATGCTGTTATTGCAACTTGTGCACTAGAAAAAATCTATTGACGTCATGGATAAATAAATATCGAAATAAAGATTACCTGCGAGAGGTTATCTGAGTATACTAAAATTCACACGAAGAAAATTCATAGTTATGGTAAAATAAACAACTTTAGTCGATATATTTCCCAAGAAAAACTTTGCTCTGAATGAAAAAATAAACAGGCATTCTTTAGGAGTGATTCGCACGTTTCACCATCTAGTTTTAAAGACGGTAAGCATTATGCGGCTACCGAAGGAAAAAATCAAAAATAAGATACGAAATATTACTCCAGAAGTTTTTTTTTTCAAACATTCTCCTCCACGAGAAAAAAAATGAGCCGATCTTATAATAAAGCAGCTCGCATTTGGTACCGCGTAACAACAAGTGTGAGAAAAAGAGACCTTGCTCTCTCTCTCTCTCTCTTCGTTGGCTTGGTAAGTAGTTTTACCACAAATATAGGCCGTCCCTCGTGATAACACCCACGTTCCCGGCCGGTCAGAAAGTGCTCAATTACAATGGGAGTTGTTAATTATATTCACATACTTTTAATACCTTGCGGTTTTTGTGATTTGCTTATAAGTTTAAAATTACTATAACTACTAATTAATATAAATACAATACAATAAACATGAAAAAATAGGAAATATGTACATTGGTAAGGTAGTTAAGTCAAAAAGATACCAGCTAGCTATTGTTATTTTTTATTTTTATTTTGCATTTTTCATTTTTTTACCTCATTTTTATTATTTTATTATTTATTTTTGGCTATATATATATAAATTTTTTTAAATTTTTTATTTATTTCTTATTATAATATTATTATTATTATTTTTTTCTTTACTTTTCCCCCTTTGATAGATAACACGCAATATATTCCCCTTTCCTTCCAACCCTTCCGCTGGACGAGGAACCCTAATAAGGATACGCCGCAGCCACGTACGCCTCATACTGCTCGAGTAGGAGGAAGGGGAAGGGCGAACACCTACCAACCCTACTCGGCGGGTGCTAGATCTAGGAAGACGAGCACCGAGATGTCGAGAGGAAATACACTCCGCGAAGTTGGGAAGGAAAGTGAGGTCGAGCCGAATTATTAATCGCGCCGTCCAGGATCCAGCCGCAGATGCGGTAGTCGCTTGTTTATCTTGATTCCTCTCCCTCAACCGAGCGCCACCCCCACACTCTCCTCTCCCCCCCCCCGTTCTTCCCCCGACACCCGCCACTCGTAATTGATAGGACACACCCGGTTACTGGAGGGAGGGATGCGAGAGATGGTTTCAGCTGCGCGCCCAGCGTGTTGGCGGGGGAGTATAAAGATGGCGAATGCGTGCGTGTGTTTTTGCGGAATGTGGGGCAAACAAAAGAAAAATGACTGCGATGGCTCGAAGAGGGAGGGAACTTTTCGCGGCGGTGCGAAATGGTCCACATCATTGTGATGCGGCTTTATTTATTTTTTTCAACTTTTGTCTGTACGGGACTTTAAAGTCCCACATCTTCGAAAATGATACGAAACTTAATCGGGAGTTAAGAAACTGACCGATATCTCATTTTTCTTCAAAATAGGGGTTTCAAGCATGCGGCTCGCAGACCTCATGCATTATTCACCTGTCAAAATATTTTTAAATAATGAAAAAATTAAAAAAACAGTATATTAAATCAACTCTCCCAAAATATCCGCGTTATTTTTCATTACAATTTAAAACAATCTAAGCAATTGTGTTACGGAAGAATGCAGAGGCGGCCCGAGGAATTTTGGCGAGCCGAGAGAGATTGAACTTCAGCGCCCCCTCCGTTATTGTTTGTTGAGATATTTACAAAGCACATGTTAATTTACTCATCCCTCTGTAAAAATTATTGATAATGAAAAATTAAAAGGAATGCCATCAATACTCGAGCCTGTTTATCGATATAAATTGATATACAATATTATTAACTCGCAAGTAATGCATAGATCAGGATTGTGCCCCAAAAACTTTGGCGTCCCGTAGCTCGGGCCGGATCTGGAAGAATGTCCTTAATATGCAGCCCGTGAATTTGGTACCAAACGACCCACGTACGATACCCTTGGTATTGACAGAAGCACCTAAAACTTCTTCTATTGAATATATGAAGTATTTTTAGTCTTTTGATTTTTCCAGGGCACCTTGCCAGTTAAAAGAGAGTAGATTGCTTTAACATCACGTAGATATTTGTGCCATGATTAAAAATAATATTGCTGAATTGAGTATATGAGGGGGATGAATGAAAAATAAAAAAATAACCACGTGGGTGTTTTTGAGTGGGTGCGTGTGTGTTTTTGCGTGGGTGCGTGTGTTGGCGAGGCGCTTCATTTTCGGAACCACAAATTAATCTACAAGAATAAAGAAAGGGAAGGATAAAATGGCGGAGATTCTTTTGAGCGGACGGAAAGTTATCTAACGAGATCGACGCTTAAAAATAACGGAGAAAACGTGGGTGTTGACAAATAGGAAGACCGGCGCTAATTAACCAAACAAAAGGTGACGTCACTGTGTTTTCCTTCATTGCACACACACATATACACAAACGCCTACCCGTGCGCATGTAAAAATCCTTGACAAAACAAAGATTTCGTAAAGCGTTACTCGGATAGGATGTTCGCGTTGGATTAAATTTCGCAGGAGAGTTTTCTCGTCGCTCATCTGGGGTGGAGAGAAGAATATTGACTCAGTAAATAGTGCGGCGGAAATTAAAACGGTAATTCACGGCTTCATAGACGATGACAAGAGGTAGGGTGACAACAACAAAGACCATTTAAATGACTGGTATAGTCTTCTGCGTCAATCAAATAAAAGACGATTCAAGGTGCTCACAATGCTATTTTATTTGCATAGACTGATCATAATTTTGATTTAATCAGATTTTTCAAGTTTAAATTATACATATACGAGTTAAAATATCTGATGCGGCCACCACATGACTTTCTCCATATCTGTAATATATTTCTAAAAATTCCAAATAGGTTAAATGATAATAAATATTTTCAAGGAACTGCGAGAAAAATTTAAAGATTTTATAAAGAACAGAAATAAACTCAAACAGTAGCCTTCTGATATTGGATATATCCACGAAACTCCAACAATTATGAAAATAAAAAGGAGAGTTAACTAAGCATAAAGTGTTTACATTAATCGCTGGTAGGTGGTGTGGTGGTGCCAGCTGAATAAATAGTTTTTAAAATATCTCTTGAACAATGTATTATATGAGAATGTCTTTCTAACAAACGTATAACATTAAATTTTATGCAACTTTTATTCCAGAACATTTTTACATTCATAAAATATTAAAATAAATATAAAACAAGTTGGGATGTACACGGGTTACCCGTGGTACAGAAGTGCTTTACGTAGTATAATCGTATATTAATATATTGCTTTGAAAACAAAATTACATTTTGAGTATATACATAGACGTTTGGCTCAACCTTATGGAATTTACTCATAATGAAAACAAGAACTTTACTTTCACAAATTTGTGGGAGTAACTAAGTTCTTGATTTCATTATCTTTCCCTATATTGTGGCAGCCCTGGTTTTTAGTTCCGTTTTAAACATATTCATTTTCTTTTGTCATTCTATACTCTCCCAACAAACAAAATTTCTTTGATATCCGTTTAGTCAATATGTACTTTCGAAATTAATAGTTACAGTCAAATTCTAACTTTGATATTATGGTAGCCCTGTATAGTCGACCTGGTTTGAATATAATCATTTTGTTATTTATTTATATAAAGATTATATACATCATATTTGGTTAAAATCCATGCCGTCAGTTCTCTAGAATTATGTGTAAGATAAATATTATTTTAGTTTTTACTGTGGTAGCCGTGCTCTTTAGCTCCGATTTAAACATCTTGATTTCATTATGGTATGTTGTATACATCTTATATACAAAATTTTATTGAAATCCGTTCGGCCAATTCCTTCCAACTCTATAATTAGTAAAAGAATTTAATTTGTAATTGTGGGCCCCTGTTTAGCTGATTCAGTTTAAATATGCTATTATGGTTTTCTATATATGTGTACATTATAAGTATTATAATTTAGTTCAAATTGATGTAGACATTTAAACACAAATATGTGTAAAAATAATGTTTTTTATTTTTTGGATTTTGGCAGCCCTTCTTTCCATATCTATACTAAACATCTTGATTTTATTTTATATATTAAACGCCTCCTTCCTACAAAATGTCATTGAAATCGGTTAAGCAAATTCATTCCAAATTCATAATTACAGAAAAGTTTAACTTTGTAATTGTGGCACCCCTGCATAGTCGACTCGGTCCAAATATGCCGATTTGGTTATTAATTTATGTGAATATTATATGTAATAAATTTGGTTGAAATGGGTTAAGCCAATTATTCCCTGATATATGCGTACGGACGGACATCACGAAGATAATAGTGCTTTTCAGCAATGACGAAAAGCACTAAAAACGGATGTGACAAGAGTAAACGCCCACTTCTGGTGAAATGGTGTTAGCTAAAATATAATGTTCTTGACTTGTTAATACAAATGCTAAATATAAAATTTTATGCTGATCGGAATATTAGTTTTTGAGTTAGAGCGCCCACAAAGTTCCGGTCACAGGCACACCTACAGACATCATCGAGAAAATAGCCAAAATGTGTTCAGGGTGCTTAAAAGCATGTATTTCCGTTGAAATCTCGAATTTGATTTTTTTCTCTATGATTCGTATATGGAAAAAGTAAAAAATCGGTGCATCGTATATTGCGCTCTTATCCTTGAGTCTTTGACCCATACAGTAATGCCATCGGTTACACAAGCAGGAATTAACGAGCGGAAATTATTTCCTTGCAATTTGTCTGGGCGCTTACTCTGAGCACCAGGGTCCTTGCATGACCTCAGAGAAATGGGGAAGAGCTCGATTTCTTATACGGTAAAGGTACGTAATCGGGAAATGTGTGCATTTACCGGTGCATATTTACCACCAAGCTCGGTAAATTAAGTTTAAGTTTCCAGAAATACGTATTATCCGTACATTTCCCGGTAAATGTGTACTTTTACCGATGTACCTTGGTAAATGTGGAAATAAGTAAGAATGAGAAATGCTACACTTTAATAATTACGTTAATTTATAACAAAAATCATCGAGGGTTGGGTTCCACTGATATATATTAAGATGAACGCTTCCCAACCCGAGGGAGGAACACAGTGAAGGTGAGGAGGAACCAAAAACACTTCGACTAACTTACCCAACCCGGTGGGGCCGAGTAAAATTTTCCTTCAAGTTCAAATAAGTCGCTTAAACTTGCCACCAAAAACATTTATGTTCAAACAAAAACGAGATCATTCTCTCTCGTTTCCTCTTGGCGTAAACTACAAAATATTTTCTGTTGGTCGCATGTTGGGTTTGAAAGTTAGAAATGATGTATCAGGTTACATCCAAACGAGAAATTTTAGAATGGATGAACCTTGTATCGCGCTCGCAAGATCCGATTGGGGGACTATTTTACCTCTGGAATATTTTACCCCAGAGAGATCCATAGAGATATTTGAAGCTTTTCAGCCTATCATGGGATATATAATGAGGTAGTTTCCCCTTGCTTTCCTCATCGCAGTTTCACAGAGTGATTACCCATCTGTAGCTGTTCAGATCCACATGATCACCATCTACAGAGGTACTGTGCAAGCTGCTGCCCTTGCACAGGGGGATGTAAAACTCCCAAGACTGCTTCTTAGTCTGACTCTTCCCCTCAGACCAATCCGGCTTGGATGGTCCTACCAGGAGAATTATCTCCCACCGGCATAGCTCTTTGGTTCATAAGAGTACACAAACCCTCCCACTTCTGTAAGGTTATGTATTCCTTAGAGAGGGCCGTGGATTATAAGCATTGCGTAATTTTCACAATGGCAAATACATTGAAACACAAGAAACAAAGGTGTTGTGATGATTTGTTATGCATGCTCGCATAAATCTGAAATTAAATTTTGACATCCAAGAATGGAGAATCATGCCAGCATGATAGCTTGATAGCTTTTGGTTAAAGCACCTATCTTGCCAACGGGGAGACCCGGGTTCGATTCCCGGTCAAGTACGGGATTTTTTCTCCTTCTCAAATGTCAAAATTTAATTTCGCATTGAAACACTTTCACGTTGAAGAAAAAACATGGTTAAAACGGAATTTATGATGCCTATTTATTTTCCACATCAACGCGGATGAGTTGCTCTTTGTGTTCCGAAATTTCATAACTTAGCGTTATAAAATGTTAAAAATGCATCCGAATTGAAGACTAAATTGATCACGAGCATTTGTGTGGTAAAAATAACGCCTGTGCATACTAGGCCAGGGATCGGCAACCTTTTCTGCTTGGGGGGCCACGTTCGTAATGTGAATGCTTCGGAGGGCCGCATTGAAAGTAAAGAGAGCTTAGCCGGGCCGGATGAGTGTTCACACATCCGAAGTCATCCAGAGATTCTGTGGTCTCATTTTAGTAAAAATCATATCTAAATAATTTGCTAGCGTTAAATATTCATCAGAAAAGGTTTTGGGACCAAACTTTTGCTGGAAAAATACAAACTTTTCTGTTAAATTGTACCGATTATTTTTCGATATGATTTCACGGGCCGCATAAAGCGCCCTAGGGGACCGCATTCAACCCACGGGCCGTATGTTGCCGACCCCTGTACTAGACTATAACCAACATTTTACGAGATATGAGGAAGAGTTTGCGTTAAGTGGAATCCCTGATTATGTTATGTAAACCATTTATGCCATTTTCTTGTTGCCTTTGGCCATAAGTCCTTAATACTGAATTTCATGAAAATCTGTTCTATAGAAGCCGAGAACGAAATAAATAACGTTTTTTATTCTTATCGTCTTATTTCGGCTACGATGCAAAATCGCTCATTTTCTAAGTGTAAATCATATTTATTGGAAATTTTTAGCTTTTTAACGATATGTTCTTGCAGACTGTGTCATTGTTAAACCTCGAGATTGTTTTGTCGTCTTAGTCCTTATAATATACTACTATAATATACTTGCATTCTTCAAGCATTTCATCTCACCTTGAAAAAACATTAAAATTTAAAAAAATATATCATTATTAGATGCTTTTTTAATTCAAAAGATTTCACGTCTGCACCGATTGCCTTTCTTTACTTATGGAACAATATTGGAGCATAACAATCCCTAAAATTTGCAATTTTAAGAATATTATACTTTTTCCATTGGGGGTACTAATGCCACACATTTCTGCCACATTTTAAAGTTATAGCACATCTAGAAGTGAAATAATATTTATGTAATTGTTTAAATTTTAAAAAGGTTTTAAGGGCCGCAATAAGAACTTAATGGAGATATGCAAATATTTATTTGTGCATTGGCACTAATCTCTAAATTACTTAAAAATTTTATCCCCCTAGCTCACCCCATAGTACCTAAACATTTATCTATATGTTTAAATTTTAAGAATTTTTAATAGCTAAATAAAGTAAAATATCAAAATTTCTATAATCCCCATTTGGTTTTTTTTTACAAATTTAACTTTTAAAAAATTTCAGCTTCGTAGCACATTCGAAAATACACAATTTTGAAAAAATTGTTTAAACATTTGCGGATTTTTAGCGGCCGCATTGTTGAGCTTTTTCAAGTTTTTCTTTTTTCTACATAGAATTTGATACAAAATATTTGTAGAATTTTGCATCTACAAACTTATAATTTCCTATATAAAAATTATTAAATTTTAATGTACAAATGGGGTAAAAACAACCCCTAAAAATTAACAATTTCAAAATTTTCGATTTTTCTGATTTTTTGTGAGCAAAATCCTATAATCGTGCAGACTTTCAGCTCCCTATACATCTTAGATTGGTCTACACACATCTTTTCCCCATGCTAACTTATGGGAGATTTTCCGGGGCATCTGGAGTCGAACCTAGGACTCTGAAAGCAAAAATAAACTTTTTCAAGATTTTAATTTTTTATATACAATTTCCTACAAAATGTTTGCAAAATCTTATACCTACGACTTATAATTTCCGATATAAAAATGATTAAATTTACAAATGTGGTAAAAATTTTTAATTTTATGGATGGTTGTGAGCAAAACCCTATAATGGTGCAAAATTTCAGCTCCCTATTTCTCTTAGATTGGCATACACACTGGTATATCCTTTCCCAATGCTAACTTATGGGAAATATTCCGGGTAAGCAAAAATGATACCAATTCCTCATAGGTATTGCGGTCCTCTAGCAACACTCAATCTTTCATTTCTCCAGCTTATTGACAAGTGCCCGAAATTAATTTAAAAAAATGGCGCAATGATTTTCTTACGGGAAAAACGCAAAATTTGGAATTTCTTGAGTCGAACCCATATCACTTAGGCGAAAAGATTTCAGATTTATAGAGCATCCAGAAGTACCTAAGAGTTTTATGACAGTGAGTGAGTGAGGCACAAGTAGCTTTATATAATAGATGCTTAAGGAAAGCGTGCTTTGAATGCTTAAATACGAGAGAAAGGAGAGAGGGGAAGAAATAAAGGAGAGTGAGAGACAAAATTAAATGTTCCATAAATTATAAATAATTTCGGACGTATAAAAATTGTATAGCGTAATGTATTTCTTTCTCATGCAATTTTGATTCGACCAAAACTATTTTTACTGTCTGGAACACTCAATTATGTGAATTTTATATTTATTGTTTACTTTTTAGTGCATATAAAAGTTGGTTTCATTAATTTTTTATTTCAATTAAAATTAATACTTAATTCACGTCATATTTGACTGGAAATTACGCTAGTTTATGTATATATTTTCTCTCTATCCGAGAAAGCGTCCCGGGGCATCTACTCCCCCTTTAATCCGACCCTGTTCCTAAATAGTATTTCATGCAATTTCGGTGTTTCTTTTGGGAGAAATATCGCCGTATAGCAAAGTAAAACGTCGGTATGACCATTCTGGAGTTGAAAATTTTTCTAATTAAAAATAACCAAAATACAGTAGTCTCGATAATCCTACCTAAACGGGAGCGAGGAGTGGTCGGATTACCGGAAACGTCGGGCTATACGGAAAAGAACGGGGCGAAACGAAACAAAAATTTGAAGTGTAACATAACTATGAAATCATGTTTATTAATAATTATTCTACAGAACAGCTAACAAAATAGAGTACAAAACTATTATTTGAAGTTACAGTTATTGTTAAAAAAATTGAGTAATTGAGGTTTGTTTCCAGGCTCGGCAGCTGAAGCTTCAGCCCGAGAATCTAAAGTTTTTGAAGGCAGCATTTTATAGTTTAAGCCTGTCTCGTCGCAGTTATATATATGCTCGCTTAACAATCCTTCCTTTTCAATGAGATAACGAAATTTCGCTTTAAATTTCAAAACTTCGTCCGAATTTGCCGATAACTTTTCGCCACAGATATTGAGCTGCCTATGGCTATGTCGGATTAAGCGGAATGCCGGAAAATCGAAGGTCTGATTATCGGGACTCTACAGTACTATTAGAAGTTAATCTATAAAAATGTAAGAAATAAAATTTAAAAAGAGCTCGGAAATTTTGGCCTTGTCAATCAATAATAAAGCAATCAAAATCACTCCGACAATAATAAATGCCCGTATTCATGAGACGCCTTATCAACCGAATCGTCGCCGCATAAACTAAAATGCGAAAATGGAGAGTTTTGAGAGAGAGAGAGAGAGAGAGAGAGAGAGAGACAGCGCTTCAATCGCGAATCGAATCGATCGAAGATCCAAAAATAAATAACGGCCTCCAGCGTGAGGGAAGGCATCAGTTTGACCACTCAGCTGGTCCGCAGGGAGGAGATTGGAATTCCTTTTATAGACCCGACTCAGCATCCCCGCGGGGCTTTCTTCGTCTGTATTTTACACACGCCTTCCACGTAGCGTGCCTTTCTTTCCTTCTTTTGTAGGGAGTGAAAGTGGGCTCCATGGGCTTGAGCGGCAACTCCGAGAGGGAACGACGAATGGAAAAGGAGGAAAAGGGACGCTTTTTGTAAACCTATATCGCTGGATACGGCCGTTGGATGGACCAACTAAAATGTTTTTCCTTACAGCGATGAAATCTTGTTACGCGCTTCCTCTTCCTCCATTTTTTCCTGTCCTCATTCCATCTCTGTTTTTCCTATCCTTTGTTACCGCCTCTTTTCAACTTCGTGCATCTAAATATTCTTTCTTCATTCCTCTCTTTTCCTCAGCTCATTTTTTCTCTACGTAAGATTTATTCAATTTTAAAAAATTCAGATGTCTACTTGTTTCGATTTGGATTAGCACCATAATACTTCTTACAACATAATGTTTTGAAACCTTATCTATCCGTCATTTCTGAGGCAGTTTTAAAATGATAAATTAAACTTATTTTTTCCTTCGCGTTATGTTTCATTTCCTAATTCTATTTTTATTTCTGATAATTTTAAATTTGATTGATCGGTTCATTATTCATTAATTAATATTATTTTCATTTCTGGCTCTTATATATTAATTATATGAAGATGTTTGTTTATGATATATTTATATTACGTCTATGCGGATAGATTATATATATATATATATAGACTTAACCATATATTATTGACTTAACTTTCATCTGGTTCACAATGCCAACAAAATTTCTTGTTCTTTTATATACCGTAATTAACAGAATATAAAATCCCCTGCAAAAATAGTCTTAAAAAAAATTAAAAATCTGATGTGTCCAGCACATGACTTTTTCCATAAAGAGTAATGAGTATGGTTGAAATATTATTTACACATTGCTCTCAAGATTAGCGTGTTCAAGAATAATTATCGGCAAATACATTCGTAAATAATTTGTAAGCACTGAATAATTTTCACAGCAAAAATACTTTAAAACACTTTTCACATGGAAAGAACAATGCGTAAATAAAATTTTTATTTTTTGCTGTGGATAACACAATATCTATGCACTATTTAAATCACTCTTGGCGGCACAGGGATAACTATCAACATTTACAAGAAAATTTGTTTCCAAAATATAACACTAGGTGGCATTGGAAGAATTTTGATCGTCACTAAAATTACCCTTGGAATCGTAGGCATCGTTAACAACAAAGAAAATGTTACCCTATCAACGAAATTAAAGGCATCACTTAGCGGCGTATATAACATACTCAGAAAAATAATCAAAATATCTCTTAAACAATCCGTTTTATGAAAAAATGTTTCAAACAAAAGTTATAGAACATTATATTTACTACAATTTTAATTAAATAATTAATTAAACTAAGTTCTAACGGAGATAATCGGCAAAAACATGAGTAAACCTCCACTTCAGGTTGACCAGTTTCAGCCAAAACCATTTTAGGCCTTTAATCACTAATAAAAATATTAAATATAAAGTTTTGTGCTGATCCAATTATTAGATTTTGAGTTAGAACGCCTACAAAACTCCTATCAGACAGACATCATCGAGAAAATAATGAACTTACCTGAAATCATCAAAGGAAATTAGCTTACGATAAATTTCGTTAGTTTGGGCTTTCAATTTTCAAATCCAACATTGAAAAAAAGTCTTATATTGGGTAGGAACGGTGTTTTTCTTCCTTTTTCCCTCACTGTTTGTACACGTAATTTCCTATACTATTTCCCCAGCTCTCTTTCTCTCCCCATTCCTCTCCAATTTTAGGCGCAACCGTCACCCGCAAACAAATCTTAAGCACCCCTCCATCGATTTAGAGAAAGGGGCAAAACCTCCACATTTTGTCTCCATAGGATAAAAAATAAAGTTCTTCACTCTATCGGATAAAAAAAAGAAGATCGGAAAGGTTTATTTGGGGAACCCTCCATCAATATCTTCCGGTTTCCCCTCCGTTCGCGTAATTCCGAACGATTCCCGAATAACAGATAGTCCTCTCGATCCTCGAAGAAAAAAAAACAGAGGTCGTTGCACCCTTCGGACTGTAAACATTCGTCGTTGCTCTCTCTCTCTTTACTCGTTCACGGGTGATTAGGCGCACAAACTATTCTCCGGGAAGTCTATATAATAAAGGACGCACTATCGGAAACATGCTGTTTAGGCGACTTCGTTTTACGCGCGTCCATTTCTGCCTTCAAAGGTAATGTGTAATGGCCCTCGAAATGTGAATTCCCTTTTTTGGATGGTTTAGTGCGGCGGTACTTTGGTTTCACGGAGGGACATTCTCTTTTATTTTTCCGTCCTTTTACGGTCATGTAATATTGATATATCGATGGCCGAAGAAATAACGGTCATATATCATATATGCCGCAGTAAATTTTCATAGTGAAGGAGAGTGCTGTTTCCTTGACGTTTATTTTCTATCGCAATTGCTGTTTATGTAAAGTGTATAGTTCTACCGTTAAAACTACATAATCTTTAGGTTTAGAAATACTGAAAGGCAAACGACACATGCGTGGAAATACCCTTGCCTTGTTTTTTTAGAGAATAATAATTTTTTATGTAAGGTATAAGTTGTAAAGACGAATATATGCGTATTTTCTTCTTTGTCGTTAGGCAACGGCTCGAAAACGAAAATATTATGGGGCCTTAAATTAAATTTATCTCTCACAGGTGAATTTGAGGATACTGAGCGTTTTTTTCGATACGTATCAGTATGGCATTTCCGCAAGTTGAGCCTCATATTCTCATGTCAACAGTCTTCACTATACCACCAAGCTCTCTCTCTCTCTCTCTCATTGCCTCACACTTTTCTTCGTTTTCCTTTCGTCATGTTTTCCAACATCAATTCTACATTATACTTTTTCATCTAAGACAAATCTCTTCGACGGTAAAAATAAATCCCTCTTATCGACTTCTTAAAAAGAAAAGTTTTGGTTTTATGGACTTAGATTGCGCGTTGCAAATCAACAACAAACACATTCGATTAATTAAATGCAAACGAACAAAAATCCTTGGAGAAGCTCGTCTTTGTGGAATGCTTCCAGAATAGTAATAATAATGAACTTTTTTCACAGTTCCTTGTGGAAATTAAAAAGTTTATCATTTCTATTAAAAAAACGTTGCACAATAAACAGTACCGTCGGGCCCAACAACAAAAGATCATTGAATTACAAAAGACACTAGATTTTGGAGTTAATTTCGTTAAAAAATTTTTTAAAAGTAAATTACTCCTTTAGCCAAACAATTAGAGGGTTACAACACCCAATG
The DNA here is from genome assembly GCA_028673005.1 of Tanypteryx hageni. Lineage (NCBI taxonomy): Eukaryota > Metazoa > Arthropoda > Insecta > Odonata > Petaluridae > Tanypteryx > Tanypteryx hageni. Next base: position 51,242,797 of record CM054117.1, read on the forward strand.
CATTTCGCCCACAAGGTGGGCATCTTCAGGGGCAAAACCTGTCTCAACAGTGACTGGGAGCTACCAACGATATTGATAAAATTTGCTAAAAATACATTTTATATAAATGAAGGCAAATAAAAAGTAGCCCGTCGGTGTTTCTCTTCTTTTGTCGTTATTGGTACAATCTGTCTTTATTACCTGGCATAATATATTAACCAAATATATATAAATAGTCACCCTTAACAGTGTTTTTGACGTCTCAACCCATGGGAGGTATCCAGGTTCATTCTGTTTTTATACCAATGCTACAGAGCTGACAATTGGATTTTAGAGGCACTTTCTATTCCTATCTCAGAATGGCGACCAATCTTCGTTTCAAATGAGGTGTGGAATCAACATACACCTTTAGATCTTGCAAAGCATCTTGAACGATCTTTCTGCAGATACATTAAAATATAAATTAACGTGAGGCTCTAATAGAATAACGCTGGTGAGAGTAGTAGACTTCATCACGGATGCCTACAACCGGAGAGAATGCGCGGTCGGGGCATTCCTAGATGTGAGTTAGGCCTTTGATCGCGTCTGGCACGCGGGTCTTCTTAGCAAGATAAACGCGATGGACTTCCCACTCTGGGCCTGCAAAATCATCAAATCCTACCTGCTGGAAAGGTCCTTCCGCGTGCGCTGGAGCAGAACACTTTCATCGCCGAGGAGGATCTCAGCTGGCGTTCCACAGGGCTCCGTTCTCGGTCCTCTCTTATTTAGTATATTCACCGCCGACCTGCCCACCAACCATCACTGGAATGTTATGATAGCCCTATTTGCAGATGATGCTGCGGTCTTGGCGAGATCGAAACAGCCTCGCCTTGCTGCATCCTACCTGCAGCGGTCCACCGACAGTCTTACCCAGTGGTATTTACGCTGGCGGATAGCGATCAATCCTTCAAAGACTCAGGCAGTGTTCTTCCACCATAACCGGAATCTGGATCCGCCAGAGCCGATCTCTATCCTCGACCGAGCGGTTCCATGGGACGAGTCGGCGCTCTACCTGGGTGTCACCCTGGACGAGGGGCTGACTTTCAAGACCCACGTGCAAAGGATCATCACGCGGGCCAACTACACGAGGGCTACGCTGCTCCCCATCTTGAGGAATGCTTACGTTAGCAAGGAGCTAAAGCTGCGCCTCTACAAGAGCGTCCTCCTGCCAGCCGTACTCTACGGAGCGCCTGCGTGGTCGGCCAGACTTAATGGCGGCTGCAGGAACAGATTGGAGACTTGGCAAAACACCAACCTCCGTATCATACTACGGCCTCCTATTGGCATTAATACAACCACCCTCCTTGCTGCAGCAGAAGCCTACCCGATTTCGGAGCGGCTGCGAGACACGCTGAGGAGGTTCTATGATTGCCTGCTGCTGAAAGGTGCCGACGAGCTTCGGGCGATCGGTGAGGCACAGGTCAGTTCCTGGGACTGGACGAAGAGGCCCAGAGCAGCTACTGAAAACCTGCAAGACCAGCCTCCGACGAAAAGGAGGCGATGATTGGGAATAGGCATCCCAAAATTTACGAAGAGGCACAACTGTAGACCCACCGCGGAACTTCCCTTGTGAGAAAAACCGCGGCAGAACCCGCTGCCGAAGAGGCTACTGGCGGGTTTACAGAGTACATCGGGAATAACGCTTAAAATATCACAAAGAGGAGAATATGGGCAGGGAGAAAAGATGGAAAAAATAATTTTGCAAATCCAGTGCGTCCTTATAGATGCAAAAAGGAATACGAAGATTTGTAGGAATGAAAACGCCTTTGCCCGAACTCAGTCCCCATTTTCTATAAGGAAATAAAACGCTGTTAAGGTAAATATTCCTTGCTGACATTGATTTTACTTTGTTAACACACCTCTTTTCTAATGCATATCTTTCTTTACGTATTTATTACCTTTGGGCATGCGTTGATGATGTTCAACACTTCCGATTGCTACGAAGATAAAAAATACGAAATCTGGCAAAAAAACTTCAAATGTAGCCAATAATTTGCTAACAATAAAGCTTTTTCAGAATTAATATGTCCTCTCAAGAAAAAACTTTAAGTTCCAATGATAACAATATAAAAGTGCGTCTCTTTAAGTTCCGGAGATACTTAGCAGTTTTGGGAAAATATCCGTTCGGATAATATGTATGGCTCCCAAACTGCACTGCGCGGCAGCTCATGATAGCTACAATGACATTCAAATTTTCATTCTAAAACCGTCCGATTCAATTTTGAATCCGAGTCATATATATGGGCGAGGTATTTATACATGAGATCCTGTGGGAACTACGGAATACCGGGAAACCTATCCTTGAATTTCCATTACACGTGCGGGAAACGATGACGCCACACAATAAGTTCGGATATCCCATCCCCCCTTCTCCCCATCCGCAAACCATCTTGCAGCGTTAATCCTATACTCTATGAAATTATCCGAATAATCGACCACTTAAGCGTCCCCAAAGGAAAACTCCAATCGAATCGCCCGCGAAACGAGAAGACTCTCCCCATTCCCACATCCATTCGGAGGATAAAACAAAACAACATCGGCAGAGATATACGTTTCCCTTTTCGCCGAGCTATTTCCCTCCTTTCTCTCTCCCTCCCTGCCTCTCTCCGTCCCCCTTTCTCTCTCCCTTCCTCTGTCTCTCTCCCCCACTCCGTCTCTCTCCGAAACAATGCCCTCTAGTAAACGAATTCACGGAAATACCATTACGGTAGTTTCTCCTGTACAAACTATGTAGTACTGCGTCCCAACGCTCTCTTCCCCCCGCCTCTCTTCTCGAAATAGGCTTTAATTTAACCACGGAATTGGGAAACGTGGAATCTACAAACAAACAAAGGGGTTAAAAGGAAGATGAAGGTCTCGGTTGAAAGGATGGAAGGAGGGGAGGTAGAAAGATAGAGAGAGAAAGAGGGTATTTTATTGTTCCGGGAAAATGACGTAACCTTCCGTTTAAAAATATTCCCATTCTCTTCGACACGCCCACGAACGTTAAGAGTTTTGTTTGTTCTTCTTGCTCTCTATCTCTCCTCCGTCGCCGTTCACGACGAAATTAACGGGAAATTGCCACGGAGAATGTTTATTTTTTTCTATCTTCCGAGATAAATCGGAGGGAGGAGAGGGGGAGGTGGGAAATTAGAGAAGGATTCGCGTGCGTTAGTCTCTCGCGTCGTAATTCGTCGCATCGTCGTCGCAAAAACGGCTCTCCTCCCCTCCCCCCCCATATGCGTATTCTAGAGCTACTCTCTGTCTTTCGAGTCGAGAGGAGTTTAAGGAGGGGCAATTCGTAAGAGCGGCAACACACGCACACCTGTCACAGACGTAAACGCGCCCGTTTTCCCACGTAGCTGCTACTGCCACTCGCGAATTTCTAAATATATATATATACGCGGAGGCCGTCCGTTTAGAATGGGTTAAAATTATCCGAATTGTTTCGTGGGGTTTTATTGCGCCGAGATATTTACGCTAACACAAAGGGCGCCTTTAATAAACGTTGTCAGTCACCGTTTAACGCCTTTGTGTTTCTGAGTGTTTGGAAAAAAATGCCTGCGAAGGATACGCATACCATGAAAAATTGTTGAGTTACATATTTCAGGATATTTCCCTCCGTTAATTCTTTTATACCTGGAAAATGTGTGTATATATATATATGTATTTTTCCAAAAACTGTGGACTTAATATCAAACATTGCAAGGTAAGTTATATTTAAAAATATTAAATTCATTACAATAAATTTGAGGAAAAATCACAATCGGGTATCTCAGTATTTGAGGGAGCATAATCATTAATAACCTTACATAATATAAATTTATGTTCATAAATCTAAGGACTCAGTAAATTATTATTCATAAATTATTTCTTGGATATGATAGCATATCATAAAAATGTGCATACTTTTAATATCTCTAGATGAAGAAAATTTTTTACAAAAGAAACATTAAAATTTCTGCCAATAATAAAATTCAAGGAAAATTCAATACTTTGGCGCGACAAGTAGAAGAAAATTTAAACTTCTCAGTGAACTCAACAAAACCTGTATATTACAGTCTTTAAAAAAGTTAATTTTCTCGTTCTCAATGTCATTCGAAAGAGGATCGAACAGGGACGGCGATATAAACATGTATAACAAAAACCCGAAGCTTTACGTAAACAATTGGAAAAAGCAATAAACTCGAGTTTTTCGCAGAAACCCTCCGAAATCCCACGTTTTATCTCCTCCCAAACCATTTTCGTGCAAAATAATCCAAACTTTCTTCGTCGTTTACATCCAATACGGATCGTCTGAGTCACGTATTTTGACCTTAAGCTGACCATTCTCTCTCTGTTTCTCTCTTTTCCCCTTTAGATCTGACCATTTTTTTTGGAATAGGGTTTGACCTTCCCCTTCTCGTTTCCAAGAACAAGAACCGCTAACACCTCGAAGAGCGACCTCTAGTGCTTATATTACGTCGGAATTAAGCAAAGGGAAGGAGATCTCATTCTTGTATTTGCTCTATTTTTGTACTCTTAATACCGAGGACTTGATGGCGGTCTCCAAAGTTATGCATCTAATCTTCATGTACTATCTACAGCCGCTAACTTCTCCATCTCTTCCACTATCTTCTTTCGCCATGTTTTTAACTCTAATTCTTCATTCTCTCCCCCTTCATCTCCAATTAATACCTGTGTGCGATATACGCTTCATCTTTCCCCTCCATATTTCCTCTTCCTATCTCTTCTCTTTGCCTCTCCCCTCCTCTCTCTCCTTTATTACCTTCGCTCTCTCCTCTTATCCCCTTCTCCTTTTATATTTATCCTCGCTCTCATCTCCTCTCTACCTCTCCCTTTCCTCAACCCCCATCTCTGCATTCTCTATTTCCCCTTCTCTCTCTTCAATGCTTCGTTCTTCCTTTACCCTTTTTCTACACCTCTTCCTCTCACTCTCCCCTCTTCTCCCTCTCTCCTCTTCTATTTATCTTTCCTCTCTCTCCCACTCGCCCTTTTTCTCTCTATGGCCACCTCACCTCCTCACTCTCTTTCTCCTTCTTTCTTTGTTTTTTTTTATCCTCCTGTATCTTCTCCCTATATCTTCTCCCTATATCTTCTCCCTATATCTTCTCCCTATATCTTCTCCCTATATCTTCTCCCTATATCTTCTCCATATATCTTCTCCTTCCTGTATCTTCTCTTTCCTGTATCTTCTCCCTGTATCTTCTCCCTGCATCTTCTCCCTGTATCTTCTCCCTGTAACTTCTCCTTCCTGTATCTTCTCTTTCCTGTATCTTCTCTTTCCTGTATCTTCTCCCTGTATCTTCTCCCTGTATCTTCTCCCTGTATCTTCTCCCTATATCTTCTCCCATATATCCTCCCTATATCTTCTCCCTTTATATTCTCCCTGTACCTTCTCCCTGTATCTTCTCCCTTTATCTCCTCCCTGTACCTTCTCCCTGTATCTTCTCCCTGTATCTTCTCCCTATATGTTCTCCCTGTATCTTCTCCTCCCTATATCTTCTCCTTCCTGTGCTCAGCTCTTTGTTCACCCTTGCTCTCTCTCGTTTTTTTCCTCCCTATCTCCTCTAGCCTTTATGGATTTTAGGGTTTTTATGCAAGACGGGGTTTGCAAACTTCAGCGACTTCCAAATAAAGACATTTATTTATATATCTGTCAATATTTGCTTCCTCCTCCCTCTCCTTTATAACTCCCTCTCCCGATCTCTGCTCTCTATCTTTCCTTCATCCATCTACTACATATCCTACCTCCTACTCAACCTTTTACTTCCTAGTCCTTTCTCCTAAACTCTTTCCACTCAACGTCCTGCATTTCCTATTACTCCTTCCTCCTTTTCTCCTCTCCATTTACGTATGTCCTTTTCTGTCTTTCTCTCTTTCTCCCGCTCCCATACCAATCACTCCATCCCATCCCATGCTCCCCCGCTCTCTTTCCCTCAAGCACATTCAATTTCTGGGAACAAGCGAACCCTACCCCAATCCCACCAAATTCACCTCTTCGTCCATCAGTGTTTGCACACTGTGCACTACATACTAAAGACTTGAGCTTCCCACTTCAAAAAAACCGCGACTTCCCCCAATCCTATTTCGTTGTCGGTACAATGCAAGGGGTTAGGAAGGGAGGGAGGAACAGCAAGTAAGAGCTTCGAGGATGGTGGGTTTTGCAATTACATGCGGATGAGAAGTTGGAGGTAAATACACGCCCTACACAGTTTATTCGATTAATAATTTACTTTTACGGAGAGGGGGGAAAGATAAGCATGAGGGGAAAGATATACAATAGAAAACTAAAAGAAAGAACTTACCCAGTATGTCCTTGGTACGAAGGGCAAGAATTACGAAGAGGTGCCGAACTTGTTTTATTTCGCTCTTCTCTCGGTTGATACCTGAGGCAAGAAAGAACATTCAAGGCTTCAGATAAAAAGAAACTTAAATAATAAAGACAACAAAACATCGAAATTATTACTATTTAACCTCGTACGAGTTTTTAGACCATGACAGCTTTAATCACGATAACATGAGCTTCCTGCGCAGAAACGTCAGAAATTAGCGACATGAAAACTCTCCTAAAAAGTTTTATATCACGTAGAGGGAAATTTGCTGAAATAGCGCACGCTGAAGAAATTTTAGCGAGAAATGCTTAAAAAGTAACTCCGTAGATAGAGCTTACCTTTAATTATTCCGAAAACAGTTTTAAAGTTTAAATTTTAAAGGATATTCCTAAACATTTTCATAAATATCTTGACTTGTACTAAGGGACAAGTTTTTAGTAAATACATAGCAATATGAGGTAAAATAATAAAAATCAAGGGTATAATTGTGCTCTTGACTGAAAATCGAACCCGGGACATTCACCTGCCGGCTAGGGTTAAAAAAATATTTTCCAGTCCCTAAGGCTGATTATCTCACTTGTAATGAGATTAATTAAGGCCATTTTCCACCTGTGTCTCAGTGAGGACGTTTAGTGGAGCAAACATTTATAGGTTCTCGTAAGGACTCCAAATATCGATAGTAAAGAATCAGTCTGCGATTAAGGTTCAGAGTTAACTCTTTACGCATTTAGATTTCTAATATATTAAAAAATAACCAATGGAGAGTACCTATGATAAGAATTGTGTATATTCTGCACTGAGAATCAAACGCAGCCCAATAAATCAATATAAAGAGTATCACGTCTTGTCCTTATTGATATAATCATGTTTCAGTGTTTCGTCATAATTTCGGCATATTATTCCGTTTTTTATGCATCCATTGTTTCGATGTTTCATCGCAATTTTATCCGTAGCTTTCCAACAATATTTAGTAGGGTGCATCCATTAGTTTAAATATATCACTCTAAGAATAAATTATTCTTTTCAGATATTTTTTCGAATGAATCAAAAATGGTGACCTCATCCTCGAAGAGCTGAAATCGTAATCAAGTATAAACATTTGACGAGCATAAAAATCAATGAAATATCGATAAGAAATTTATGGAACCTCAAAACGTGCGAAGTACCCGTAACCCGAGTAGATAGAGAATCCACGCTGTTGCAGCTTCCTGTAAGCTATCTCGCTCTACGCTGCCAAGTTGTTTGTATACACACGAGGCGCTGTAATCCATCCTTACATATCATCAAGTCATTAGCGCTCAGTTCCGTATTGAGCTAATTTGATCTTCCGCAAACGAAGTTATCCTATGTAACGTTACTATGTTTCACGATCAACTTAGGGTAAGATTAGCGAATTATAACTGAATTGCCTCTAGCAATCGCTTTTGAGAGCAGGGTTACACAAAAAAATCATTTTTCTATCCACTATGACATACAAAGAGAGAAAAAGTAAAATGGAAATCAGCTGTAAATATTTTTACGTGATGTGGTATATTCATCGTTATTTCATAGTATTGGGCATTATTTTATATAGTAGTTATTTATTTACAAATCGGCTTTAAAGAATACATTTCTACGACCCATACACAAGCTCATATTAGGCGACGGGAAAAATTTTAATAAACTTTTAATGAAAAAGTTTATAGAAAGATATACCAATAAGCGTATGCAAAAATATCTTCCATATTCATCCATGTGCGTGTGAATGATCAGAGAATGTAAATGTAATATTGTTTCACAAAATTGTTAAAAACGCGTTGCACTCTTAATATGGAAAAGTTTGATTAACAAAAATAATGCCCATGTTGCTGTTGAATATTTTCTCTCCGAATGTAATGGCGAATCGAGAATAAATGTAGTTAAAGTGAGATACATTATCTGATAAATGTAAGATTTATTTTAAGGCAAAGAATGCTGACTGTTACAACCCTATGATATTTAAAAATAAATTTTTACGATACCTTTCCATTAGATTTTTTTGCGATAATTTTTTTAATATTATTTTTTCCTCCTAGTTCTCTATTGCTGCTATGTTTCCTGAAAATTCCTTAAGTGTAGAGCGTCATAAACTTACGTTTTAAAATTAAAATTGAGATACGAATTCGGGACTTAGTGGCTGAAAAATGAGGTATATTTTCATTGCAGAGAGTTCATTCAACTCTCTTCCGAATAACACCAGAACTTGGCCTAAAACACGAAAAGAACATTTTTCTCTCATAAAAAATTAAAACTTTTATAACCTGCGACGCACATTATAAAGAAATTGTTTCCGCCCACAAAATAACGTTATTTATTAATTTTATGAGTACAATGTGCTGAGAGTTTTATTTTATTTATTTATTTTATTGATATTACTCCTATCCGGGACAAATTATTAATGGCCTCCGCAGACGGAATAAATTGTTGTTTTTTTTTCGTCACTACTGTCAAGCGACGAGTTTTTATCCCAACTCCCTAATTCATTCCGCAAGTGTAGCTTTTGTAATGCATGAACCGGTCCTCGCGTTCCCCAAGCCATGATTCAAATGTATGCAAATGTGGGCAAGAAGAGAAAATGGTTTTCATCTCGAAGTAATTTTTATCTCATTAATTAAACGTGTTAAAAATAACATGATTCTTCGCATCACAACTCCTTTCCACAAAATTAAAATATAAACGATTTCTTCGATTATTACCATTTCACCTTTTAAAAAATAGATGGGGTTCTTACGCATTATAACTAGGCTTGGTAGAATTCGATTTAAATAAAAAACCTCGATAAATGTCAATTTTAAAATATTTTCAAAATCGACGGTAAGCGTCGATTTTCCAACAAGATGGGAAAATATGCGTCTAATAAACTATTTTATTTGAAATATAATATTGAAGTTGTTTCTGTTTACTTTTTTCGCAATATTATTTCCTTTTCTGGGCTTGCATTAACAGTGGCACTGAAAGAAGGGTAGTATTTTCATACACTAAAATATGTGTCTTTTTGAAAAGCTCACACTTCTAGTCTAGACAATCAGGTAACCGCAAGGTCCTAGGGTAGTTTTGAGAATACGTGTTTCTTAGCCCTTTTGAGGTTTTTGAGATTATATTTGCCGACCTAATGGTGGGATATTCCACGAGCCTCTCTATACATATAAGGTCATGGATATGTCCTACTGAGTTCCTCGACCCATGTTAAACGCGATTCGGAAGAAAGTAATTTCGGTGGCCGCATCTACCCCGTGGAGTGTATTCCTAGAACAAATATTTCTCGATTCCTTGCTAGGGGTTATCTTATAGATCAGGGGTCCCTAAACAACGACTCGCGGGCCACATCTGGCCCGCCTTATCAGCAACAGTATTCATTAGATATCATTTACGATGTCTAAACGACATTTTCCGAGTGCTTGGGTGAAATCTACTTTTAATATAATTGAATTACATATTACAGAATCGAAAAAATCCTCAAAACTTGCTCTTTGAAATTTTCACAAGGCCCGATCAGTCATTTTAAATGCCGTACGTGGCCCGCACAGTGGATCATGAAGCCTCATGTGGCCCTTTCAGTAAAAGGTTTGGTGACCGCTGCAGTATAGATGGACGTTGTTGCATGCACTTTCGCTCCTTCTCCGTATGCACTGAACCCAAATTTTGCCAGGCATTCTCGAAAAGTTATCCAGAAGGAAACGTTCCCTTCTCTTGCTTTTGGCTCCTTCATCCTTTGCTACAGGTTTAATAAATGTCAATTAATATATAATGGTTTTAAAAATGTGCACATAAATTAGCAAGCGTTACTTTAAATTAAATATTTTTGACGGCTGAAATATCATTGCGATAATCGTACCATTAATGTTTTTCTTTAATTAGTCCTTAATTTGCATCAACGAATGTCTAAAAGCCTTTAAGCTGAACTCGCAAATTCTGTTTTTATAATGTTTCTCGACAAAAGCAACAGCATATTGCTCGGATTTCATAGATTAACCGTTTTCTAGTTTTCATTATACAATTTACTATTTACATTCGCGATATAATATATTTGCCAACGACACGATTGGAAGAATTATACGAGATCAACAATATCTAGATTTGGAAATACCAGCTTACAATATTTGAGATTAAAAATATACTAAGTTTCAGTGTGGTAGAACTACAATAATATTCTCGTGACTGATATACAAGGTGCTAATTTGGTTTAACCATCAAGATTCGGTTAGTAAAAGGCGTGAATTATCAATTAATATGTTTTCTCATATAGGTTGGTTGTCGAAATCATCATGTTTGGTAAAATTTGTGAGGAAATAGCAAAAATACAAGAACAGGAAATATCGTTTCGTGTTCGCACAATGAAATTTTTTCTGCACTAACTATTTTTTCTTACTTAAAGAGCTAAGCTTTCAAGTCAACATATTCTTATAAATATATGTATGGTTCTACTCTGTGCATACGTCGCATTAACACGTTGTGTACCGGATTTAGATACCCGTACTACACTCAGTTCCTGGACATTTTCTCATAAATACAAAAAAAGCACCCGAAATCTCGTGGTCGGCTCAAATGTGGTTATTTTCTTAGTTAAAGCTCACGATTTATTTAGTAAAAGATCCTATTAACGATTTAAATATACTTCTTAATTTGTTTACTTTGTATTGTATACTTTTTTACAAGTAAAAGAAAATAATATAGTAATAAATTCGTTACTGAGTGTTTTCTTTAATATTAACATTTAAAAATGAATACGAGTGTATATGAGCATAAATAAAATTATGAAGAACATAATATATTAGTTCGATTAATTTTTACATAAAGATTTATCTCCTATAAAATTTTAGATAAATAATCAAAATATTGTGAAATAAACGTAAATTTTACGTAGAATTTTAATCACTGAATAGAAAGGTTGGAAACCGCCAGCCACATATGTAAGTACATATTAATTTTAAGCGTAGATATTTGTCGAAAATCTCTCGGGAAAACAAACGATTTTAAAAAAATAAACCGAATTCTACCAAGTAGTAATTTTAAGCGTCAATATTCGTCGAAAATATCTCGGGAAAATAAACATCAATATAAATCGTCGATTTAAAAAAAATAAACGTCGAATTCTACCAAGCCTAATTATAACTGCAGCTTAGGTGTAGCTGGTCTTCAAAATTCCCATCGGTACATATTTGCGTTATCAGCTGTCCACTCAGGCGTAAGTGTGCGAATAAAAATTAAAATAAACAACATTATTATTCGCTCTTTACGTAGGCTTCTACGTGTACCTAAATACAGTAAATTTGGTCAACTATCGAGTGCTTGAGACAAAAAAATATCCTCATATGATGTTTGGTACTTTATAATGGTGAGCTTGGATTTTGAGGGAATGGGAATACAAAGTGCACCCTTCCTAATCCTCCAACCTTGGGAGCAGGAGGTAACCTGTTTCCGGAACTTCCGGAATTACTGAAAACTACGCCCATCGAATAGATTATATCATGATCATACCTTATGCAGCAAACAGAGTAGTTTTAAAATTGAAAATTATTGGGGCTAAATATAAAATTTCAAATAACGAATAGATAATAGAGACATGCATTACTTTACTTATAAAATGATCAAATGTTTTTCTTTTCCAAATAAACAAGTGCTAGTCAGACGGTAACTGCAACATGGGCAGAAATGAAGGTTAGGTGATGGTTGGGTAAGTCTTAGGTTATGGGTGGCAGGGATTATAGGTTGAGAATATTTTTGAGAGGAGGATGACTACAACCAGAATTCAATTAAACTATTAATAAAAGCTTTAATCTGTTGGTTGGAACGCTATATGGGATTTCCCATAAGAGATACCTTAAATATACCTCTTTCACACTTGCAGACTCATTTTCTTTTGCAAAATTAAATTAGAAGTAATTGACGCACAATCTTCGAATAAGAACCATTTTAAAGGAAATTAAATGAAAGTTCTTATTCATGTCGTCGAATTTTGTTTTCGAATTGAATTCGCTCACATAAAGCTAAAATATTCGAAAATTTGTCAAAATTTTGCATTTTTATTGAAACGTTCCCTTGGCGATCAACAGCATTATTCTTCATACAGAAAATAAACATATCTGGTGAGTCCATAATAGCTAATCTTTTTCGGAATAAAACTTTAAAGATGGTGTGAACTTAGTTAAAAAATTGTGTACTCTTATTGTCTTACTCTTAAATATCAAATAATATATTACAGTGCAAACCTGCTCATCTATTTTATCTAATGTTCGTATAAGTGTCAGATTTAGCTCACTTCCTTCCAATATAGTTGAATATATATTGTTTCAATTTTCCTGTTGAATTTCAACGGGCATTTACACCAGTATAAAATAAAAGCATAAAAAGCGCCCCGTTATCAGATTATATGTACTTAATATTACAACATAATTATGTAGAGACATCGCAGCCAAGAAGAAAACATTTCTGTCAATGAAATACTTCAAGGATTATTCCGAAGGCCTCGGCAACTCCTAAAAATATTTTTAAAAGGAATTATTCATCGCCCTTACGAACGCAGCGATCGCCATTTTTTTATTTGTAAGTCCAATCTAATAAAAAAACATTACCTCTCGCCAAGTCTTTGCTGGACCGGATCATGCCATATGCGCCTATGTGTACCTAGGGCGAATACATCACGGTCACGGCGTAAAAAAGAACCGCCTAGGATCGTGCAGACACGAAGATCCTTAGGATAAATACAGACATCTAATTCTCTCGGGATAAAGCGCGCGGGCGTCCAGATGGGACGTGCGAATAGAAATTAACCTCATTTGTTTAAACAGCGCAATGGGAGGAAGGGGGCAGATAGAGGGAACAGTGAGGAAGTTGGGATAGGGGAGGGAAAGAGAGATGGAAGAGGGAGGGAATTTAAGGTCGGCAGGATGTGAAGGGGCGGTAGGAAGATGCCCTGGGGGGAATCAGATGTGGTCCGAAACTCCCTCCTCCACGCTTCCTCTTCCTCTTCCCTCCCCTGGGGGGGCAGGTTAAGCCTCTTTCATGGTCTGGGGGCAGGGAGGTAATTTCCAGCCGCACACCCTCGACAGAAATGCCCCCTCCCCTCTCATCCCTCCCTCGTCTCCCACCACTCTCATCCCTCCCTCCTCTCCCACCCCTCTTCCATTCTCCCCCTCTCTCCCTCGCACACAATCACTATCAAAACCACTCGTTCCTTCCTCCACTTCACTTTCTTTAACTCATAATTTCACTTTCTCTACTCCTCTAATATTCTCCTTCCTTCCTCGACTGCCGCTCCTATAATTTTCTCCATTTCCGACTTTCTTCGCTTACAACCCATGGTTCCCTCCTTTCAATCGTCTCTCGTTTCCTGCAGTCCTTGGGTTTTATTTATTTATTATTCATTCCGCCTTTTTATTCTACGTCTGTTATTACGCGTTCCTCAACTTTCTACCCTGTTTTTTGCATTACCTCTCTAATCTTGCATTTCCATTGTCTTATTCACTGAAACCATTTGGTCTACCCCTTTCTCCTTTCAGGTTTTCGATCCTTCCTTCCTTCCTTCCTTCATCTTTCTACCCCTCACCGTCTCCTTCTATCCATATCTCTTTCCACCCTCTCTCTCCCTCCCATATCTCCCTCTCTCTCTCTCTTTCTCTGCTTGTAGTTCTCTCTCCCTCTTCTCTACCATTTCTCTCTCCTATATCTCTTATCTACTCCCTCCATCTCTCTTCTTCTCGCTCTATCCCCTATAATTATTCTCCTTTCTTTGTTTCCCTCCTTTATCCCCTTTATCTCAATCCTTCCTTCTCCCTCTTCTCTTCTCTCTTCTTGTTTCTCCCTCCTTTCCTGTTCATATCCTTACCAATTACATAAACCTTTCTTACAACAGAACTTTCTCCCGCACGATATTCGCGACAATTCCGTATTAGTACTCCACCCTTAATCTTCCTTCTGGACTTGAGCTCGCGTTCGTTCAAGGATCCAACTGAGGTGGTATAAGAAACAATAAAAAAGCCTATAAACCTATATTTTTTAAATTTGGTACACGGCATTTTCGTGCATTTCTCCCTTATCGTTTCTCTAAGAACATAACAATTTTCGCCGACGTAGGCAAGCAAAAAACTCATTATTTCTGCCTTAAACCTCGAAAATCACTTCCACTTTAGAATCAAAACTTTTCAAATTCTCATACTTTAGGTAGCGACCTCACTGGGGTGCCGCAAAAGATTTTCAGGGAGGGTCGCGTAGCCGGAACAGGGTAAACATACAAGTTTCAATATTTTATTTTTCCGTTAATTTTAATTGGATAATTTTATTAATTATTAATATAAACTAAAATCCCGATTTTATGTAAATATTCCATTCTCATTTTATGCTTATTGGTTAAAGGGCTCGCGAAAAAGTCGGCTGCCGTATTAAGTGGTCGCAGGCGCATTGAGCTTGGGACCGCTTCTCTAGAGACTAAACGATTCGACAGAATTTAATGAAACCTCGTATTTAGATAGAGTATCACCCGGAATGGAAGCTTTGCTGAAATAAGCCATTTTACGCAACATTAGAGTGTAGTTTGCTCTTATCAATTTAAAAAAATGTCGATTTAATAAAAAAACTGCTTTGGCTCTGATTTAAATCCATTCAGTTGTAAAAAAACTATGTTATAAACAACACTAAACAACCTATTCACCTAAAGAGATAATTACATGCGGTCTAGTGGCATTATCACAAATCGAGTTTCTCTCCCAGCCACGCTTTCCCCTCTCAAACAGCAGCGTCGTTGCTACGACTCAAATTGCAAACAAATATTTTCCGCGCGTTAATATCAATTAATGCAATCATTGACATTATTGTACGGACTAGAAGCATACGCATTTGAGAATTTTCTGTAATGTATTTTTCAATGATATTTTTAATTTTTTATCCACATTGCGGACCTGAGAATTCACTAGCGCTAATAATAGTATTTAAGAAACTCAAATTTGAGTTATCCACAGCCCAAGAATACGATGAAGGCCATCATATATATGAAGAGGATTTATGAAATATACAACTCTTTGCCTTATTGTTGCGACTTCCATAATTATTTCTCCATCGACATCATCTTGGGAAACTGAATTTTTCTTAAAAATTTCCAAGGGTTTTTTATTTTTTGACCGATTGATAGTAAAGCTACCAAAATAGCACTCATTTATTCCACCAATACTCATTTATTTTTTAAACCTGTTGTTATGTCAATTTTAGCTCTTTTGTCCCTTCGTTCGCAAGTGATTTTCAGCCTACTTTCCAAAAAAATGGAAAGTAGTCTTGTGAGATCGCCTCGCTGTCTTTGTGTGTTCCCCTCTAACATTTTCTTCACGAATGAACCGATTTCAACTAAATTTGGTACATAGACTACGCAGATAAAATAATGACCAAAATGACATGTTTGGACTGGTTCGACTAAGCATGGGTGCCACAATTGCTAAGTTAAACCTTTCGGTAATTATGAATTTGGAAGGAAATGGCACAACCAATTTCAACAAAATTTTCTACGAAGAAGACGTGTGGCATGAAATAACAAAATCAAGATGTTTAGTATAGATATAGAAAGCAGGGCTGCCACAAAACAAGGATTAAAAACATTTATTTTTACACGTATTTGTGTTGAACTGTCTACATCAATTTTAACCAAATTTATTACTTATAATATACACATATATACAAAACCATATTAGCGTATTTTAATCGAATCAGTTAAACAGGAATACCACATTTACAAATTAAACTCTTTCAGTAATTAAGGATTTGGAAGAAATTGGCCGAACGGATTTCCATTAAATTTTGTGTATAAAATTTGTACAACATACCATAATTAAATCAAGATGTTTAAAGCGGAGCTAAAGAGTAGGGCTACCACAGTAAAACGTTAAATAATATTTCTTTTACATGTATTTCTAGAGAACTTACCTAATGGATTTAACCAAATATAGTAAATTTAATCATCATATAAATAACCAAAATATCATACTTCAACCGGGTCGACTAAACAGGGCTACCACTTTATTAAGGTTAGCATTTTTCTGTAACTATGACTTTGGAAGGTATTGGCTGTACGGATTTCAAAGTAATTTCGTTTTTAGGGCGAGTATATAATCGGAAAACGAGATGAATATATATGTTTAAAACGGATCAATAAAGCAGGAATAGCACTATATAAGAAAAATTAATTTTCTGATTTCATAACAAATATATCAATACGACTATACAACGGCGAATTTGACGAAAAGCACTTCTGTACTACGGGAAACCTGTGTACACCCCTACTTGTTATATATTAAAATTGTATTGAAAGGAAAGTAGGCGTATTAGTTCTATCCAGCACTACTTGTTTTTCTTTTCTTAGCACGAATTCTTTTTTCCTCTTAAAACGACGAGGATTATTGGACGTAACTCTGAGAAACTGAATTGGGATGAAGGACAAAACAGGTTAATTACTCCCGGTGAATATTTTTTTGTTAAATCGTCTTCATTATGCAAAAAAATATTTAAAATAAATTTAAATATCCCGCGAAAACGGCATCCTGGTTGGAGAGAGAGTAGAAAGGGGTACGTGACGTCATCGCATTCCTTACGACGCTTATGACCGTACTGAAAGCACGCAATTTTGATACTTCGTCCTGTTGCTTTTCATGATATCGTAGCTAAAATGGAGAATATGGAAGTTAAGAAGGGTTATAAGTATTGTCTGGTACCTAACTACTTAAATGCGTTTAAAACCCCGAGGAAATTGTTCTTCACGCTACCGCGCTCCTTGGGAAGAAATAAGAAGCGGAGAATATTGTGGTTAAAAGCCATGAGGAGATACGCATCTGATATAACGGAAGGCACAACTGCATTTGTCTGCGAAGATCATTTTAATCTAAGTACTAGTTATATGTATGTACGTAATTTTATTGCTTCGTATCTTAGTTTATGACTTATGTCGGTATTACATTGACATGATGCATATATTTCTGGAGAACATTGAAAGAGTAAATTATATTTTTATGCTTCAAAGATAAGTATATATATTTTAACAAAACCTCCATAATGTAATTATACTTATTCTAAATACGTAAGATCAAACTTAGGTAAATCGTTGGGTTATGGGTTTATTAAGCAAATAATTACTGTTACAGTGCTTATATTTAAGTACCAAGTCTTTAAGCAAATACTTTTACAAATGTTACATATTAAGTTAGTTCTGTAATTTAAACATTTTAATAAATTTGTTCACATAATATCCACGACAGCATGGTATTTTGAAGGACCAAGTTTTGCTAAATAAGGACAATCATGACACTCCACAGACGTGACTAAATCTTCTTCTCCATCTACAACTACACTCACTTCATAACCTCTTTATTTTATTATATGTTCATAGCAAATCTTGCTACACAAAATTTTCCTTTTCGCTTCAGTTTAACAAATCCAACAGCATTACTAACATAGTCTTTCCTCATTGACCTCAAAGGGAGAAAAAAAGCCATAGAAGCAACGATGAAATTCGCGACATATACAAAAGAGACATGCAGTTATTACAAACACTTCTACAGTTTTTCTTTTCACGAGTATAAGTAATAAATAAGGCTGGTAGACACTTAAAACAACAAACTTCACAACATTTTCTATAGGCAAGACACACGGAAACTAAGTTTATTCACATTAATTTTGTATATTTGTCAATATTTGACTTGATGATTCTGTAGATGATGGTGCTTATTCACCGAAACCGGTCGTGTTTTACTTAATATATTTTGCGGAAATTAGCAAAAGTTTAATATAAATAAAAAATACTATCTAGTATTGTTCATGTTATTTTATTGTGGAATTCCACGAAGTCTCGGCCTCGTCCAATACCTTTTGTATACTTATCAAACTATATTTTACTTACTTGATACTAGGACAGCATGGGAAACAATACATAAATAAATATTCTATAATATTAGTTAAAACTAGAGTTGTTTTATTCATTTAATATGGGAAAGCTGTTTTGAGACGTCAATATATCTTTTACATATTTTTTACGTTTCAGTCGAAATAATAGTACTACTACAATAACTGAAAATAAAAGCGCTACATGGAACTTGTTTTATCAATGAAATGTAATACAAAACTATCTGTCTTCACTCCACGTAATTCAACATCTGATTATTGCTCCCTACTACTTCCAATGTACTGTAAAAGCATGTACGAATCGACGTTGGGCAAATTATCAGATCTGACTACACAAAACTCTTCAGATGCCATTTTGCAAAACACAAAGCGAAATAAATGCAGGAAGGTGCAGTACATATACCAATATTTCTTTTAAGGCGGCGGATAGAAGAAAACAACAGATTTATGTCTTTTAAGCTACTACGTCTATATCGGTACAATGGCTTCTAGCACAGCTAGGATGCTCGTGGAATGCGCTGACGTCACTAAATACTCGGCAAACTTCGGCTACCTACCGGATATGATCGGGTTCGGCATTAACCCCTCCGTTTTAAATCGCTTTTTTTATAAATATCTGTTAAAAATTTAACGAAAAAACATTATATTTGCCTATAACAGTAGCCATTCAATACAACTTCATAAAATTTTCAGTAATTCCCGATATATGGCAGTCCCCCATTGCTGATTCTCGTGGCGTTTGACTTTTTATTCTTTACTTACCAAAAAGCCATGCTTTATTTTTTCTCACCATTCAGTCATGATAAAAAACAATTTTATTCTGTCGTGCTTTTTTGGGATGGTGAGAAGAATCTCTCAAAAATAAACCTCTAAGAATATGATCCAAAAAACTTTCGAATATACTAATTCGACTGCCATAGAGTTCCCTTGAAACTCGTAAAATTCGAAAGTTAACACAAGCGAAATCGAGCTACAGGAACTTTTAGGGGTGTCTCTCGAAACTTGCCCGTGAAATATGGAATTTATTTCAATAATATTTAACTTAACCAAACAATACTCCAGTGCTCTCTAAGAACAGGTTAGTTTTCGCCCAAGTGAGGAATTTCTATGATAGAATTTAGAAAACGCTCCTTTGAGCTCGAACGAAATCTGATAATGGATTGGTATTTTTGGAATGTCCTAGGTTCTCATAACTATTATAGTTACTAAAACAAAGTTTCGCATTATACACTAAAATAAATTTCTTTTCTCTGTATGCATTGAACAGAATTCAACTGAAACCTTTAGTTTTAATGATATATTTTGAAAGATGTGGAAGAAAATCGACATTTCTGACATAAACCATGTGTTGCATATGATACCATATTTGTTTTTGAGAAGTTTCATTTATCTTTTGTTTCTTTGCAAAACTTGAAAACTATATATAACGATAATTCATGGATTCCAATGCTTGAGCATTCAATTAAGACAAAAAAGAATTTATATGATGATATCTAAGTGTTAAAAGCTAACAGATTTATAAAGATTACATCGATTGAGGTTTTTTGTGTTAAGATTAAACGCTATTAGTACCACCATCGAAGGCCCAATGCTCATTCACTTTTTTCTATGAGTTTATATCAATCAAACAGGGTGTAATGTATTTCTGGCTCCCCAGTAAATAAGCGTTTCAAATTAATCAGCGTCGTTAGCGCTTGTGTGCGCGATGATTCCCTCTAAAGTTAATATACCATGTTTCGCAGTATGCTCCCTAAAAATCGCCCCGGCGAACGGCATTCTATTTGTAAAAGACGACAAATAACGGTGCTGCCTGAAAACATCATAAAATTTTCAGCACGCGAAAAACAAACCTTGAAGGGGACGTCGCGGTATCTCTTTCCGGGAATTTTATCCAATTTGCTTCCCGTCAGTATCCCGCCAAGCAAACACAACCAACCTTCCCCAATACGTTTTTCGGCCCCCCTTCCTTCTCTCCCCATTCTCTCTTCTCCTATTCCATCTTTTCTCCCCCTCTTTTTCATCTCGATTCCGCTCTTCCATCATCCACACATCATCACGCACAACGCTCATTCCACCAGAGGCCCGAGCGAATGCGAGGGTCCACTCAAAAACAACAGGACTCTATAGAAACGAATCATAGCTTCGTCCGAACTCACCCTTTTTTCTCTGTACGCGGAATTCGAACTGTTGTGCGAATTTTTTTCACGAGTGCACCACTCGCTCTTTCCTAAGTGCTCGCGCGCATGCGAGCACGAGCGCGTGCTCAGGGATTCTCTGGCAACGTCGTGCAAACGCAAACAGACACGAGCCGTCGCAAA
The DNA here is from genome assembly GCA_028673005.1 of Tanypteryx hageni. Lineage (NCBI taxonomy): Eukaryota > Metazoa > Arthropoda > Insecta > Odonata > Petaluridae > Tanypteryx > Tanypteryx hageni. The sequence goes on from CM054117.1 coordinate 51,263,339, forward strand.
AACACGGTAATTCACACGGGTGCTAATGAATTCACAGGCACAGAATAATATCTTCGTATACGCACTTCTACGCATATAAACTCACGCGCTACGCGTGTTCATGTAAATCAGTTCAAACTTTTAATAAATATGGAAACGTATTGGGTCGCTGTGAGATTTATAGGTCAATAGCGCCTGTTAAAAGTATAAATGAGCATACACCTCTCTCTCTTTTTTTCTTGCAAACAATACCTAAGGCCAAATGACGTGAAGCAGAGAAAATATCTTTTACTTGGCATATTCGAGTATGTACTTCGGTCACCCAGGAGTCAAACTAAAATTACGTCTGCTTAATATAAGCGAAATAATGGGATTTTAAATCTATCGAAAGTCTGTTTCGTTTAAGGTCGTTTTGAATAAAAAAGGTTAAAAAAACATTTTATTTGCATAAAGGATATCGAATGAAGTAAAGTTTTTATGTGTCAATAAAACGTACGGTCGGTATAGAACTGGAATCTGACACATAGACAAAAAATTAATTGTAGAGAAATTCGAGTGGTGAAACTAAAGGTCAACGCGTAAGAACATTAATTTAAATCAACGTTCGAGTAAGAAAGGGACCACTATGTATGTATTTGTGCTGATTTTAGAAAACCTAAGCTCTTTCCTGTGAACGCGCATGCGCACACGAGCACACACACACAAACGCTTCTTCTTTCTCCTTCATGAACACAAAGGCACGCACACAAACACACGCAGTACGCCAGACTGGACTCAGCAACATCCGAATAGTTCTGGCGTGAAACCTGAAGATCCTCCAGATGGTTACGCACGGGGGAATAATGGAGCGTGTTCCTATCTTCATTCCACCATTAAATTGAAACGATGACTATCACACACGCACACAACAAACGTCAACATCTATTACCTTCATCTCCCATCCTCCCGAATTCCTCCCCCCTTTCTCCTTACCGCGATCATTAAAAAGAAAAAAATAAACGTCATGGGTGCCGAAGCAAAACCGAGTGTCGCAGCTCAAAAGGAAAAAGTCTCGGAAACAAAAGAGAAGGGAATCCCGTATGTAAAAATCCATCCGCCGAGGCATTAAATACAGTTATCTCTCCCTATCTCCGTTTCCGAAAACCTTCCATCCACGTTAATTATTTTTTTTGGAAAACTGGTCCATTTTCTACTTCCTCTCAAAAAACGCCAAGCATGTGGGCCTTCCTCTTCCATTGCTCTCTCCTCATCCCTTTCAAAACATCGCAACGCATCCTTTATTTCCCCATTCCAACTTCCATGGACCCCGACAAAGTGCCATCGGACGATTAGCATTGTTCTCTCGCATGCTTCTTTTCCCCCCACCCCATTTTATACACTCGATGGACCTCTTTTGTATTTCTTCCTCGTCTGAGGTTCGAGTAATTACGAGAGGATGCAAGCGGCGTTCATCTCTTTGGCATGTCCGCTCCTGCGCCCAACGCTCATGAGGACTCGTGGACAGTCTTCAACCACCTCTCTCTCACATATCATCTCTCCCACCCTCTCTCTTCCTCTTTCTCTCTCCCTCTCTCTCCCTTCCCTTACGCTATCTGCCTATCTCCTTCTCTCCTTCAATCTCTCACCCTTTTTCCCTCTTTATATCTCCCTTCCTCACTCTCTCCTTAATATTTCTCTCCTATCCCTCTCTTCCTTCCTCCTACTATTTCTCCTCTCTTCAACTTTCTTCAATTCTCTCTCTCCCTCGCTCTCTCTCTCCCTCTATTTCCTTCCCTATATCTCTCTCTCCCTCCATCTCCCTCCCTCCCTCCATCCCTCTCCATCCATTTCCCTCCCTCCATCTCTCTCCATCCATCTCTCTCCCTCCCTCGCCTCCCACTTTCCTCTCTCCCTCCTCTATCTCTCCCGCCACTTCTCTCCCTCCTATCTCTCCCTCCTTCTCTCCTCCTCTCCCTCCTTCCCTATCTCCCCCTCTCACTCCTTCCCTTTTCCCCCTCTCTCCCTGAAGTTCATTTATTTGTTCTTTTTTCTATTTCATTCTTCAATTTTCTTATTCGCCTATGCTCTTTTATTACTTATATTTTTATGCATGGTTATCTTATATATTATAATTAGGCTTGGTAGGATTCGATTTAAATCTCGACAAAAGACGATATTTTTTTATTTTCAAAATTGACGAAAATGAATGGTCGTCGATAAGCATCGATTTTCCAACAAGATGGAAGAGTATGCGTGTAAAAACCTATTCTGAATTATAATATTAAAGTCGGTTTTTTAGTTTTTTCGCAATAATATTTCCTATCTATGATTTCGTTCCTTTTCTGGGCTTGCGTTAACATTGGGACTGAAAGAAAGGTATTTCCTTACACTCAAATATGCGTCTTTTTTGAAAAACTCACGCTTCTATTCTAGACAATCAGGTAACCGCAAGGTCTTAGGGTAGTTCTGCGAACACGTGATTCTTAGCCCTTTTGAGATCTTTGAGATTATATTCCACGAGCCTCTCAATACAGATAAGCTAACGGGTATGTTCTGCTGATAGTTCTTCGAGTTCTGTTAAACGAGATTTGGAAGAAAGGAACTTTGATGGTCATTAATAATAATCGATAATAATCGTTTATCTTCATATAAAATTATAAATAAATAATCAAAGTATTGTAAAATAAACGTAAATTTTACGTAGAATTTGAAATAAAAAGTAAATTTAAGTCATCGAATTGAAAGGCTGAAAACTGCCAGCCATATATGTAAGTATATAGTAATGTTATACACATGGAAAAGCCCAGGAGATAGAATGAGATGCCAAATAGATTACATCCTTGTAAAACAAAGATTTAGGAACAGCATAAAGAACGCCAAGGCATTGCAAGGAGCAGACATTGATTCAGATCACAGCCTTCTAATACTTGACGTGAGTACAAAGCTCAAACAAATAAGAAAAACGAGAAGAGAAAGACAGACCTGGGACCTAGAAAAACTGAAAGAAAGGCAGGATGTAGTCAGCATGAAGTTGGAAGATAACCTAAGAAAGTTGGAAAACAAACCGAAGACCGTCGATATAGAATGGGATGAAATTAAAACCAGTATCAAGGATACCTTGGATAAAGAGATTGGAAAACAAGAGAAGAAAATCAGAAAACCATGGATCACGAAGGAAATGCTGGAGAAAATGGATGAGAGACGAAAATGGAAAAACGTTAACAGTGAAGAAGGTAGAGCCAACTATAGGCGTATAAACAATGAGTTGAGAAGGGTAACAGATAAAGCTAGAGAAAATTGGCTAAAAGGAAAATGTGATGAAATAGAACAAATGGAGAAGTTAGGACGGTACGATATGATGTACGCTAGGGCACTGGAATTAGAAGATAAGAAGTCTAATGGAATTTGTGGTAAAGGAATTATGAATACGGAAGGGAAGATAGTCTCAGAAACAAAGGATGTAGCACAGGTATGGGAAGAATACATTAAGGAATTATACAGCAAACAGACAGGAGCGGCAAAAATAGAACTGGAAAATGAGGAAAACATTGAAGAAGACAACTTAGGACCAAGTATTATGGAGAGCGAAGTAGAAAAAGCGATAGTGGAACTTAAGAAGGGGAAAGCCACGGGCAGCGATGGAATACCGGCCGAGATACTTAAAGTCATAGGATCAGAAGGACTAAAAGCGATCACGAAATTAATTAATAAGATTTACGACACGGGAGAGTGGCCTCAGGATTTCCTAGAAGTAACAATGATCCCTCTAAAGAAGAAGCCAAAGGCAATGCAGTGTAAAGATTACAGAACTATAAGCCTTCTGTCACACACATCGAAGATCATCACGAGGATTCTTAATAAAAGGCTGGAGAAAAAGGCAGAAGAAATAATAGGGGAAGATCAATTCGGTTTCAGAAAAGGACGAGGAACTAGAGATGCTATAGGAGTAGTTAGAATCATATCAGAAAGGGCAATAGAATACAGTCAAGATATCTGCGCATGTTTCGTAGACTGGCAGAAGGCCTTTGATAGAGTAAATTGGGTAAAGTTGATGAAGATATTAAAGGATATAGGTGTAGACTGGAATGACAGGAGACTGATTAGGAATCTATATGAGAATCAAGTTGTAAAGGTCAGGTTTGAGAATGTGGACACCTGCGGAATAAATATCGGTAGAGGAGTAAGACAAGGCTGCTGCCTATCGCCAACCCTATTCAATATATATGGAGAAAGTCTAATGCAAGAAGCTTTAGAAGGCACAGGGGATTTCAAAATTGGAGGAAGGATTATAAGAACAGTAAAATACGCAGATGATCAAGTACTTCTAGCAAGAAAGGAAGAGGAGCTACAAAAAATGATAAATAGACTAGTGATAACAGGTAGAAATTACGGTATGGAAATAAATACAGAAAAATCCAAGGTAATTCGAATATCGGGTAAAGAAGAGAATCTGAACATAACTATTGGGGGAAAGCCATTAGAACAAGTTTCAGAATATAAATACCTTGGAAGTATCATAACACGAGAGGCAAAATGTACGGATGAGATCAAAACTAGAATAGGAAAAGCAAAAGCGGCTTTCAGGAGAAAGAAACAACTACTTACAGGGAATATAAGGGAAGATATCCGCAAGAAGTTGATAAAATGCTACGTATGGAGTATAGCATTGTATGGGGCAGAAACATGGACGCTAAGGAAAAATGACATCAAATACTTGGAAAGCTTTGAAATGTGGACTTGGAGGAGAATGCTGAAGATAAAATGGACAGATAGGATGAAAAACGATGAAGTGCTACGAAGAATAGGAGAGAAGCGAATGATTATACAGACTATCAGAAAGAGGAAGGCTGACTGGGTTGGACATTACCTGAGGAGAGAGAGTATGATTAAAGACGTGTTAGAAGGAAAACTAGATGGGAAAAGGGAAAGAGGTAGGAAAAGGTTTCAGCTGATAGACGATTTGAAAGGGAAAGAGAGTTATCAAGATATAAAGAGGACAGCGGAAAATAGGAGTATATGGAGAACCAGGTTTAACCATGAATAATCACGGACCTGTCTACGGACAGACTACCTATGATGATGATGATAGTAATGTTATGCGTCGATGTTCGTCAAAAATCTCTTGGGAAAATAAACGTCGATTTTCAAAAAAATAAACTTCGAATTCTACCAAGTAGTAATTTTAAGCGTCGACATTCGTCTAAAATCTCTCGGGAATATAAACGTCGATTTAAATCGTCGAATAAAAAAATAAACTTCGAATTCTACCAAGCGTAATTATAATGCATCATATGATGATTTGTATAGTGAACCTTATTAGGTTTCATAGGTTTTTCACACCACCCTTCTATGTGGGTGTATTTCTGCAGTGGGTTTTCTTATTTTTCCCACACAACTATATCTTTCTATAGTTATTGTATTATTATTATTATATTATTAATAATTCAAGAATGCAATATTATATTTGTATCATGGCAAGGAGTTAGGTGGATGATGGGACTTCCTAGTCTCAATCTCGCTCCAAATAAAGACCATATTTAACCTAATCTCTCCCTGCATTCCTCTCCCTCCCTCCATCTCTTTCTCTCCATCTCTCTCCCTCCCTCCATCTCTTTCTCTCCATCTCTCTCCCTCCCTCCATTTTTCTTCCTTCCTCCATCTCTCTCCCTCCCTCCATCTATCTCCCCCTCCCTCCATCTCTCTCCCTTTTCGTCCCTCCATATTTTACCCTCCCTCCCTCCATTTCTCTCCACTCTCTCTCTCTTTCTCCCTCCCTCAATTAATTCTCCTTTTAACTCTTTCTCTCTCTCTCTAATTCACTCCATCTTTCTCTCACTCTTTGCATTTATTCCCTTTTCACTCTCTCTCTGTCTATTTCCCTCTCCATTCATGTCCTTCCGTCTCTCCCCTCTCATCTATTTCTCCCTCTCTCCAACTCTTTCTCTCTCTCCATCCAATTCTCACAATATCTCTCACTCAGTCAGTCGTTTCGGTAGTTGAATAATGCATGCAAGAGACGCAACGCACTATTTGCTAGAGTCCATTTGTCGTCTCCTCGCAGTGTTTATGCTTTGATGGGCGTGTCACGATGTCGGGTTGTTTTGTGGAATGGGGGGAGGGGGTGTTGTAGAACAATTTGTTTATCGCGTGTAGAGGGATGGAGGGGGGGATGTGGAGAGAGAGAGAGACAAACAAAAATCTATTGGTTGTGACAATGCATTCAACGTCGCATATTAAAAGCCACTGTTTTTTTCGTCACGATGAGTGGGGGGGGGGAAGGTGAAGCGTTTAGGAGCGTGAGTTGAATCGGGTATTGGCGAGAAAAAACGGCCAGCACGTTTTGTGCGAACTATTCGAGAACGTTCCGTGGATAGAAAAATACACCCAGGCTAAGGTTTATTCTTGACATAATCGGCACGGAAGTGCGTCCTTTTCGAAACCACGATTGCACTATTTTTAGGGAATAAAAATGCGTTCAGTCGAATACTTGCGATTCCAGTTAAAGTTCTTGCGACTCGATTTCCATTTTGTATATTAATTACGGTTCCGAAATTAATTCATTTTTCCGTTCGGACGACCAGACTGCAATGAAAATACGCTTGGAAACAAATGAAATTGGATCGAAACAAAATTTAATTTCATACGATTCGGACTGCTCAAATTCTATCTAAATACGATTATACTAGTATACCAGTTTACAATTATATTGTTGGAACATTTGCTATAAAGAATCATTCGAGATAAAATCTCGCAGTGGATTATTTAGCGAAATTATTCATAATACCTATTTCAATAAGTTACATAATTTTCATAGATTTGAAATCCTAAAATCAGGTCCTCGTTGGAATAGTCTATGCAATATGGAAACAATATAATTGATAAAATAATCTATTTAGTTTTCAAAAGAGATTCTAATTAACGTTTGGCTCTAAAATAATGATAAATACTGATATGCTTATAAAAGGTTTAACATTACAGTACCACTGTTCCATGCCCAACAGGACATTGAAAATGGTCATTTTTAATAGAAAATAATTTATTTATTTATTTACAGTTATGAAATAAAGCTTCTAATAGTTATTAACATGAGCCAAGAAAATATATAAAAACTTTCGTTGTTATTTCTGTAATTTGATTACAATACCGGTAGGTTATTGTAGACACATTAAAATTTAATTCAGGGAAAGCGTTCAAAAAATCGAATAAAAGAAATTTCAACGCAATTGGGTTCAGAAAGAAGCTCGTTAATATTTCGCATATGTTTTTTGAATGAGCCTCCGAGTTAATTGTATATGGCTCTATCCAAAACGATCTATAAGATAAATACCAAAGTTCAAGCGGACGAACAATTTTATCCCCAGTGTTTCAAACGCAAAGGATGATTTTTAATCCATGTAATAGGGAAATAGCGCCTCCTAAAATATTTTGCTATGTCGCTCACATTCCAAAAATTTATCAAAATTAATTGTTTTGCAATTTTGTTGTAGATATTAACCATTTTTTGGCGCAGATACGCAACATTTTTCGACGTAAATGGAAACGTTTGTTTATGAAATGGTGATGGATTTGTCATAGTTTTGAATTAATACCATTGATCAAGGCTGATATGACTTTATGTTTGTACGTTGTAGGATACAGCGCGCATTAATAATTCGAATCTTTTATAACGGTTGGCCTCCATTGGTTAAAATTTGAATCTGACAAACCATCATCAATGGAGCCCAAAATTTCAGAATTTCCTTACAAAATACCTCAATAATGGATGGGCAATTTTAGATCCATAGAAGATTATTCGAATTGCGGTCTATTTCTTCAGATGACTATCTATCATGGATTACCCGAAAGTTTGGACGTTTTCTAATCGTTTATAGTGCATTTTTCTTCAAATAATGTTTGATATAAAACTCGAAGGAGGCCAAGTTGGCAGGCTCTAAGATTTTAAACTATTGAGAAATTCACAAGCTTGCCTATAAACTAGATGATTCAAAGAATTATGAGTGGCATGATAAAGTTGAAATTGATATTTTTTTATTTCAGGAGTACAGATTCCGTCTTCAATCCATTATTACATTTAACCAGTGCTTTTTTTCTGCCGAAACGCACTTCAATGCAAAAAATCCTAATTTGCACAACTTACAACAAAGGAAATTAGGTTATTTGCAATGCAATGACGGTTTACTCATATTGTACAATTGCACGTATTCCTCCGCTGACAGTTTACATTCAGTTTCTATTTTTGTCCCCGCTCTTCCTCTTTCGCGTTCCGGCACCTTTTGTGTTGGAAAATAGCACCGCATTTAAGTAATTTTGAACTTAAATATCATCCTAACTTTTTCAATTAGAGTTGTCCATGTTTTATGCGCACCTATCTTACCAGTATGGTACAGCATGATGATCAAAGAATGTTTGTATTTTCGATCTCATTAATTCAGCCATGATGGTTACTGGATTCCCTCTGGCACCATTATCATTTCCCTTGACGAACGAGGAAGCTTCTTCCGAACAAGGGCCTACGCCACGACCGCAGTTTTCTTGTTGTATCCCTTTCATTGCCTCCCGTTCCTCGATAAAAAACGAGCAAAAGTCGCAGATATCACAAAAAACAAGAGAAGGACGAGCCGCGTAGGAGGATATTTAATAATGTCCAGCGGCGTTGACGGAAAAATATAATTAAAGCCAGCTTAAGCATCAACCTCAGCATTTAAAAAAATTCGACCGCAACAAAAGAAATTTTTCTTAATTTAAAAATAATTCCCTGTCTCGACCGGAAGCGAATCTCGCATTTAAAAAATTCTTTTAGACTTGTAAAATCGAAAACGGAAAGTAAAGAATTTAAGCGTGTCGTCTGATTGTCATCTGGCGGAGGAAAAGGGATACCGCGATTTTTTTCGGTTTTCGCATCAGTCCCTGAGCGCGTCCAAAGAATTGGAATAGTTTTTCTGAGCCAGGCGGACACATTGAGAGGAAGTGATGAAAAAAGAAATATTTATCGACGAGTCAGCGGATCTCTGATAAGGGGCGAGAGATAAGAGGGGGAAATGGCTGGGAACCAAATACCCAGCTGAAAATCTGCACTTAATATGGTCCTTTTTCTCATTCTCATTGTGGTAAGTGCGGATTACCGGAGGCAGCTGCGGCGAATGAAAAAAGATGGTGTGGTCGGATATATCCTGCGTACACATAATGCGAACATAAATCCATTGAGAGATAAGATGATAAATGTACTGCGACGCGATTTTCAACGCGTAGTTATAATAGGATCAATGGTGAACAATTTGTCCCTTGTCATTGTTAGCGGGACGCGTGATTTAATCTCGCAGCGCTTTGCTTAAAAGAGGCACTCATCCGAAAGAATGATTTGAGTATTTGAATGCAAATCAATACCCAGAAATTCGGTCGGTAAAAATTTGAAATCTCGTTTAAGAATTTTTCGCAAATTTTCTTAAATCGCAATCTCCCAATTATTTCGTGTCAAACTTCCTGTTTTCAAAAATTATAATCCGAAATACCATCAGATAAACACCTCTTTTCCTTGATAAAATAAACACTGATGCCGGAAAACATTGTCATTTATATCATCAAGTGAAGTTTTTATCTTATTTTTGACGCAGCGCAAGTATTTTAATGGTTTTTCTCCAACGTCAAATTTGAGGTAAATATTTCACCCTTTTAAAACAGTGGCCACAAACTCAAATAATGCGCGGGCCGCATTTAGGCACCGTACAAAATCTGCGGCTTCCATTCTATGTTGAGAACATTCTTCTGTGTTTTCTAGTGTTTTTCTAGTGTTTTAAATTGGAATGAAAAATAAACTGTGAAAATTTTGGAATTGATAATTTAACGCACTTCTTAGACTATTTAAAAAATATTTTATAATGAATACATTTGAGTTTGAGCTGCATCATTACTTAAGGGCCTTGCTTTGCGGGCCGCATTATGTTCTTCGCGGGCCACGTGTTTGAGACCTATGCTATAAGAGAAAGTACTGCTGTATAAGTAACATCTCACTCTATCGGGCCAGGGTTCGTTGACAAACAAACTGCGACTTCGAGATTTACGACGACGATTCCAGAATAAACTTTACTGCAGATGTTTAGGATAACTTGCGTAAATTGGCTCTCGCTACAATTGAACCGACGATCGAACCGCCATACGCGTGTTAGCACGGTACCTTTTGCCCTCGAGCGGCAAAATAATCCGTCAGAAGAAAACAAAAATAAAACGGAAGTGACAAAGAGATACACACCAAAGTTCTAATTTCCCAGAGTGGATGAACGAATATACTCGTCGTCGAGTGAGCATAAATCCCAAATGAGTGCAAATCCCAAACGCTCTTTCTCAAAGGACCGAAAAGAGGAATTCATTAACCTTAGTGCCGCCTCTAAATTTAACAGCGCCGTCGTTACGTTACCAGAATGCCAAAGTTCAGCTCCGAAAGACGCCCTCTCCCTCGAAAGGAAACAAAACACTCCTACACGCGTGCGACGCCTAAGCCGAGGTCACACACACGAACGCGCAGTAACGGATCAAAACCAAAATTATCCCGAACGCCTTGGTGGCGCGCGATGCCGACGAGACTCCCGTATCGGAGGAAGCTTGCTAGACCGAAACGTACACATTATACCCCGAGTAAGGTTCTTATCGGAGGGAGGGTGGGAGGGATTTTATTACTGCGGCGTGCGGTCGGAGGAGGGGTAGGGAGGATGGCACGAGCGATCACACCTGCCTCCACCCCTTCATCCCCATCGCCGCCGCCAACATCCTTACGGCCCACTACGCCAATACAGTACCCGACGCCATCTGCACCCTCCGAGAGAAATGAATCGAAGCGGTAAAAAAAGGGAGGGGAAAAAAGGCGAGGGACTGAGGGTGGCCGATAGGAGTGATTTGGTGAGGATTGAGGGAGGGAGGACGGCGAGGGGGGATGGGTAGGAAGGGATAGGAGAGGAAAGAGATAGCCGAGAAGGTGATAGATGGAAGGGAAAGAAAAGGGGGATATATGAGAGAAGAGTGAGAGTAGGAGGAGGTGAACATACAATAGAAGGAAAGTGGGAGATAATGGAAGAAAAGAAAAATAGGCGGGAGTGTGAGAGACGAGCGGTGGAAAAAAGAAAGGGAGAGAAAGCGAGGACGTGAGAGGGGAGGTGGAGGGGAGATGAGAAGGGAGGTGGGAGGGGAGGAAAGAGGGAAAGGAGAGAAGTGGAGGTGAGAGGGAGAGGAGAGACGGGGAGGAGAAAGGGAGAGCGCGGGAAAATATGAACAAGGAGAGGGAAATAAAAGAGATACGTGGGATGGAGAGAGAACATGAAGAGAGAAGAAGAGAGGGTGAGATGGAGAGTAAAAAAAAAATAAAGGGTAAGAGAGCGAGGAAGAGAAAGATAGAGACGAAGAGATGGGGAAAGGCAGGGAGAGAGACTGGGGTAAAGTATAGCGGAGAAAGAGAGTAGGGAAAGGTGAGAGGAGATATGAAGACATAGGAAGAGAGGAGATAAGGAAACGGAGAGAGAGTGAGAGAGTAGTGGGAGAGAGATGGAGGAAAGAGGAGGTGGTGTGTGGAGAGAGGACTGGAGAGGAGCAAGAGAGGGATTGAGAGAGGGAGAGTGATGTTAAAATGGAGGTAGGACAAGAAGGGAGGAGGAGGGAGGAGAGAGTGGAAGGAGAGATGGTATTGAAAGAGTGGAGGAGAGATGGAGGAGGTGGAGAGGCATAACGTAGATGAGAGAGATGAGAGGGGAAGGGAGGGTTCTTCACCCTACACCTCTCGGATTCCATCTGCCAACCGCCTCCCTGATTAAGAACCTATCCTTCCATTTTATTTCCTACTACGAGTACCCAAATCGCCGCCCGTGCGAAAACAACACGGCGAGCGAAAGGATACAGGAGTGAGAGGGAAACGAGTGCTTTTTTGGCAAGGTGCCTTCCCTCTCCAATTCCGTCTCGCGCTAACCAGAAAGCTAGAGAGAGGAAGTGAGGTAAAGAGGGAGATAGAGGGTGTGAACGAGTGAAGAAGAGGAAATGCGCAGACGGGCTGAACGAGGAGGAAGGGAAAAAAGCGCAAACAGAACATTAATTCATGACGAAAAGGGTAAAGAGAAGGGAAAATTACCGGAGAGCTTTATGGGCACCTACTACTTGTTTATTTTTCACCCGACAAGGGGGTTTTATTATTGCTATTTTTTTGAGGCACACGTCATCAAAGGGTGTCACGGGCGTTATTTTATGGGGCAATATGTTAGAGGGAGTGTCTCTCTCTCTCTGAAATAAGTGTCTTGAGTCCCAGAACCAAAAGGCGAGGTATAATTATGCATAGAAATTTGTCCATGGCTTGTCGCTTTTTCAAAAAAATTTAATGACTTTGGTCAGCATGCATGTGGATTTTGTGAGTTTGGATACGGCGAAAAAAAATGTTAGAATTCACTGCATCACGCAGGTCTTATTCTTTCTGTGTATGCTTTGAAGCGTGGACTAAAGTCATTCTGCTTCGCTTCCGACAGTGACACAGCTTTATCGGTAAATGGGAGAAAAAAGGCATGCCGCGTCTATGAAAAATTTATTCAAAAAATGATAAGGCAAACCCTTAAGTTACTTTCTTCGATGTGTCTGCGTTGAACGAAATCGCGTTGTGGAAACTTAATGCCTTTATAGAATAAATCGCGCGTTCTTATAAGCTAGGAGCTTTCTTGCGCCTAATTCAGATTCGCGGATGATTTACTTTTTATTCGGGTTAGGTAAATAAGGGTCACATTTACTTAACCGCGTATAATCAAATCAATTTGGAGAAACCGGTGATAGAAAAGGATTTACAGTACTGGTATTCTTATCCTACGAAATGTATACAAAATGTACTGTACTACTAGAATAACTCTGAATAATTTCGACCTAAAGAGCCTCTTATACAAATTATATTGCTCCTTATAATTAATAGTGATGACAAAAATAATGGCAGTGAATATTCATTTAATGTATAAAAAGCTGGTGTTGTGCTCTTAATGCGTGCCATAAACTAAATGAGGGTCGTGGCCTTCAAAGGATTATTAATCATTCTCTCCCGAAACGTTAAACCAAATAAATTTTCTATAAAGAACAGCTTCTTTGAAGAAGGATTCAATGATAAAAAATGAAATTACTATTCAATATAGAATTTTCGAGCTCGCCTTCTTGTCAAAATAAAATTGACGTAATCTACATCTACAGTTTACCCTGCAAGCCACCGCAAGGGTGTGTGGCAGGGGTAATAGATCTCTACAACAGCTAACAAAAAGAATAGGAAAATCAGACGAGTTTTCATCTACCAAGCAGCCGTCTTAATGGGTGAGTCATCGTCAATTGATTTTAATACCCACATCAGGTTTACCTGACATTTTTATGGCTACTCGATAAAACAATTATTTCAATTTGCATTTCCTTTGTTTTGCAATTCGAATACATACCCAATCGTCTTACTTATTTTTATTGGTGAAATATTTTAATTAAAAATAAACCGAAACCCCGGCTGGTACTGCTATCCAAAACGGGTTAAAATATTGCGGTGAAACGTCAAATATTTAATTTAGTAGATTAATGACGGCTTAGGACAACGCATTACTACCAAATCCGCTCAGCCGGAGTGGCGCTGTGATAGGCGTACAGCAGTGGACGACCCCATTGCCCTCCACTGGGTGCATTCTTAAATTCATTCCGCGCAGCATTCCTTGTTTCTACGCTGAAAATTAAGTCTGTATGACAAGAGAAAGAGAGATTCTGATTTTCAAAATGTATGACTGTCGACAGAGGCGGAACCAAGAGGGGAAGTGGTAATTGGGGCGATACCCCCCCCCCCCCCCATTGGGAAGTTTCTGGATCCGCCCCTGGCGTATAGACTTACCGGCGAGACATGGCGAAACTAACAGGCCGCATTGCAGCAAAAGACGGATTAAAATATCGGGCCTCAGAATAAATTAAAGTTTAATTACGGTATTCGCCACCCAACGGCATAACGAAAAGAAACAAGCAACAGACGACGTAATTCTCGTTGCGAGCAGTTCCTTTTTATTCGGGCACGTTTTTAAAAATTCAAATTTATCGGGTGCGGTCTCCCGCGACCACTTTCCGACAGGCCATTTGGCCTGGTCGTGCTCCCTCGGTGGACGACCGCGCTTCTTTTCGATACGCCCTGTTTGTTTTGTCCTGCCGAAGGCACGATAGGGAGAAGGAATGTTACGTCGACATTGTGTGGATAAAAACAAGGACGACCACTTGTCCAACGTCGTGGACAGTGCCGGTTCTATAGTCCGTCCTTCCGTGGCTAATCAGATCCCGCCGTCTATATGAGCGTTAAATCGTTAAAGAATAAAACATGATAGAGAGGGAAATAGAATGAGAGGGAGAGATGGAGAGGGAAAGAGGGAGATAGAGAAAGGAAAGGAGAATAAAAGAGAGGGAGAGAGATAGTGGCCAAACTAGGAACGGAAGGGGCCCGCGGCTAAATAATATTCGGGATAATATTCGTAGCCCCTCTGCCCTCTGAACTAATAGATACATGCGTTCAGTTAAAACTGAAACCCGCTGTAAAGAGATTGTACTTAATAATAATCCTCAGAAATATGCTGACAAAGTTAGACTTTTTAAATTACTCTGTCCAAAAATAATTATCAACTGGAAAGATATTCAGAAATTAGGATAAAAAGAGAAATAGGTAAAAATTCTAAATTTCTTCTACATCCGGAAAAATTCGAGGGCTCCCCAAGGACATCCAGGCCATCTGGGACTGTGGCATTTGGCCAGTAACGCCACCCTATTGTTACGCTACTGGAGGAAGAGAGGGTTGGAGAGGGAGAGTGGGAGGGGGGAGAGGAAGGAAGAGTGTGGGAATGAGAGAGGTGGGGAGAGAGAAGAAGGGAGAGAGAGGGAGAGAAGAGTGAGAGACGATAAAAAAGAGTGAGAAAGAGGGAGCAAGAGGACACGAAGGAGAAGAGGATAGAAGGGGGAGATGTGGAGAGTCAGGGAGGCAGAGAATAGAGGCAGAGAGGGGTGAGAGAGGAGAGGAAGAAAAGGGAGGGAGAGAAAGAAAGTGAGGGGGAGGAGATAGAAGGAGAAAAGAGACGTATAGAACTCATATATTGAGCAATATATTCCGAACAAATAAGGTTTGTCAATTCCATTGACAATGGCATGTATAAGAAAGTCTAACTTGACGTAGTTCATGAACAGTAATAAATGTTGCCACTTGAAGCAATGTATTGGCAAGGAAATTCTTTCATTTTCAAGAAATTATGATTAAAGCAGAATTTACGCTGTGTATTAAAGAAAGCTATATACAAATTAAAAAGTGTAGTAATTTAAGAGAAACTGCACCACTTCATAATCAATCCCTAGTATACGTAACATTTAAATTATCGTAATCCAACATTCAGAGAATTAAATAATTTACTTTTATGTAACAACACACCCCATTAATTTTATGCGCTCCTGAAATTTATAAATCCCAGGGGAAATGCACTGCTTTAGTGGGCGGACATATTCTAGACCAAATATTTGCGTCGTAGGCATGGCAGCGAAATTTATTATCGTTGAATTTGAGAATAATACGATTTTTTCACTGCCCCTGCCTATTTTTATTACTTATGTGGAACGGAGTTGAATGAACTCCGTGTTAAAAATACACGTCACTCTTTTCTGCGTGCGTGTGTACAGCTATCAAATTTGTTATTTTAATTCTGTACGTTTAAAAAATGCAACTTTATTGCGTCCTTTCGCGACATTTAATGTTAGCCATGTATATTAGATGAGTGTAGACATAAATATTCTGATGAAAATTTCACGAAATTACGTCCTGCTTTGTTTTACTCACATGGTTCTATGGTACTGAATTGGGAAATTCGTATTTTTTTTCGTTTACTAGATGAGGGATATTTTTATTTCACCACAGAACTGTATCAACATTCATGTATATTTCTAAAACTTAATTATAAAAAAAATTCAACCTAATACGTGAGAATATTTTCATGTACTTTGAAAAGATGGAAAACCAAAGAAATTATATTCATTGTTTCATAATCATTTGCAGGCCCATGTCATGCATAACAACAGTGGTATACAACGGCACCTTTTAAGAATACTTTAAACAAATATTTGAAATTATTAATACGATCCATTTCAAAATTATATAATGAACTCAGCTGGTTCCTCGTATCAAATAAATAACATTTGCGAAATCCCTAGAAGCCATTGAGTAAACGACTGAGGATGCTCTCTCCGTGGTTGCATACGCTTTTTTGGCTGGATGGATACCTCCATTCATTAATTTAGTAATCACTGAAGTTTATATTTAATACCGCGCAAAAAAATTAATAGGGGTAATTTCTCAGAAATCCACTTCCATTATAGCCTGAAAAAAGTTACGTGTTCGAGCACCTGTGCATTTTTAGGCTGGGATCATTTCGGAAGCCAGGTGTTCGAGACATTACTAAACGAGCGCAAGAAATTTCCGTCGTAATTATTTCAACAGCATCGTGGAGATGGAGTAAAAGAGAGAGAGAGAATAAATGAAATGTTATAGGTTCAAGTACGTATATCTTTATTGCTACTCTGAATCCAGCTAAAAAATAAAAACGTAAAATTTGTGATTGCGTTGTATATGTCAGATATTAAGAGAGCAATTAATTTAAAATAAAAGCGGTAAATGAGGAAGAGGCTATCGCCTTATCAATTTACCTTTACGCATATATTATCAGAATATAACGTCATTTAAAAATCATAGAATCGTCTACAATAATCGATTCCTCTAATTTAAATAAATTCAAACTAATCCAAATTGCAAACAACAATATGGGTAATTAAATGAGGAAGTTGATTAATGGTTGCAAATGACAATTACCTACGATAACCAAATTGCAGCGAAATGTTAGCATTAGTCTACCATCTCGCCAATGAAACATGCATACTAAATTAAACCTTAATCTGTTATATTATAGAATTCAGTAATACATTTACTGCTGCCATGACTGGGCATCCTAGAAGTCTGGACTAATGGCCAAACTAGACATAGCATTGTTAAAGTTATACAAACATATTTATAATGTAATAACATCAGTTCAACTTTCTTTTGATTGTTGTATCAGGTTAGTATATTTCCTGACATGTAAAACCATCGTCAGAAATGAGTTTGTTTACCTTTAAGAATATGCCAATTTTCCCTTAGATTCCGGACTTCTGGGACACCGCTTAAGAGCGCAGAACTATTTCACATGAAAATAAACATATCATATGTGCCTATTAAAATGGAAACATTATTTGAGTTTATAAAGCGCATTGCAAGTTTAAAAAGTTAACAGCAATATGTATGATAAAATTCACACATGAAAAACATTCTAAGGGTCTTTCTTTTAAGTGGCGCGATAATAAAATCCGACCCACTATCGCCTCTGCCCAGTCGATAAACCCGGGCGTACTCCTAGTCCGAAACACAGGCAGATCCCTGGTAGCGTATAAACTGTTTCTCCGAATCTACTTTGCATGCGAAAACTTCTCGGATTATCGAGGGAACTCGTTCAAAACTTTACGACATCCTGGTACAGTACAGTACTGACTCCGATACTAGGATCCTCAAAGTTTTATTGCTGTCCCGTTTCGCTCCAAACAACAAAACCATTTTTTCTCGGCACAAAGAATCCGATTGTCTGTGTATGAAAGATGATTCCGAGAAGATTTGGCGGAGCGTGAGGAAGGTTAAGGCGGACACGGTGTCTGTGTATGCTCCCGCCAGTTAAGCATTTAATTCTCCTTTTTTCGAAAATATCGGACTTGCCAACTGGTTTCCATACGCACTTCGCAGAAATCCGGTTTCTGAGAAATATTTGCTTGAGTGACGACAAAGATTCTGCATAAATTATAAATATTTCACGGTCCTCGACACGTGGACCAGTATTCCTCATCTTTTCTTAAAGTTTGCTGATTACTAATTTTACTTTTTGCTGTAAAATAATCGTAGTAACAGAGGCCTACTTGAAAATATGCAGGATAAATTTGTTTCGGAGGTAGATATGCCACTAATTACATTTCCGAGAATAAATAAATCCTATACCATATACTATAGGCCAGTGGTTCCAAATATTTTCGAGAGTGCGGACTCCTTTTCAACATTCAAAAATTTCCCGGACCATATCATGCTGCTAGTTGTTTTTTCACTCCATTTTATATGAAAATGTAACGTAATATCAAAGCATTAATATGCACTCAGCAATAGTTTGTAATTTTCACACTTAACATTTTGTGGCATTCTTATTGATTACCTCAACAAATATAATTGCGGAGCATAGCAGTGAGGATGTTATTTTTTCCGCGGACCCCATGTAGTAGCCTCGCGGGCCACCATGGGTCTGTGGACCACAGATTGGGGAGCACTTGCTATGCCATACTATATACCTTTGGGCAATGCAGTTTACTCAATTTTTCCTAATACGAAAAAAATATATTTCTTCGATGAACATCTAATTTTCTCGAACTTACCTAATAAATATAACATTTGAAAAAAAAATATCAGAATATTCATTTTTACATCTAATATATTCTATCTAGAGAGTTATATTTGGTTTCCATGATAAACATTAAAAATCTGCACTATTATAGAAATGCAAAACTGTACCATTTTCTCAGAAATCGTAAAATAATATCTAGGAAATAAGATGGTAGGAACATATAGGATGGTAGGAGCATAGGATGGTAGGAAGAGTTTCGAGAAATCAGGATTTTTCTCAATCCTTCCCGTAAGAATTTCACAGGCTTTTTAGGGCAATTGATCAAATAAAGAACTACTCGCGTATTTTGCCTCAGGAAAGAAAACATCAAACCGGTTTTGAGAGCTACGGTGACATTCATCGCATCGGATCGAACATGCCCATTTAAAGGACCATAAAGATCCGTGGGGAACAGTGTGCTGAACTCGGTCAATACACTTGCCATTCGAAAACTGCCCCAGTTTTCGCGACATTATGGCAGTGCGCTCGCCAAGCCAAATGGCCACTCACGTCCCGAGAATAGACTAACCGACCTCGTATCCCGAAGTGCATCGCAGAGATTTGATGGAAGGAAAGTGTCATGTCTTTCGATTGAGGTTGCGACACTGAAACGATTATTGAGGGTACGAACAGAAACACGGGAAGTCGGAGAGTAGATTTTTAGGCTAATCGACGAGCTGCAGAGAGGGAAGTAAATTAATAAAATGGCGCCATAAATCTTGAGTAAGAAATTACTCCGTCGGACTTTTCACCGTGGCGTACATACGGATAACACGCGTTTCGAACAACAAAAATATATTAATAAAATTTGTATGCATGTATCGCGTGCAAAATAAATACTGTTGTTATCCAACAATAAAAAATATCAGCCGATATTAAATAACACTATCTAATAATAAATCATACTATCCAATAAAAAATGCTATCAATAATAGACAATAAAAGCCCATAATAAATAACACATTACATTAATAAATAATGCCATCCAAGAATAAAAAATACAAACCAATAATAAATATTACAATCTGACAATAAATAATACAATCAAATAATATATAATGCTATACCATAACAGATTATAACAGCCAATAATAAATAATACCATTCAATCAGGCCCCTGCCCCCCATAACTTTAAATGTTCTTCCTTAAGAAAAGTGCCCACGCGGGAACGCCGTTCCACTTGATACAAAATGAAGCTCTCTGCATTCCCATTGTTAATAAAAAGCATATAAAAATGTTCCGGTTGTTAAAATATTTAAGATAGTCAACTTCGCGCGTAATAATTTGAAATGAAACGTTGGCGATTTTATGTTGGACCCAGAGCCGGCTTTAGGGGGCGGGCGGTCGCCCAGGGCGCCGAAGGAGCGCCGTAAGGGCATAAATTTTTATCGAGTGACAAGTGATGCGCACGGGGGTCCAAAAAGGAAGCGTGGAAGCCCAATGAATTGGCAAAAGCCACGGGTGACCTTCCTGCACATCTAAGGGACAATTGGGGATGCAGCATTGGTCCGCGTACTAGAGAAATACTGATTCTGGGAAGAAGACATTAGAGACGGGAAATGCACCTCCGGAAACGGGAGAGTTTGTCAACAGAGAGGAGAAAGGGTGAAGTCCGTGGGTGATTTAGATAATAAGCTTTCTTTTCAGAAAAAATCGTTAAGTATGCTGGAGGGAGAAAATGGGTGAAAACTGCAAAAAGAATAAGTTACAACATAATAGAGTCGCCCGTTAGATATTCTATACAGCACACCATATGGTTATCTGGTGTTTTACTGCTAGTACTCTTTTGACCAGGACTCAACCATTCTCTTTCAAGAGTTCGAGCTGGCCTAAGCTCAATTTAAGTCTCTCTGTTTTGTGAAGTAGGCAGTGTGAAAGGGCTTTTAATCATTGTATACTTATATAATTTATTGTACAATTCGTTGTGCAAATTGTATAACTATCAATCAGTATCGTTGATTGTGCAATTATTAACTACTGAATTTTTACTGCGGTCAGTGATCTATATCATCCATCTCTCAGAAGTTACATCGGCCATAATAAAAGAACGCAACGTCTCACAGTCGGAAAGTATGGGTGTCTCATATTTTATAAGTTTAGCTCTGTTTAGTGGTTCGTTCATCGTCTTAGAAAACAACTATGGATTGCATAGCCATGATTTGAATTTAAAATGTCAATTTAAATTACACTGTAACAGTAGTTGTCTTATCTTCCAACAAAAAACTATAAAAAATTTTTATTCTAATTTTCCTTGCAAATTATTTTGGCCGAAAGTATATATTTAACTTATGCTAAGATTTTGGTGCAATAAAAAGGGAAATTTCAACTCATGGGGCGCTATATCTAATGCTATGCTGTAATAAAAACATTTCACATATCATTAATGAAGCAAATTTGACCGAAATCATGAAAAAGTCGGCCGTGCGATTTATTTTCGCGCGTTTTGTTTTCTGTTCTGCATATCGCTGTGCGGATTAACATAAACTTTTTCATCAATGTAATTGTTTTAGTTTAGTTAGATTCTTGGAACTCATTTTATGTTTGCCTGTTGTATATCAGTTCTCTTTGCTGTTTTTAAAAATAATTATTTGCAATCCTATCATAAATTGCGGAAAAACGGAAAAATTGGCGCTCTTTTTTCCATTTTTTCGGAAAAAAACCAAAGACGAAGGTAGAAGAAGTGGAGAAACAGTTTGCAGTATCAACGGCGACAACGACCATAGTGCGCAAAAGAGTGAAAGTGAAATCTCAATGAAAAAGAAGCAACCTCTTCGAATTCAGGTGATATTGGTCAAACTGATATCGCTTTTTTTAAAACAAATTGCATGATGATGACAAGTTAGAGGTTATCAAAATATATGAAACCAAAAGCAGATTACAAGTGTCCTTCTCGCATCTCTAATAAGCAAAAAAGAAGTTTTCAGTACTTATGGCTGATAAAATATGAGTGGTTATCCTATTCTAAAGCTGAAAATAGTGCCTATTGTAAATAAAATTGATGGAATGATATGATCCGAAGATCCTATGCAGACAGGCATAAGCTGTGAAAGTTGGAACAATTTTTGAACCGAGAAAAAAAGTCTGCTATGACCGAGAATTGAACCCGGGTCTTCTACTTGCCGGGCGGATATTCTACCTCTGAACTATCGTAGCAGAACATTTTCTCTCGTTTCTGAACACGGATGTTTTCCTTGGTGAGACGGGAACTAGCCAAGCTAGTATCAAACTGCCCCAACAGATGTCCTCTAAGAGAATCATCGAAAGAAACTCCTCCCTCTCAAATGCCACGATCGTTCAGATATAGGATATCCGCCCGGCAAGTGGAAGACCCGGGTTCAATTCCCGGTCATAGCAGACTTTTTTTTCTCGGTTCAAAAATTGTTCCTATTGTAAATACTTTACATTTTTTTGCTCCACTGGAAGTCGGCAACTATAGGGCGCAGACTGTTGGATACTTAGTTTCAAGTGGGATTCCTGACTGGAAACATACAATTGAAACATTTAATGGACACCAAAAAACTGCAGATCATTCCGATTCTTTAATGACTTTCCAGCAATTGCTGGACATTCGCGATCAAAAAGTTATAACTATTAATAAGGACACAGATAAAGCTAAAGCGCAACAAGTTAAACTAAACAGAAAATCGTTAGAACCTATCATAAAGACCGTAATCCTTTGTGGCAAACAGGGAATACCTATTCGCGCTCATCGAAATTACGGTAAATTTTGTGTAGACACAGACTGAAGAAAATGAGGGCAACTTTTGGGCATTATTGCGTTTCTGCATTGATGCTGGAGACAAAGATTTAAGAGAACATATAGAAAATTGTGGAAAAATGCAACGTTTCTCAGTTGGAACATTCAAAATCAAATTTATTACCATGCAAAGGCATAATATTAAAGCATATTGTTGCGAAGGTTAATGCTGAAAAATTTTTCTCGATTCTTGCAGTCGAAACCTGTGACATATCAACAACTGAGCAATTTTCATTATGTGTGCGGTATGTACATGAAGAAAAAGATGGAATGTTATCAGTACGTGAGCAATTTTTACAGTTTATTCCAGTATCAGACACTTCTGGTCGTGAACTATCCACTACGTTAACTGTATGGGTTAAACGTATAGGAATTGACTTAACATTCTTACGAGGTCAGGGTTATGATGGTGTTGTGTATATCGTATGAGCGGCAAATTTAATGGTGTTCGAACTCATATAAGGAAATCATGCCCTCTTGCTCTATACGTCCACTGCTAGTTACATAGTTTAAATTTCGCAATAGGAAATACTGTGAAAGTGCAAAGCGTAAAAAATTGCATGGGTATGTTAGAAAGAATTTAGAAATTTTTCAATTTACCAGAAAGAGGTCAAATGTTAGCCAGAAAAATTAATGAACATGCCCCTGAATCAAATAAGAAAAAAATACGACAAATTGCACCTACAAGATGGCTATAACGGCATGAATCTATAATGGTAATGATCGAACTGTTTGATGCAATTTTTGAAGAAATAAGTACCTGGCAGAACCAAGACGCTTCGCCAGGTTCCCAAATGCTATCAAACTCCATTTGTGAGTGAGATTTTCTAATTTGACTTTATACCGTTGATGCATTTCTTTCTCACACAATGTCGTTGTGCAGATTATTGCAGAAAGTTGATAGTGACCTGTATTCAGCACTAAATTATGTGTGTGACGTCGTTGAACAAATAACAATTATGCGAACTAATCCAGAAAAGGAATTTAAAATTATGTATCAAACGGCATCTGAAAAAGCAGTATCTATTGGGATTGAGGTAAAGAAGCCAAGGAGTTGCATAAATCGTCAACTGGGTGCAAATGTGCCATCTGAAACTACGAAAGAATATTATCAGAGGTCTGTATTTATTCCATTCGCAGACCATATGTTAAGTCAACTGAATGAGAGATTTTCGAAACATCGAGAAGTGCTACTTAAATTTAGCAGTATTCTACCTAGAGGTGAAATACCAAAACAATGTTAAATAGATGATTTTTTGTTGCTTGTTGAGTTCTACACTACCGATTTGCTTTCAACAAATAATTACGTCTTAAAAGCGGAGCTTAGAATGTGGCACAAGCGTTATGAAAATTCATCATCTGCAATAGTGCCGCCCAAGAACGCTATGGATGCTCTAACACAATATGATAAATTAATTTATCCCAAAATTTTTATATTGCTAAAAATACTTAAGTCACACTTCCTATTACTACGTGCAGCAGTGAAAGATCGTTTTCGACTTTGCAAAGGTTGAAGACATATTTGAGCAGCACTATGATTCAAAACCGTTTAGCACTATTAAATATATACCGAGATATTAAAATTAGTCCTCAAGATGTTTTAATGAATTACAGAAAAGAAAAAGAAAAATTAATATTTTAATTTAAAACTTTTAACATTGTATAATGAAATATTAGTACGATTTTGTGTAATTTAATGTTGTTTAATAAATATTTAGTTGAAAAAAATATTTAGACTTGAGCCTACCCCAAGAGAAATTCCTGGGTGCGCGCCTACATTAAATAATAAATAATATTCGCGAGGATTAAATAAAACTATTCAGCAATAAACAATGCTATCCAATGCAAAACCGGATATTTTAAAGACGCAGAGGTTCTGATTTATAAATTACTGCAAGCGAGGACGATACAGAACGCATAGCACGAGCAAAGGTTTGTTTTTATCTGAGGGCGATCGATGTCTGCTACGTATAACCCATGCTCACAGAGCGGAAAATAATGAAGCATTCGAGCAGAGTGAATAAAAATGTCTATTATTATTTTAAATACGCAACAATGAAATATGTAAAGTAGATTAGGTTTCAAGAAATTATATATACATGCGCGCAAGACACTTGGCGCACCAGTTGTTAATAGTAGACGCGCGCTTATACACGAAAGAATTAAATACGAATTCTGAAGATTTTAATTAAAAGAGGAAAAAGTTAAGTGCAGGTGTACAGTTTGGCTGAAAAAAATCTGAAGAAAATTTTGCCATAGTACAGACGATTAAGAAAATAAGCGGAGCGAAGAACAATATCGTAAGCGTGATATTCTAAAGATTAAACAATTCAAATTTCCATAAAATGCAAACGCGTTGATAATTTTTAGAGCAAAGGTTATTTTATGCGTATGAGTATATTTCCGCGTCTATTTCCCATTCGATATGTTAAACGTCGAATTCACATTGATTAATATGCCTGCGAACAATAGATATTTCCCTAATTATTCTTTAATGCAAATTTTTGTCCGTGTGCTCCAATGGAATTTGAAGCTTCATGGAGGTGTATATTAACGAACGAATTTCATGAATATTTATCAACGAATTTTAAGTCATGACTAAGGTAGCCGTGCTACACATGGATGCTCGAAAATGAATATACCAAAAACAAAGTTGAATAATTTTTATTATTCGGGGCAACAACAAATTCCAAAAGAAAAAACTTGTAAAGGATTGAAAGTTTAATTTGAGTGAGCAATCAAATTTACATTAATTTTCTAATAGGGGAATTCTCATTAAGTGCCGTATCAATGATGCCCTATTATCCTTCTATACGACTGTGTTGGAAAAAGTGTGTGAATTAGATCGGTATTAGCTAATGCAGTTATTTTCTCTTCAACTTTGCTGTATCTCAAAAAATAAAATAATTATTGTTTCTGGCATATTCACGAAAGGAAATATTTTTAAAGCTACTATTTGTTTTTAACAATGAAAAGAAAAACACTCAGATGACAGATTAATTTTATCGAATATCCGCTACTTTGCTCAAAAATAGAATGTCTTTAGTCGTGAAGATATCATCAACATATGAATTTAAAGTATTAAACCTCGGCGTATGTTTCCAATTGACGTCATTCTGCGCAGAGCTTGGAATCGAGTCTAATTTTTAAATCGGACTATCTCTCGCTACCGACTTGTTTACTTTGAGAAGTGCGAGGCGCCCCCCCCCCCATTTTAATTGTCATGTGACCCATCGACGACTACCGTTAACAGAAGGATGATGCGTAAAAAGTATGTCTCTTTCACTCGTCCTTCAAGAGGCGGTGATGGGGGACGCTTTATGTAGTATGAAATCCGTTGCCAGGAGACCTTTACCTTCCACTAGGCTTATTGCGAGTAAATAAATTAACAAACGGTGTTTTTGCCTATATCTTCCATTTAAAGAGTAAATTTCTTTTCAGGAAAACTCAGTGACTAACCGTTCGGATTCGAGTTTAATCAAATCGTATTCTATCGATTGTGTTTAAAAACAATGCATTGATGCGATTAATAAGTATTTAAACCCACAAGCTGGTATCTTTTTGATTCCCGGTCATTTAAAAATATTTCGCCATAATTAGCGTTTATGTTTATTTTAATGTTGAAGAAAAGGTAAGTAGACGGTTCAGATATTTAGGTTTGAGCAGTGCCCTATCTAGGGTATAGCAAAGGTGGCATTTGCCATAGGTGGCCTCTTGTAAAAGGCGCCAAACGTCCCCACAAAAATTCCAAGAGTTTATTTTCCCATAAGTACGTATATTAATTTAATACTCAAATTTAAAAATTATTGTTAACAAAAACGCTAATATTCTTTATGAAAACGAAGCAAAAATCATATTCTGCATACACAAGGTGTTTCCTGAAATTTTCCAATAGGCGCCAGTTACGCCTCTGGGTTTGGTAAAGCGAAGTCAAGGTCCATACACGTGTGCGGACAACCACCGCTGAATCAGAATTGCGAGCTCCACGCACGTGTGCATCTAATCGGCTTGAGGGGTTAATGTTAAAAGCGATTCCTTTCTCTATCGCCTGGGGATGAATAAAAGATATAGTCATATTTTTATCGTGCGAATGAAGCGTTTAAGCCGATTATTGCTGCTCGCCGTTAGATATGACGTCATGACATGCGGCCGTCCTCGGTTATCTAATCAAGGATGATGCTACGCAGTGTTTCCATCGTTAATTCCACGGAATCTGGACTAAAGGAATTGTTCAATGTGAGCATCTCCGCCAGAAGAGACATAAAGGCGAACAAAAGGGGAGAAGAATTTTGCCCACGTCATTAGAGAAGTAAAATTATAGTTTTTCATGAATAACGGCAAGAAATGTCCACCGATATTCTAATTATTCAATAATCATTTTGAATTTTCGCGTTTCTGAGTGCGCGTAAACTTTGCTAAACATTATCAATAATCAATTTTAAGAAATTTGCTCTACCATCGTTTCAATTAAAGTAATTAGCAGGTGTTTTTGGAAAGGTGCGAACAAACTGTTTTAACCCATTCACCTTCGCTGTGATTTGTTTGGAATAAATTACATTCAAACTTATCAGATGGGATGTCTTTAATGATTTTACCAATCCCACTTCATGACGTCATGCATGTGTAAAAATTGGGTCACCTACTTCAGTGCTCAACGACGTGAATTTTTCCTTTATTTGGGGTGCTTTTAACCTAGTTTGGAGTTCACCACATTCGAGGGAAATGTAGTGCAAGGGGGATTTGGATTAGCAACACAATCAATCAGATGCATTTCGCTAATCATAACAATAATATTTTCACGAGGTAAAATTAAAGAAACATCGCTCGTAAATCACACAATAAAAATCAGAAACTAAGACTGCAGAGCCAAATATAAACAAGCAGAGAGTAAAGGAGACTCCTCATAAATTTTTATCGTGAAAATAACCGGAAAATGGTCGTCTCGACCTTATAAGTACTAGTTAAAACAAAACAGCGACATTAAATTGCCAGAAAATTAATTCCATCAGTGTGTGCCACGAAAATCCAGAATTCTGCCTCGAAGTCATCGCTTTTTATCTTTGACGATTAAAAAAAAATAAAACGTGACCGGCGCCCAAATTGACACGAAGAGTTAATTTATCCGCAATTCTTCCCTTTGAAAAAATATATATTACGGAATTTTTTTTGCAACACTAAGAGTTCTCTTCTAATCAAATGTCAAACCTTATCACTCTTTCTATCCCTCCCTCCCTCTCTCTTTCCACTCCTTCTCTCCACACTCTATCTCCACCCTCTCTCTCCACCCTCTTTCTCTGCCATCTCTCCCCTCCTCTCTCTCTCCCTCCTCTCTCCTCTTTATCTCCTCCCTTTCTCTCCTCCCTTTCTCTCTTCCCTTTCTCTCCTCCCTTTCTCTCCTCCCTTAACTCCTCCCTTTCTCTTCTCCCTTTCTTTCCTCCCTTTCTCTCCTTTCTTTCTCTCCTCTCTTTCTCTCCTCCCTTAACTCCTCCCTTTCTCTTCTCCCTTTCTTTCCTCCCTTTCTCTTCTTTCTTTCTCTCCTCTCTTTCTCTCCTCCCTTTCTCTCCTCCCTTTCTTTCCTCCCTTTCTCTCCACCCTCTCTCTCCACCATCTTTCTCCTTTCCTACTTTTCTTATTTTTATCCTTTCTCTTTTTCCTGTACTCTCCCCTCCTCCTCTTGCCACATCTATCTCCCTTCGGAAGAGACTAATTTTTCCAAAAGATCCTGCCGTTTCCGGTCCTCATTAATCTTCCTTTATACATTTTCCCCTGAAAGGGTAGTTTTGGCGTGGATTCCCTCTGCGTGTAATCAACGCTTTTCCGGACGCGAGTCTCGACACGAAGTTTCCCACTCCAACCCTCCTCCCGAACACACGTACTACCGAGTCCTAACTGCAGCGTTCTAGTAAGATAGATAAAGGTAATCGACGGTGCAATGCTCTCGGTTTATGCCCCCCGCGGGAGGTTGGAGGTGGGAAGTAAACGGTGATGCAGTGATTACATCACGAATGCAATCGGGCGACCGACTCTACCGCGTACTTTTCGGGCGTGCGTCATAAGAGACTATTCCTCTACTCTTCTTCTTCTCCTCAACGGGTTCAACGAACCAGATAGTGGTTTTTGTAAGCTGGAGTCTGGGAATATTTAGGAGGGATAGGGGGGGTTTGGAGAAACGGAAAATTCATTTGTTTGAATCTTATCGTGGACTTCTTTTTTCGCTTTATATAATATCCCGCCGTGCGAGAGGAACATTTTATTCGAGTTTGCTAACATATTTCAATGAAGCGGATGAAAGAAAGTTTTTTTCCAAAGCAAAAGCCAAGCCACTGAGGGGAAGTTTAATTTTCGTTATTTTTACTAAGCTTCTAAAAAAAACGCTGATGTGTGCGAAGGTTATTTGAGACGGTATATTTCTAGAAATAATAAATTAAAATTTCGCTCTAATTTGCGAAATGTACGTCAAGCAATGACTGGAATCACAACGTTTTCTTGGAAAGGCCGAATCGAATTTATTTAAGCCGACGGATATGCTCGCTGTCTAATAGCATCGTGAATTCCGATCTTCAAAAATATACTCTCTGCGCACTGAATATAGCCTCCTTCGAAGAGAGGGACGAAACTCGATTCTCTGTATTTTTCATTCATCAAAAGGTATAACCGATTCCGAGAAATTTGTCAAGGAGTTGCTCTTAGTTTTCAACATCCTCGAGGAGGGAGAACTTAACGTCGCATTTAATCTCCGTGAAAATATGAAAAAGAGCCTTATTTAAGGATCTTTAAAACATTCATCCGACGGAAGAGACACTGGGATAGATTTAGCATGTAACTCGTTAAAAAAAGAAGTCATTGCCTTACCCATGTAGAGTAAATGCGCGATTCAAAAAGGTAACATTTCCTCGCACAAAGAGGCACCTACGTAGTAATTAACCTGTCGAGTGAGAGAGAGAGAGCCATAAAGCACACACCGAGGGGTCCGAGCCACGAGCTACTAGATTGCTTCGAGAGTGTTTGGCGAAGTGGGTTGGCAGTGTAATTAAAAAATAAAAACTCGACACTCGTACTCTTTTCTGTCCACATTCGCCATCGCCATTTTTAAAAATACGCTTCAGTACCATTCCTGCCTACCAGGAAATCATCACACGCCCACACAAACACAAATACTACCCACCTCCTTAGTGCCACCTACAGAATGTCCCATAAGTCAATTTACCGCAAGCGTGAGATTGAGCAGCAAAAATAAACCTTTTATATTTATTTTTTATCTTTACTGTTATATTTATAGTTTATTTATTTGTAAGAATTATTTATAATAATTAAAACATCAGCACGGGAGTCCCGTAAGTCCCTTTACTCCTAGGTGTAGTGAGCTGCATTTGTGATTTGTCGTATTTTCCTAATTCTTGTTTTTTTTTGTGGTTCAATATGAGCGAATATAGTTCGTCTTAAATGCATTTCGTCTTAACAGTTGGGCGTAAAGGGATTCTGGAACACTGTAGATATCCCGGGACCAACCACCATCTGACACATTTGCTGCTTTGTTATTTTTTTATTTTCTTACCCCAAACAATTCCTCGTTCCCCCTCCATACTATTCCTCACACTGCGATTCCAAGCGAGAGATGGAATAATCTTAAAAAAAAAACAAAAACCTCTTCTCTTAAGGGGAGGGAGGAGATGGAGTGAATATCACGCGTAACGCTCCGTACGGACCTGTTTTAAATCACTTGTAGAGACTGGAGAAGGAGGTGGCATTCGTGAGCAGTCCATTATTCTTCTCTTTCTATCTCTCTCTCTCTCGCTCACTCTCTTTTCACTCGCTTGTTTCCTCTTCCCGAGAACTGCCTATTCAAAGCCACTCGTGAGAGAGTAGGAGAGTAAAGGAGGACTTCTCTCTCTTAAACCATCGCCTACTTGAGCACTTGGCAGACGTCCTCTTTCCGCGCGGAACGATTTCTGGAAGGAGATTTTTATATACTACCTCTATACACACTTTTACCGAGGGTTATGAAGGAGGCGCGAATGACGACGCGCTTCAGAAAGGCGTCGCTCGGAGCGTGAAAATTCTCGGAACGGAGGGAACTTGCGCGGAAAGTTGCCCAAAAATTTTTACGTCGACCGACGTTTGGTAATCGGAGCGAAGGATCCGAGAGTGTGTTCAGGTTTTATAGTGAAGTGGAGAATGTTTCGGTTTGTTTAATTGCGCGGTCCTTTTATACCGCCGTCGTTCTCCTTTCGATGAATAAAAAAAACCTTCCGCCGTTAAAATTGGATCGACGTCGAGTATGATCGTTTCAGCTAGCCGAATGACGCGTTTCATGGTCGTGATTTTACAGTAGTAAACAACGATAACTTTCAGAAATAGCGCTCAAGTATCAAGTACAGTCATACCCCGTTTAACGCTGAGAACGAGAGCGCTAACTGAATCAGCGTTATGCGGGGTCATTTTAGTATAGTATTTATGGAGATGTGTTCATAAAACCGTAATTTATTACCCATCTTCAAAATATTAGTAATAGCCCCTCTTCTCTCCGATACTCTAAAACTGTTCTGTGAATAACCAATCCTTAAATGCGCGATGCAGCAGATATGCTACATACCAGAAAGCCTGCAATATGTATAATAACTGCCGCAGCTTTTTTGACATTTTCTCACACTGTAACGGATTCCACGCACCCGTTATAATCAGCGCCCAATACCACCAATAGGTGTCCAATTTCGTGAGATACGTTAACAAAAAATTGTTCCAAACAAAATTTGTAGAGAATAATATTCTCTACAGCTTGTGCAATAACAAATATTTACATTAATGAAGCCTTATGAGGAACATTTGAGAAAATGAAAAAGTGCTAAAAATGACACGAGTCCACTTTCGGTGGACCGATTTGAACCAATAACTAATCAGCTCTTTTCCTTACAATAAAAATGTTAAAAATGAAATTTGATGGTAATTAGTCCTTGAGTTAGAGCACTCACAAAAACGTATGGAGAAATCGGTCCGAGAACAAAGAGCGTTATAACGAATCAGCGTCCTACGGGGCAGTGTTAAACGGGGTACTACTGTATTGAAAAATTAACTACTTTTCGTAGACATCTCCAATAGCCACAACAAAGTAATAAAAAACCTTCGGTGAATCACCACTGAAAACGGCTGCTTTGCAGTCGAAATGCGATTGTTTTTTATAACCTTGTTATGGTTATTTGAGATACCCGAGACAAATACATACTGTGACGGGCTAGGGTTTCTCGGAGAGGAAAGGGCACAAATGAAAGTTACACGTAATAACAGAAACACCTTTAATCGCCTGGGGCGCACACTACACTACGTAAGCTTCCACACGAGAAGAAAGAACTGACGCGCACCCTGTTGGCTGCGCGTAATAACAAAATAAAATGAAGAGCAAAGTCTGTTATCGGTCTGGTCTCGTTACAATACTTATTTTTTCAATTGGAGTTCATTTCCAGCCACAAGACGAGCTCGATTATTCTGTAGTGAATTAACAATAACTTTACTTATTAGTAATTGAATAGCAGCATTTTTTTCTGTTCTTCTTTCTATTATCTTCTCTCACTTTTCCTAACACCAGCGTAAGAATCACCTCCCTTTCACCCAGGCTTCAGAATGCGTTTCCTTCTCCTCTCACTAGCCCCTCTTATTTATGCTCGTCTTCTGTCTTATTTCGATGCTTGATGATGACGTCTTGCATCGAAACCGGGTAGGACAATGGATAACATAATAAAAGCAAAGCTTTTGTTGTTTATTTGCATAACGCCATTAAAAGCGTTCCATTCATCGAGAATGCTGTAAGTAAAACACTGGAACCAAAGAAACCAGTTAATGAGATAATCAACGGACCCGCATCATGGGCGAGGTAAAATTGAATAAAATAAGTCTCTCCGACAGCCGTAAAATTGGGTAGAAAAACGGTGGGCATTTCGGTTACAAAGCAGCCCTCACCAACGGTAATTTTTCTCCTTTTCTTTAGCGCATTTTAAAAATGCGCTTATACGAGTGGTTTCACATTGGCGTCTATCTGTCCGTTTGGTTCACTTGCCTAAATTGAAGTTGTGACGAATCCGTAAACGATAGAAAGCTGAAACTTGGAGTATAGATTTCTGTGCTGCTGCCATTTGTTTTCTATAGATTTGGGTTTTTAAAATATACAGGATCGGATAGCGATCCATTAAAATATTTGTTCTAACACCTCCGAAGATAGAAAAGATGGAAAGTTGAAATTTTGAGCGTACGTTTTGGCGTTAATGCCGCTCACAAACGAGGCACTAGTGACCAAAAACGTGGTGGTATAACCACAGAGTAAATAAATTAAGATGAGATAAATTTACGCATATAACAGGTGATCAAATTAAAAATTCTCCTCATTTCGTATATTAGGTTAATAGGAGAAATCTTTATAGTGAAATAAAACAAAGTATTACCGAATTTCATAATAGAAGACAAAACACGCAAATGTTGTTCATGTTCATGGATAACACTCGGCTTATTCGTATCTACTGCTACATAGCCGAAATACGCATCTGGTTTTCCCGACCTTATTATGACTCTTTAAGAGGCATCATCAATCGGAGTAATAAGGATAAGCTTGATAATAATTATGAATTTAACTAATGTTTACTACAACAAATAATTCGCAAAACATGGAGTGTTTGAAGGCGTTAGCTTAAAACTCATGCAAAGTAGTTTAACGTGTTCTTCATGATGTTTTGGAAGCAAAAAACTCTGTGAGCATCGAATCAAACTCAAATTTCGAAAGAAAAACGTCATTTTCATGGGTTTCCATAATTTTAAACTTGCTCGAAAGTTTGAAACGAATCTCAAGTTGAGCAGTTTACCCTGAGATAGGAAGCTCTTGAAAAATGTCATGGAAACTTTTGTATACGTTATAAACGAGGAAATAATGACATCAAAGGATGCGATTAAATAACGCATTTTATTAGTAGGTCCAAAAATGTTACCCGAATTGTAATTTACTCTACAATTAAACAAACATTTCTTATAATATATAAAGAAGATTTAATGAACGAAATCTGTTTTGAATATTTCAAAAATGTCTAAAAATGATATCCATCGAAATTCCAGTGCGTATTTACACTAAATTAAAATTAAAACTTTTTAGAGTTCGCAATACAGATAAACGTAAATATTTGGCCAAATACAAAAATTATGTTGTCTCAATCACTACATCATAACTATTATTGAGTTTTCGCGACCGGCATACGAATTTCTAACGGAAGAAAACCCAGGATTATTTTAATGGATGACGCTTTATCTACTTCCAAATCACGGCAGCGATAACCAGATGCAAATTGATGAATGAATAAACTTCTGCCCACGCGGAGAAAGAGCAGAAAGCCGAAGCTTAATCCTCAAGGGAAAAGAATTACTTTTTAATGAACTGCCTCCGCATTAAAAAGACCTCAATGGCGACGAGGTCCCGAAAACTTTCGGAAAAAATGTTAAAGCACAAAACAGCTACACTCCTACGCTAAAAATAGTATCGCAAAAAACAAAAAGCCCACCGCCCACTCCGGATTACGATCTTTATTGAGTTAAGGCCGCATATTTTTCTTACGACAAAATAAAAAGAAGAGAAGAATATTTCTTTTTAAAATGATTACCGCCATGATCAAATACAATTACGGGTTTTAAAGTAAATGCGTGTGCTTATTTATTCGAGTCCCGTGGGAGGATGGGACGAGAGCTGATGAAGATTGAAGGGTGAGAATATTTGGCAAGAGGAGAGGGGGTGGATTCGTTACATAAGAGGGGAGGGAGGGTCGGACGGAGAGTAGGAGGGATGGTTGGAGGGAGGTTTGGGTTGATTAGGTTGGAAGGAGTGTAAGGCAGGTTTGAGGGGTGGTTAGATAGATAGATAGATAGATAATCGTCTTTATTCGGGCGAAATTTAGACCATAAGGTCCATTCTTACATTTAACCCTTCGTCAATATAAAAAATATAAAAAAATGGTAAAGTAAGATATATATATATATATACAATAAGCATAACATAAACAGTATATACCTAAATCATACAGAGTAAAAAAAAAAATATATATATATAAAATTGAAGACAGATTAGAGATTGTGGGGAAAACCTAGGTAAAACAGGCATGTCCTCCCTAGTAAAACCCACGCAGGAAAACACCCACTGAGAAGGGGGGTGTGAAAAACCTGCGAAAACCCTAGATAGTGTACATATAATGATATAGTAATACAACATTAAATAGAAAGGAGTATGTACAGTAAGTCTTCGTATATACAGCATCGTTGTATACCGTCATAAACACTATAACATAGTAGACACTAGACAAAGAAAAGGTAACAGTCGAAGGAGGCGTACACTTTGCGAACTCGATAACCTGCAAAAAAAATAATTAATGTTAATTAAGTAAGGAAGAGTGAAGGAAGCCGTCTTGCAATTGGTAAGAAGAAAATGTTAAAGCTGACCTGAATTTTGGGCAGAGAACAGCAATTTAAAGTATTTATGTTTGAATATGTGGAGAGATGTTGCGTTTTGGAGGTCAGTAGGTAGGGCGTTCCAAAGTCTACAAGCTGTAACATGGAAGGATTTATTATAAATTTCCGTCCTGTGATGTGGGATCTGGAAGAGATTGGTGCCCCTAGTGTTGGCGTTGTGTACAGAGTTCATTTGGGAAAATTTGGAGTTCAGATACTGCGGGTTTTGAAGAGTTATAGTTCGGTAAAATAACGAGAGGAGGTGAAGACGTCTACGAGCTTCAGTGCGAAGCCAGCCTAACGTATATAGAGGTTGAGTGACATGGTCTCTCTTTTGGAGATCACAAATGAATCTTACGCAGGAATTTTGTGCACGCTGCAATTTTAGAGATAGCTCGTTAGATAGATCTTGATAGACCGTATCGCAGTAATCAAGGTGAGGAAGGACAAGAGCGGTGATAAGTCGCTTGCGAAGGGAGAAATGGGTAATGCTTTTAATTCTTTTAAGTGAGTGAAGTGAACTGTTAACAGTATTACATATTTTAGTTATATGATCAGTCCAGGTCAATGTGTCATTGAATACTAACCCGAGATTGGTTGCAGTTTTTTGGAAACGAATGACAGAGTTATTGAGCAGAATTGGGGGAAGTTCTGAGAAGTTTAGTGACGAGAGAAGTTTGGGATACCCAATAATAATAGACTGACTTTTTAAAGGATTAATTTTGAGGAAATTTACATTGCTCCATTTGGATAAAGAAGTGAGGTCATGGTTCATTTTATCAATGATAAGATGGAGATCAATAGAGCGAGAGTGCATATAGATTTGGAGATCATCAGCATAAAGGTGGTATTTACAGTGAGCAAGCTGAGAAGATATATCATTAATGTACAGAGAGAAGAGCAGTGGCCCGAGGGTGGAACCTTGTGGTACGCCACGTGACACTTTAATCCATCTTGAGGAATGATTGTCAGTTACGACCTTTTGATAGCGATCATTCAGGTAAGAACTAATTAAGTTTAGGGAATCTGAGGAGAAGTTCATGAGGCGCAGTTTGGTTAGAAGTATGTTTACATCTACAGAGTCAAAAGCTTTACTAAAGTCAAGAAGAGTCATAATAGTGACTTCTCTTTTGTCCATTGCTAATCTGATATCGTCAGTGATTTTGAGGAGTGCTGTGGTAGTGCTGTGTGATTTTCGGAATCCTGATTGTAGAGAATCGAGGATATTATTACTAATTAGAAAATATGTGATTTGTTCATGTAAAACCTTTTCAAATGCCTTTGATAATACAGGAAGTAAACTGATGGGCCGAAAGTCGGTTATGTCAGAAGTAAGACTTTTCTTAGGTATGGGACGGACTATGGCGAGTTTCCATTGCGATGGGAATTTGTTTTGCATAAGCGACCAATTGAATATATGAGTGATGACGGGTAGCACTAGATGAATAATCTTATGAAGGAAAACTATTGGAATTTCGTCAGCACCTTGTGCTCTGGACTTGATTTTACGTAAACAATTCAGTACTTCCAGCTGAGTTACAGGAGAAAATTGGAATGGTGGTGATGCTGTGGTGGGAGGAGTGTGTTGAAGTAGGTGGTGTATGTGATTCTGTTTTATTTCGTTGTCATCAGGAGTTGGGGGAGTGGTGAATAGAGTGTTAAGTGTATCAAGGCAAATATGAGGAGGAAGTTGTGTATCCTTAGATTTTCCAATACCAAATAATTTTAAGTTACTCCATAGAGCAGATTGTGAAGAATTTGGACGGGACAGTGAATGAATGTACCGAGTTTTAGAGTTTCTGATAAGTTGCTTAGTTTTATTTCTTAGTTTTTTAAATTGGTTGAATGAGATCTGTGTTTTTGTATTTTTGAAAATGCGGAAGGCATTGTCACGTCTCTTCATTATCAGTTTGATGTCTGTTGTGAGCCATGGTGCATGGGGCTTAGAGACTCTTTTAGTCTTTAGTGGAGCGTGAGTGTTGATTAATGACTGTGCAAAATTGTTGAAAGTCTCAACCTTGTCGTTAATGTCGTCCATGTACTCAATAGAATACCAAGGCATGGCAGACGCGTCAGCAATTAACTTCTCATTGTTGATGTTTTTGAAGTCCCTATAGGTGATATATTTCGGCTTGTGAGTTGGGCTCCTTATTGAATATGCAATGTATATTATGTCATGTGCGGAGATTCCCGGAGCAGAGAGTTGGCCATGCGCGAGAACCTTGTCAGGATTGGCGGTAACGGCTAAATCAATTAGGGTAGAGGAAGTAGGAGTATGGTGAGTAGCATTTAGAGGTAGAATACTAAGGCCTAGAGAGTTGAAGGAGTTATATAAATATGTCGAATCAGGGTTTGGTGCGAGTATATTGGCATTAAAATCGCCAGTAATTATTAAATGATTGTAATCGTTAATGTGATTAGAGATGACTTCATCAATATCGGATAGATGACCAATTTTGGGTGGACGGTAGAAAATACCGAAAAGTATTTTCTGTGAATAGATTTTCAATTCAAGAAAGAGAAATTCGGGTCTTTTGCTGTAATTACATTCGCTACTTTCAATAAATTTAGTTGAAATATCGTTTCTTACATATACTCCGACACCGCCGCCGCCTTTGCCAACGCGATCGTTGCGGTAAAGTTTAAAACCGTCAATGTTAACAGTAGAGGAAGACATAGATGGTTTCAACCAGGTCTCAGCAATAGCGATGATGTGTACTTTATTGTTAGGTAGTATACCACGGAGTT
This sequence comes from Tanypteryx hageni, assembly GCA_028673005.1. Lineage (NCBI taxonomy): Eukaryota > Metazoa > Arthropoda > Insecta > Odonata > Petaluridae > Tanypteryx > Tanypteryx hageni. The sequence goes on from CM054117.1 coordinate 51,300,765, forward strand.
CTTCGATATGTGCTGTTAGGCTTTGAGCATTTAAATATAAGATCTGGAGGGAGCGTGGAAAGGGCTTAAACTGTTCAGATAGAATGGCCTTTGTATTGGAATTGCAATATGAGGATAAGCTTTTATTAGTGATAGGGAGAAGATTAGAAGATGCGGAACCAGGAGATACGTATGGGTAGAATTCAGAGGCATTTGGGTCTAAGGAAGGACGCGGTTGAGTTAGGGAAGGAATGAAATCAGGAGCATGTGGGTTAAAGTAGGTACGGATTGTGGCTGGATGTATAGCAGGTAGTGAGGGGGGTGGGGACGGGAGTGGAATGGAGGGGGGGGGGTAAGAATTCTGCTGCCTCTGGGTTGAGGGTGTGAGGACCATGCGTATTAAGGTTATATGGTGGGACAGGGGAAGAGGTGATGGGCGAGAGAGGGCATGTGTTGTTATTTTGAGTGCAATGGGAAAAGCGGGGGAAAGGGAGGTCAGCGGGGGGTGGAGAGTCAGAAGAGCTAATGCGCGTCATAACGTCCTGCTGGGAGGGTCTACTGATGGGAGGTACGAACGGCGAAGAAGTGCTATTAGTGGGCACGATTCCAGGGGAAGAATTAAACATAGGTGAGGATATTTTATAGAGTAGGATGCGCAAAGTTAGGAATACAAGACACAATACAATATTGCAATGTATAATGAAAAAGCAGGAAAATACACACAGGTCAAGTAAAGGATAAGTTATAAACTAATTGCAAAGGAAAACAGAGGAGCACAGGAAGGCGCGAGCACTGCACTGTAGGGATATGAGAACTGCCCTAGAGAGCTAAAGGGACTTATCGAGTGAGTGGAATAAAACACTTAGTGGAACACTAACACTGTGGAGTAAGAGCTATTGGGAAACGGCTTTGGGAGCACTAAGGGTGGAAGGGAGACAGATAACTACAGACAGAAGAGATGGTAGAGGGGAGGCGGCTGATTCGTTACATAAGAAGGGAGATTATGGAAAGGAGGATTCGAGAGAAGGTTGTAGGGAAGAATGGAGGAGAGGGATGGATTGTGTTGGGAGGAAGACAGGAGGGAAGATTGGAGGGAAGGTTGGCGGAGGGTAGGAGGGAGTGTAGGAGGGAGGGTAGCAAGTAAGGTAGGAGGTAGGGTAGGAGGGAGGGTAGGATGCAGGGTAAGACGGAGTGTAGGATGAAGGGTAGGATGGAGGTTAGGATGGAGGGTACAATGGAGGGTATGATGGAGGTTAGGACGGATTGTAGAATGGAGAGTAGGAGGATGGGTTGGGTGGAAGGTAGGATGGAGGGTAAGATGGAGGACAGGAGGGAGGGTAGGATGGGGAGTAGGAGGGCGGGTAGGAAGGAGGGTATAATGGAAGGTAGGATGGGGGTAGGATGGAGGGTAGAATAGAGGGTAGGATGGAGGGTATGATGGAAGAAAGGAGGGATGGTAGGATGGCGAGTAGGAGGGAGGGGAGGAGGGAAGGTGGAATGGAGGGTAGGAGGTTGAGTAGGATGGAGAGTAGGATGGAGGGTAGGATGGAGGGTAGGATGGAGAGTAGGATGGAGGGTAGGATGGAGGGTATGATGGAGGTTAGGACGGATTGTAGAATGGGGAGTAGGCGGATGGGTAGGATGGAAGGTAGGAGGGAAGGTAGGATGGAGGGTAGGAGGTTGGGTAGGAGCGAGGATAGGATGGGGAGTAGGAGGGGGGTATGAGGGAAGGTAGAATGGAGGGTAGGATGGAGGGAAGAATGGGGAATAGGATGGAGGGTAGGAGGGAGTGTAGGATGGAGGGTTGGATGGAGAGTAGGATGGAGGAAAGGAGGGAGGGTAGGATGGAGAGTAGGATGGAGGGAAGGAGCGTGGGTAGGATGGGGAGTAGATAGATAGATAGATAGATAGATAGATAATCGTCTTTATTCGGGCGAAATTTAGACCAGAAGGTCCATTCTTACATTTAACCCTTCGTCAATATAATAAATACAAGAAAAAGAATAAAATAAGGTATAACAAAATACATTATATAAACATTATGTACCTAAATCATACAAATTAAAAAGATAAAATTGAATACAGATTTGTGTTGTGTGGGAGTAGGGGGGAGGGTAGGATGGAGAGTAGGTAGAATGGGGAGTAGGAGGATGGGTAGGATGGAGCGTAGGAGGGAAGATAGGATATAGGGTAGGAGGTAGGGTAGGAGGTAGGGTAGGAGGGAGGGTCGGATGGGGAGTAGGAGGGGTGGTAGGATGGATGGTAGAATAGAGGATAGAATGCAGTGTAGAATAGATGGTAGGATTGAGTGTAGGATGGAGGGCAGGAGGGAGGGTAGGATGGAAGGTAGGATGGAGGGCAGGGTGGAGGGTAGGATGGAAGGTAGGAGCGAGGGTAGGATGTGGAGTAGGAGGGATGGTAGGAGGGAAGGTAAAATGGAGGGTAGGATAGATAGATAGATAGATAGATAATCGTCTTTATTCGGGCGAAATTTAGACCAGAAGGTCCATTCTTACATTTAACCCTTAGGATGGAGGGAAGGAGCGAGAGTAGGATGGAGGGTAGATGGAGGGAAGGAGGGATGGTAGGATGGGGAGTAGCAGGATAGGTAGCATGGAAGGTAGGATGGATGGAAAGTTGAATGGGTAGTAGGAGGATGGGTAGGATGGATGGTAGGAAGGAAGGTAGAATGGAGTGTAGGCGGATGGGTAGCGTGGAAGGTAGGATGGGTGGTAGGATTGTGGGCAGTAGAATGGACGGGAGACATGAGGGTAGGAGAGGGTAGAGGAAGGGTAGGAGGGAGTGAAATGAGGAGGTCAGAGAGGTGATTATAAAAGTGGCTTGGAGGACTTAATGACAGCGGCATCCTGCAAGAGTGTAGTTGTAGAGGCAACCGGGCGACAGAGGATGATCAGATCAGGAGATGGGAGAGAGAGAGAGAGATAGAAAGAGAGAGGGTAGAAGATTCGAAAATCAAAAGGGAATACGTGATGAGAGCTGGATAGTTGTTTAAGGAATGATAGAAGGGACGAGGATGAGTATACTATTAGTTTATGTCCCGCTGGTGTGGGAAGAAGGGCGGCGGCTTGGGACCTATCTGGATGTCAGTGAATCACGGCTCATTGCGACAAATTACTTGCTGACACCTTCTCTTATGTATGAAATGGGGTTGATACGAGATCAGAGAGAAAGAGCGGGAACGTGTCAAAGGATTGATAAAGTATGCAGGACACGGCGGGTGGGAAAGGCATGATTGGAGAGGAGACGCGTATTTTCGAAGGAGGCGATTTCGGACGACTGAGATTGACAGAAGAACAGACGTGTCCTACTCTCTTTATCTCTCGTCCTCATCTCATGTCCTCTTAAGTCGAGGCGAAGACTTCTTCCATTTTTGGAATGGAATTTCTAAGCGAGACGTGCATTAGGACATGTATGAAGAGAGATTTACATTTATTGCGAGTTTGTCGATGTCGTGCGGTAAAAAGGATAGATACGCACGAACCGATCCCGTGGATAATTTAAGCAGCATGATTGTTTTGTTTAGCTATTCCGATTGGCATTCAGGGGACGGAGTGACGCGATTACATTTATCGTTCGTGCCGTTAACCCCAACTTTTGGAAATGCTGAGAGAGGCACTTTCCTTCACTTTTCATTTCTCACTATCAATATTCCTACATATTCCAATTTCCTTCTTTCAGTACTCTCTCTCCCTATCTATATCGCCGATTTACTCTTATTCTTTCAATAAATTACTAAATAGAAAAAATCATTCTTTCAGACGTTAATCAGGCCCATTAAGAAATTATTTATTAATTGGGATTATTTTTTTCTGGTGTAAGATTTTTAAAACACCATTATTTATCTTCTTTGATATTTAACGTTTCATTAATATGAACATATTTAAGTTTATAATCTAATTGCTTTTAAATATAATCAGTAAGTTTGTCATTTTAATTACTCATTTACGAACAAAATCATTTTTATGAAGAACCAACAATTTATCGTGAAAATTATAACGAAAAACGAAAGACCTCAAAAATTAATTTCGCATGAAAGCAAACCATATGCAGTTTCCAAAAAGTCAAAGGCCTTTACATAGTATTTTTATTTAGGCATTTCGTTGAGGCCGGAAGAAGTCATAAAGAAGCTAGATCTATAAAAGAGACGGCACGGGAGTCCTCTTTGCGTAGACGTGAATTAATGGCAAAGAGTCTGAATAGGGATCTTGAAAAGAGATCGGCGCACCCCTTTGATCTTAAGCGAATGGATCTACGACTCGGACTTTGTGAAAAGAGAATGCGCGTAGATTAGAAGCTTTTGAGATTCAAGAGATCGTAGAAAGACATATGGGCGTAGAAGTGGAGAAATATGGTCTGATTATGGCTTAAATTAGGGAAATGTAATTAACAGGATTAATAGCGTAAATACATGGAGGATTAAGAAGCATTGCGTGAATTAATGCATTGTTGAAAGAGGTCAGGAAAGGAAGGCTGTCATTAAATACGGAATGAAGGAAGAAAATGGTTAAGGATCCAGGAAATATCAAATTAAAAGAATGATAACGGGAACACCCTAATTTTGAAAGGAACTGAAGTATAAGAATGTAAATGCAAATAATGCATAAGTCGCATCGGTAAAAATATTTTAAACAAAATGGAAAATTATACTTCATAGATGAAATACAGATTTAAAAGGCATTCTTTATGGGAAATAACTATAAAACGGTATCGAAAGATTGGGCAGCACATGAATTTTTAGCCCAGAATGGAAATCTTATAAATATTTTAGTGTACGTGTGTATGTTCTTTATACGTTTTTACACCGTTGAAGCTATCGAATTCAAAAGTTTTATTGGCCACCCCATGGACCAAAGAAAGAACTTGGACTAGGTTTGCTGACCGTGGGGTCTCTTATACTCCATGGGGTCAACAAAATACTATTTCCACAATAATGCATGGGAAATGGTGTGGAGAAACCCCAAAATGCCATGCAGTCCTTCAATGATGTGGATATAAATATACCTAAATATTAACTTACGATCACGAAAAATGGCTTATTTTACGCATGAAAGACTGAGGATTTTAATTTTGTTCATGTTTTGTCGTATTACATGTTAAACCGCTCGAGATTATTCTTTAAGCTCAAAATTTATTAACATTTTTCAGGCGGCAACAAAGTTAATTTCTTAATTGTTGTCCTCTGTAAAAGGAGACAGTCACGTAAAGATTAATTCAAGGAAAATCCACGCCGTGGCGCGCCATAGAGGAAGAATAGCCAACGCCAAGATTAAGGGTACAAATGTATTCATGCCTAAATATAGTCTATAAATACTTTTAAAGTGAGTCAAATGATTGTTATCTTTTACCATTTTCATTGAAAGATTTATCGCAACATAACTCGATACATCTACTTATAATTGTTCGGTAACCAAGATGTTTGATTTACATGGGAAATCTGAAATCCATCGTGCAGTGTAATTTTCTCTTGCACATTAAAATATATTAGAGTTGTAATATCGGAGGGAGTTTTGTACTATTCTCTGAGGAAAGCAATGAAGATACTAATTTTTATCGTAGAATTTTCCTTATTGGTTGTATTACTTAGAATTTTACGTAAATGGTGACGATTTCGCAGTTTTTATCACTCATTACGAGATGGTTGCCATAGCAACAACTATTTTTGGACTCAGATTCGGTATATTCTAATAAGTGTTATTTTTCCCGCACAAATACGCGTGATCAATTTAATATTCCTTTCGAATGTATTTGTAGTATTTTATAACGGTAAATTATGAAATTTGGGAACACAAAGAGCTACATATCCGCGATGACTTTAAAGCTATTAAAGCCTATATAAGTATTAAATAAACGATTAACTGGGAAGTGGGCATCATAAGTACTGTTTGGATCATATTATTATCTCCGAAACTGTATGTCGTAATTATGTGGTTTCGCGGACTTTTTAGTGGTAAATGTTGTCCTCTATTCAAATAAATTTATCAATGTCTCACAGATCATATAAGAGCATTGAAGAGACAAATATGGTTTTTTAATGGTTTTTTGCCTATAGAACCATCTTAGCAATCAATGTAAAGAAAATAAGTGATGTTATGCTTGGAATATTTTCGAGTTTTTATCTCCAAAACTATAAGTCGTAATCATGTGGTCTCGCGGACCTTTTAGTGGTAAATCCGAATAATTTTTTTACCTCACAGATCATATAAAAGATAAAAATATGGCATTTAATCGTTGCTTGACGGATGCCATTAAACTAGATATGAGTATGTTTATTTAAGTGCATATGTAAAGTTAAAGTTATAATTAGCGGATGCCCTTCAAAATCACAATTGGGCGACAAATTTTAATAAGGATCATTCGTACTTAATTTAATTAAAATCCGTGTAGCGGCTTAGGATATGAGAGTTACGACAGACGGACGGACGAAACGTGCCAATAAAGGCTACAATCGCTAATATCGCTTTGCTGTTAAAGAACGCCTAAAAATGCCATGGCACTGTTTCACTGTAGAATTATCGAACTACTCTTATAGCCGAAAACAAATTCTAAAATAAGTACTGAGGAATAAAAAATTGAAAAATTAAGTATTTCTCTTTGGTATCGCCAAATCACAAGGTTATTTCGTAGTCTGGAATGGCACTATTTTAAAAACAAAACGTTGTACATTTACACATTTTAAAATCTGATCGCAATGCAAAATAACAACTTAAAGACGTCTCGTCTGTTCCTCGTTGGAATATTACGTAATGGTACTCAGTAAGTCATATGAGTTGATACACGCGTTCTTCTTAGGAGCAGTCTTTATAATCGATCGTTTTTCCTCACATCTTTAACTTCATTTCTTAAGGATTACCGGTTGCGTTACGAGTATCTAGTTTTAATTTCCAATCTCTCCGCAAGAGAAACAATGGAGTTCGTGTTGGGAGTGTCACGCAAGACCAATTTACTTGTCACGCCTAGCGAATAACATTTCCTTATTTTTTTTTAGTCCTTGCAATCCGATACAAACATGACTTATGAATTTAAGTTGCGTGGCTGACGATATTATGCCGATTTTTTATGTTGCAGAAGAAGTAGTAAAAATTCTTATATCGCTGCCCCACTTAATCTACGGTCCACGCTATATGCTCGTTAATGAGAATATGCATTTCTTAACGGGTCAAGACTGGAATGAAATTCTTCGGCGATTTCAAGCTAAACAGCGTCTTTCGGTATATCATTGCTACCTTATAGCACCAATCTACAAGCATATTAAACAAATGTGGACATTTTGTTGGAATAACAGTGCCTCACGGTTAGTTCTTAACGCCACAAGGAATGTTTCTTGCGGATTTAACACGCTAATCTTTCAAGTAATTTAATTTCATTTAGTGGTTAACAATTCTTGGTCATTAACAAAATCAATGCAATCAGAAATATAAGTATAAAATTAAACCGAAGCGAAGAAATTTAAGGGCTTTGCTCTCCTCCATTCAGCTAATTCCGACCCACCCCGTTCCATCTCCTTTAATATGTAGCCTTCGAACGTAGTCAAGGGTTTCCTTACAAATCTAAAGCTATTGGAAGATGATAATAAGGCGAAATAGTCGAACAATCATGTTATTGCTCCATGAACTGTATTAAGCAGTGCTCTAGCTTCTCACAAAAGAGAAATGGAAATTGAACTAATAATAATTTCGTAAAATCTTTTTTGTGTGTATAGTTAGCAGGCAATGCAACAGAATCAAGATGTACACGAATAAATAAATATGCACAAGATGTTTAAAGTTGGATAGAATTATGATTATGTTACATCTAGCATAATTAAAAGTCACGGAAAAGATCTGGAGGAATAATACAACACTCTTGTGAAACCGGTTCAAATAAAATTACAACTTTATTCACCTAATCCAACCTATATTTAATATTCATTCCTTGTAATGGCGGTTTATATGCAATTCAGTGCGGTCGCAGGATTATCAATCATCTCGAAAATTTTCTTTGGGTTCTTCCCTTTCGCTAGTTTTTTTAAGCATGCCTAATTTTTTAACAAAATGAGAAACACAACAGAGAATTAATTATCCAGCTCGTCTTATGGCTCAAAAATTCAAGAACCAGCACTAAAAAAAATACTTGTCTCAAGTATCTCCAATGGTCGCAACAAGATTATAAAAAACCAAGTGAGCATTTCGACTACAAAGCAGCCATCTTAAGTGGTATATCACCTCAAATAGATTCTAAAAGAGACTGTTTTTGTTACCTTGTTGTAGCTATTGGAGATACCTGGGATGAGTATTTTTAAGTGCTTTTCTTTTTAATTTTTCATAACGCTGCTAAAATAATCAATATACCGTTATACCCTGAAATCGCGTTTATATTTTTCATAACGCTGCTAAAATAATCAATATAACGTTATAACCTGAAATCGCGTTTATATTTTTCATAACGCTGCTAAAATAATCAATATAACGTTATAACCTGAAATCGCGTTTATATTTTTCATAACGCTGCTAAAATAATCAACATACCGTTATAACCTGAAATCGCGTTTATCTAAATTTATCAAGTGCTAATTAAACCGCAAGTCAGAAAGAAATAAAAGTTTACCAAGTTACCCATGAAATATAAAAAAAATTAAATGAAATCATATACATGCGCAATACATTTCAACTTATATACACATGTGATTAATGTCGAGCGCAAACATGGCAGCGTAACAGATTGAATACTAGCTGCATTCTTTCGCGTCTCACATTTTCATCAAAAACTTTATCTAACGGCTCAGCTTGGGGATTACTCAGTAAGGTCGTTTCCCGGCTATTCCCTAATACCGTGCTCTCAAGATAAGTAAAACTTAAGGCTGAGACTGGAGAAAACACCTTTAAGAGCGACGTTCGGCATAACTCAATAAGTACTCGAGCGGAAATTGCTCCGATAAGGAAGTGGTACGTACAGTTCTTACGGTCTCGTTCCACCAATCCCATCGCTGAAAACGGATGAAAAAAGCGTCGTTCCGATTGCTCCCGAGAGATTTCGCGAATGTTAAAAAAAAACAAAAAAAAAGACGATCGCCGGTCCGGAAGTCTCTCACGGTGCACCCTACACATTTCTCCCGACTATGCCACTGCGGAAAGGAATACGACTCGCAAAATGGGCTGCGGACCTGGATTTCTCTTCCACAGAAGGATTGCTCCCCGGAATGAAATTGGACGCCCGTGACGAAAAAGAACTTTTCTAGGAGAGTGATGTAGTGTTAAGGGTACGGAGGGCGAAAATGGCTTCCGCCTTGTGAGTAGAGAGCCGGATGGGTTTTCCATGGAGAGGGAGACTGCGGGGGAATTCGGGGTGAGGTTGAGGGGAGTGTTTGAAGATAGGTTGGGGAGGGGAAGTTGGGGTGAGAAAAAATGACTGGATGGGCGACGAAAGGAGATAGGGGGAATGCTCTTTTCGCGCAACCTCGTGGGAGAATAAAAGACGAGAGACTTTCAATCTTCATTCCTAGCCGAAATTTCCGCAAATGTGTTGGCATTGTTGAGTATCGTGTCGGCGACTATAACTATAACAATTTCTCGCCAAAATCTCATCCCTGTATTGCGCACTGCCCTGGGACGAATTTCCAAATAGCTTCTTAAAGAATGGCCGACGATAAATATTTTGACCCTTTCTTCTTTTGCATCCAACCACAATTTTTATACCATTAATTTAACTCATGACTCAGCCATATTTAACAGGTGTATACGATAAATATAGTTGCCAATCGTTATAAATATAGATTGTATAGAAAGGAGGAAGCAAGGGACGTGCAACTGCGGAGTGTTATATGGGAATTTAGATAGTTGGGAGCGGATAATTAGCAGAAGATGTATGGTGAAGGGAATATTAATCAAGTATCCACGGGAGTGTTGACAACTGTTTACGATCAAGCAACAAGCATTCTCCGTGAGCACATGCATGTTTATTAGGGAGAATTAGGAAAGTTTAACATGAAACCTAGTTAATTGGGTTTCAGCGTCAACGACTTACCCTAATGATCAGTGGTGCCCAAATCACGGCCCGCTGGCATAATCATATCTACCATGAGTTTAGCATTGGAAGGATATAATTTAACGTAAAATGAAAATATAAATTTATTAAAACGATATTTTTCGTCTTTGCTTCCTCATTTCAGTAATAATATAATAATATCAGGTAATATTGATCTCCAACTTAAATTTTAGTTTCCCTAAATTATTCTTCAGTCGTATTTTCGACTGCGTTTGATCCGCGACGAGTATAAAAAGGTAGCCGAAAAGTATGAGCGCTACTGCTCATAAATGTTAAAGAAAAATATAGTTTTGTTTTTTAAATGAAGTTTATGGAAATATTTATTTCACCACAACCGAGATTTTTGTGAGGTACCTACGCTATCTTAGCTTTTTTAACCAAAGAAATTTCCATAAAAATGTTGAACTCTTGCTTAAAACACCCTAATCCTCTCATAATTTGCACGCTCGGTCCTTATCATACGGTAAAATTACGAGTGAAAAACGGCAAAGCTTAAGTGGATAATTAAGTTATACGGCCAGGAAATTAATCATGAAAGGCGTAATTCACGAAAGAAGACGGATTTTAAGAGGGTTTTCTGATTTTATATTATGCAGTAAAGGCACTACAGCAGACGCATGTACAATAGGAAACGCCATCCTACGCCAGCATAGATGCGAAACCGGTTTTATAATATGATACAAACATTTCAGCCATGCAATATGGTAAATTTTGCTTACAAACCTAGGTAATATATAAAAAAATTTCATCAAGAGTTCATTTTTTTGCGTCATGTTCTGAATATGAATATTTGCCCGATACAGCAAAAAAACTCAAGTAACGTCTTAGACAAGCATTCCGGAAGGAAATTGCAGTTTCCTATTCATGCGTTGCATCATTACTCGAGAAAAAGTGCTTCGAGAAATGGTCGCATAGCTTTCTTTTGCTCCTTTATATAAAATATACAAAAATATGCTCTCGTAAAAACGTAGGTTTTTGCATATTCTACTGAGTGTGATGACGCATGGAGGTGATGGAAAAAACATATTTTTTTTTTCAACGGAGGCTCACCGATGAAAAGTGGCGAAACTGATGACGACGCGGCAGCCATATAGAGAGAGGATCTGCATAATTAACTACGCAAACAGCTAACTTGGTTTTGGGCTAAAATCAGATATTTATAACCCTCTGTAATTACACTATAACTTATATCTTATATTTATGAATTACCATTATCGCATACGTCAAAAATATGAAAATATTGATAAAAATCATAACCTCTTAAATCTGACTAAATCATAATGATATAAATCTACATTTTCATACAATCTGTTTACTGATTGCCCGTGAACACACAAATCTATACGCATATGTGTTTGCATGTGCGCAGTTCAAATAATGAGTAAAGTTAGGAGACTAACTAAAGTAACATAGTTAACCAAAAGGATAAATTGGCGATGGCTTCAAATTATCAGATTATAATTCCCATTTAGCCAAAGGATTTTCAGACAATGACGCGTCGTTTCAAAGTTAGTATCACTTTCATATAAGATAAAGGAGGTATTTTATCCAAGTGCGAAATAAAAACGGAAATAAATCTCTGAATAAAATATTTTTTAATTTTATTTCTCCGAAGGGGAAAAATGTAAAATAGGGAAAGTTGGTCGATTACTTTGAACTAATACGGGAAAGGGAATCTATGTTTTACTTTTTAGCGAGAACGATAAAACTTCTATCACATCTATCGCTGCAACGAGCTTAAATGTTAGCCTGGGTATTTAGTCCAATTAGCAATTTAAATATAAGTGGAAGTAGTGAAGATAGGTAACATGAATCTTTGCGATAAAAGTAACTTAAGTTCGGCAGAAGAAAGAGCTAGAATAAATTCAAGATTTAAAAAAGTAAGTGAACGTTAAAACTGTTAATTTTCAGCCTCTGTAAGACAATATTACTGGAAAGTATTCAAGGCAAAAAATATTTAGAGCAGAATTTTTATGGGAAGATGATAATCCCAGGAAAATTTATAGAACAGGAGTGATAGGAATATGCTGTAAATATATATATACATATATATTTGAAATTGAAAAACGTTTAACTGCTATCGCCACAGGAGGTTATCTATCTATCTGGAACAGCCTTACTTATCTTTATGCCAAGAGAAAGGGCGAAGCTAATGCAGATTTAGGTTCCACGAAATTGGTGATTGCAAACAAGCGTGAAATGTCAAGGTTTGAATTTAAAAATAAAACACGACGATCCAAATGGAACTTATGATTCCTACTTTCCACTAAATTATCTTTTAAATACTTATACTGGCTTTAATAACATTAAAATCACCGCGGATAGGTTGCTCTTTGCGTTCCCAATTTTCATAATTTAGCGTTATAAAATACTACAAATACATTCGAAGGGAATATTAAATTGATCACGCGCATTTCTGGGGCAAAAATAACGTATGTATTAGACCAGTGCTTCCCAAAATTTTGAGCTCCGCGGACCACTACAGCAACCCTACAGGCCCTACGGACCACCTCATTTCTTACACAAACGTACTTACTGTAACTACGTTTAAGAAAAGGGGTTAATTGGATAGGTAGTTTATTTGAACATTTTCAAATGTATTACACAGGTTTCTGCCTGTTTTATTCCAAGAATTATTTCCAGAAATTGTAGGAGAAATTCGTGAAATATAATATAGTTTTACGAAGAACATCATAGTAAACATATTGCAAAATACATTTAATTTCTAAACTATGAGCATAATTATAGCACGGTAGAAACAACGCACACAGCTTTGCGTCTGTTTTACTCCTCAAGAACAATAGCTAAATGATTGCAAACAACTTATTCGACTACTCAGGCAATATTCATAGGTTACATAAAAGAACAATGTATATGAAGCAAATTTATAAATTGCTAGCATTTCAAAATGCGTTGGCGTACGCCATCGCGCCTGAGTCCAATAAAAGTTGTTGCTATGGCAACACTCTCGTCATGAGTGATAAATATTGCAAAAGCGTCAGTATTTACGCGAGATTCGAATAAATACGATAAACAAGCAACATTCTACGATAAAATTTATATTCTTCGTTCCTTTCCACAGTGAATAGTACAAATCTCGCTCCGATATTACAGTTATAAAATATCTTAATAATCAAGAGAAAATTATCCTGCACGATGGATTTCAGAGTTCCCATGTAAATAGAATGTGAAGGATAGTTCCTGGAATCAAACCCGGGTCTTCGCAACAAAAACTCTTCTCGGGAGTTTGACCCAAGTAGCAAGAGATTTCCACCAAGTGTAATGAAAATCGGTCCATTGGTTCAAAAGTTTAAAGGGGGGGGGGGAGACAGACAGACACAACGACGAAAATATAAGCTTATTTACATTCTGGAAAGTAGGCTAACTACTAGACGAAACACTAACAAAACAAATAATAATTATAAAGCAACGGTTTTCTACTAAATAACCCAAGGCCCACATTATAACAATGAAAAAATCGTTCGGTTTTTCAATATCTATCTAAATTGACGGCCTTTCGCATCTAGAACATATATAAACATCGAGAACATCGATTTATAATTATACATGTAGTTTCTGTGATCTGTCATCGTAACGCTGACGTCATCAATGGCACGTTTTAACGGGTTTTTAACAAACTTCTTGATTAGGCGGAAGGTTGAAATTTCGCAGGAATGTTTGATTCAGATATAAAAATTAAATGACGAGAATAAAATACGAAAAAATACCCGGGTTCGACTCCAGGGGGGCGATTTCCATTCCCCGTAAGATAACACGTAAAAAGCGACTTTTTAAAGTGCAGGCTTTTATTCTTTTAGAAATTAAAATTAGAAAGAATTGACGCTCGACCCTCAAATATAAACTATGTTTTACGAATATTAATGAGGTTTCTTATTCTATTCATCTTTTTCCGCCTACTGTTCTATATCTCTCATATTAAACATTTAAATCATATATTTTGGGAAAAATATCGGCTTTTAAACGGGATATTGTCTCGCCGACCACGTAATTTTTAAACTTCGAGAATCAATTGTTGTCCCAGCCCGCATACGTGTAATATGTACGAGTGCATAGACTGCCTTAAATTATCGTAATGTTTTTCGCAAAATTACGCAATTCTAATGAGACTGGGATTTAGTTTGGACTCTTTTGCTTACCTAAACGACTATATAGATGTAGAGTAAGAGAGAGGGGGATGTGGGGGGGGGGGGAGATAGGAAGGAAGGAATATACAATGGAAGGTACATAGAAAGTAAGGGTGGTATAGAATTAGTCGATTTTTCCAGAGGAGAAAGAAAGGAGTGGGTGGGAGGATGGGAGGAGGGAGGGGGATGGGAGGGAGGGAGGATGGGAGGGAGGGAGGATGGGAAGGAGGATGGGAGGGAGGATGGGAGAGAGAAAGAGGGAAAAGGAGGAAGAATGGAAGGTTCCTTAAATTTAATACTTAATCCACGCATATCCGTCATGTTTGACGGGTAATTACGCTAGTTACTAAATAATCAAGGATTGATTGGATTGAAAGTTTAAAATTATTAATTTTAAAATTTCGAAATATATCTTTTTGAAGAGGACCTACCATCTGGACAAAATCAAACACATCTTGGCGGGGGAAGAAATCGCAGATACCGAAAAATTTGCTAACGACCCCTTTAAAAAAATAAATAAATACAGTCTAAAAAGCGGAAAGTCTTTCGGACCAAGGTTGGAAAAAGTCGGTAATGATCTGATTTTTTTTCGAGTTTTAGCAGGGAGACGAATGAAATATGGATGTCTAGGAGCATTAAGGGATACGTTTTAATAATTTCCCGTGTGTTTGCGTAGGGTCGAGAGAAAAAGGAGGGGTTGGAAAATTAAGGGACTAAGGAGAAAGGAGGAGTGGAATACATGAGAAAGAATTTAGGGGGGAGGAGGGAAGTGAGCGCCAACTGTCAAGAGAACGAAAAATGAAAGAAAATGCACAAAAGGAACGTATGGCAACCAATTCCTCCCTTTCCCTCCCTCTCTCTCTCCTCTGAACAAGGTCGATTGAGGCGTCTAAGACGTGACTGAGCCGGGTTCATTAAAACTAACCGGAGGAGGAAGCGAAGGGATACGAGAGTAATGAAGTGTCATAGGAATACATGAATGTTTACAGCTCCGTGGCATTTTTGATTAAGAGAATTTCTCCGAGGCAGCGACCCCTCTTCGTTTTTTTCTTCCTTCCCGCGATGTCACTGAGGGCGATTTTCTTTTCCCATTTGCGCGGAAAATCGACTTCTCGTGAAAGCGGTCGAGTTCCCTAATGTTTTGTGATAATGTAGATGTGACGGTTCTTTCTTCTATCCTCAATGCATCTGGTCGCAAAAACGATACGGATAGAATTCTACGCAACGAGTAAAACATGATGCTGTTCCTTACTGCGAACCCGTTGTACATCAAACAATACAACCCTTCCAAAATTTGTCTTAAAGAAGGACCAAACTTTGTGTACTTATCCACAATTTCCATTAAATTTTAAATTTTCCCATTCGCCACTTCGCCACCACCCGTCGTTGTGCGTGTTTATTGATGGATAAAATAATCAAAAACAAACGAAGTGATGAATAAGTAAATGAACAAGCAAATATACATATTATTAAATGACTGAATTACTATATAACCGAACAAATAAATGATCTTCATAAACCAAAATCCTCTTTAAGCTTTTTTCATCTGTTCATCATATGGCAGTTTAGAAGGATTGTAATGACCACTGTATCCTGCGTTATTGATTCATAAAGTATCGTTTGGTGGCGCCCAAGAGACTTAAATAACGTAACCAACATAAGCCAATGCATACAAATCTATAAGATTACACTTTTGTCTGTCAATCCTGAAAAATGATTTAACAGGGATCACGCGGAGTTGTGCCTATGGCGTCATTCGTAACGGACGTGTATCACCACCTCGATCATATGGATTAGAGCGTCTATCGAAATAAATCCTTTAAAACATTCCATCACCACCACAAAACCGATCGAAAAAAATCCTGGAAAGAGGGAATGAAAGCCATTTTGTCTGAAAAACCTGACTCAGCCACGAAAAAAACAAATCCTTGGCAGAAATCTCCGGAGACGAAACGCAATACCTATCCCGTCTCCCTTTAGTGTTTGCACTTTACTCGAGTTCAGATTACCGAAAATCCGAACCTTCCATTTAGTCCGCGCTCTCTTCTGGATGATTTACGGATGTAATGAAAAGAATAAGATGAAGCGATGGAAAAAAAGGACCGTGCTTGCGGAGTGCAGATGTATTACTCCTTACAAGTAACGCGAGAGAGAGAGAAAATAACAAAAAAGAGCGAAAAGAGAGAGAGAGAGAGCTGTCTGGCTTATGGGTATAAAAGAGGAGGATTAAAAAAGGAAAGAGAGGGAGGGGGGCACGGGCGGGGGTGGAATTTTACTGTGGCGGAAGGAGAGCGAGGAAAAGATGGGGTGGAAAATAACGCAGCCCCTGCTCTTCTCCCTCTCTTTCCCTCTCTCATATGCATAATGAATGAAGATTTTCTCTCGTAGGCTCTCTCACCCCCCTCTTTACTTCCAGTAATCCCCTAGAGACCAGACGTGATATTTGGGAGCACTCCTTCGACTGGCGAGGGGTGGGGAGAGTGAATGGGGGAAGGGGAGGGGAGTGTGAGATGGGGAATTGAAGGAGGGGAGGGGAATGGGGAGGGAAGTAGCCACTAGTATGGAGTCGGAGGAAAGGGAGGAGAGTATTGTACGAGGAAAACTCGGCGGTATGGGATAGGGGAAGTAAGTGAGAAGCAGAGAGAGAGAGGGGGGGAGTGCGGTGAATTTTGGAGAGGAAATGGTTAGAGTGAGTAAAAGGGAGAATAGGGAGGGAGAGTAGGGAGTGAGAATAGGGAGGAAGAGTAGGGAGCGAGAGTAGAGAGGGAGGGAGAGTTGGAATCGAGAGTAGGGGGGGAGGGAGAGGATAATGTGAGGGTGGTGGAAACGGGAGGGAATTTTTTCGAGTGGAAAGAGCTGTGATGGAGAAATGAAAGAGGTGTTTCTGGGAGGGTGGAGTATATTCGGTGGTACATACAAGAACGAGGAGAATAACGATGGAGTCGGGGCAAGTTCGCCAAGTTATGTGGGGAGATGGATGGCGTGAACGAGGAGGATAATTTTGGAGGTTGCTCATATGTTACGTTCTGTGGATTTTTTTCTCCCTTTCTTCGCGGGTTTTGCTCGCGTGCCCTCCTTGGGTTATTTACGCGTGCTGATGAGAGACTTTAAAGTGACTTAACAAGTAACAAGCAACGTGGTCGGCTGGAGAGGCCATACAGCATACAGCGAATGCTGTGCCGAGGGGTCCGGAAAATAAAAGCCCCAAGAAAAGGTTTTTTTTTCCTTCCGACTCGAAAACTGTTCGAACGTTTGCAAATGATAACTGATAAAAATTATTAAATAAAAATTGAAACTTCCTATTTTCCTTCCTCCCTCAATTCCCAACCCGCTCTCCCTCACTCTCCACTAAAAATGTCTCAGCCTGACGGAACTGCAAACATAGCTCATTTTGTGTGTTTTCCTGGATCTTTTGCCACTGGTGATGCATATAGTTGAGCGTGACGGATTTAAAAAGGTAGCTCATTGTTTATATAGAGAAGAGATGTGCTACTGCATCGTATGAAGATTTTCAAATTCGCTATTTCTCGTAAAAGAAAGACCTTCATATTGGCTGAATAAACGAAAAATCAAACAAACCCGAGATAG
The DNA here is from genome assembly GCA_028673005.1 of Tanypteryx hageni. Lineage (NCBI taxonomy): Eukaryota > Metazoa > Arthropoda > Insecta > Odonata > Petaluridae > Tanypteryx > Tanypteryx hageni. The sequence continues at coordinate 51,318,518 of CM054117.1, forward strand.
AGTCAAATACAGACAATAGATTGTCCTATTTCATTTTGTGTGGATACTTAAGATGGTGGAGGAAGTGGACGTCTGAATCAATCGACGTTTAATAATTCAGCGTAAACGCCACGGAAGTCGCCGCCGTAAACAAATCAAAGCCCTCGTGTCGGTTTTTTATGGAAAGCGCCGATATAATTCGTCCGCGACCAACAATGAAAAACTCATCGAATGGGACAAAGGCTGTCGCCGAATAATTTATTTTATTCGAATGACAAATCGACTTACGTTTCAAGGACAGATTTACGAATCTTAATTAAACATGGGCGGATTTTAGATGCGTCCTCCTCCATGTGCTAAAACTGACGACACGGAAAATGTTCAGAATTCCGTCAAAATTCCATGCCGGAAGTGGAATAAACGCATTTTGATTTCGTTGTTTCCACCTGGTTCAACGGCCGACAGGTAACACTTTAGATAAGCCAATTTCACCTGGCGCTTACACACAGAAGATTTTCGAGAGGAGGAGGGAGAGAGAGAATGAAAAATGATTTCGGTCGGCGGAAAATTAAATATAGAAAAGAGGGAGAGCCAAAGAGGCAGAAAAGAGGGGAAGGAATGACAGGAAATAATGAATCAAGTCGGTGGAACGTGGAGACGATGCGGAAGTGATAACAAAAGGAGAAGCTAAAAAAATAAATAATTGAAGGCATTTGGAGGGAAGGGCAGAAAACGAAAGTACGCGTTAATCCAATTTCAAAGGAGGAAATAGCAAAGAAAGTGAGAGAGATAAAACCGAAATCCTAATGAAGAAGGTATGCAGATCATCTTCACAAAAGGCGACTCAAAGAAACGAATAAAAGGAAAACATTAGAGGGACGAGAAAATCGAGCGAAACAAAGAAAATGGAGACGGAAAGGAAAAACAAAAGAGAGAGGCAGAGCGCATGAGAATACATGACGAGAAAGAATACGAGATGAAGGGATGAGTATATGATAGTGATGAGTAGGCGAGAGGAAGAGTTTCTTACACAATTCAAGGTAAATGGTAAATGTCAGGAGTTCGATACCAGTGCAAAGAGAAAAAGAATAATTAAAGGATTGGTAAAAGTTTGCGAGAAATTGGGAAGAAACAAGGGCACGGGAAATAGAGAAGATGTGAGAAAATTTTGCGAGAACGTAAGGCAAAAACATTCATGAACAAATATTAACTGTAAAATTCTGTCTAGTCCATAATGACACAATTGTACGTACGATTTGGTGGTACAATCGAACCTCTCAAATCCGGCAATCCATTTTCCGGCTATTTTTGGAAAATGGGTGAATCCGGCAAACCACCCGAAATTCGGCAAATAACGCACAGTCCCACTACTATGTACAATAAATTGCGGTATGGAAATGCAGTATATTTTGCATTTTTTTATTTATTAAAATTGTGAAATTTATATCATGATATCCAATAAGATATTTACTGGTACATCTATTGTGTGAGCCGGTACGCGAACCGGTCGTACCGCCGGAAAAAAGCGATGTGTACATATGACTATTATATGACCACCCGAGATCCGGCAAGGCTCAGGTCCCAAAGTTGCCGGATTTGGGAGGTTCGGCTGTAGCTGGGCGTAAAAAATCGATATATAATAATGCTATTAAACGCTATATTGTTATTTTGTAGACAATTTGCCATTATTTACGGTAGTAAGCTCTATATATAGATGATTTTTCTCTAATTCAATGCTGTCATTTCTGAGTAAATCAACAAGAATACCTACCCTACCCTCCAGTTTTCCTTAACACGGCTCTTACAGAAAAAACTTCTTTTACGGCTGATATCTTAAATACGAGTTTTTCTCAGATTCTGTCGAACCCATTACTTCCTAGAGCCGCGCAAAGACGACAGACTACAGACTGACGGAAACGAAAAAAATCCGTTCTTAGGGGCACGTAAAACATGCATGACAAAATGTTGAATCGAATTTATCCACGATCGCAATACTTTCTCTTCGTACTCTGCATAGTATAAAAGAAGATCAATTGGACGAGATGCGAGGAAAATATATCGATAAGACCAAGGGGAAAATTGGCAAGAAGAAATAGGAAGAAAAATCGCTCCAAGAGGAGGAATAATGTGATAGAATGGGAGGAAATGAGACCGGGGAAAGTGCAATAGCATATAAAGAAATGAGACTTTCAAAAAAGCCATTAGGAAAAGTGGTAAGAAGGAAATAAAAACAAGAGAATCACTCCGAGGAAGGTAATTGGGAGTGAAGAAAAGAGGAGACGAGGAAGAAGATTCGAAGGAAAGAAAGAAGGGATGGGGAAAGAAAAACATGCGCGAAGAATAGGTTGGAAGAGTGGAGTGGAGGACAGAGGCTTTGGGAGGGGAGTAGGGATTTGCAAGGGCATTTTTTCGCAGGGAGGATGGGACCGGAGGGGAAGGTGCTGGAATGGCGTCTCTCTTTCTCTCTAGTCTCCGTGAAATAAAGCAAAGAGGTAATGCCGGATAACAGTCACGTAGAGAGAGCGTGGGAGGGCGTCCGTGGGAGACACGACAGATGCGAAATTTCACGCCCAAACGGACGGGACGAGGAAAGAAAAAGGTCGTTTGCCGTGGGGGCGTGACGGCCGCCGGAAACAAGTGAAAGGGAATAAGAGAGAGAAATGGAGATAGTATTTATTCGATCGATGGTCTAATCGATACTATTTTGTCGATATCGAATGCAATCACGTCATCATTGAATCAATTTGCGTCAACGATTGGAGAATGGACTAAATATACCGACATCACGTAAAATCGAGATAGCAGTAGTAGTAGTAGTATAAACAGTCTTTGTATATAAATCATACCCAAGTAAATGTAAAGTGGGACCGGCTTAAATAATTGCTGGGCCGAATTAAACAGTCGTCCACGGGGTCTAATTTCATTCAAAAATTTAGAAAACAAAATTTATAAAAATTAATTAATAGTAAGACATTTTATAACAATAGCGTTAGAATAAAGAAAGTAAAAGAACGTTCAATAATAACAAATATTATAATAAACGATTTATTTAGGGGTCACGGGGCACCGTCAGTACTTGCCTAGACATAGCTGTGAATAATAGTTTGGTAAATTCAGAATTTCACCCAAAATTAATACTATTCCTGGATACAACAACGAGCAAAAATGTGAACACGAATGATTATGCTAAGTACGATCTTGAAACTACGTGTTATTCTATCATTTCACTTTTCTGTTTCGTTATATATCTTAAGGCAAAGGACTTCCACGACAAATTTTACGCAGGAGATCAAAGGAAAATATGATCCCATTAGAATGAAGATTCGAAGTAATTTATGAATATTTACGCCGCATGTAACGAAGAAATTTTTATAAAACTACTAAGAAAGAATTTTTATGTATTTACAGAAATAAATTGAAGTGTTAGAGAGGAGAAATCCGGCTCAAGGGCGCTGGATAAAATCCAGGCTTTCAAAATTTATCAGTGCTGCTTTGTTGGTTTCTCCGCACCCAACGTTAAACTTGTTGTATCAAGAATAGCGAAGTCAAATTTAATACATGCAAAAGTTACTTCATCTCAAGGCGGTGAGATGTTTTCGCGGAAAGGATTTAAGCGTAAAAGCTCTCAAACAATTTGTAAGCCATTAAAATTTCAAAATTTGTATCAAATGAAATTGTTTATAAAATAAGAACTAATAAAACGATACATTGAAGTACATTAGCACAACTGATATGATACTAAATGCTGTGAGCCGGGGTGGAAACGGAAATTTACAAAACCCTAACGTCTCAAAGAACTAATATTACTAGTGATACCCGCAAAAACTTTTGCGAAGTCAGTCAGAAATCTGCATGTTTAAAAGTAGTAATAGCCCTTTTCTCCTTATAAAATTAGACAACTGATATTTTGAATGTCATGTTTGTTTTTATAATTTATATGGGCAATTTTAAATGTCTCTCTCATACGAAAAATGTCACATTCCAGAATTGAAATAAAGAAAGATTTTTTCTTTGGGTAAATCGTTAAAAATGCCCACATCTCACACGCAGTTTACTGAATAATAATAATCTTTAATTATTAACGTTGCAATCTATTAAGTTTGACATTACTACAACTATAATTTCGAAGCTTCATAAACAGCGCGAAGTGGATAACGCAATTATTTTGGCTATTTGAAGACTTAATAGAGGCTAATTCAATCGGAGGCAACAATGTGGGTCGCCTTGGCAACGGGATGGGACAACTCGCCGCCGCCGATTCGCCGCCGCCGATTCTCCGCCGCCGATTCGACGCGACCGATTCGCCGCGAGGACAATTCGCCACTGGAAGATTCGCCGCAGGATGATTCGCCGCTAATTCAAACTTGAATATACAGTTATTTTTTAAAATTGTCGAATAAAAACTAAAACTGCAGGTAGCTGGAAAAAATAAAAATATGGGGAATTATGCAGTAAAATAAAAATCAAAAAAATTTCTAATATGGATGTATTTATACTGAGGGAATTATGCAGCAAAATAAAAATTAAAAAAATTTCTAACATGGACGTATTTATACAGAAGTATCGAGAGGCCGATGAGCGAATTAAGAATATAGTAAGTATGATTATCAGAACCAGACCAAGATTGAATATTTAAGAGAAAATGCACATAATTTTAATATGGACTAAATTGATACTGCATATCCTTGTAATTTAGTGTGTGTGAAGTTAGTTTGTGATTACTTCAATTATACGCATTTTTTATTTATGTATATATGTTTATGAACGAGCAAATATATTTTGTAATTTGATTCAATAATATTCTCATATTCTATTGAATACAGTAACATGTTTGTATTTTTAAATATATTCTGTATAAATTCATCCATATTAAAAGTTTTGTTGATTTTTATTTTACTGCATAAGTCACCATATTTTTATTTTTTCAAGCTACCTGCAATTTTAGTATTTATTCGACAATTTTAAACAATAACTGTACATTCAAGTTTGGATTAGCTGCGAATCATCCTACTGCGAATCATCCTGCGGCGAATCATCCGGTGGCGAATTGTCCTCGCGGCGAATCGGCGGAGGCGAGTTGTCGCGAACCCCCTTAGCAACACCCGGAAAGAGTACGAAAAAGCCACAAAATTTCAAAAATAAATGCATGTTTCTGAGAAATTAATCCGTATAACATCAAAACATCGCAAGAATAAGGTATATTATAGTTTTAGCCGCCGAATAAAGAAAAAACGGAGAAATTCGGTCTATATTTACGTTTTTAATGAATGAAAGAATTATACCTTGTACCCCGAAAAATCTAAACTCCTGTGTAAACATAGGGAAAAATATAACCGTCTCCCGGAGTCAAATCCGGGACACTTCCGTAAACGAAAATAGTTTTCCCAGGGTCTGATAGTTGGCAGAAACAAAACGGCGTTTAAGGCATTTCTGTATGACAAACTGTTCAAGAGGTAAAAGGGGGGACGGATGGACGGACAGACAGACATTGAGTAATTATGTAAAGATTGTATCCTCTTTAAATTTATAATAACTTGGTAATTTACTTTTTTATTATTCAGTAAAGTATCGTCAGTCACATAAATCGAGATAAAAAAATCAGTTATTAAAATAAACAATAATAAATTTAGTATTTTTAAAACACAGGATTAAGCAAAGGTAGTATCTATTATTTTCATAACATTGTGATGATGGATTGCCAAAAAGTTGCCTTTCATTAGGTTTATTGTACAAGAAAATTCGTTATTCGTTTTGAAAGCTTACTTAATAAAATACAAATGAATGTAAAAATGTCATTCTAATTTCGATATAAGTTGCCTCTTTGGAGTGGTTCCTTGCATGTATGTACTAATATTGGGGATCGCCAACTTCATAGCGAAAACCTGAAACTTGGATCACCAAACATTTTACTAAAAGGGCTACAGGAGAAATTATATACCGCCTCGCGGGCCACGACATTCCCAATGATTGATGTGTGACCATTTCAAAGATCTCGTTTTGAAAATAATTTGATTGTGTAATGTGTCATATGCCTGTATAAGAAGCGGTATATCGCACCCGCGTGCTCGAAAACTACCGTTTACGCTCCTTTAATGACATCTAATGACACCTCCTACTGGCAAATATACGAATATTCATGTCTCAAAAATATTGATAGCCCGCGGGCCTTAGTTTAGGGAGGTCTGAGCTAAAATATCAGAGATGTCGCTCCATGAAGATCAACTCCAACCTCGACCAAAATCATGACAGTTTGTCCACCGAATTCATAACAACAGCAAGTCAGACATTCATAGGATTCTCCCGCTTTAAACAAAAAACCTCCGACGAACGCAACACTTTTCCCCATTCTCTTTAAAACTCACGCGTTTCACGAGACGACATCGACGGGACAAAATTCGGCCTGTCGATCAAAAGCCATTTTGCGACCCCTGCGTAATAAAAACAAGACGATCCGAACGGAACTTATGATGCTTACTTTCCACATAACTATTTTAAATAAAACTTGGTGCAGCAATTACTTATATTGGCTTTAATAGCTTTAAAATCACCGTAGATGAGTTGCTCTTTGTGTTCCCAAATTTCATAATTTAGCTTAAAAAAATATTAAAAACGCATTCGAATGGAAAACTAAATTGATCACGCGTATTCGTGTGGCAAAAATAACGCGTGTATGTACTAGACTATACTGAATCCGAGTCCAACAATAGTCGTTGCGGTGGCAACACTCTCGTCATGAGTGATTAAAACTTCACAAACGCCTGTATTTATCCTAAGAAATACAATCGATAAGCAAGATTCCGCGATAAAAATTAGAATCTTAATTCATTTCCTCAGACAATAGTATAAACCACGCTCCGATATTGCAATTATAAAATATCTTAATGTGCAAGAGAAAATTACCCTGCACGATGGATTTCAGAGTCCCCATGTAAACCAGATGCGAAGGATAGTCCCTGGAATCGAATCCGGGTCTTTAAATCTTCGCAACAAAAACTATACTCGGGAGCTTGGCCCCAGAAGCAAGAGATTTCCACCAAGTGTCATGAAAATCGGTATATTGGTTCAGAGGTTAATAAGGGGGGACAGACAGACAGAACGGAGAAACTGTAAGCCTATTTCCATTCTGGAAAGTATGCTAAAAGGACACCCGTGCATTAGAGGCGAGGTAGATATGCGTGGGACGTGTGCCCCCGCGGGAGAGCGTGCGTGCGTGTGTGGAGAGCGTCGCCATTTGGTCGGGGCCGCATTAAAACCCTGGGCGTTAAGGGCGAAAGTCTCAAAAGGGCCTTCCATTAAGGACGGCAATAATTACTCATTTCCGATCCGACGTCGATGCCATCCATTGTCGACCGCTGAGATGGGAGTGGCGGAAGGGGAGGAAAGCAGAGGAGTGGGGAATTAGGAGAGGCAGGGTGGAGGGAGACTATCGGCGCCAAAAGTATGTAGACCCGAGTTTGTGGCTAAATATCTCAAAAACGGCTCAATGAATTTTGGTAGGAAGCATACCAACGTGTAGCACACTTAATTCCGCGTTGAATGAGGGTGATTTTTGTAATCTTTGAAGGAGACGTTTTCGGGGTGAGAATGAAAAAAGTCCCCGTTTTTAGAACACTGAGACGGAAGGCGTCACTTTGCCGGTTCTTAATTATGAAACGGGTTGTCCAATTGCAGTTAAAGTTTAATAGGATGTGGATCATAGACTTATTATTACGTGTGCAAGATGTCAAATCTCTAGGTTTATTTGTTTAGAACATGTTTTTCAATTTATGAAACCGTGTTATCTCCGCAACAATAAGGCTGTGGGACATGCGACGCACACTGTTGACTCCGTCTTGGGTTCTGTATTTCGAATCAAATAATTTCATAAACCTGAATTCAACGAAATATTTTATAGTGATTTTTATATTTGTTGAAAGTGAGCGAAGGAGAAAGGCGTGTAGAGTAGAGATAAGGGAATTGGGTGGGAAGTACGGGAGGATGCGAAGAAATGGAAGACCGCGTAATAGGAAGGCTGTTTGTGTGTCCGTATCGCTCTTCTCCCGCCACCCTTTCGACGTGTGACAAACCATCGGGGATCTTTAAGGGGAGAAGGGAGAGGGGTGGTGGTGTTTTGTTTGGGCGGGGGTAGCGTCGTGGAGGGTGTGTTGGAGAGGTTTGCGGAGTTGGGGAAGCTCGTTTGGGGGAAGGGGAGGAACAGAATAGAAGGAAGGGTTCGGTTTGAATTACTTACAGCGCCATGTGGCGCGAGGGACTTCACAGTTTCGAAAGGAAACGTCGATATTTTCGAGGGATGCTAACGACGGATGGAGACGCAGCTTGGAGGGAGAAGAAAAAGTCGAGATTCCCAGTAAAAAAACCCGGGATGAGGGGGAAACGAGTCATTTCCTATTCCCATCTTAATGATTTAGTCCCCTTAAACTGCGTCCGTAATTACCTCTCTCTCTCTCTCTCGCTCGTTTGCTGTTTCTTTTCTCTTTAAAAGTTTCCGCGGGAACAAAATTCTAGAGCGTAATTGCGTTTTCTTCTTTCGAAAAAGTGTGCGCGGTGTGGTGGAGGGGAGAGATTATCTCCCTTCGATGTAGGAAAAGAACTTCCGTGCTTTGAGTTTCGGAAAAGGCTGGGAGGGAATAATAACGAGCTTCAAAAGTCGGGAGTCTGTGTAAGTAGGTAGTTACTACTTAGGGTAATATGATTACCTCAAACGGAAAAAATTTAATCTGATGTATATACCTAAGTGGAAATTAAGGATTATGAGTGAAAATTATAAAATTTGACGACTATTAAAATTTCCTTTGACTAATAGAAGAATTTGTTCTTATAATGAGTTTGCTACTGTCGGAATGGAACAGTTCACGTCAATATCATACTATAATTTGAGAATCTATCCCTGAAAATTATTTATTTTGTAATATTTCAGCAAAGACAAATTAAATAATTACGTTATAAATAACCATGCTTCTAATGAAATAAAATTACAAGCGAGTAGTCGTCAAATCAATACTTCCATGCAGAATTTAACAAGGATAGTTTGCTTAACTTGAACTGCATAAATATATTATTATTTATTTCACTTATTCTATCACAAAAGTGTTTTTATAGCCTATTCAGTGAATAACTATAATAGAGCACCGGCCGAATTTTATTTATTTACTTTAAAGCGCTAATAAACGACCGTCACCGGAGTTTTACAATGAGCGAAATGACGATAGCAAACACATCATTCCCTCGGCAGGATTCGAACCCGCAACCTTAACTACTACTATACTAAGGCCGTAAATCCAACTGTAACTTTGAGGCAACATTCATTGTATCAGTTTTCTTACATCTTTTATCATTGGTTCATTTTTTCGCCAGTTACAACTTTAACGAAACAAAATTTCTACCAAAAATAATTTAAACCTAAAAATTACTCGTAAATACATTTTTCAACATTTTCGGGCTGAGCATGCTTCCGCCAGAAAAAAAAAAGTAATTTGGTCCATAGAAGGTTCATCATGAGTTTTCTATCTTTCGGGAAGTTTTAGATGGAGCTAAAATTTCCCGTCTACAGCTTTAATCTTCATAATGTTATACCCATCCCCTTCTTCGTAATGCTTCCGGTTGTACGCCTCCTCAAACGCTTATTGTCCTAATCGAGTCTTCCTGAAAAAACTACCCTACCAATGCATCAAAGATTAAACTTTTGTACGGCAAACAATCTACATCACTGTTCTCATAAAATCAGTAACTATAAGCTTAAAAACAAAACAGGATAGGTCAGGCGTTGTTAAATAAACACAACAACGCAGGACAGTTTTAAAAAAAATGTGTTTGTTATGTTTATTTAAAAACGTCTAACCAATCCTATTTTAGTATGGAGTTCCACAAAGTCCTGGCTCCAGTAAAGTTTAGATTTAAGCATATAAGAGGAAAAAAATTACACACGTAAATATTTTAGGAAATCTAAAATTTGGGAATTGAGATCCTAAAATATGCATTTAAAAGGATAAATTTAAAATGAAGGGATGTACAAAACAAGCGACTCCGTGGCGCAACGGTAGCGCGTCTGACTCCAGATCAGAAGGTTGCGTGTTCAAATCACGTCGGGGTCAAGGTTTTAAGAATTTTTTTCTGCGATAATTACAAAAAATGGGCCACCAGTATTATTTATTAATAGTTTCGATATTTAGTTCATGGTACCGTCGCTATAGCGACGTATCAGTAGTAATAGTAAGTAGTGTCCCACGACCGTTTCGGTAGCCTACGGCATCAGCTACAAGTTCAGAAATGCCATGCGTGGTTTTTTCATTATTACTCTACCTAGTAGTAGGTTTTTGGATTACCCAGCCCAAACTGTATCACTCAAGAGCGTTCTTTTCATATTCTCACACCCAGATCCTTCTTTTAATGAATCCAATACTCCTTTCCTCCTCCTAACTCTTTGCCTTTTTTCTAGCGTCCTCTCTTCTATGACTTATTTAGCTAGAGATTCGCCTCTCGAAATTCGACCCGCCCATTTCTTCTGTCTCCCCCTTATTAATCTAATTGAGCCTCTTTTATCTCCTACTGCGTTTAAAACTTCCTTATTTGCTTTTCTCTCGGCCCAACTAATTTTTCCTAGCCCACACTGTACCCACATCTAAAATGCCTTCAATCTGCTCACATCTTCTTTCCTTATAGTCCACGTCTCGTACCCACATAATGCCACTCTCCATATCACCGTTTTTCAAGCCTCTCTTTAATCGTATCTTAGCTTATATAATATAGAGCTAAGGATCTAGCAAACGGGATAAATAAATCCCTTCAAAGGCAGAATATTTTTTGCATAAGTCAACTGATATTACAAATATGATTCATCGAGGGTATTAGACTTGGACAATTGAGAGAGTTGCATAGCCGGAGGAGATTTATGCAGTTAATGCAATCACTTCTCCTCTCCTCGTATTCATCTCGAAACCCTCGCTCTAAACATTGTCTGTAGACGACCAACCAAAACAAACGGGAAAATCCTTTCAATCGCTCTCCGTGCGCGAATTTTCCTCATCCCAAAATCGCTCCATCACCCCCTTTAACATTCTGTGAATATTCGAGCACGCATTGTCACGGAAGCGAGCCGTCTGGGAAACATAAGCGAGGCGAAAAATAAAACGTCTCCGAACCCGATCCCTCTTAATCGAGATGCAATTGGGTAGACTAACTCTCTCTCTCTCTTTCTCGCAATCAATAGAAAACCACAGAATTCGTACGTAGGAGAGCACAGAGACGAGGATTTCTCTTAGCGCTCGAGGGTTTAGCAGAGTTGTTTCCATGGCTTCGGGAGAGGGGAGAGAGAAAGTAAGGGAGATGCTACCGAAACGATAAAAACTGTGGGAGAAATAGACCCGTATATGATCCGGCGTCCCGTGTAAGTGCTGCGTCTTGAATACAAAGAGCTCGGAAGAGGCCTACAGGGGAGATCTCTCAGTACTCTTTTTTATTCGTTTTAATTCTTTATTTTGAGCGTGGAGATGAAGTTCATTCCGCCAACATATAGGGTTGTTGAGATAATGAGAGAGAGAGAGAGAAAATATCGATAAAAAGGAAGATTAAAGTGAAGAGATGATTCGATGGGCGAGGATGTTATGTAAGATGTCTTGTAAAATTGGAGTTTCCTACTCGGTGAAGCAAGGAATGTAGGAAGTTTATCATTCTACATATCGTAATTGATGTATTGTTGGATAAAATAAATGAAATTTATAAAGTTGTGTAGAAGGCATTAAATACATATTTATCGATATGTACGGAAACAAAATTTGCTTTTTAAATTAAACCGCTGTCAAGTAGGTATATCCTAATAGAATATTTTAAAATTAGTTTATATTTATTTTAATTAGTTAAAATATTGGGTTTAAAATTCCTAAAATGAATTATTGAGCTCGGATCGTGACTGGAATCCAACTGACAAACAAGTATGTCTTATATGGCCAAATAACCGTTGACAACCAATTAACTGTCACTGATGGCGGCTACTTGGTCACTCTCTTAACAGGAGGTCACTGGAGTTGTCTTGTTTACTTAAAGTTTTAAATGGCAAATTTTCTTAATTTATTGTTATCTTAGATTACTTCAAATGCAAAAACAAAGAAGAGACAAAAACAAAGCCATATAAAATGCCTTCATTAAACAAATGGACAATAAACCGATTTCGTCACTATTTATTGGCCAGAAAGAAGAACATTTCCTTCAATTTTTCGTCAAAATGACAACATTTCCGAATCACTTCTCTTTTTCTATCAACGCAGAAAAAGGTCCAAAACAAAACATTTAAGTTTTACTGCTATAATACGATAACAAAATATTATGTAACGGTATGCGCATACTTCAAGATATCACGACATGAACAGTCAAGCGTCGGCGAGAAAAACTTCCGCCACGCCCTCTCCGTGCACGGAATACGATAAAGAAAAAAATAAACCCATGCAACCCAACACATCCTTTATTTGAAATATTTTTTTCCAAATCAAATGGAAAGGTGAACGACCTTTTTGTAATGCCTCTTGAAATTATAGGCCCGATGCGGACTGCGTATAAACTACTTCATAGCGTCCTCAGACCATCCAGTAATGGATTTCGTAGCAGTAAAAGTTAGCGGAGGGAGATGAACGATGGGAAGGCATGGAGTGGGTGGGTGAGGAGAGAGAGAGAAAGAGAGAGAGAGGAGAGAGAGAGGAGAGAGAGAGGAGAGAGAGAGAGAGGAGAGAGAGAGAGAGGGGGGGCTTATGCATCGGAGAGAGGAAGGGGAAGTAATTGGGCTTTAGAGTGGAGATGGAGAGAGGACTAGTGGGGAGAGAGGGTCGCACTTCCCCCCCTTTTTAAGTATGGGAGATGGTGCTTAAAAGAACGGATCCAGACTATTAATTAACAGGGGGAGGTCATCTAGGGAGTGCTCACTGGTGGAGAGTTTGAGATAAGGCTATATAGGAAGTGGGACCTGCGTATAGGAGAGCGGTTGTAAAATGTACGCGGCGGAACCCTCTCGAGGTTTTTTAAGTCTAGAAGGAGAAATAGAGAGGATGAGGGAGAGATAGAGGGGGGCCACGGAAGGAGTTAAAGGCTGTCAGCAACGTCAGACGTGGATGCGTTTACGGTCTAAGCGTTGGCAGAAGCAGTCAGTTCCCTGTTAAAAATATTGGGAGCTTTGGCGGTACGTTTAGGAAAATGCCTAGTTTAAAAGTGAGTGGAGAGCGGCGAAAATAGAACTTGCTTTCGGAAAGATGAACCAAAGCAACTGTACTCTAGTGCTACGCAGTGGAAAAGCACGAGATTTACCAAATTTAATGCAAGACAATGAGAAAAAACGGCATTTTAGGAAATTTTTACCACAAAATAATCACGCCAGGTTATGTAAATATGTACCGAATTTACCCGACTATAAGATGAGGTTTTTCTGTTTAATTTTTCAATCAGAGATTAGGTGTCGTCTTATATTCACGAACAAATAAATAAATAAATACAAAATAGTGACAGCGATTATAAATAGTCAAGCATGGTTTATATCACATATATCTTTGCACTGCGCATTGTGATGACATTATTTGGAGTTTTTAATAAAATAGCTGCAATAATTTTGCTTAAGCTGTTCGCAAGATAATGCGATATAAAATATCTTTTCCTCCAAATTAGCTTCTGCAAAAGGAGGTCCTCTTATATTCGAGATCGTCTTATAGTCGGGTTAATACGGCAAATCATATTCTCATCTAATTAGTTTTATAATAGCAAAGAATAAATACATTGACATTTACAAGCGCCAATCCGCAAAGAGCGCATGGAAAAATGCCGTCGTTATATATAATTATAATATACCTATTTTGATCCTTTTTGTCGAGAGTAGTCCAACCAGGAAATATTTTGCTGCTTTCCGATCGAATTTTTGTTGCTCGTATCATCATGAAGGGTGATAATCAAGTAATTCGCGAAAACTTCTTCTCACGCGAAAGTCCTTGACCTAAGTCACGGAAATGCTGTAGTTGTCGGAGCAAAGATGATGATCAATCAAAAAACTTACCTCATAAAACGATGAAAATGTAGTTTTTATGGATTGGTATATCGAATTCATGCATTTGATTTCCCTTCTAATTTCATTTCGCAGAAAAAGAAAACTTATTCTTTTGTTACAAAAACTGTATTTTATACTAATAAATTCATTTCATATTATTTCAGAATAATTGCACCAGTTGACAAATAATTTAATTCTCTCGTGACGAAATAAAGGTCAGAACTTGAAATTCATTGAGATATCATGGGCATTCAAAAGCCTAGTTTGGATATACTATCGTACCTCTTATGACTCGGCAAGTTATTAAGAACTACACTCGGGTCATGGAAATCCACTTCAGTGCACAGTAATCAGGAAGGAAAAACTTCTTAATCGGATTGCTCATGGAATCTGATAACGTGCTCTTTTAAGTATCAAAAGTCTTGATTATTTGGATCTCGTGATTAAAAATTCACGAGAGCTTTAACATTAGATTCTACCATGACCTGCCGGTGTATAAAAAGCTCCATTTTTAGTCGATAAGACACCGAGGTAGTCTCATAAACATCAAATATCACGTCGTGACGTGAACGGGATTCTTTGTATATAAAAATGGAAAAACAACTCGACGCGATTAACGATAGGAGAGAAAGAAGCACACGCTCTCTCCTTTTAAAGGAAAAAAAAATCGCAACCGAAGAAACAAATGAACAGGTAAACACGGAAGACACCGGGGAGATTTCGCCGGCTTCTTTTTTTATTCCTTCGGGGTTACCTATTCCCCTTTCCAGAGGGGCGGAGAGGAGGAGAAAGAGGAGAGGAGTGGAAGGAAAGAAGCGTTTCGGGTCCGCTCAATTTGTAAACAACATTCTCCCCTCCCCTCGTCCTTGCGTCCAGGCCGACTATAAAGAGAAACACCCTTGAAGAGGGGATCCTTGGACGGAATGAGAGCGAAGGTGAAAAACGAAAGGGTGAGAAAAGAGAGATAGGGATAAAGAGGCAAAAGCCGGAGGGGGAAGGAAGAAAGAAAAAAATCGGGGTTTTCGAGTGATGACGCGCCTAAAATGACACGGACGAATTTAGACGGCTGAGTCGAGGATGAGACGGGCGGAATACCCGATGGGGCGCCCATATGCGCTCGGATGAGTCCGGCGGGACTATTACGGAAAACTTTGGCTCGCACGTAAAAAGATATTTTATTTTTAGAACGTGTAAAATCGTTCGAAGGGGAAAATAAGACTTTCGAAGAGAAGAATAGCGGTAAGGGAACGGCCGCAAAACGCGCTGGAACGAATTGGGCGTGTCCCGAGAATTCCGCAACGAACAGGTGCGACAGATGGGTATTAAATTTTAATACTGCGAGGCGTACCTTTTCTGAAATTATCCGTGCAATGAAAACGCCAATCACTTAGTGGCGGAAATCAATTCAATGTATTCAAACTTAATTAAACGGGGTTTCATTCCATTATACCGAATGGAGCTGCATTCGGGGGGATTGCGGTTGTCCTTTTAGATGCGCGAATGACATCCGGGCGGAGACGTGTCACGTTTTTATAAAATCCTAAAATAAAACGGCGATGTTTCCAATCCATTCGGATTACCTTTCGGTGAACATGCAATTTTCTCTCATGAATAAATGGCATGAAATAAATTGATCTTTCGAATACATTTTGAAACGTTTCCAAGACCTACGCAACAAATTGCTTGACAATTATAAAAGGCTATAAAAGCTTTGCACCGTATTGTAGCTCAAATGCCTTTATTAGCTCCTTTCCCAGGTCTTTTCAATTAAAATTATAATACTGATTTATCTGAATCTGATCCTTATAATACTATATTTGTAACGCTATCGTCAACTCTAATTACTTGACCGCTCTTTATTTTAATATTCTAAGTGCGATTTCCATTACCAACAGATGTGTAATAAAAAATCGAGTACAAGTAATTAAAAATAAACTGTTGTGGGCAACACATAACTTTCTCTATATTTATATGGCAAATTACATGTTGTTAGCTCTGGGATCGTTGTCAATATTTACTTCCAGTTGACAATTAAGAAAAAAAGGAGCGTTACTAAGACGTAACTAAGCGTCAATTGTTAACAATAGTCTTCGGTAGGTGGCGTGGTGGTGGCAGCTAAAAATATAAGATATCTCTTAAACAATTCATTATATGGAAAAATGTATCAAACAAAGGTTTTAGAAAGTAAAATTTCCTACAACTTTTATTCTAGTACATTTTTACATTTATCAAATATTAAAGCAAATATTTCAAAATAATGGATAAGTGACAAGAGTACACCCACTTCTGGTCCACCGATTTTTACCAAAAACTAATCAGATCTTCTAACTTTTATAAAAATGTTAAATATAAAATTTTGCGTTGACCTGATTAATAGTTTTTGAGTTAGAGCGCCCACAAAAATCTATCGCATACATACAGACAGACAGACTGACATGATCGAGTAAATAGTCAAAACGTGTTCAGGGGACCTTAAAACCTGTATTTCCGTTGAAATCTCGAATTCGATTTTTTTCATGAAAACAATACTTTCTCTATACTTCGTATATGGAGAAAGTAAAAATATACGACACAATGCACAGCGTTAGAGAAACCCCGACTGAACGCTAGATTGAAACTCGTAGAGTAATATAGATGAGAATGCTAAACTGAGGAAGTACTTAGATTTAATGAAGCACCCATTTATATCAGAGGGCCCGACCGTCATGATGAAGTACGTGAGTCTATAGGACGGAGCGATATCTAGGTTCACTATTTCCTAGGACGATCAGTGACTTTTCTTGGACAATGACATATTCTAGCCCAAAAGTGAGATTTTTTAGTCTCTCCGCACTACACAACCTCTCATCAACCTGTCTGGTGACTTGCATAGTGTTATGCAGATGCCCATATGAAAAACTGCGATAGAAGACAGAGATAAATAAATAATGAAATAGTCGAAATTGTGGAATTCATTAGAAGGATTTAAATTTTATAGTTTTAGCCAGACATATCCAAAATATTGTCCAGCGCCGGAAGTACGTCTCAGAACTCGGTGAGCAGTACGCAGTTCCAAGCCGAAGCTTTCAAGCGCCAGTCCGCAATTTTCTGTGGCCCCTCTTTAACGTTTATGAGAAAGGCTCTTACATCTAGGGATACGAAAAAAGTATCGATACTTTACTCATATCGGTTATTTCCTTTCGATACCAAGTACTTTTGTACTCGATTCTTTTCTTTCTATTTTCCAGTGATATCGGTACTTTCGGTCCGATACTTTTGTGGTATCGATACTTTTCATTCGACATAACATATGAGTAAGGTATCGATACTGTCGTTTCGATTTCGTATCCTTAGATACGAAAAAAGTATCGATACTTTACTCACATCGGTAATTTCCTTTCGATACCAAGTACTTTTGTACTCGATTCTTTTCTTTCGATTTCCTAGTGACATCGGTACTTTCGGCCCGACACCTTTGTGGTATCGATACTTTTCATTCGATACATCATATGATTACGGTATCGATACTTTCGTTTCGATATCGTATCCCTACTTACATCTAAGAATAACAACAAAACGAAGAGTCAAGCTCAATTCTATACTATAAATTTTTACACCCATACTTGGCTTTACACGGCTTCAATTTACGCGTGTTCGGTTTAGCACGGCTTTCACTTTGAAGAATTACTTCGAACTGAACGGTCATCAATTTCACGTTAGCACGGTTTTAGAATAGTCTCCAAGAGTTAAAAAATCATGAAATGTTTCAGTTATACTCTGTTACGATAAAGGAAACAGTTCTGAATGCAACAAGATTGGAAAGGTGTGCTTCATGTCGGAGTAAACAGTCTCCAAATGCGTTCTTTGAGATTTCACAATGTTCTCAATATTTTTTGCTCAGATGAGTATTTAACGAGAAGCAAGCGGGGTACGATGTAAAATACATGAAGGTCTACATGTAAAGTAGTCGTAATTATCGTCCGATTTTAACCAAAATTGGAATCGCTCTACCAATTTTAGCAGAACTCCCCAATACCAAATTTTATCAAAATATGTGTAGCGGTTCCCGAGTTCAAACAGAGGAGCATTGTAAACTGCATGTAGGTCTCCATGTAAAGTGGTCGTAATTGTTGTCCGATTTTAACCAGAGTTGAAATCGGTGGATCAATTTTAGCAAAACTCCACAATACCAAATTTCATCAAAATACGTCCAGCGGTTCCCGAGTTTTAACATGGGGATGTATGGACGGAAACGACCTCCCCTATACGCGTTCATTTCGTGCACTTTGTGCAAAGAACGCATAATATATATATCACTGCACATTCTACTGAATTCGGCGCTCAAATGTAACCTCATGTAAATCGATCCCTTTTCGCTTTACACGGTCTTTTCTGAGAACGCATATACCGTAAAAAAAACCTGGTGCATATAGGTTAATTATTAAGTATAAAACAAAAATCAATTGCGTATTAGTATAAAAAATGAAAAGATTTAAAACGGCGTAAGCAAGATGATTTGCGCCCTCTGGGCTCAGCGGGCCCTTTCGTGGTGCACGCACCCTCTTGGCGCCGCCCTAGGAAAGCGCTTGAATATGCTGTTTGTTCTTCTAATTTAAACAGGAAATAACGACGTTCAGCTGTATGAACTCTTAACCTGGCCGAAATTTCTTGCATGTTAGGAACGAGTCACCGCGGCAGATGTTACTGTGCTGACGAGCCAGAAAAAATTGAAAGAAACGGAAGGGAATGGTCTCCGTGACGATCTCTCGAGAAGAAGAAAACTTTTTTATGCCCGGAGACGAGGGGAAAAAAATCAAAAACTTTAAACGTATTGTTTTAAGAAAAAATAACTCCGAGGGGAAAAAAGCGCCCTTTTCTTAGATTGGATGGTTTTATGGATGGTACGAATCCACACGTGTCTCGGATATGCTAGTAATTCCACGAGTGACGTAACCCAATTAAGAGAGCGTACTATAAAAAGAACTAGCCACTCTGGGGCGTGACCGACGGATGACCATGGGCAATAATTGTTCATCAAAAGGGTTAAGCAATGGGGAGATGGGACTGAGGAAAAGGGGGGGGAGAGAGAGAGATGCACTCAAGTGGATAGAACACGCTGTGTTTGGTTTGTGCATCTCTAACCCTCTCTTTCTCTTCTTCTGTATCTCTCCTCTCTTTCTCTCCCTCTCTATCTGATCCTGTCTCTTTCTACTTCTATATCCTTTCCACTCTTTTTTCTTATTTTCTCCCTTTTTGCATACACCCTATTTCTCTCTCTCTCTCTATGCATATATTTCTCCTTCTCTACCTGATCCTATCTCTCTCCCTCTAATCCTATCCCCTCTCTCCCCACTTTTTCTACTTTCTCTCTCTCTTTCTCCTATCATACATATCCCCATCTTTTCTATTCCTCTGACTCCCCCTCCTCCCTGTCTTCCACTTCATACCACATTCCCCTTTCTTTCTCTTTCTCGCAATCCCCTCTCTATTCTATGCCTTTAACTCTCTCTTTTCCTCTCTTCCTCACTCTCTCTGCTTCTATCATTCTTCCTCACGCTCTCAGTTTCCTCTTTAACTCTCCGATCTCTCTCTTCTCTCTTTCTGCCTCTATTTTCCTCCTCCTTACCATTCCACCACATTTCTTAATCTTTCTTTCCATCACTCCCTATTTTCATCATTCTTCTGTAGATCTCTCTGTATTTATCCACGATTCTTTTATCGTTCTCTCACTGTCACTTTCTCTATTTTACTCAATGCTTCGCTGGTGAGCTACCAGTATATCTCCGAAGATGGAAGACAATGCTAACGGCCTCATTTGGCCCTCATAAAGACATTTATCAACCTCTCACCCTTTATATCTCCTTCTCACTCTTTCCCCACCCATTCCTCTTTCTAACTTCTTCCTTCCCAGGAGCCCTACCAATTGAATCCGAGTAGAAAAACGGACATGAGGGATTATGATTTAACGGTCTAAATCGTCCGCCCGCTTCCCGATGAAGCGTACAAACAGTTATGTCCAATTATAAACGCGGAGGAAACGACCGCTGATAAGAGTTTCTAGAACAACTATTCCAAGAATAGATCCTGCTCTATAATAAAACATAAGAATTGCTGGAACATCTTAATTAGGTTGTATAACATACTCGGAAAGAGATTTCCCCATCTTATGATATCATCGTCAGTTTTCTCCGTCTCTTGGAATGTCCCAGGACGTTACTAATTCCCACAACATATCATCCTTTTTAATTCCTTACAACCCGCATTTCCTGCGCTCTAAGCTTTCTTTATATGCCTTTTTTTGTTCGAAATATTTCCCACAAGCTAAGAATTCTGTATAAAACAAAGTGCTGCAAATTTAACGGAACGCGTACATACGTAGAATGAGTTACATTATATAGTAACGTGAGCGCATGACTTAAAAATATCGGGAAACAATTACTAAAAATGTCGCAATTCCATTTTGAAATTTTATAAAGTGTTAATATGATAATAAGTTCCATTTTACACACGATAATATTTTAAATTTTAACTGGCTATAAATAGAAGAGTTTAAATTAGAAATTCAAAGCATCAACAATTTATAACAAAAAGGCTATGATATGAAATTAGACATTATATGTATTATTACCATTTCAAGATGAACAAAGGCTTTATCCGCAATTTCCCTTTATCTGCTAAGATTTTAATTTTTTTAAAGTTGTAACAAATATTTTTTAAAGCCGGTTCTATGTAAAAACGCTCGTATGAGGATTCACCTGTTACAAAACGTTTTAATCTGTGGCCTTTAGTAATTATAACCCAACGCCGTCTAACGATTCTTTAGTTTCTCAGTCATGTTCAAATAATTAGACGTTTAATCAGTTGATTCATTAAGATAAATAGTAATCTGCTATCACAATCAATGCTATGAATGTGAAAAATCCATGTATTATTTACGTAGGTCGTTGGAGGAATATCTTACATTAAGGATATTATAGCATATGTTTTGGTTTCGATTCGTCCAATTACTTGATGGTTAAAGGGATGACACGGCTTATTTATTTTATTCCAACTAAGAAAGAACAAAGGAGTTTCATTTTAGTAACATAGAGCAAAAAGTCAGAACAATTGTAGGCAAACACAATCAAATAATTATCTAATTACGTGTTTTGTAACCAAGTGGAGAACCTGAGCCAATTCCATCAGTATACAGCAGCGTCAATATTGTGTTATGTCACAGATCCACAAGGATCGTTAAAGCTATGACGGTAACAATAACATCGTTCGTCATTGTCGGCGTTTGCCATGTCAATACGCCCGAGTGGGCATCCCGCCATTTCCAAGGAGACAGAAAATAAAGAAAATACCGAAAATGACCGCGTTTTCTAAGCTCCCGAGTAAAAAGAAAAGAAAAACAATCCGGTCAAAACGAGCCACGTGGACAATCTTATCGGAAATTCCCATGAAATATTGCGAGCTTTTGAGGAAAACTGGGATGGAAATTTCTGTCCATACCCGCCGTAATTGGACCAGGTCATTATCTCGGAAGAAAAATAAAACACGGGTGTTACTTTATCGGTTCTCCACACGCAACTTCTCCCCTTCCCACTTCCTCCTCGTTCGGTGTTTTTTAACGACCGGCGGCACGCCAGGGCGATAAATCCTTCTTATAGATGTATCTGGAAAGAGTCATTCGAAAAGCGTTATTACGGCATTCGCCGAAAGATGCGTACAAGAAAGCACCCTACTATACTGGAATTATAACATTCACTCGCGGTATTTTTTAAATGGGTCACGGTTGATAATGTTTGAGGTGCACATCCCCCTTAAGGCTCTTGAGGATGTAAGTGGGTTATTCCAATACTTTCTCCTTCAAGGAGACATTAACGTCTCCAGCTAAGAAGTAATTTGTGTATGTATTATAAATGTATGGGATTTTTTTTTAGAGAGGAACTCGGCGAGTTTTTTGGAAAATGTTTGTTTACGCTTCCTGGAGGGATATATATTTTTTTCATCGTACTGGTAAAAAAGGAGGATCTCGCTTTAAATCCTCTCTTAGGAACGTTTTTATAACCTTCTTGACTATTTTATTTCATATTTTACTGCCATTGGAGGCTTCTTGCGGCGCAGATGTCCTTTGAGGTCGGGAGAGACGAGGAACAATATGGTAATTTCATAGAATTATACAAAGTGCTTTTGACGGTTGGTGTTTACATAGGAAGGAAAAACCGACGTTCGCACAAAAAAGGAAAGGTTTTGACGCGTCGCATGATGTTGGGAGTCGAGGAACGTTTTCCCTTAGTGTTTGTGATTCACCTCTCCATTATGTCCGCGAGAGTGTACCGCGGATGTAGCAGTGAAGTGTGTTCGCTCTCGCAGCCGCAGAAAGCACTCGTCGTTCATCACCCCTTCCCATGGGTTCTTCGGTACCGTGCAGTACCCTCTCTTCCTCTCTCTAAATTCCTCTTTGTCGCGCTTTTTCTCCCGACTCGTCGCCCGGCACTTCGACGCGTCGAATTTTTCCTAACAACTTCCGCGTAAATTTTTCATAAAACAGTTTTTCTTTTTTTTCTTATTTTTTGTTTTTTCCCACAAGAGAGCTATTTCCGGATTCACACTTTTCCCTCCACACTGCAACTGCGACGATCCGGCGGCGACTTAAATATTCAACAGCACCGGTTCTAGGAGCTTTTCAGATTTAAATAATGCACTCGGGTCAAATTGCCAGGTTCTTCGTCTGTTTTTTTTTCGAATTTTATTCGCTGAGGACGAGCTCTGAATAT
Source organism: Tanypteryx hageni (assembly GCA_028673005.1). Lineage (NCBI taxonomy): Eukaryota > Metazoa > Arthropoda > Insecta > Odonata > Petaluridae > Tanypteryx > Tanypteryx hageni. Next base: position 51,341,252 of record CM054117.1, read on the forward strand.
TTTTTTCTTTAGGTCTCTCAAGCCATTTTTAGTATTTTATAAAGAGCACCCTCTGACAATGGGAAAAAGATCTTGAAAGAATTGGCTTTTACTCAGTCGTTCTGATTTAATTTCTTCAAAGGACTTTAGTCAGAAGGAAAAGTCCAATTTTCGTATAGAGAGGGCAAATTTTTTAAGCATTGCAACTAGAATTATTTTCACGTTTAATCACAATGTTTTCCAGAGCTTTTAAGATGCGTTAAAATAATAGACGCGCGTCATAATTTTGGAATTTCACGTAATATAAATAAAAACAAATATTGTAAATTTCCACTAGACAAAAAGTCGAGCCTTCCCGAGTGGAATTTGAGAATTTTGCGTTATTTTATGAGAAACAAAAACCTTACGTCAACGGGAAAAATTCGTTATATGATATTTTCGTAAATTTCCCACTCTGAGAAAACGGGGTGATGATGTGTTTCCTTGTTTGGCTCGTCCGATACTGGGAACAGGGAAGCTTTTTGATCGAAAGCATTCGACTTGAAACAACATTTCTCGGAATGTATCATCCTACAATACGGGAAAGTGCCATCAAATTTTCCCTCGCCCCTTTCGATCACAACACTGGGTCAACAAGGAAGCTAAGGCTTGTTTGGTCGCGAACAAACGAGAAACGCGGAAGCTGACCGCAACGATTAATTTGCGCTACAAACGATGAAAATTTCACGTCCTGTCATTTATAACCACAAGCTCAAAGGAAGAGAGAGAGAGAGAATGGGGTTTTCTTCCTCCATCGTCCATGCAATCGATTACCTTCTGGGACCACAAACCACTGGAATTCCAGAAAAAACACACACAAAGTTTTCCTTATTCTGTCATTCAGATTATTCATCATGCGTGATCTAAAACCCCAACATTTACCTCCGCCACTGGTTATTCCTCGAACCGATTCTTCTTCTTTCCTCTTATATTTTAGCGCTCGATTCGCCTTTCAATGAACTTTTTCTCAGAGCTATTATTGATTTCCTTCTCTATACATCCCTTCTCATTATATAATAATCGTTCTTCTAATAATGCAGGCATCGACACACATATAGTAAAATCCCGGTTATCCATATTGGGATTAACCAGGCTACTATAACATCTATTACGAACTCTTTTCACGTTCACATTTTCTAGACCTTACGCGAGTTTATTTATAATCCTTCTTAAGCTCATGAAAAAAGCTATTTCAGTCAAATTCTCAAGTCTTTTGTTAACGATGTTTTTGTATGCTTTAACTAATCTCAATATTTAACAAAATAACGACTTTTCGCACTTAGTTCGGGTGAATACGGTATGTGACCTTTTTTGAGTAAATTGTAAAATATTTAACAAATACTTTAACGAATTCCGCCTTTAATATGTTACATTTCGTAGTATCCGTTACTTTTCAATAGGTCTTCCCTGCCCCACTCCCGATAAATACAGTTAAGCCGAGATTTACTGTATATTCGTTAGTATGACGTTATATGTTCTTTGTAATTGAGTTGGGGCAATTTTTAATGGTCTTTGTTTTATTTCTATAGGCAATTTAATGGTTTTTCTCCGACTGTTTTATGTCATTTTATTAAGTTTTGTCAATTTTTCATTGATTGAAATTGTTTTAATATTCCTGGTTCTTGTTTTATTTTTATAATCCATTTTATATTGTTGAATTTTGAGCACGAATAATAACAATAATTCATTTTGCTTCTTCCGATCACTCAATTTCTACATCATGGTATAAAAGTAAAATTAGGAAAATTCTGGTAACAATATGAAATTTTATCTATGCATCGCTTCATATTGACCTTTGGACAAGAATTTGAAAATAAATTTTGATACTTTAGTTCAACTTTCAAGCCAAACCAAGATACTAATTATAATATTTAATTATGATCACAACTGTCATTCTTTTGGGTAATTTCTTGCTACCGTTAAAATCATAAATCTTTATATTTTTGCTTCATAACTTCGATGCCAAACCAAGATACTAATTATAATAATTAATTATGATCGAAACGGTCACTCTTTTGGGTAATTTCTAGATTCCGTTCAAGTCATAAATTTTTATATTTTTACTTCATAAAAGGTAAAGCATGTAATTATAACAAATAAAACATAGCAATCATCGATTTATCATCTATATAACTAACAAAATTCATCGATTAACGTACTATTATTCCTTGAGAACAAAATTCTGAACTTGGGAATAATTATTCATTTCATCTCGTTTGACAATTTCGTTTGTTTCCGTAGCGTGTCCAGTTGGCGATTCCCCGTTTAACTCCAACCTCGCGGAATAAAGATATTTTTCTTTCTTCCTTCCCACCTCTTCTCATAAACACTCCCACGACTCACCCTCTATTATTTCTTTCTCTCAATTTTTCCGGCCATATCTCCCCTTCCGATTGCCCTCGCTCCATCATTTAACGATTTCCATTCAGCCATCTTCCTTTCATCCAGCCAGACCCCTTAAGGCAACATCATTTTCTCTTCGCTTTCCTCGCCCCCCTCCCCCATTCCCTCCCCAAACCTGCGGGCGAACGGCTTAATCTGTTCCTTTTATGGTTACGCAGTACGCCGCGTAGATGGCACTGTCCCTCTCCCGGCGCGCCCTCTTAACGACACCCAATTGAAGGATTAATTTCACCCTTTCTGAAAAAATGTTTTCTTTTATTCAATACGTTCTCACTCCCTATTTCTCTTTTCCCTCTACCTCGATCTCTCGTTCGAAACCCTCGTTCAAGCACGTGTTCGGAGTTTTAGGCTGGGTCGCGGATGTGACGCGAGGGGAAGTGTTTGCTTGTACGCGGAGAAAATAGACGTGAAGTAACGGGCGAAGAACGAACGCATGTGGGTAGGGTTTAGACTAGAAGAGAGTAGACAAATTTACAAGTAGTAGACAAATACTGCGTTTATTGTCGACGGAAAAATTGATGCGTCAATATTGACGCATTCGACAGACTTGAGGTGTATGATGTTTTGCCGTCGAATTGAAAACATGCATTTTTCATCATTTATATTTGAGCACTCACGTAAATTACATGTACTTAGGAAGAATTTACTAATTCTTTTAAAGATGTTTAAGTTTGATAGAAGACAAATCCTTGATGAAAATACGTACACGTGAATTTCAACTAAAGAAAAAGAAGGGTGTTGATAAATGAGACAATAGAAACCACGAGTAGTGACAGATACATAGCCAAATATATATATGTACATGAAATCATAAAATATCAATTTGAAACATAGGAAGCCACTGTTTTAATATCATATTATCCTAACTAACAAATATGTCCAATCAAAATATATCACCTTATCTTCTAATTTTTAACCTGAGATGCATTACATAGATTGAGAATCCACAGATTAAGGACTTTTACGAGATGGTTGGAAGAAAGTGTCATAGAAAAAAAATGAAAATAAATGATTGAAATAAACAAGACAATTTTTTCGTATCTTCACCACGACATAAAAGTTAATTATGCGACACCCGAGTTAATTACGACAAATAAACATTTCTATACCAAAATAAATTATTAATAATAATCACATGCTAAGTATTTGAGGACAGGAATTTTTCCAATCGAAGCTAACTTTATATAAATTAGGAAGAATTACCTTTTTCTGAAAATGAGAGGAGTGAGGCGATGGCTATTGAAAATCTACGTCATTGAAACATTCGAGAAATAGAGTTGCTAAATAACGCTAACTTAATGGCGGAGCTACTTAAATTCCACTCCTAATATTCTTCAGTTTTTATACTTATATTAAAATTTCCCCTCGTGCACCACTTTACGAGAGCTATTCAAAGTAATCCTTATCATAATAAAATAACGAAAAAGTCGTCAATTAAGAAAGATACGCGGAGTGCGGCGTAACATCGAATGGCAAATTTTCATAAAATTTAAACGGAAAAAGCTGTACTGTTATTATGGTGCTTTCAAAAGTAACCGAATAACTAGCGAAACAATATGACGTCATCCAAGTTAATAAACTATTTTCCTGATGATCTAACTCTCCAAACTAACATGGAACTTTGATTACCTTGGCAAATTTTAACAGCTCCTCAAAAAAATAATCATTACTCGCCATTCGTGAATAAATCTTTCCTGCCGACAATTTTCCGACGCGGCGGAACAGCGCGAATGCAACCGCAAACCGCGGTAAATCACATCCCGACATTCGTACACGGGGCAACGTCGCGTAAATTATTCCAGCCAACATCCCCAGCCATGCGTGGCGAGTCATTGACCAGGGACAACGAAAGAATCCTCCTTTCCGCAATCTCCCGGCGCAGCTGCGGGGTAATGCTATCTTTTCCAAACTTCGTACCGTTCGGGAGGAGGAGTGAATTGCGACGGGAGAAAATATCGCCAGGAGCGAGAGGAAAAAAGAAACGAACGGTCTCGAAGACAAAAAGTTAATGTCGGGAGATTTACGCAGGAAAACACCGCGGAGACACCGGACGAAGACAAACGCGGCGAGTAGGCGGTACGACGAAAGGAAGACGAATGGAGGGCGAGTGACGCGTTGCGAGAGAAAGAGAGGGAAAAAAAGGAGAAAGTGAGAGGGAATGGAGATACGTGAAAACAGAGGGGAGAAACGGAGAGGGAGGGGAAACAATGAGGGTGAGACACGTGGGACGGAATCGGCGGCATGAGACGAAGTCAGAATAAGGAGCGGAGAAACAAAATGACAGGGAGGAGGTCTACGCGTCGAAAAAAAATAAATTCAGGAAATTACCGGTTTGCCGGATTCCTCTCGACAGAGCATTGGACATTCCGGTCGATAAGATATTTCTATTAATAAGGTGTCGGTTAATCGAATATTCAGGTTAATAGGGGATGCCTTTTTATCAGATATACCAGTTAACTGGAAAATACGATTAATAAGATATTCCGATGAAATGGACATTCCGGTTAATAGGATATGCCGGTTAATAGGATATGCCGGTTAATAAGAGATTCCTGTTAAAGTATATTCCGGTTGATCGATGTGCCTATTTGCATGTACCATGATACACAAAAATAAAAAACTGGTATAAAATACATTGCGCAAACTTCCTCATATTCGTACACTTCTGGTCCATCCAAGACTGCCAATACGTATTTTAAAGAAGGAAAATATTTTTCAGCAGTTCGTTTCGTAACAACAATCCATAGCTGCTTGAGATAGAGAGTTTGGCGGAAGGTGGGCGTGTAACTCGATATATTATGCCAGTGAACGCTATTTCCTTATTTTTTGAGACATATATCATCATCATCATAGGTAGTCTGTCCGTAGACAGGTCCGTGATTATTCTTGGTTAAACCTGGTTCTCCATATACTCCTATTTTCCGCTGTCCTCTTTATATCTTGATAACTCTCTTTCCCTTTCAAATCGTCTATCAGCTGAAACCTTTTCCTACCTCTTTCCCTTTTCCCATCTAGTTTTCCTTCTAACACGTCTTTAATCATACTCTCTCTCCTCAGGTAATGTCCAACCCAGTTAGCCTTCCTCTTTCTGATAGTCTGTATAATCATTCGCTTCTCTCCTATTCTTCGTAGCACTTCATCGTTTTTCATCCTATCTGTCCATTTTATCTTCAGCATTCTCCTCCAAGTCCACATTTCAAAGCTTTCCAAGTATTTGATGTCATTTTTCCTTAGCGTCCATGTTTCTGCCCCGTACAATGCTATACTCCATACGTAGCATTTTATCAACTTCTTGCGGATATCTTCCCTTATATTCCCTGTAAGTAGTTGTTTCTTTCTCCTGAAAGCCGCTTTTGCTTTTCCTATTCTAATTCTGATGTCATCCGTACATTTTGCCTCTCGTGTTATGATACTTCCAAGGTATTTATATTCTGAAACTTGTTCTAATGGCTTTCCCCCAATAGTTATGTTCAGATTCTCTTCTTTACCCGATATTCGAATGACCTTGGATTTTTCTGTATTTATTTCCATACCGTATTTTCTACCTGTTATCACTAGTCCATTTATCATTTTTTGTAGTTCCTCTTCCTTTCTTGCTAGAAGTACTTGATCATCTGCGTATTTCACTGTTCTTATAATCCTTCCTCCAATTTTGAAATCCCCTGTGCCTTCTAAAGCTTCTTGCATTAGTCTTTCTCCATATATATTGAATAGGGTTGGCGATAGGCAGCAGCCTTGTCTTACTCCTCTACCGATATTTATTCCGCAGGTGTCCACATTCTCAAACCTGACCTTTACAACTTGATTCTCATATAGATTCCTAATCAGTCTCCTGTCTTTCCAGTCTACACCTATATCCTTTAATATCTTCATCAACTTTACCCAATTTACTCTATCAAACATATATAGCCTACGTAATATTCTTTATGACATTAAGCTATATTAATGCATAAATTTAATCAAAATTCATTGGGCCGTTTTTGAGTAAATCGACACAGGAGGAGATAAGCAGAGGAGGGGATGATATGGGAGAGGGGAGGACAGAGGAAGATGGAGCTAGAGAGAGAGAGAGGAAAAAAGAATTATTGGAAGTGCATAAACAGGAGTAGAAGGAAGAACAGGAGAGGGCAGAGGAAAATATGTCTCCGTAGAGAACGAAGAAATGGGGAGAAGACTAGATTGGGAGAGTAAGGGTAGAGGACAAATGAAAAGAGAGAGAGAATACGGCAGACATGGAAAGGGAGAAAGACAAGGAGTGAGGGGGAGGGAGAGAGATAATGGAGAAGAGGAAGCTCGAGAGAGAGAGAGAGAGAGGAGAGAAAGGAGGGGGAGGTGGAGAGTGTGAGACAGAGATAGAGAGAATAGAAGGGACGTAAGAATTATGGATGAGAGGAAAGTGATATAAGTAAATACACTCGCGCCCTCTGGAGAGGAGTAGGGTAAGTGTGCAGCTGACTTCCATTGTTTTCTTAATCTGCGTCTTAAGACCCCTTTGGCACTCCCTCAATGATCCCTACCACCTCCTCTTTAATCCTCCTCCTCCCCTCTCCCCTCTCCCTCTTTCCTCCCCCGTCTCTCTCCCTCTTCCTAACACTCACTTCATTCCCATTTATCCATCCCACCTCTTTCTCTCACTTTATCGTTGACTTGTTTCCTCCATCCACCGACATCTCTCATTCCGCCCTCTAAATCCTTTGCGAGAGTCTTCTGCATATCTTCACTAGCATCTCGCCTCTAGTATAAATGTCGTGCATGATTGATTGATTGATTAGGCGTTCTTCACAAGACGTAAAAAAATTAACGCTTTATGGTCAGGTCGTGTCCGTCTGTTCGTCCGACCGTCTGTTCGCATATTCCATCTCCGAAGCTATTGAGTGGATTTTCATGAAGTTTGGTGATAAGGATTTTTTTTGAGCTAACAACAATAAGAAGACGATATAAACCATTCGCATAATCCAATCAAAGGTCCCACGTTTACCCAAACAGGGGTGCCACCTTTCTATTTACAAATAAAAATAAACTTTTTGTCCTATCTCGTAGATAAATATTAGTCATATCAAAAAAGGCTTCGAAGAAAAAATCAATATGCACAACGAAATATTTAAATTATTCACGATTCGTGGTTTTTGTACAAATATATATCATTCAGAATATTACGCTGGTTTCTGCTATAGAATCAGGGCGGTGGAGTATACACTATAAAACGACCATTTATGTTCGGAAATATATTTTATGTATCACACAATCTCTGTTAAAAAGTTTCTACGTTTCGAGATCTGAGCCCATCCTTTACATAGAGGTGAAGTTACTCTAGCGGCCAGCTGTGAAGATAGACCTAAATTAGAGCGTCCTTGGAAGCCGGAAAGTACGTCTTTTTACAAATTCAATGCTTAGAATATTCCAGTTATGTCGCAACAAATTCTACTTCATTCAGCGGAAGACTATCACGTTTACGTGAAATAGAATCTCACTTCAAAACCCGGCATCGTCGTCACGTTTGGCGACGTAACAGCTGTCATTTAATGAGGCACTTGCTCAGAAATAAACCATTTTGTACAGTCTTTCGCAATAAAATTATTTTGCAACCAGCAGTTTATTGGAAAAGTGCCAGGAGATGTCGCTGGGAAAGTAATATTTTAACTGAATTCAAGCAAAGTTCGTAGAGAAAATAAAAAATATCGCATCCGAAACAAGATAGTAGGTAAATAGGCATATAATATAGGAAATGTTGATAGAGGTTTTTTGTTTTATAATAGGGCGATTGTAAAGCATCATTATGCTATCTTACAAGAACAATTTCTATATTAAGGTTAATGCCGTTTACCTATTTCCTCTGAAAATTAACTTAAAAAAATAACGAAGTCTTCTTTGATATTTTTAGACATATTAGAACCGATTGAGCATTAGATACTAATGGTTGTTGTTAATAAAGGAATCAGCTGGATTTCATATAATTCCTTTGTTATGATTCACTTAAAAATTCTAAGTTTACCTTGAGGCTTAAATTCAAAACACATTTTATTCATATAAAATAAATAAAATAGATTATACAGGGAACTGGTGTTATTTTTAGAAACATAGATTGGCAAATCACCATCGAGCATATCTACTTGGTAGCCGAAATATTTATTTTGTTTATTCAAACGTACTGTTATCGGATAGGCTAATTTTTAAACTTATTCAATCAAAGAGATGGAAAGTTTTGGAAATTAGAAAAAGGTTTTCGCGAATATCGCATTAAATCAGAGAAAGGCCGGCGCTTTCTAATTTAGTTTCCCGATAGTTTACACAGATTCTTTTGGTAACGACAAAAAGCTCTCCCTTTTCAACCGAGAGTAGAAAAAATAACATCCAGATACCCGCCAACCTGCGTCTTCCCAGACCAAATCCCCCAATCTTTCCGACGCCATCCCACCCTTTCCCACCAACCCTTCCAATCATAACCACTCCCACGCAATGCGTCCGCACTCCAGCTTTCAATTACTTCTCCCTTCATCTCCCTCCACTCATTCGAACGTTTCCGTTCCATGTGGACGTTTGGAGAGGGTTGGTGGCAGAGAGCGAAAAGCAACCCCTCGATGCCAAAACTCCCTCCCATTTACGCATCCCGTTTCCCGTTCCAACTCCATTTGCAACCACCAACGAACGCCGCCAGGAATGAAGAGATCGATAGAACAATGGTGTACGAAGGAGGGTCCGAGGAACACCATGGTCAAAAGGGTCTTTTTCCTTATCGTTGCAGAATTTTAAATAAAAAAACTCTTTGAAGGTTGCTACCATCAACCCTTATGCGCCATCGCCACTAGTTCCCTCGTACTTCGAAACCATCTCCCTTCTCCATTACATATTTTGGAAAATAAAGGAGGGGGGCGCCACGCATCGGAGGATTTAGTTTTTCTTTTGTTTTTTTTTATATCCCTGAGGGATACAGTAATTAAAGGTTTTCAACTCACTCTCTCTCTCTCTCTCTTAATTTTCCTCTCTATATCTATAATTGTCTCCTCGCGCGCACTAATTCATATTCTGGATGTATGGCTGCGTATCTGTGTGCGTGCGTGCGTTCACGATTGCAAAAAATATGAAAGAGGAAAAGAGAGAAACGGAAGGGACGGCTAGATGAGTCGATTTCGAAAGAGAAGGGAGCGTAAAAAAATGACAAAAGAAAAACGCGAAGCGAGCTGCATCTCTCGGGTGACCGACTGTTTTATGTTTTTTATTTTTTCCCTTTCTATTACGTCCATATTGAGAGCGTAGGCGGGGCTTTTTTGGTCGCGTAACGCCGCGTGTATTTCGTGTCTCGAAAGTTTTTCTTCTTTTTTCTTGTGTCTCGCCCTTTTATATATTTTTACAGTCACGCAGGCTAACCTCGTTATTCGCGGACGCAGATGTACGGTATGTTATGGAACTGTAATATTTTAAAAAGTGATTTGGAGGGAAGTTCGCATTCATCTTGAATGAGACAGGTTTTGGTCGGCAGGGAATATTTGGAAAAAATCGCTGTATTTATCGCGTCGCTACACCAAGGAATGTTAAATTGTGCGGAAATGTTCACAGAATCGAGTTAAATAAAACTTAATTGTATATACTCATTGCGTTAGTCTGAAAATTTTCATAAAGGGAAGGCCTTGTAAACATTAATGCTGCAATTAAAAAGCATTTTGTGGACGACTTATAAAATTCATTATAAATATATTTTCAATATAAAGCGTTAATTTTGTGGGCGACATTACGTAAAGCTGCCTTTAAAACACCCATATATATATATATATATATATATATATATATATATATATATATATATATATATATATATATATATATATTTTGACCTCTATTTATTCTTAAATTTGAGAATATAATTTGCGAGCGTCAGCTCATCTTTATGTATAATGGGTTGCCTAACGTTTAGGATAAGTATAAATAAGAACATGTTTGCCACCATTATTCAGGGCTAATTAATATTTTGTGTTCTGATATTATGCATTTAATGAGTTTTCATTTAAAAAACGAGGTATTATTATAATGGAAAATTCTGTGATTACATCACATGAAATATATTTCTATAGGTTAACAATTTTCTAATACTTTATTAATAAAATATTTAGAATAAGTTTAGGTAATAGCATGTAATTATAATTTTATAATTATAAAATAAGCAATTATATTGTAAATTATTTTTGTAATAATTTAAATGTAAATATTAATTGTATTTATAACCTGATTTAAAAATGTATATTCACTTGTAATTAATAGAGATCTTCAATATTCCCAACATTTTTATCTATTAAAGCTGACTAAATTATAATTTGGTTTCAAGTCATAAGGTATGCTCAATATTTCTTTTCAACTTCCACTAATGGTTGATTTTGTTGCATACATTTCAATTTTCCATTATAATAACAGTCTCAGAACCGCGTAAAGTTATTAAAATTCAATAAATCAATTGAAAATTTTCAAACTAACACCGATTTATTCCTTAATAGTATTGGCGAAACATTTTGTATTTATAAATTCTTGCAAATACATTGTAGACAGATACAAAATGAAATTCAAGGACTAAAGAAATAATATGTTCGAAGGAAACACATGGCATAAAGGCGAGTTTAGGCCGGCAAGTCACATGCGACAGATCTCGCGCGAGGGGCTCGCAATTGTGTTTACATTGCGTCCAGCGAGTTCTCAACTCTCCGACTAGCGCAATTTCTCGCCTATGCGTTTACATTAGTTATTACACTTTCACAAACATGCTTGCAAGAAGACAAGTTCGTGGTGCTGCTGATTTTTTAGTTATTGCGAAGTATACCGAAAAAAGAAATTTTGGCGCGAGATTGGATTTTGAAAAGAGAGGGATTCGGAACATAAGAAAATTTGCTATCTGAATTAAGGATGGAAGATGGAAAGCAATTTAGGAACTTTTTACGGATGTCAGCGGTTGATCCTGAAGAATTGTTGCTACAAGTGGGGCAAAATATACAGAAGCAAATACACATTTACGTGCTTTAATTACTCCTAGTGAACGTTTGGTAGTTGCACTACGCTTCTTGGCCAGCGGTAAGTGGGTAGAAGTTTTTTCTTTTTAAGTTTTGCTTTTATTTTTGCCTTCCATAGATTTTAGCAGGTTACAATTTCATTAGAACGCCTTTATTTATTTCGTAGTTGATTCGCATCATTCATTAAGGTACCTGTTGAGAATACCAGCTTGCACTATTTGTAGTTTCATCCCTGAAGTTTGCTTTGAAATATACACATTATTAAAGGACCAGTATCCGAAGGCAATTATTTTGTTCGTATAGTGTTATCAGAAGCATGGTTTCCTCGCTTGACCACATCTTATTTCCTGCCATAATAACGAGGCACTCGCAGATCCACTCGCATAAATATCCGACCACAGTTTAGAATTAAGGTAAGAACTGTCGCAATAAAGTTCACTTGTAGTTACACTAGAACGTGGTGATGTCTGACAAGAACTCGCTTTGTCTCACGCAAGTCGTCTCGCGGCAGTGTTTACATCACCGATTCTACTGTCTTACAGTAACTCGCGAGATTTTTATCGCCAGTCTATACGAGGCTTAAGATTATGATGCGAAATACCGCAAATCATAGCACAGAATAGAGAATGGAAAATGAATTAATTTCCCTAATCATCGCTCTTCTGATGATAACGTAAAAAATATTTAATGATTTTCAACCCTTCGCTGGCATAAAAGACCGAAAATAAAATGCAGCAAAAACTCATAAAAACATTACTACCCGGAATCAAATGCTAGAAAAAGGACGGAAGTGCGAGGGATTTTTAAATACAAAAATGACCGCTTTGGTCACCATCACGCAAAGGTTCCTCTTTCCAAATGAAACGATACGATCCTTCCACGCAAAAAGACGTAGTTTTGAGAAGAAACGTTTCTCGGCCAAAAGATAAACGAAAAGAAACGTAAACAAACGAAATAACAAACACGGGGAGAGAAAATGGAGGCAGTAATGCCATTCCAGAAAAAAAATTTATAAATCTCCCGAGCACGCTCACCGAGCGAGTGGAAGGACGTCAATTATTAAGAACTTTCGGAGGAGTGGGAAAATGATACAGAGGAGGAGAAGTAATAGAAGGGGAGCAACTTCGGAGTGCTTATAATTTCCTTACCCGACTGGAAACCGTGCAGATTCTCGAGATTCTTGGATTTTGCAAAAGCCGGTATTTTTTTAAAACATTTAAAGGTTCGCGTAAGGTGACCAACTATTCAGGAAGCCAAGGAAAGACATTTCAAATATTTGCCGACTATGAGGAGGGACAGATTACAGCGGCTTGTTTGTGGTGCATTTTATTGATAAGTCAGCCTTAGATAGATAGATGCAGTAGATATCAGACAGCTTGTCGTGACCAGCGAGGGCATTCCGGACGATTTAAATGAAAATTTTGGATATTAATCAAGACTTTTCGAAAAGCGGGACACAAGTTGTGACATTTAACGAGGTGGGACGAGAGATGAAAAGGAGGGACTGTCCCTCCGAATTTGGGACGGTTGGTCACCCTAGCCGTAGGGAGAACGACGAGGCCGGGCACAGTCGTACCTCGTCCACATGCCTGGATCTCTTATAAATAAGAGGAGACATACGCAAGGCCAAGCGCTGATGGGAGACCTTTCCCACTCTCTGAGACTGATACCGATTCGAGGGTTTCCCGTCTTCCTCTGATATTTTCACACGTTTTGTATCACATTATTAGTTATCGACGCACGCGCGTGTGATTCCGACGCCGCTCGAAGTTTCGAGCCGTTGTACCAGGAAAATAATATCGCGAGGTAAATAAAACCCATTCTGTTCTTTTTTCGGGCAGAAGAGACGGAGAAAAGATATTAAAAAGGATGCAGGAGGATAAAGGGAGAGAAAAATTAGTTCTTTTCTCGATGTCACCGTTACAGAAGAAAAAAGAACTGGAAAAAATTGAGGCAAGATCCCGCCCCTTGCGTAACATAGAAAATAACGGCCGACCTTCGGGAGGGCAAAATATGAGGAAAAGAGGAGATGCGACTCCTGGAAAAAGTACCATGAAGGTCGGTACTATTGAATGGAGATTATGAGGGAGTAAAATGGGATAAGGAGCGAAGTCGGGCGGAAACAGAAGAACGCGGGGGAGTACTCTATGATGGGAGTAAAATGAAAACTTCAACGTGTTCGGGCTTTGAATAGGGTTGGCTGGGATAGCAGAAAAATAATCCGAGGATAGCTTGGAAAGGAAATTACGGGAGGAAAAAAGGCTAGTGACGCGCGCGAGTATACCGTCGCTATCTTTGTCGGAAAATGGGAAAAGGCCGAGAAATCATCTCGGGGAACATAAAAGAAAGACGAAATTAGGGCGGCGAGATGGTATTTTCTGAGAGAAGAAAAATTGGTAAGGACCATAGAAGGGACCTTTTTGCAAGACGGCAATCGCAGTGCGAAATGAAATTAATTTTAGAGAAAAGTTTCCTCATTGTTGGTATCCCGGTTTAATTATGGAAAGTTCAAGGATAAGGCGGGTCTACTTTAGGCAGCGAAAAATACGTAGGGCTTCAAGGTCTTTCCATTTGTGATCTTATGGGAAAGAAGTGGTTTAAAAATAAACGACAGCCTATCATTCTTACTAGTAATTTTAAAAGATCGCCTTTAGCAATAACAGAATAAAATGAAGTGAGTTAAAAATCTTGTTAACTCACAATAAAGAATTAAATACAGCGAATACTGTCACGTTATATTTCATATTGAAGCTATTTATTTGCAACATTCTCTCTCTAAACCTTCAATGAGAATGTGATAAATATCTTATTCTTGTATTTGACATGAATTCACAATCTTATAAATGCTAAACAGATACTTTTTATTATACTTGTAACGGTTACAATTAGACTAATGGGCGATATATTCATCAGCATTTCGGAAAGTCTACTCCTCGTTCTGTAAAGAGTAATTTAAACATAGCATGGGCATAAACACTAAATGTGCAGTGTAGATACGGCATATACGCACATGGATTGAAAGGCAATACAATTTTTATTAATAGAAATATATTTTGCAAATCGCTGGGTCTCACTACCTATTCCTTATCTTTGTCTCTTAATGGGAGGGAGGATCAATTACTCCTTCATTTAGAGAGTTCTTCCCATTCAATATCCTGTCCGTCGTAGACAATTTTGACAGTACTGCCTTTTAATATTCAGTAAAAATCGGCCGACCGTGTCAACATATTATACTATATATACAAAATTAATGATAATTAGTTTTTAGTTGATGAATTTTTTGGTCCTCATACGCCGTTGTCATCATGAGACCGAGAAGGGTCGAAAATTTTGTCTCTTCCTCGTTTTTTACTTTCAAAGAAGGAAACTCGAATGAAAATTGCAATGTTTCTATGAAATGATATATTAATATTCTGATCGTGAACAGTGATATTGATCAAAATAAGAAACCTGATTGGAATTGGTCATACTGTAGTGTTAAGATAGATGGTGCCTTTTTAAAATGAATGAAATTAATGAATTAACAAGTGTAGATATAAAAATTAATTTTTATAACCAACTTTTATATAGTTTATACTTAAATATGAATAAACTCTATAATATAATTATGATAACCTTTCTGCTTGCTTGGGCGTAAAAAGTTGCAAAAGTGTCTACCAGCTGTTGAGTGATGTGGGGGTCTCTCTATTTAAACTTTAATATTTTTATAGTTGTGAGAATGGTAGACAGAAGTAAAGAACTCAGTGACAAACGTAAGAATGTTTGGTATATAAGTATTAAGAAGTTTGATAGTATCTTTTGTTTCATTAATGAAAATACTGACTTATCCATTCATGTTGCTTAAAATTAACGAAAATATACTGCTAGTTGAGAGTAATTTAGCTTTAGATACTAGTAGGAGTGAAACTTGAATATTTCATATTTTAGTCACCTAAAAAATGACAAAAATAATAAATTGTTCTTTTCCTAACATCACATCAACCATCCATATAAAACCACTGTTTAAGTATAGTTAGCTAAAGAATTTCTAAGCTACAATACAACACATTAAAATGTTTTATTTAAATTTGTTCAAATTAACATCCTTCACAACAGTATCTTAAATACTAAAAAAAGGAATATGATACTTAAATGCGAGGGCTTTTAGAAAAATGCAAAAACTGGTCTTAAAGATCTATATTTAGAAAATATTTCATCCAAAGTAAAAAATAAACCAAGTGAACAGTCCAAAGAATAAAATTATGTTCATGGCACAAACTACATAAACAAATATAGTCATCTAAAGTAGTTTTCAAATGAATTTTCAATGTGAACTATTCCGAGAAGATCGCATTAATGATTATTAATAGTATTGCAATACGAATGTGGTTATAATGTAATAATAATAAAATGCATGTATAAGGCAATATTATAAGAGGGGCGATAAAAATTTAATAATAATAATAAAATTCATCAAAAGCTTACATTTACCGTGATTTTCCAGACGTAATTCTTAATTCTCACTAATTGCAACAATAATAATTCACCGAAGTTTTAAATGGCTTTCATAGGGAAAAAAGGTTTTCAGAATAATCTTAAATGAATAAAGATAAAAAGTTTATAAGATAAATAAAAACTTACTATCAATAATAATTACGATAAATAAAAACCTACAATTCTTAGCAGAAATATCCCTTCAAAAAACGTAGGAATCAATATCAATACAAATCCACATTAAAATAAAGAGACTTCTCTTACATCACCAACAAATATAATAGTTTGTTTAATCTCGTTGCTATGATTGGCGCTTGTCTATCTTCCCACGCGAATTCAAATACACATTATCCCAGCACCAACCCAAGGATATGGTGGACGACGTGACTAAATCACTCGTCTTACGCGATGGTGAGGTGAAGTGGTTCGAACTCCGTAAGCAGCTTTGAGTTTTTTAAAGATTAGGCGGGGTCCAAAACATATATATGATATATCCCCCCTTATAATAAAAAGCTATGTTGGTTGGTTGGTCCATGTCACGCTCTTAAAACGCAAATAGCTCAATCAAATATGCATATATAAACTTGAAATTTGGCAGAGACAATCTACTCAGATATGAAAATGCTGTGAAGGAGAATTTACAAACAACGTCCAGGGTTTGATTCCAGGGGATGATTTGCATTCTCCATAAGATAACACGTAAAAATAGACTTTTTGACGATCAGACTTTTCTCTTTTTGAGATTAAAATTATAATGAACTAACGTACGACATTCGGATCTTAACCATTTTAAAGAAAACATTATAAGGTTTCTTATTCTGTTCATGTTTTCCTGCCTACATTTCGAAATTACTCATGCTAAACGTTTAATTCACATATTTTGGGGAAATCTAGCCATTTTAACGGGATGTTGCTATGCCTACCAATTACATTACACCTCGAAATCCTATTGTTATCTCAACTCATAAGTTTAAGCGCGTATTGAACGCTTTTAATGCGAGAAGGAGAGAAAGATGGAAGGAGAGGGAAATGATATTCTGCAAACAACATTCGTTGCGTTATTTACGAGAAGGAATACCACAAGAGCTGAAATATTATTCAAAAAAATTAAAAATAGTAATAATGAGCTAAATTCCATATAAATGAAATAGAAATGGTATGAAAATCTGAGGAACGTGCTAGATCTTTAATAAACAAACCGAGCGTGTAAAAAATGCATAGAGTAAAGGATTGCGCGATAGGTTACAGGAGTTAGGTATAAGGTTGTAGGACTTGAGGATGGTTTGGGAAACTTTAAAAGAATCACAAAAATAATAATAAAAGGCTAATTTTTAAGTCAGTTGGTCTGAGTGTAAAGTTATTAAAATGCAAATAACTCGATCAAGGATGTACTCGTAGATAGAAAATTGAATTTTGGCAAAAATTTATATAATGAGCTAATCAGAATTAGTTTACTTATGGTTGACATGGTAATTTAAGAAATAACAGTTCATTTGTGGCGTTATTTTGATGAGGGCGGGATATATTGCACTTCCTTCGAATAAAACTAATAAATTTTGATTTAATGAAACATTTTATGTGGACTGCAAATTAAAAATTATATAATTCACATTATGGTATGTTCCAGAGAGTTGAATTATATTCTTGGTCTCATATTAATGCTTAATAAATGCACCATTTAAGTGCTTTAATACGGATCAGGCTTTTATGCAATGGTATAACACATATACTGAATCTATTTGGTATTTAGATGATGGAAGGAAAAGGGAATGGAAATGATCAGAAATTGAGAAAAAGGAAGAGGACATAGAATTTGCATAGAATTAAAAGGAGCTGCAGCACAAAAATAACAATAATAAATTATAATTCATTATAAAACATTTTATACGATCGAATTATGCGCCATTTCCAAATGGTGAGATTTCATAAAACTAAATATAAATATTTCTTTAAATGATAATACAGAAAATATTTCGAACAGAATTTTTAATAGGATTGAAAAAATAACATTCTGACTATTATTAAAATTTCTTTAAATAAAGCCAATTTTATGAAAAAAATTCAAAACTTCAATAGTTAAAAGAAAATTGCACTCTTAAAATATTGTTAAAACTTATTGCAGTTCATGTAAGTATTTTGTTCACAGTAAGTTACTAAACATTTTTCCTTTGATGGAAAATTGACTTCATTAACATTTTATCCTGTTTTAACGCGCAAGAGTAAAAAAATTCAATTATTAAGTTAAATTCTATACGTTTGAAATAATTTACAATTTGCTCAAATATTTCAAGTAAATTTCTATAGATTCTTCATACATTATATCTTATTATTTCGATTTTACTATTATTTTCAACAAATATTTGGACAAGAATTTGGTCTCACTGATAATAATTTTTAAACAATATATCAATGATAACTTTCAAAAACACTGATTTGATTGTGCATAAAAGCTAAACCAGATCAGCAAATTTTAATGATTTTTCATAACAAAATCAAATATCTTTGGAATAATTTTATGAAGATTTGATACGAGAGAGAGAGAGAGAGAGAGAGAGAGAGAGGAGAGAGAGGAAGAAAGAAGGAGAGAGAGAGAGAGAGACAATATTAAATGTTCCATAAATTAAAAATAGTTTTGGGAATATAAGAATTATATAGCGTAATGAATTTCTTTGTCATAAATTTCTATTAGCCCAAAACTAATTTTATTTTCTGGAACACTCAATTTTGTGAGTTTTGTATCCATTGATTACTTTTTAGTGCATATTAAAGGTAGTTTCATAAATATTTTATTTTTACTTAATTTACGTATACCCGTCATAGTTGACGGGAAATTACTCTAGTATCTATCTATAATAAATAGCTGCTTCTTACGGAGGATATATTATATATATATATAATGATAATAAACCTAAGGTACTTCTAGATATTCTACAGAGCCTAAATTTGGAGGGAACCTTGGTGTTGGTCCAAAACCGTCAAAAATCGAAAATTTCAAAATTTCCCCTTTACACCCCAAAACGTTCATTTTCAAGTCCCATTAGAAAACCATTTAAATCCGTACAAGCCTTTTTATAATTGCATTTTAAAATTACTTTTAATTAAGGTACAAATTCTGGATATAAATTAAAAGACGGGAAAAAGAACGCAGATTATTTTTCCTGAAAGTATAACACGAATCCGTGCCGAATTAGTCCAATTATTTGATTTTTACTGCATAAAAACGGGATTTTATACAATTTATAACAATGGCCCAATATTTCTGTCATGACTACGAGAAAATGCTTTTCTTCGGGAATTTATTTTACATGTTAATAAAACTGAACGAGAGGTTAGTGCCACGAACTGAAAAGTAGTTTAGTGTCATGATGTCACTCTCAGACCGACATTTAAAAGCAAAGGGAAAACATATTTTAATGCGCAGACAATACTAAGAGGAATATTGCGCTGAAATTTTCAGGGTCTGTAGATGTCATGAGTAGGCCTTCAGATAATATGAGACCACTCCCGTAGGATTCCTCGGTTTGACTCCAGGCACTCCAACATTTGAGTTTTTCCTATGTAAATAGCATTGCAGAATATTTGGCAATTAATTTACGGTAATTCTCATCAAGTAGGAGGAATGAAATTTGGTGTGGTGGTTATAGGGCACAAATGCTTGCGTATGCAAGCACCGATTACTCGTGTGTGTGTATATATATATATATATATATATAAAACTCTCAGTTACTCTATCGCTGAAGAAGGGCATAGGCCTAGCTTGCGTGTTTTTTGTGTATTTTGTGTTCGTGTGTTTAACGTGTCTCTTCCACGCCCCCAGCAGACTGCCAACTTGGTCCCCGACTTGGTAAGTGTCCGCTAGGCTTCCTTCAACACCTTGTTGCCACCCTCATCACTACCTTTTCATTTCCAGTTTATATATATATATATATATATATATATATATATATATATATATATATATATATATAAAGCGAAGTTAATATAAAAGTTGGTAATGGATGAAAGTAAAATGAAATTTTAGATCAATTACGTTGTCGTTCCTCTGCTAAAGGTCAGAGTAAGAAAATAACGACTATTATCACGAGAAATATTCTATTATTTCAGGTGTTAAACACCAGAGAGCGTTAAATAATATTTTTTTATTATTTCATTAATGATTAATTTTTTTAGATGACAATATCACCGTATTACCCTATTGATGAAATTATCAAGAAACCATACAATTAGACAATTTCTATCCAATAACCATCCAAGTTTGGAAAAATTAACCATATTGTTAATTTTCGAGGGGCAAATTATTCCGCCGACTATTTTCCAATAACACAGTGAGGTTTTCTCCCTTAAAATCAGCTATCGGGAAATTATTTGGAAAGGTTAGAAGGAAACGCCAAAACCACACGGCTAAAAAGCAAGTTTTGTACTAGTAGGACTATGAAAAGGAGTCCCATGTCTCCCATAAATATTCATGCTGATCCATATGCAACAAGTCTTTTATCGATCCATAAAAGGAGTCTATCACCATGGCGAGCCATTTAAACTAACGACGATGAGAGCATAAATAACGCTTTCGCTCAACTCTTACCCACCCCTCTCCCTCTTTAAGAGTGTCTCCAGACATCTCCCAGTCTCTCTCTCTCTCTCTATCACCCACTCCATTTCTCACCCTCCCTCCCCTTCTCTCTCCATCTCCTCTTCCTTCTCTCTCTTTCCTCACCTTCTCCCCTCCCTCCCTCACCCTCCTCTCTAACTGTAACTCTTCTCCTATTCACTCTCTCCTCTCTTCTTCCTCTCTCTCCCACTCTTTCCTCTCTCTCTCTCTCTATCTCCCTCATTCCAAATTTTCTCTTCCTCCTTTTCATCTCTCTCTCTCTCTCATTCAATTTTCTATCCCTATTTCTTACCCTCTCTCTTATTCTATTTTATCTTTCTATATATTTTTCTGCTTTCTTTTCCTTTTCTCTAATTCGTCTCTCCCTCCGTCACTCTTCTTCCTACTCTCACCCCCAAATTTTTCCTTCTCTCCTCTTTCTCCCCATCTCTCTAACTTTCTATCTCTCTCTCTATCTTTCCCTCTCCCATACTTCTACAAACAATCTCTAGTCTCTCTCCTGACGTGCTTCCCTCCTACTCCCTTCTTTCCTTGATTAGTAACGTCCTTTGGGAACGAGACGTCTGCGTGGTCGGGAAAGTTGGACGAAGTGAGAGAGTAAGAGTGAGAGAGAAGAGGTGTGGTGCTGCTTGCGTGCGTGTGTGTATGCAAGTGAGGTTACAAGGCGGTTCCCGAGGGAAGGAGATAGAGAGAGAGAGAGTGAGAGGGCGTGCCCCTGCAATTTCCGTGACCTTAAGGCACCCACTCCATTTCGCAGCGTTTATCCCTTCCTCTCTCCTCTTGCTATCGCCTCCTACCAATCTCTTACACGCCCACGGACTCCCCGCACCACACTCTCCTCTCTCTCTCTCTCTCTCTCTCTCTCTACATTTCTCTCCTTATAATTCTAAGTTCACAGTGTTCCAGACCTCTTGCCTCGAACTCTCTATTGTTCGTTCGTATTCCACGCGTATTACTCCATCTCGCTCAACGCCATTAGCACGGAGGCGCCCGGAGACGCAGCGCGAAATTCAGCCCTTTCGCCAACAGCTGGGAAAATACAGGGAGGGATTTGAATGACAAGGGATTGAGAGAAAACGGAGAAGAAAATGAAAAGATGAGCGTATTTGATGATCCGCGAGGGCTCAAACCAGGGCCTGGGAGAGGGTGATGCAACCGGTGCAAATAACCAGGGCTTTCGAGGGATTGATTGATTTGGTCTTTATTTGGGGCGAGATTGTGACTAGGAAGTCCCATCTTCCACCTAACCCCTCGTTGTGATACATATAGTAATACATAAAACATTAACAATGTAAATACAGGTAACAATAAAAATACAAGTATTTGAAAAGAAAAGATTTGATTTTGTGGGAAAAATATGAACTGCTGAGTAATGGAATCCATGTAAAAAAACCACTGCAGGAAAACACCCACACAAGAAGGGGGGTGAGAAAAGCCTGCGAAACCTACTGAGATTCACTAAAGACATCACATAATGTTAAATGTTAAAATTATAAAGAGATAAAGAAAAAAAAATTGGCACAACACGAATAGATCATTGAAGGGATGAAGAGGGGGAGAAAGCGAGCTCGACCCGTGTTATATAAATATTCCTACGCGTCTCAAATATCTACTTAAAAAGACTGAGCTATGATAGACATTGGCGAAATTGGAAAAATCTTGACGACGGAAAATTATAAACATGACTATGGCGGTGGAAAGGGGTGGTAAGGGGCCCAGGATCAGGAGAAGCACCAGGGGCCAGGATTTCTCTCCGGCGTCCTGGCTCAAACAGGCAAGTGCGGCATGGGAAACATCCCTCATGCCACGGCAGATTGGTTTTCATCGCGCGATGCTTAATTTTGTCACATTTAGATTATTTTCCTTTTACCGTGTTATTGGATAATGCATGGGTTTTTAACCTTCTTATACTAAAAAACCATTAAATATTTGCACGGAACGCTCTCAGTTGCATTAATATGTTTCATATATACTGTCGGTTTCCAAATATGTAGGTACTAACATTTTTTGGACCATGGGTACCTTACCACTTACAGCTTGTGGTTATTGGGTTAAAGAGGTCGAAAATCTTTGGTCTAATGGGTAAGAGGTTTTAAAATATGTTATAGTAATAAAAAATTACTAGTAAATTATAAAAACGTTATAAGTATATATTATTAAAATTTCTGGTTGTTCGTCATATAAATATACTTTATTCTCACGTTTTACATATTGTTTATTAAAAGTTTAGGATAATTTCGAACTACGAACCAAATAAGAATACGCATCCAATTTTATTACTAAGATAAAATGTATGTTTCTTTGCTGGTTATAATGTTGTCATTGTTCAAGTTTTTCTATCCAATAGTCGGATGCGCAACAGAAATTATACGTTACCTTCAGTTAGAAAAAATATAATTCCGAGTGAAAACAATAAAAATATCCGTTTAAAATAAAAATCCATGAAAATTAATTATATTTTTATATACATTCTGTCATAAGCATTATGCGAGATAATCATAACGATTTTATTTCCTATTAAATTTTACCGTACATTATAAATAAAACATAATCGAGAATAAATTACGATTCGCGGACGTTCGCCGATAAAACTTTGGACGCACTGACGTGGTATCTCTAGAAGCAAAGTGCGAGTGTTTTTAAACTCGTGACAGTCGTTAACTAAACAGTAGTAACATTTAACGAGCTCGTAAAAACAACCTTACCTCAGCTCTAGTTACCTGGCTACCATCTTGTCCCAAAACCGGCAGGACAATGAACGCGGATGATCTCAAGAGTTTTATTTTGATCAATTATACCTGCCGCCTTGTCTCGCACTAATTAAAATGCTATTCTTACATATCGCTATCGTTCTATCTGCACCAATTAAAATCCCATCGTTTTCGTTTTCATCGAAAACAAAAACACCAAAACCGGCCTGGCCGTTGAACTCGCTTTCTCGGTGTTCAGAAAGGTTCCTATCAGTCAAAACATTCGCGTTGAAAATATCCTGCCGTCATCATCCATCCCAGAAACAACCTCCGACAAAGACTCACCTTAAGAATAGCCATCTTCCGCGCACAATGTACACGTTCCTAATTAAGATCGCCTTGTAGTTCAAGGATGCTGGATGAAGTGTGGGAGAGAGAGAGAGAGATTAAACAGAGTGATGAGGAAGAGTGGGAAGAAAAAGAGAGATGTGCACGAGTGGTGGAAACTTTTTTTCCCTCCTGGCCCCGAGCCACGTGCAGTTTATTTATTTCCACTTTCACGCTACGCTGTTCAATAGTGATGCTAAAAACAGCAAGAGGAGGATGTTTTGAAAATAACGTACTTATCAAACAGTATATCGCAAAACAATGTAAGAGGGAGAGTGACAGAGAGACAAATGAAGAGACGGAATGGGAATGGAGAAAAGAGGAAGAGGGACATTGGGGAGAAAGGAGAAGAAGAGATAGGAAGAGATTAAGGGAAAGAGAGGGGATAGAGAGATGGAGGCAAGAGAGGGGGAAGAAGAATGAGAGGGTAATGAGGGAGGGAGAGAGAGTAGAGTCATAGGGTAGAGAGAGAGGGATGGAGAGAGAGTAGAGAGAGATAGTGAATAGATAGAGGGTAGAGAAAAAGGGTGGGAGAGAGTGAAGAGATAGAGGGTAGAGAAAAAGGGTGCGAGAGAGTGTAGAGAGGGAGAGTAGAGAGAGGGAAGAGATATCGAGTAGAGAGAGAGAGAGCGAAAGAGTGTAGAGAAAGAATGAAGAGAGAGATGGTAGAGAGGGAGGAAGGGAGAGAGTGTAGAGAGAGAGAGAGAGAGAGTAGAGATAGTGAAGAGATAGTGGGTAGAGAGAGAGAGGGGGTAGAGAGAGAGGGAAAGAGTGTAGAGAGAGAGAGTGAAGAGAGAAGGTAGAGAGAGGGTAGAGAGGGAGAGAGAGGGGAAAAGAGTAGAGAGATAGTAAAGAGAGAGAGGGTAAAGAGAGAGGGATAGAAAGGGAGAGAGAGTAGAGAGAGTGTAGAGAGAGAGGGTCGAGAGGATAGAGAGAGAGAGGGAGAGAGAGTAGAGGTAGAGGGTAGAGAGAGAGGGATGGAGAGAGAGTAGAGAGAAAGAATGAAGAGAGAGGGTAGAGAGAAAGAATGAAGAGAGAGAGTGAAGAGATAGAGGGTAGAGAAAGCGGGAGGGAGAGAGTGTAGAGAGGAAGAGGGAGAGTAGAGAGAGTGAAGAGAGAGGGAGTAGAGAGAGTGAAGAGAGAGGGAGTAGAGAGGGAGGGAGGGAAAGAGTGTAGAGAGAGAATGAAGAAAGAGAGGGTACAGAGAGAGAGAGAGTGAGAGAGTGTAGAGAGAGAGAGGGAGAGAGAGATGAGAGAGTAAAGAGAGAGTAGAGAGGGAGGGAGGGAAAGAGTGTTGATAGAGAGAAAGAGGGAGATAGAGTAGTGAGAGAGGGTATAGAGAGAGGGAGAGAGTAGAGAGAGAGGTTAGAGAGTGGGCAGAGAGAGACGGGGAGTGAAGAAGAGAAAGTGAGAGAGGAATATATAGAAAGAGGATGTTATATGGAGGTAAGGAGGAAGAGAGAAGAGAGGGAGATAGAGTGGAAGATAGAGATGGAGAGAGTGGACGGAAGAGAGAGGGATTTAGAGGGAAGTAGAGATGGGGGAGAGAAAGAGAGAGATGTGATAGAGTTGTAGAAAGGCGAAGGTCTGGAGTTTAGATATTCTTCTCAAGTAATCGACCCTTATCCTATTCCACCCTCTATATTTCCATCTGCATTTTCAAAACCGAATAAAGTGCACCGTTTTCTGCGAGAGAATAAGTAAGGGAAAAATCGAGCATTTTCGCGCGAAAATTCTTCTTTGCTCGTTCACCCCGACTCCCGCTGCACTCGTGCCCTCGTTGCCATGGCAACGGCGATTGGAGGATGAGGGAAAGGGGAGGAGGAGCAACCCACGCCTTCGACTGACTAACAGCCGACACCCTTATACAACTCGTTAAAAGGCGGTTTTCGCACCGGAAGTGTTGGCATAGATAATGTGAGGGGGAATGTACTTGGAGAGAGAGAAAGTGAAAGAGAGAAGAGCATAGGATAAACAAAGAGAAAAAAGCAAGTAAAATACGATAGAGTCTGGTAAGTATTTATTGGAAATAAATTCGTGAAAGATATAGAAATGTAATGTGCCAATAAAATGTATGGTGAATACGTATAGCGAGAAAAAAAGAAAAAAACGATAAAATCCACTTGGAAAGTCTCCACTTTGTGGAAAAATTCGATGATTGATATGAAATACTTATTGTAACTTCCATTAAAAATGTTTTACTCGACCGGTTTCGCCATTTACAGCATCATCAGGTTACGAAAGCTTGTCTAGGGTTGTATATATATGGAGAAGGATGGAGGGAGGGGTACTAGAAGAGGGTAAAATGACTAATAGGCTGGAGCAGGGACTTGCCGGGTCATGAAAGGTTCGAGGAGCGGGAGGAGGAAGGGAGGAGAGAGGGAAAGTAAAGAGTAGAACATAAGATTGATGAGATAATTGGAGTTCGTTAACAGAAGTTAAAAATTGTGTGGAAGTCACAAAGTAATGATTCAATTAGTTGTGGATAACATTAATGGGAGCGAGTGAGAGTGATTTGGAAAAACATTCGTTGGTAATTTCAGAATCCTTATCGGCACCATGTATTAAAATTACTAGCTTCTTTAAGGCGTCCAATCCATAGCCCTTAAATTTTGTACGCGGACAGACGGATGGATGAATCAAATACTTTTTATAAAATAGCTCCAAAAATCAATTCCGAAAGCGTAGTATAGGGTAAGAGGGAAATAGAAATGCTAAAGAAAAAGTGAAATTGGTACATTTATACGCAAAGAAAGGCAAAAAGGAGAAAAGAAACAATGCCGTGTGTGAACAAAGAAAAGAAGAATGAGTGAAATGAAAGGTGAGCGCGAGGAAAGGACTTTAAAAGTCAAAAGGGAGAGAGAGAAAGAGCGGAAGGGAAAGTAATGACGGAGCTTCCAGAGAATTGAAGGGGATAAGTAAAGGGAAGTTTTGATAAAACGTAAAGGTCCAGGAAAGGTCAGAAACGAAGGATAACAGGCTGAGATAAGTATTGAAACAAAAGCAAAGGAACGGCCAAAGAAGAAGTAATATGAGACAGGAGATAGGATCAATCTATACCGATGGATTCAAGCAAGTGGGACCCGGACCGAATGCGGCCCGTCAGTTCAAAAAGTTCAGTTCTCTCATTAATTTGATTCTATTATACTTTAAGGTGATAGAAGTTGGCTTGGAAAAGACAATCGTGGAGTAATGCAGACATAAAAAGTATATGAAAATGTTTAGTAGTCAAGAGTTGAGCGATAGGTATTTTATTTTTTATTGAAGTAAACACCATTATGATCCATTTTTGCTACAAAAACTTTTATTCATCACTACGACATGCAGGCCGCTATGCACATATGTTATATGTGTGTGTGTTAGGGTTTGAGACCCCTCACTTTCAAGTAAAAGGCATATAATGTGGTCCCGTTTAGGTTCAATTAAAAGATATTTTTAAAATGCAACCTGATTAATCCCTAATTCCCTAATACTGGAGGCCGAAGATAACTCCCACACAACAAACAATGGATGGAAACCCGAAAAAATGTGTAGTGCAGAGTATTTTCGAAAATTAAATTTTTTATTCTACTTTTTGCTTAGCATTATAACTGAAAACTTAAAGCAGCCCATCAGGTATTTTGTAATACGATCGAAAAGTATTACACTCCTAGAAAATTTTCTTTCGCACGGTTTCTGATGTAACAAGTCGCATTATTTTCGAGGTCCTTCTATGGTAATCCCATTGCGGTGATAATAGAAGTGTATGCATGAAAATCTACGGATGTACATATGTACTATACTGTCGTCCTTCACGACTTTCTGGCAGGAGTCTATCAACATGGCATACCTTGTGCAGGGCGTGTACCATCATAACCAGACGCGAAAAAAAAACCGTTTAGCTTCGAAACCTAGTAGCATTTCTCCCAAAATAAAACCACCAGACCCTAACAACGTATTGTTCCATTCACAGGAATATTATTTTAACTATTGCTCCAAATTTTAGTAGAAAACTGGGTCGACTTGACTTAGCTAAACGTGAAAAGGCACCAATACTATCTTTTTTTATATTGCCCGCGTTAAAATCTGCTCAGCACATCGTTAAAATGTGTTCAACGGATTTCAACACTAAAAATAAATTCATAAATCGCCATTTCAGTTCTCACGGCGGTAAATTCAATAAACTCCAAATTATTTCCTGAAAAACTTATTTTCGAACTTAAGAGCAGATAATCGTATCTGACTTGTACAAAATTAAAATAAGAAACGAGAGTGAAAAATGCCTTATAATTTGAAGATTGCGGGGAAGAGAAAGTGTATGATCACGGAGTTGAAACGTAAAAAATCGCAGCGCATGAAAACTTGGAAGAGATCTAAAAATAGATGAAAGATTCGAGTCGAACAAAGCCGAGAGCAGAATAAAGGAAGCGGATGAAGCGAGAGAAAGGAATACAAAGAGATTATGCGAGGATAAAAGCTCTTCTCAAGGTGAATACAAACATACCTTTGCCGTATAATTGCATCCGAGTCACTCTCAGCCGAGAGCGATATTTCGAGAAAGATCTCGATAGACACGAGGTCTCTCGATTTCTCATTTAGATAATTGAATTCCTAAATGCCTTTGTTATTGCTTTGTCCCAAAAGTAAGGCTCTTATTAGGAAAACGATGGTGAGGGAATAAATTAAAAGAGGTCTCTGACGAAGTTAACGCCGTCGCTTTGAAAGGATAAAAGAGGAATGCTATAAATCTACTAATGAATATTTTAAATCGCATATGAGCCTTAGGCAAAATTCAAATTGGAATATAGCTCGTTATATGTAATGATGCCATCGTATCAAATTTCCTTTGCCAAAATGAAATTACGTAATTGCACAAACTACAGTAGTTTAACCGTAATGTGATGAAAGTTTTAAGTTGTGCTTGTTTTCACAATGAAATCGAAAGTTTTAACATTAAATTTACTACTGATCTCTAATTTGTTTAGACAATATTTAGTATTCCGTATCTGTAAAAACGCTACCAATATTATACATGTTGGACTTGGAGGTATTAACAAGCGAGGCATATGTAATACGTATTTTTTCACCTCGGCAAGCTTCCCCTCCCATTAGCAACCTTTGTATGAGGCACCAGGAAATAAAATACTAGTTTCAACTGCATTAAAAATAACACAGAGTTCGTATCCTTCCAATAGAGAAGATAGGAATTATTTCTATCAGTTCACAGGCTCTTGCTCCGCGTCCTATTTTTCATAACAAACATTCTCCTAGAAAATATTGCGTCTCTTACTAACCAAGGAAAATTTCATTTGGTGGATCGAACTCGCAATGCAAATTTCCCCTTTAATTTACCATGTGAGTTTTATTCGATATGCATCATGTCTCTTATCGAAACGGCCACGACATATAAACCGAAATATTTTTCGCGAACGCTAAATCTAGGTCTAGAGTTCGTCCTGGACTATGATTATATTCCTTAAATGCGAGTAAAACACTAGATCGAGAAACAGCAAATCGGGAAAAGATACCGCATTATTTCAATGTAGTATTTACAAGGATCACAAAAATGAATCTTAAATGCGGGAACCTTAAATCGAGATTCCAGTGTATATGTCTACATAAAGCTAATTGCACGTATGCGTATGTATCCGCTTATAATTCGGGAGCAAGCAGGCCGTTTTCGATGAAACTTTCACCTTCTAATCAGATATGACATAACCAAGATTTACGACAGGTGTTTGTCTTTGATAACATCACGAATTTGAATCCAGGAGAGATCCCTTTCTTCGTATAATAATATAGGAAAAGTGTGGGGCATTTTTAACATTTTAAAAATAATTAAATTCGAGGTAGGATTCAGCTGTTATCGAGCGTGTGCGGGAAAATGACCCAGGTTTATTTTTAATTCTCAGAGGTTTTAAATACGTTCAGAATCATTATAGAAGTTCATCACCGAAAAAACTGAAAGTTTACAAGTTTTCAGCAATAAGAGAAATTTAATTGCCTCTAATAATCCCTTCCCAAATTGCTGCCACATGGTATATATCAAATTTAAATTTTATTTACGCGTATATCGTTCGCTAACATTTTTTTCATCGTTCATAAGGAAAGATAACTTGAAAATAATATTACAGTTCACAGTTTTTAGAAACCAACACATAATAAGCAAGTTGAATGCTATGTTAATAATGTTATTAGGCTAAAAAAATATATGGAAGAAAATTTACATGACCGAAAACTCCATTACCGAAGCTGGTTGCCCATTTCTTCATTTAGGATAGTAAGTTTCTTATTATACATAAATAGGATATTTTCAATCAAAATCGATGTGATTTGTGCTAGAATATGGTTTATTGTGGAATGTTATGTAAAATATTCTCTACAAAAACAACACTTGCAGATGCTGATAGGCTATAGCGATCAATATTTCTCATTTCTTTTTCAGCTCCAATATAATTATGTTCTAAGGTCCTCTGCTCTGAAGAGTAAACAAAAAACCATTTTGGATAAAATTACGAGACTATCCGTTGAAACGCAACGGTCACCTCGCTAGTGAACGTGCATATGTAATGTAAGTACGCCTGAAATAATCCTTATAATCATTTCCTAAACGTCCTTCCGGTTCGCAATATTTTTTCTTCTCCGTAAGAATATTATTCAAACTTCATTCAACTTTCTCCAATAAATATTTAAGTTGGTAATGTTTTTTTACTAAGGCAAGTTGCGTATCTGGATAAAATCTCGGGTATGCAACATATTTCGTACACACGCCACGTTCCCGTCATGGAAAAGGTTCCCATTCGCGCAAACAGCTGCGCTATACCCGCATTCGAAGCCCTCCCCTCGCACGCTTATTGTAGATGCAACTTCATAAGAGGATGATGACCATTATCGAACATCAAGAAATTGACCCGACGGAGACAGACACAATAACACGCCGAGGGTTAGGAGTTCAAACAGGAAAAACAGGAAGAGGCCATTGCGCGCGGTCCATTGTTGAATTGAGAGTAATTCATAGGTCAATTGAGCTGCCAAGGCTGCGATACATGCGCTCGACGTTTTTCGCCCTTTTTCGTGTTTTTTTTGCAGTTCGTGCTCCCCGTTCCTCCCCCGCGTGACAAAACAACGTTCTTGCAGGTCCATCGTTCCTCTTGAAATAACATCTAAAATGAGAATTCCTGAAACGCTATGAAATGCATGGCCTCGGTAACAAAAATGTGACATGCGCAGCCGAATTTATTTTGAGAAAATCTTCGTTTTATGGAGAAGAAAATCTTAAAAAAAGCACGTTTATGACCTGTCCGGTCGCAAATTATGGGATCGCTCCCGCCGCAATAAAACTTCGCTGTAATACAAGCGTCTATCGCGCGTGACGTGGGGCAATGCGGTAGCGAGCTGTTGAGCATTCTTTCTCTCTCTCTCTCTGAATACAAAAAGTAAGTCGGAATCTTAAACTTGATGCAATGTTTAGTTCTCCACAAGAATCGTTCCTTTCTTATTTCGACGAGATGCTTATTGGCCTCACAAAAGAGCAGTAAATTAAAAGCGAATGGTCAGATAACGGAAAGGATACTAGAATGAGTTAAAAAGTGCGATAAAACGTTAAAAAAAAAGACTTTAATATAAGTTTGCATCGAGAAAAAATGGGTTACTCCTTAGATAAATATCTAAAGACATACTACGAGCCCTACTAAAACCCAAATTACCCCTTGCTAAAATTGTTCTACTGCTTGACCTAATTTAACCATGACTCTGTCGATGTTCCTTTTTTTAATCTCCCATCTAAAATACATATCAGGATATAAAGTATGTATTGTCAAGAAAGAATAATGCGATCTGATTCAATAATCTGTGCAAGTAACTGGAAATATTGTTTCATTAACGCTCTGTTTTGTATCCCAGAGTAAATGAAGAATATGTTAGTCGTAAACACAAAAAATAAGTACAATTACAGTTCTGTAAATCTACAGGTTCCAAAGGATGCAGTTGACCGTCTAAATTGGAACTATCATTTAATCATATTCGCCACGTATTGTGAAATATTTATATTACATTACCACACTGTATAAAGTATAAACATAACCTTTTTCCACACCATTCTGACGCTGGTTAATATTATGATCATTGTCTGTTTAAGATTAGCAGTAAATTTAAATTTATGGTATAACTTCGGAGTTGGGGGAAATACGTACCATACTAATTCACCACGTGATCGGAAGAGTCGCTAATTACAGCTAATGGGTATTACATTGGACAATAAAGCTCTATGTGTGCATATACGTATCTAATAATAGCAGCGCATGTATATTCCAAAAAATTATTTAAGATGTTGCGATGCACCAAACATAAATGGTTTGAACACAGAAGTCGACTCCGCGGAGTTGATTTGAAAATAAACTAAAATAAAGGTCCTTTTCAAAATATCTGGCGAAATAACACCCAAATATATGATGTTTTGTCGCGACTAATCCTATGTAATGTGTGAAAAAATGGAGTCGTTTTTTTTTAAATTCATTTCATGAAATTTATTCGTTTCAAACAGACTGCATTTTTTGCGAGATAATAAAAACAGTTATACCTCGGCATCATCTTCACATGGCTATTACATTTTGCTTGAATTAGATATCTCGTTACATCTTTGAATTCTATTTTTTATCTCCTAATGACAGCAACCCGCGGGCTGCAGATTAATGCGCCCAAGGATTCTCTATTATTATCTGTGGAGTTTCCCAATCAAATTATATATTCTTATCAATTATAATGCATGAAATTATTCACATGAGTTACCTACTTATTAGTCATCATCATCATAGGTAGTCTGTCCGTAGACAGGTCCGTGATTATTCATGGTTAAACCTGGTTCTCCATATACTCCTATTTTCCGCTGTCCTCTTCATATCTTGATAACTCTCTTTCCCTTTCAAATCGTCTATCAGCTGAAACCTTTTCCTACCTCTTTCCCTTTTCCCATCTAGTTTTCCTTCTAACACGTCTTTAATCATACTCTCTCTCCTCAGGTAATGTCCAACCCAGTTAGCCTTCCTCTTTCTGATAGTCTGTATAATCATTCGCTTCTCTCCTATTCTTCGTAGCACTTCATCGTTTTTCATCCTATCTGTCCATTTTATCTTCAGCATTCTCCTCCAAGTCCACATTTCAAAGCTTTCCAAGTATTTGATGTCATTTTTCCTTAGCGTCCATGTTTCTGCCCCATACAATGCTATACTCCATACGTAGCATTTTATCAACTTCTTGCGGATATCTTCCCTTATATTCCCTGTAAGTAGTTGTTTCTTTCTCCTGAAAGCCGCTTTTGCTTTTCCTATTCTAGTTTTGATCTCATCCGTACATTTTGCCTCTCGTGTTATGATACTTCCAAGGTATTTATATTCTGAAACTTGTTCTAATGGCTTTCCCCCAATAGTTATGTTCAGATTCTCTTCTTTACCCGATATTCGAATGACCTTGGATTTTTCTGTATTTATTTCCATACCGTATTTTCTACCTGTTATCACTAGTCTATTTATCATTTTTTGTAGTTCCTCTTCCTTTCTTGCTAGAAGTACTTGATCATCTGCGTATTTTACTGTTCTTACTGTACTTATTAGTATGCATGGGTAATTGAGTTAGACCTCAGTTAATATTTTAAAAACACCTTTCGATAAAGGGACTTTTCACTCAAAAGTTGTTGGGTATACAGAATAATTTAAACAGGAACAACAGGCTACTATTTTTTTACCTTTTGCAAGAAATGTTCAGTATTTCATAATTTGTAATCAGTCATTCATTTGTCAAAAAGCTGTAATCATTTCTCAGTCTCTATAAGAATTGGTTAATCAACCAGGTCCCAGGACGGATTCGTCAAGAAAACAAAACTTTGCGACAATTGGATCAGAACTCTCGCTTTCCTTCTTAGCCCGTTTCTCCTCCCTCCCTCTCTCCCTCTGTCTAATCCGTTTTATTCCTCCTTCATTCCACTCAATTACTTCTTCCTCTCCGCCTCCTCTCTTTAAGGGCGTTGACCGTCCTTTCCTATTTCCGCTTTTTATCTCTTCCTCGACACGCCCAATCCTCAACCTATAAAATATAAGACCCCGGCGCGTCAGTTCGCCACTCGACCACGTAGCGGCGCTCCGATCGCACACTTCCGTCCTGACATGAGAGAAGGGCAATTGTTTTTATCTTTCGCACTTTCAGCCCTTTGCGAAAAAAATTATGGCGATGATAAACGTCGAGATATGGCGTCACCGTCGGAGGACAAAATTAAATACATATTCTCGTGTGCGGTATCCGCTCCCATTCACTACAAGAAAAGCCCGCCAGTTAAACTCCCACGGTTGATTATAATCGTAAAAAATTTACTGCAAAAACGTTTTTGGCTGGTTACGAAAAAATACGGATCCGTTTGTCAATCAGACTGTAACGATAGTTTGATTTTGATTCGACTTGTCATTAGAGCCCCGGAATGGTATTAATTGGCCATATTCAATGTCTGTCTATATGAAAAATATGAACTATTAATCGGTCCATAGGGTCGAAAGGTCATAATGTAAGGGCCGGTCAAATTTTCAGTTTTTTAATATATCTCGGCAACGAATTGACCGATTTCGATAAAACCTTCACTAATATGAATATTGAACCAAGTAACGTAGAGACTCAAAACTTGGGGCACATTCGTATTTATTTATTATCAATAGAATCCAAATACAGCACGAAGCCAATTACAGTGGACGTCATAACAACATTAATTAAAGAGACATTGAGGATATGCACCTCGGTACCAAAACTTTTCTTTCTTGGAGGAGAGGGAGATATCAAATCTTAGTCAATATTTAATTTGTACATACCAATTAAAGGGGAATATTGGTCACTTACCTTGAGAGTGCCTTGAGTTTGGATGAAAATATTACCGAGTGATATGTGCATGAAAAATTTGAAACTCTAAACCCGGGGCAAAGCCCGGGTAATTATCTAGTAATAAACATACAGCGTATATCATACACTGCATAGATATTTGAAAAATATTTTTAGAATGCCTATAATATAAAATAAATTAATTGAGAAAATATTTTGATGAAGATTGAACATCACCCTTAGTGGGTATAATTGTCCTATCACCCCAATATTTATCCACCATTGCCTCTCATGAACCTAAAATCTAGATACCCTCTGGCTGAATGT
Organism: Tanypteryx hageni; assembly: GCA_028673005.1. Lineage (NCBI taxonomy): Eukaryota > Metazoa > Arthropoda > Insecta > Odonata > Petaluridae > Tanypteryx > Tanypteryx hageni. Next base: position 51,375,982 of record CM054117.1, read on the forward strand.
ATTTTGGGGAACATTTTCTCGGTATATTATGTAGATAAAATTGAAAATAATACGTTCAACAACATCATAAGGTCAAGATTTTAACATCAAAAAAGCAAAATAATAAAATTTTTGCTTCAATTTGTAAATCCTTTGCACCAGAAGATATCCTTGCACGAATTCGGCGTAATAAAATGACATAAATTTCAGTGGCAGGTGGAAAATCCCGCTCCGATTCCCGATCACGACAGAATTTTTCTCCTGATTTCTAATTATTTCCAAGTCAAAACGTAATGAAACCATGGAACTTGCCTGTACCGCGCGTCAAGCGCGAATTTTTTCAACTGGTTTCCCTTCTTCCATTCCCCCAGGGTCAAAGTTTTGTTCGGTTTCTGAATCGGGGTGATCGTAGTTACCGTTAATGTTTCGTTATGCAGCAAATGGGACGTTTCCTGAAAAAAGTAAACAGTTTGAGAGTGAGAGAGAGATGTTTTAAAATTAGGGTGCAGAACTCTTCTGTGTGAAATGGTCGAATTTTACATGATTGGATAACCAGTTACAAATTTCGAATTCACTCAGTTATCTTATGTAGGAAAGTTAATCCAATGTAGTGTATGTCCGTTCAATTTTTAATGCTGGCAAGATATCTGAATAAAAAGTTACTGTGAAACATATTTGATGGAAATGAGTATATACTTCCAAGGCCACATGCTTTAAATAATGTCCTTCGTGCTGCACGCGAAAGCGGAATGAATTGTAAACTTAATGATTTCTGCTTTATCACAGCTATTTTTTCAATTGTCAAAACCGTCTACCTTACACACACCTGTTTTTTATTTCTTATTTCCAATGAATGCCAACCTCGGTAATCCTCTCTCATTGGAAATGACAGTTTTCCGTCTATTCTATGATATCTTTCACTTATTATGAATCTATTTCAGAATATTTTTACGAATCTAATTGAAACAGTATTTTTATACTCATTTTAAAACCTTCTATAACTAGGTAATTAAAATTGAAAAAATAAAAGTTTTCAATAATTTCTTCATCTACTTTTGTCCGCTTGTTTCAACCTTATTATACACTTTTTGCAAAATTAAATCGTTTTGCCTAGTTTAAAGGTTTGATCCAGAAAGTCAATATAATTCATTCAAATTAAATGACAAGTTTTCCTTTGCTCAAAGACCAAATACTTTAGCAAAACAGATTAATGATGGTAATGTACATGCGCATATCGCATGATGAGAAATACCAATTTTTTAAGCTCGCATACCACTTTCAAGCAGACATATCGTACACACCTGCTCCTCCCACGTCCGTTAGAACGCATTAGAATATTCTTGCCCGGCTTAACACATATGGTTCATCAGCCAACAGATGTGTGACGATAATTGCCTCTATACTTTACTTTTTTCTCAAAATTTAGAAAAGATAGCTGAAAATAGGATTTTCTGCGCGTGCGCGGAAAATGTTTTTAAAATACGGAATATGACATCTATCAAAAAAGTAGAATTTTCGATTTGATGATTTCCTTTGAAATTTTAGAATACACTGGTAGATAATTAGCCTATTTAGTTATGTCTTAATTGATGATGAAAACCTACTTTTAAAAAATATGCCATTCGTATGATTATGACTAATACTGCACATACATCTGGTGTGTAGTTTCTCTAAAATATATGTACATCTACATCTACATCTACATATTACCCTGCAATTCACCTTGACGGTGGATGGCAGGGGGTGCCGCGCACCAAGTTCCTAACTAATTATTATTCACAGTTATCTATTGTGGTCACGTATTGTCCTAGGGAAAAATGACTCCTTATACCTCTCCGTCCTACTATCTATTTCGCGAATCTTGTCGTCATTATCCCTCCGTCCGATATACGTTGGTTGTCGAATAATATCCTTCATTTCATTTACGAATATCTCCGACCTATATTTATCTAGAAGTTTAAGTCTCGCCTGTAATCTACGATCTTTCAACGATGGCCAACTCAACTCATCAATGAGTAACGTAACGCTCTGTTTTTTATCGTAATTCTTTTTCACGAATCTAGCTGCTCGCCGCTGTATTTTTTCTAAATCCTTCTAAACGTATCATTTATGTATGAATGTGCCAAAAATTAATGAGACAGAAATATAGGTTTCACAGTGCATTTTGAACTCACGGCACGGCATTACGGTAATGAACTTCACGCTTAGGAAAATAAAACTTAACAAGTAGGGATGTACACAGGGCTTCCCGTGGTAGAGAAGTGCTTTTCGTCAAATTCGCCGTAGTATAATCGTATACTAATGTATTTGCTTTGAAATCAGAAAATTATTTTTCCTTATATGGTGGTAGCCCTGATTTTAAATCAGTTATTAGCATGTTCATTTCATTTTGCCATTCCATACTGGCCCGAAAAACGAGATTTCTTATTGAAATCTGTTCAGAGAATACCTTCCAAATTTATAGTTATAGAAAAATTCTAACCTTGATATTGTGGTAGCCCTGTATAGTCGCCACGGTTTAAATATGATATTTTGGTTATTTATTTATATGAAGATTATATATATACCTACCATAATGGATTAAAATCCATGCCGACAGTTCTTTAGAAATACCTGTGAAAGAAATATTATTTTACCCTGTCCTGCTCTTAAGCTCCGCTTTAAACTTCTCGATTTCATTATGGTATGTTGTACAAATCTTATGCATAAACTTTAGTTAACATCCGTTAAGCCAATTCCTTCCAAATCCTTAATAACTGAAAGAGTTTAATTTGTAATTGTAGCACCCCTGTTTAGCTGATTCGGTTTAAATATGCTATTATGATTTTGTATATATGTGTATATTATAAGTATTAAATTTGATTAAAAATGATGCAGACAGTTCAACTCAAGTGCGTGTAAAAAGAATTTTTTTAATTCCTTGTATTGTTGCAGTCCTGCTATCTATGTTTATACAAAAATCTTTATTTTGTTATTTTATGTTGTACACCTTCACACAAAATTTCTTTGAAATCGGTTCGGCCAATTCCTTCCAAATTCATTATTACCGAAAAGGTTAACTTTGCAATTGTGGCACCACTGCTTAGTCGATCGGGTCGAAATATGTTATTTTGGTTATGAATTTATGTGAAGATTCTATGTACATACCAAATTTGGTTGAAATCGGTTCAGCCAATTTTTCCCTGTTATATGCGTACGGACGGACATCACGAAGATAATAGCGCTTTTCAGCAATGACGAAAAGCATTTAAAAAATTGGAGCAATAGATATTGCTCAAAATTTCCAATGTACGTATGCGTCTGGTCTTAATAGTCTTTCCTGACTGAAAGTAACTCCGCAGAAACACTGCTACTACAAAAACAACAAAAACACTGCAAATATTTTACGCAAGTATATAATATATTAATACATAGATAACTTCATGTATGTGAAAATCAAGCTTGAGAAATAGTTGTACCATACATAAAAATCGAATATACATATACAGATTGACGAAGGCGCTGAAGCATTAAGTCGCCCGGCCCCCTGTTTCTGTGGTTTGAAGAGACCGCGCAAAGTCAGCGTTCCGTACTTCGGGAGGGACGTTAAGGCGTTGGTCCCCTTGATGCTCTTCGTTAAGAGTTGGCGAATGCCAGCACCCGGTTTCTCTCATCCCTCGTGAGTGTGTTCGGTGTGGAAGGAGCTATAGCTATAATAATCCAAGAGGTTGATTAGCAAAAAGATACACACGCGCGCTGAAGCATTATTGCTGGACGACGGCCGTGAATAGAACAGGGGAGAGCTGGACGGTAGCTTAGCGCAAAACTTGATATAGTCCAATGTTGATAATGTAGTATTGTTTACGACATCAAGCTCTATAACTGAATGAATTGTATTAAAAATCGTTACTGCCATTTTTAATAGAATAAATTATCAATTATTTTTACGCTACATCGGTCGTCTCTTCAAAGGGTTTATTTTGGATACTAATAGGTATGAATGCGAGATATAATTCGATTTTGTTACATCTACATCTACAAGTTACCCTGCAATTCACCAAGTTGGTGGGTGGCAGGGGGTGCAATGCACCAAATCCTACCTAAAGATTGTCTAATGCAATTCGAAATTTCCTATTGTGACCTCGTATTGTCCTCGGAAAGAACGAGCATAGATAACGCTCCGTCCTACAATCGATCTCACGTATTTTATCGTCTCGATCATTTCTACCTATATACGTTGGTGCTACAATTATTTCCACTACCTCCTCTTTTAGACATTCCGACCTATATTTCTCCAGAAGTTTCAACCTTGAGTCCAATCTACGGTCCTCCAGTGATACCCAGTTCAAATCGCTCAATAAAGAGGTGACGCTTTCCTTATGTTCGTACTTTTGTTTTACAAATCTGGCTGCTCAGCGCTGTACTCTTTCTAGTTGAATTTTGTGTCCCTTCTCGTACGGATCCCATACGCTCGCTGACCGTAAAACCACGCACAGACAGAGAGGGACGGCATGGCGAAAAACACTTTTTTGGGTTCGGGGAAATCTAAAATGTGTATTTCTATAATAATCTAGAAGTCGAATCTTTCCGTGATTACAATACGTTCTCTATGTGCTACGTTTATGAGAAAGTAAAAGAAATGAAAGAGGTTTTCTTCAAATCAATGCGTTAACCATGAAATCTATAAGTCATCAAAATTTCAAACAATATAAAGCTAACTCGTTTCACGGAAAAGCTCCTTTTAATGGTGATTACTAAGCAACGACCCGAGATAAATTCTCGGTCGTTTAACCCTTCCGTGTGCGTCGAAGGAAGGGGGAGAGGGGAGGGGGAGGCGCCAAATTCCGCGACTTCACTTTCTCCTTCTACAAAGTACGACAGAGCCATTCGGTGGGGTCGGGGTTGTTAATCAGACGACCAATTAGCACGTTCTCGCCTACGTGAGCACAGCAGCAACCCATGTCCTCCTACTCTCTCCTTCCCACGCGCCTGGTCATTGTACCTCTGGGACGTGTGACGCAGGCTTAAACCCGATCACGTGGTCCCGGTATCCGACCAAACCGTGGAACGTCGGGACGATAAATTAGATTCGTGGGCAGATGGATGTCGAGGGGACCGTAACTTTTTCTTTTTTTCTCTTCATCGCCTCCGACGGCGTTTTAATTCTGAATGGGAACCGTTAATTACGGAGAGGAAAGCCGATTATTTTTTTCTCTTGATGAAAGACTACCGGATCGATGCAGAGCAGTTTGACGGATCTTGCACTAAATCTATGCGCTCGTCCGTAAAGCTGTAAACTTTAGGGAGGAGTTAGGGATGGCGGGTATTAATCAAAAGTGCCCGAAATATAACGCCGTATTTAATTTTAGCGAGAATTTATGTACTGAAACGTCTGGATTGCGTAGAACCGTCTTGATAAGATTTTGATTTTAGGGTAAAACTTGTAATTAAAACCATCGGTTTGTTCAAGATAGAATTTTCCAGCTACTCTTACGGATAAAATCAAACTGACAAACTATTTTACTCAATTGCCCAGAAATGTATTCCAGGAAACAAAAAATTACTCTGCTATGATAGTTCGGGGGTAGAATATCTTCCCGTAAAAGTGGAAGATCCGGGTTCGATTCCGGGTCATGGCAGATTTTTTTCTCCTGTTTCCAATTTTCCATTATTCCAGCTTATGCCTGAAACATAGGGGTCATATAATCCATCAATTCCAACCATAAAAACGTTGGCGCTTTGTTGCCGAAACCAGCATCTGCTTACCCTAACTCCTTATAGCTACTGGGGAGACAAGATGTGGCAAATCACCGGGTAATTAAAAATTTAATTTACTACTACTGTTATACAAAAAATTATCAAGAACATATTTGGGAAACTTACTTTTAATTAAATTAACGCGCCGAACAATGTTTTCTTGACAACGCAAAAATAATTACAGACTGGGCAAATTTGTATTCCGGGTTACTTACTTAAGTAATTGAAATTCGGCATGAAATTTTCAGGTTAATTGATTTACTATCTAAATATTGATACAACTCTCGAATAAATTTCGCTTATATGCCTCTTCTTTCGACAAAATTAAATAGTGAGGCTGACTTTTTCGTCAATTTCAATTACCGCATTTCAGTTTAAACAAATATATTTTTTTTTGTTTGTGTGGAGTCCCATATTTATGCAAATAACCTCATGGATTATATCATTTCTATCTTTTTATGAACGAGTTTCCTAGTGTTAATTTGAGATCAAAGATAATCATCGAACTCCTGCATTTCAAATAAAAATTTGTTTTTATATTAACAAAGTTTAAATACCTAAAATATTCAGTTTAAATTCTCGTCTCTAGAAATTGTACGGTCGTCGTGAGTCCCTGCTTTTGATGAATTGCCATATACGCGAACGGTCCATTTGGATAGAGTAATTCGAAGACCCAAATGGCGCGAGTTATTCAGGCCAAGTTATCTCTCCTTTAATCGACAATCGAGATGATGCGCGCCGTGTTTGAATTACATTGATTGATTGGGTCATAGGGGTTTTTTCCTCGAAAAACGTAGCTATCATTGGAGTAATGTGTATGTGTGTGCATGTGGGTTCGTTCATTTGATTTATTGGGAGCTATCTGCAAATATCCTGATGCCCTAAGGCAACTCGTGACCCGAATTCCTTTGAGTCTCTTTTCAACTTCTCAACTACCATTGAGTTCCCTATTTTTGCATTTGCATCAGTGTCGAGTCGATTGGAATGAGTTCGTTAGCTTCCTTTGCTTCATTTAGATGACTTGCGCACGTTTCGGCGTAGATGAGGATGCATGGCACATGTTGATGAGTAACTGCCAGAGGAAATGCGCAAGAATTAAGCCTAGTTTTTAAAAATGAAAGACGGCCTAGTTTTCGGGTTCTTGGAAAATAATGAAAAATTTGGAGTTTGAGTACGATATTACACGGTATTAATATTTAAAGTTTATCTCTCTGTTTAACGAATAGTTTTCAAACTCAGATCATGGTTAAATAAAATAAAAATTAGCATTCCAATATTTATTTGGGCATTAATTACTTTCGGAGTATTTTTAATATGTTCTGACCAAGATTTGAGCATCCTTGATATAACTTAGAATAAGTTAAAGTTTTAGCTAATAAATCTCGAAATCAGCAACGAGACATCAAATGTGTCCAACAATCACGAAGTTTAAGATTGAAAATGTAGCTTAAATAATTTCGACGAGGTCGAAAAATTGAGGCAAAAAAAACTATTTTACTAAAACTCGCTTCATAACCAAATAAGAAAAGAGCGATCAAACTAGGTACCACCTATCAAACAGTACGGTCAAGATAACTGTTAACTGGGTTCTGGAGAACGTCTACCGTAACAGCTGATCGACAATCGATGGGATATAGCATTCCGATGGTGAGATTTTTTTAGAGTCGAGACTATTCGATAAGATAGGTACTCGCGAGAACTAAACGGTCTTTCTAAACGAAAGTCGGGAAGTTATTTTTTTAACCACCCTTCCAATACACTCGAATCGCCCCTTTTACAAGGAGAACCTTTTGAAATAGATCGTTCGAGTTAGAGTTTTGCAATGACAAAACTACTCAGACCTCCAACCATTCTTTCCTAAGAGTTTTAATCACCATACTGAGTGCCGAAAATAAATCGGTTTATCAGCGAATATAAAACTTAAAGGAAGTACCGTTGTAACCCTATAAACTACTCCCACCAACGAAAAAACTTGCAAATTTTTTTTTTACAGCGAGCTCTTTTTTTTTCTCAGCACCGTTCCGGACCTTCCCCAAAAAATAAAAGAAGAAACGAGGACATCCACTCCTTCTTTCCATTTTGCACGCCCTCCTGCGACTTCTTCCTCCTACGTGCGTGGAGGATCATCCAGAAATATCTCGCCCCTAAGAATAAAGTGGAGACGGGAAAAAACAGACGCGCCAACAACTCTCCACGGGGCAATTTCCCGCGGTCGACGGGAAAATGGAGACAAAACCTCTTCTCGGAAAGCCAATGATGGTTCCAAAAGAGAGAAGGAAAACACAGATGTAGATCCGGAAGGAATTCGGTTGACGAGTCGGGGAGAGAAAGGGTCTAGCAAACATCAAGGGATATAGACCGAGACAAAAGCGGGAGGAGAATGCGCTGAGGTAGGGAAGGAGATGTAGGAAATGCTGAGATGGAGATATGGGAAGAGGATGTGGAGAAGGAAAGGGAAAGCGAGGGTGGCAGAGAGAGAATGGAAACGCTGAGAAAAAGGGAGAAAGAGAGAGAGAGGGATAATAAGGGAGAAAATAAACAGATAGATGGAGGAGAAAGAGAAATAAAAAGAGGAAATCAAGAGAGAAAGAAAGATAGAGGGATAGAAACGAAGAAAAGAAAGAGGTTGAGAGGTTGAGGAGGTAGTAAAAAGATAAAGGAAATAGAGGAAGAAAGAGAGTGAGACAGAAAAGAGAAAAGAAAGGAAATTTGGAGGAATATATATATATATATAGATATAGAGAGAGAGGTAGAAAGAATGAGAAAGATTGATGGAGAAAGAGGAAGACAGAAAGACCGATAGATGATCGTCTCTATTTGGGCTAGATCGAGACTAGGCAATCTCTTCTTCCATTTAATCTAAGAGGGAGGGAAAGAGACGAATGAAAGTATAGAGAGTAAAGTAAAGAATAGGTAGAGAGAGAGAGGGAGAAAGATGGAGGAAGAGAGAGGGAGGGAGGGAGAGTGTGAGGGGAGAAAGATTGATTGATTGTCTTTTATTCGGAGCGAGATTGACACTGTGCAGTCCCCTCTTCCACTTAACTCCAAAGGGAGGGAGGGAAAGAGAGTATGGAAAAAGAGAGAGGGAGAGAGATAGGGAGGTAGAGAGAAAGAGAGGGACGGAGAGTGAGGGAGTAAAGAAAGTGATGAAAGGAGAGAGTTACAAGAAGAAAGGCAAGAAGAGCGAAGGAGTTATAGGAAGAGAGGTGGAGAAAAAGGCATGGAGCTATGGCGAGGGAAGTAAAACGAATGTCGAGAAGACAGAGTGATGTAAGTAAAGATAGAGGAAAGAGTAGGATGCGACCGTTTGATCCTTTGGGAATCGACCTCTAAGGAGAGCTTTTTCGGGGGCTGTTTCGGGGTGGATGCCTGCAGGGAGGTGGCAAGAGATGACCCGTTCACCTCTCCCTTTTAGGATACAGTCATCCCTCTATATCTCTCAACACCCGTCTACCACCAGAAAAGCCTGGCCAATTGGGGACTATTGAGTGTAATTAGGGTGTTAAAGGAAGAGGAAGGGGTAATGGAGGCCTTCAGAGGGATGTGTCTCTCTCAGTTTTAGGGAACGAGAGTGGAGGGCGTTGGGAAGGGAGGAGGGTTTTTATTTTTTTCTGGAAGGAGAGGTCAAGAGAACGGCGGAGGGCGATTTATAGGGGTAAAGGAACGCGGAGGCGTCTCCAGCGTCATCGCTGCCATGGCGACCGCTCGCCTCCGTGGCTGATGACGCGACGGCACGCCCGAAACCAAGGGGGAAAGAGAATGTGTTTGGTGGCGTGCTGATATGGGTGTGTGGCATGGGGTGCGAAGCCTGAGGGAGTGGGAGGTGAGTTTGGCTACAGTTCCTCCTTCCCACTCTCTTTAAAGGAGAGGGAAACATCTCTCTCTTTCTGTCTCTTGCTCTCTCTCTCTCCAAAAGCTGGAACTAGATGAGAATGTCCGGCAAATAGCGAGGAAATGGGTGGCGGAGAGGACAAATATAGCCCACGTGTTTTATTTTTTCCCCTTTTGTTTTCCCTTACGTGGGAGTGAGGGCGCGTCTAGGGAGCGCGATGAAATACGACCGTATCGTCTTTGTTTTATGTTATCACCCGCCGTCGTACGGGGCGAGAAGAAAAAAGAAGGGGTGGGAAAAAAATTGACTTTCTTTTGTGCGTCGTCGAGAACCTTATGACATGTTGGGAATTGGAAAGATTTTAGCCTCCCTCTTGGGTCGATTTTTGCGGGAAATTATTATTTCTCACTCTCTCTTTCTCTCGTTCCGGAATTGGATGAATGTGTCTCGCCCCCTCGCTCGTAAAAAATACGGGCATTTGAAATATCCGCAGATGGCTCTCTAAACATTATGAGGGGAATTTTTGGTGTGGTTTATTTTTAGTTTTATATCGTATCTCACGCACGGGAAGAAAAGTAAAAATCTGAGCATTTACAAATAATGCTAAATTTAAGTCTGTGAGGTATATGTGTGTGTACGTTTGTGTATTAACCTAAGTTATGTATAGGCGATATTATGCATTCATCTAAAAGAACACAAACACTCAATAGCATTAGTTAAAAAAAGTCAAGTCCACTCCGTTGGGATTTTTTTCAGTTTTTCGAGGATATTAATTAAACATGTCCATCTCTGTAAATTATGATATTCGAAACAAAATGCACAGTTTTATTAAGAATGTTGTATACATGTAAATACGTTATATTGGCCCGCAAGAGCATTTTACATTGGCCTTTAATCAAAGAAGACCAAGAAAACTAAAATTTAACACAAATATAATAATTTTAAAATAAAATTATGGTCATAATATATTTCTAGTGAAGTTTTAACTCTAATACATTATTTAGACTTGATTTTCATCGACATGATGCCACAAAATCTCTGGGTTAATGTCTGAATTAACTATTTGTGTGAGTCTCCAAAGTATTCCCAATTTCCAAACCGGTTTGCTGAAAACTTTGGAAAAATATAACCGGAAATATATTCCGTTGATGAAAAAGAATTCTAGATAGTAGTTTTATCTCATTATAATAACGCTATTTATAAGCGAATTTGGGTGCCGTTACACTTTTGACAGAAATTGCACGAAATATTACGGATATATGTATTGTTTAAGCATATATATATATATTAACTTAAGGAAAAGAAAAGGTAGTGATGAGGGTGGCAACAAGGTGTTGAATGAAGCCCAGCGGATACTTACCAAGAGACAGAAAACACGCACACAAGAAAAACACAAGAAAAACACACGAAAGCTTTTCGGGCCTATGCCCTTCTTCAGCGATGGAGATCGAGTATAGAGTATAGAGATAGAGTATATATATAAACATACATACATATACAGGGTCGTATTTATGGGGGCAGGGAAAACAGTCGCCCAGAGCCCCACGCCTAAGGGGCCCCCGCATTTATGTGGCTCCGCGCTTGAAGTTAGCTTACGAACTACTCTTACGTACTTACTAATCTTAGTAGATAGAGGTAACGAGCGTGGAACGTGAAAAAAATGTTCTAGATGTTAGTTATAAAAAAGATATAATTTTTCTGAGTATGGGGTAGAGGGGATATATATGTGTGTGTGTGTATGCTCACACACGCATGGATGTATTAAAAAGTTACAAATGTTTAAGAGATGAAAGATGACGGTAAAAGATAATTTCTTTGTGTGATATCATCATTTCCATTTATCAACTCCTTCAAAAAAAAATAAATTCTCTATTTCCGTCACTTCTGCGATTTTGCTCTCCTCAAAATAGCACCCCGTCACTTCCAAAATATCTCGAATTTCCAATAAATTTTGCCGGGATTTTTATCTCGTAAATTCGAATTTATTTTCTTTGAAATTCCTTTAAGTATCGAAGCCATAAACATGAAATACCGATGATTTCATGCTCCCACATTCCCGGGGATGTTTTCCAAAAGGGAACTTTTTTTACGTTCCTTAATACGATTGCGGTCATTAATAACTGGAATGGACATTGGGCGCACTAATACCAGGTCATTCACCCTGAACTTGAAAGTGATGGTTATAAAAGTATAGATCCGAATTTATGACTCATCGGGTAATGCATAATTTATATGGCGACGTATAAAGGTTACACACATATAGAACCACTATAAGCAGACCATTTGGAGTTGAATAAAAAAATCTGGAGCAATAAAATTCCAAGTCATTGCGTAATAACTCTAACGGAACAAAATATACCTACCTCTCGAATTATCCGAAAACCGTGTTCTAAAACGACAGAGTTATTGCATGTCCGACCGCATATCTCCGTTATTATAGCATTAAAAAAATATCGCTAAGCACCATTTTTTAAAGTTTCTTTCTCCTTATGTGTTATAATTAGTAGGTGCCGCGCTATTTCTTAGGATATTTCTCCGAAGAGACGACGATAATAAATAATTACTATTTACGTATTTACGTTAACCTTTATCGCCTGAAAAGTATATATATTTTTGCGACTTCTCTTAAAGGCAAAATATTATATTATTAAGCATTGTAATGTGGAAACCAATCGCTTTAGTATCCTTTAAAGACTCAATGAAATGAACCAGAGGATCTAAAGACAAATCCAAAAGTAAACTCTAATTGGACAGAAGGTCAGTTGAAGTCCTTTGGCTTTAAGGAGTCGTTCTTTGAGAACGGCACATCGAAAGAAAATGAGTATGCATGCAAATTCTGTCTATAAATGCCATTATATATAGAGCATGTGTTGCTTGAAGTGAACGGAAATTGTCAATTATGATTATCGACTTCTCAAAAATGAAAACACTTACTTATCCAAACTGACTGATTTTAATCGCAATGTGCGAAACCTATTTGGCGGTTTTATACAAATTCAAAGTTGAAATATGAATCTATACAATTGTATAATCCGCAAATGTTGTCATCAAGTGGTGTTGTAAAACAAGTGCAAATTTCAACTACTCACTTCTTATGTAACTATTCCAATACTTCTTTGAGTGGGTAATTAATACTCATAAATAGGCTAGGCAAGAATTCGATTTAAATCGAAAAACGTCTATAAATGTCGATTTTTAAAAATTTTCAAAATGGACGAAAATGAATAGTCGTCGATATGCGTCGATTTTTCATACAAGATAGAAAAGTATAAGTCTAAAAACAAATTCTGAATTATAATATTTAAGTCGTTTCTCTTTACTTTTTTGCAATAATATTTCCTAGATACGATTTCGTTCCTTTTCTGGGCGTGCATTAACAGTGGAACTGAAATAAGGGGGAAACGTGTTTCTTACATCTTTTGAGGTTTTTGAGATTATATTTGTCGCCTAATGGTGGTATATTCCATATGCCTATCCATACAGCTAAGGTCATCGATATGCCCTGCTGAGAGTTCCTCGAGGTTCGGAAGAAAGGAATTTCGGTGGTCGTTTGAAGACAACAATTTGCTACCCCTTCTACTCATCTACCCCGTGGAGTATATTCCTGGAACAAATGTTTCTCGATTGCTTGCTAGGATTTTTCCTATAGATGGACGCCGTTGTATGAACTTTCACCTCTTCCCCGTATTCAATGAACCCACCGTTTTGGTAGTTTTGTTTTTATACGTGTTATCTAATGGAATGTAGAAATTATCATTTGGAGTCGAAACCAGGCATTTATTCGTGATTTTGTTTTCGTCATTCCATTTGTATCTTTGAATCAAGCATTCTTACCAAATTATATCATCTATATATTCGTAAAGATTGTTAAAACACACTAAAGCTGTTATAAGAGTTTAAAACATCTCCTGGCACTCGTTATTTATATATATATATGGTATATATCCTATAAATAAAATAGAATGTCTGTCTGCTTGTGGAAGCCATAACTCTTCAGAAAATAAACGTAAGAGCTTCAAAATTTGGCAGCAGCTTTAGGTTGATCCTGAGAGTTGCAGTGCCAAAAATAATTCAAATCGGCCTACGGAGGCCTGAGGGTCCCCATTGTTGGTCCAAATGCCGGTTTTTTAAGCAACCAATTGATCGATTTTGATGAATTCTCCAATAATATCAATGTTTTGATGAGATACATTTTCGAGCCAAAAATGGATAAAACCGTCTACGGGGTCAAAAGATCGTAATGTAGGGTCGATCCCCGCAACAATTGCAAAGTTCAACTTTTCGGTAATTATGCTTTTGGAAGGAATTGGCCTATCCGAATTCAAAAAAATTTGGTATATAAAATTCTCACATAAATTCATGACCAAAACGCCATATTTCGATCCGATTAACTATGTAAGGGTGCCGCAATTGCAAAGTTAAACTTTTCGATAGTTTGGAAGGAATTGGCCGAACCGATTTCAACGCAATTTTGTATGAAGGAGTTGTGCAAGATAAAAAAAAACAAAAATTAGATTTTTAGGATAGATATGCAAAGCAGGGCTGCCAAAATAAAAGTAATAAAATGTTTATTTTTATAAGTGTTTGCGTTGAACTGTCCGCATCAATTTTAACCATATTATAATATTTACTATGTACACATATATATAAAGCCATAGTAGCATATTTGGACCGGATCAACTATACAGGGGTGCTGCAATTACAAATTAAACTCTTTCAGTAAAGATGGATTTGGAAGGAATTGGCTCAACGGATGTCAACTAAATTTTATATATACGGTTTTTACAAAATACCATAATGAAATCAAGATTTTTAAATCGGAGCTTAAGAGCAGAGCTACCACAATTAATAAATCGTTTGCAACTTAAAAGAAAACTTTTCGACACACTTCACTAATTCAGCTAAATCACATACCTATCACTGCAAATGAGCTTATCAACTCTTTGAATGTTGTGTGGGTTCACTGCTGTGGAAGGGCGCGCAGCATGAGGCAAATTTGACACCAACTCACGACCATCGTTAAACGATTTGCCAAGGGACGTGAAAGACATTCATCCTTAAACTATTCTTGAAGTCTGCGATGAATCTCAGCAAACTTGACACCTCCCTTGCATAAAAACTTGATAATAATGCGCTGTACAACAGAATTCAGTACATCACTGGCATCCATGTTGAATACGCTTGTCATCTGGTGCTGAAAGCAAGTGAATATTGCTGTTGCGGGTAGCCAACATACACGTGCTAAAACCCCTACACGGCTGCCAATATCGCTGTTCAATTACGTTCAGAAAAAATAAAGTCTAGGTCAAATTTGAACACCCCTAATATATATGGCTCCCAGTAAAATCACTCCCACTATCTTCATTATTTTTGTAAATCAACACCAAATGTAATATTTATTTAAAACTAGTGTATGATGGGCGTAAATACAAAACATACTAATTGCACTTAATCTGAAATTGTTAAAAGTATTGATTAACTTAAATTAAAAGTAGAAAACTTGAAAAGGCAATTATTACTGATTTGGTTAAGTTTTAAATTAAAAAAATCCAATTTTTCGTATGGAAATTTAGTAGTGATTCGAGAGTAGGTGCTTTAATTTAACAGCTTGAACGTTACTTTTATTTAAAGGAGTAGCAATCAATGAATGACAAATACACTAATCATTGACTTACTAATTACAGGTTAGTACTTCTAGATATATATTCCGTGAAAATGAAAAAACATTTTTTATATTTATTTTGTTTTTTGTTGTTTTTTATTTTAACTTTGAATTTAATTTATTTATATAATAAGCTTTACACCATGTATTAGATCATTGAAAGCATCAGGGGCAGAAAAAACTTGTTGATGAAATGAATCATATTTACGGAGCACAGAAAAAATTTTTAATGGAACGAAGACATACTGGAAATCCGAAATGAAGTCTTGCAAGTCTCGAGTGCATACTTGGACCAATAATTAAAATAACGCCATTATAAAAAGTGTTGGTGAAATCATCATAATTTCCCTGCTGCCAAATCAAAGATTCACTAAACTTTAGATAACTTAAAGATTTGCGGCAGCCGCAATCTCTTCTCGCGTATTAATTGCTGCAGCTATTGCAATCCTGGAAGATGGTCGGAGCTATCGTCTACTTCACAATTAAATGGAATTATAAGAAATTGTCCTGAAGCAGCAGTGTGTGCCCCTCCAATCTCCAAGAACAGGACTGTTTACGAAATTCCTGATGAATTTAAATTTCTAAATACTGACGAACTCTTCTTACAATTTGATTGTGGCGAGAATAATGAAAATAGTTTACATGTGTTTGCAACAGAAAAGAGGTTGGGTGACCTAGAACAAATAAAACATTGGGTAAGTGACGGAACTTTTAAATGTTGCCCAAATATATTTTATCAGCTGTACGTTCTTCACGTCCAGGTTGGGTCATTCAGCATTCCAAGACTGTTTGTATTTCTTACAATCAAGACAGAAGAGACATATACTCGACTCATCAGCAAAGTAGAAGACGAATTATGCCATGTATTAATTTTAAGCGTCAATATTCGTCGAAAATCTCTCAGGAAAATAAACGACAATTAATCGTAAATTAAAAAAAATAATAAACGTCGAACTCTACCAAGCCTACTCATAAGACGTGCGCAGCTGTTTCATGATTACATATTACCCATAGAATTCTCCCCTGAGCAAATCTTAAGTCGATATCCATAGATAGCTTCGTCCAAAATAAAGATGCGCAACTTCCTCGAATAACTTGCTATGTGTGTTTCAGAAATTCCAAAAAAAACGGGAAATAATAAAAAAAAAGTATTTCAAGGAAAGGCGAATTATTCATCACCAGAATTTCGGGGTGATGATGCG
The DNA here is from genome assembly GCA_028673005.1 of Tanypteryx hageni. NCBI lineage: Eukaryota > Metazoa > Arthropoda > Insecta > Odonata > Petaluridae > Tanypteryx > Tanypteryx hageni. The sequence continues at coordinate 51,392,393 of CM054117.1, forward strand.
CATAAAATATTTTCTTTAAATAGATGTATTCACAAGCCAGCCATTAGTCAAAGGAGGTATGTTATCGCAAGTAAGAGCGTGATATGAAAACTCTTGCACTTTAAAACAACGACAATGTGCCATAAATTGAAGAGGACGGTTTAGTACATCGTACATAAATGAAATCGTAAAATTCAGAATAAATTTAACGGCGAAAACTTTTTCGCTGAGCTCTCCGCTAGAGCGTCGTTATCGAATGTGTCGTATTTGACAGCTATACCCTTTTCTAATGTCAAAGGTCATGCAATGGACAATTCGTTTATCCGAATTCATTGCTATTACGTCCGTGTTACAAATAATCTCCTTTAAATAAATAAATGATTTTGATCTGTGCTTTGGCTGGGGATTTAAGCCATAAGCATGTTCCCTATACTCAATTAACATTTAAATTAAAGCCCTATGGACTATTTCAGGGGATTAGCGATTCATTAACTCTTTGTCCTTTACACTATATCGCACTTGACAGCATGTTCCTTTCATAGAGAATTGTCGACCTCTCGCTTCCGAAGGTTTAAATATTTTTACTCTCAAAATTTGCACACCCCAAACTCCTCCCCCTTCCACCTGCACCCATACGGACACTCGGCCACAAACCTCCAAGCGCACACGAATAAAAACGACAAAAATACTTACTATACGTGTTCTTCTATAGAATCTACTTCCGGTGAATCACCTCTGAATACGGCTGCATTGTAGACGAAATTAGCATCTGGTTCTTCCTAACTTTTTGTGGCATTTGGACATATCTTGAACATGTACTTAATTTATTAATTTTACATACTTAAGTGTTTATTCTGAAAAATAATGTTTTTAGATAATTTGTTACAATTCATTCCTCAGTTATTTTGACTCGAATAGATCAGAAAAGTTTGGATATTACGCCATCGTTCGATTAGATGCAATCTCAACAGTAAAAAAACTTATCAATCGGTAAAATAACAATACCAGAATCGCTTTTTGCCATTATCTTTGAGCAAGCGACGAACGCGAAGGAATGCGCTTTGATGAGCGTGTTAACGTATGAATAACACAACAAGCGACCATAAAATTTCACTAGAACTATGGAATGCACGAATGAGAAAATCGAGAAAAATGAATGGTTAAAAATAACCACCAAGACAATTTATTTTAAATAATTTAAAATACACTAGGGGCCCTGTCCCTACGAGCTCCACGCATCAAACCTGCCCTCTGCTCGCTCTCTCGAATTTCCAAACATCTAGTTTAAGTATCGATGAGTCAAATTTTTTTCTATCTCCCTTTGAAGCTTGATCCTAAAACGATACTCTTATGTGCATAATAGACATTCGCACGAGCGTAAGTACTATATGTTGAGTCATGCTAGGAATACATGCATTGATGCGGATTTTGTGGACCTGCCCTCAACAAAGAGAACCATCAAATCGATACCATTGGATACAAAAAACCGTACATAATTCGTTCGCAATGACATCACCACGCGCCCAAATATACTCCCTTTTACAATTTCTAGATAATGGAGAGAAGAGAAAGAGAGAGAGGGAGAGAGAGAACCGGAACTCTATCGGGACCGCCATCCTCACGGAAATCCCCTGCAGATGGCAGCAGCAGCGAGGTATTATGAAAGGAATCGTTACGATAATCGCCGGCTCGTGTCTATCGCGAGCTTCATGGAACTGAATGATGGGGGCGGTTGGTAGGGATAGATAGAGACATATAGGTATATGTATGTGTGTAAGAAGAGAGAGAGAATAAGCTTACGGTGCGAGGAAGACAGGATAAAAAGGGGTGGGGAGGGCGATTAATGGGAAAACGGGGGAGGGAACTAGATCAAAGGGAAGAATGATGACTTCGCCCTCATAGCAAACAAAGGAGCAATGGAGATGGACGGAGGGAGAACTGGGATAGGGAGTGAGGAATTATGGGAAGAGATAGCGAGAGAGAGAGAGAGAGAGAGAGAGAGAGAGAGAGAGAGAGAGAGATGAGGACGAGAGAGAGGGGAGAGGTCGATCAGACGTGTGCCTCTTAATGCGGGGTACCCTAGGGGTATTTTCCTATCGATTAATCGCCAACGGGTGGGGACAGCGGCGGATTTAAGGGGGGTCGCACATGGCGTGCGCCAGAGGTCCCGCGAAGTATGGGGTCCCGCTACGTATGACAGTGTTTCTCAAATTGGGTTACGCGGAACCCTACGCGAAAGTTTGGGGTTCTATGAGGATCAGTGAAAATGGGGAAAAAGGCAAGATTTCGCTACCGCTCATTTACCCTAAGTCTTGAATTTCTCCCTCACACTTAGAGACGGATTTAAGGGGGGTCGTACTTAGCGTGCAACAAGAGCCCCTTAAAGTAAGAGGGCCCCGAAAAAAAGTCCGTGTATATAATCTCAGAAATGTTAAATGTCTCAATTCAATGGAACCTCTCTATGATTCCATAGAAAAACGATCGTTAAGAGGTGCCACAATAAGAGGGTAGCCGTTAGGAGCGGTTTCCCTATATATTTAGATTGCAGGGCCCCCGACTACTTAGCGCCAGGGGCCCCAGGAGGCGTAAATCCGCCACTGGGTGGAGAGGTGATCCTTTTAGTCCCGTTCATCTGTTTTCTTTTCTCCTCCCTACCTTATATTACGTGTTGTTCATTTCCTCTCCTATTTACCTCAATCCAAAACCGTCTCACTAAAAGCTATCTCCGCGTAGCGTTCAGTGCCTTCCGAATTTCGCGACCCTGTTTCGAACGGATGGAAACTTCAAAGGGAATCTATATTGACTCGTGCACGGTCCAGCGGTTTTTGAACCCGCGAGATCCGGGTGGATATTTGATTTTCGAGCTACGATTAAAGTAAACGAGGCGTTTAATATTTGATTTTGAAGCCAATCGATTTAACCGCGCTGGTATAATTTTATTAGCCACCTAATATATCTCAGTTGTTGCTTTAGTACCAGTAACAATAACTTTAGCGCCTTATTAACCGCGGGCATTAAAGAGGTTGCAGTAGTGTAATGCATATTTAATGTTAAATTTAAACAAGTGGAGAAAACATTTTCTTATATGTTGCCAGGTGATTTTTTATAATTTGACGTTGCACGTCCAACGAGACCCAAAATATTTCTTTGCCTTACTCATAGAGGAAAACTAGCATTACCTATACTTCGGCATGTACACGGAAAAACATCAAAGCTTTCCTAAAAACCCCTAAAAGAGCGTCCCTGTGGGATGTTTAATGAAGCTTAATGAGGGTTCAAAACTCGAAAATGATAAATAATATTATTTCCGGGTTAAAACACGAGGAAGCCTGCGGCAGATTTGAGAAAATATCGATGTGTATTCCATCTCACGCGCATATTCTCATCGCCTTATAAATGTAATTTAAAATGCCATGGGTTTTCGGCATCTAGAAATTGCGATCGGAGTATTCTCTAAGAGAGTGGTTCCCAACCTTTTTGTAGGCGCGATAAACAAAATTTCGCGGCATTCCAACCTTCAAGCACTGTTTTTACATTTTCGAAAACGAGTATTGAAACCTTTAGCATTTCGATTTGTTGGTATCACACATTATTAATTTATTAGAGATAAAATTAAAGCCCTAGTTACCTGTAAACATCCAAATCGTAGATTTATTTACAAAACTGGTTTTATCGCGGCACCGCTAAACATCGGCTGCGGCGCCCTAGTGTGCCGCGGCACCCATGTTGTGAACCACTGATCTAAGGGGCATTCGGTATCTCCAAATGATAAATTCTTATTTCATGAAGATTTCGCTCACGTTAAAAAGATAACACGCAAAATTCATGCGGCCTACTGAATTTGCAGTTTTTTTTTGTGACAGATGTCTCTTACGTAATTCGAATGTTAATAGAAAATAAACCTCGATTTCTCTTTCGTAAGCGAAAGATCAAACGAATGTTTCACAATAAATCCTTAAGGTTTGTTTTTGCCAAGCTTTCATTGTTGTTATTCGCTGTCAAAAAACGCTGACGTCTTATTGAGCCGTGAAGCTGGTGACATCGGATGAAAGGAGCTCGAATTGAATTGAATCGATCACGAAACGCTCCTCTGCGCGTATCGTATCTCTTCCCAGACACAGAAGCGGCGGATATAAGACCGTCGAGGACTTATTTTCAAAATGCGTCAACTCTTTCCATTTCTGAAACGCTTTCCAGTTTCGATTTTTTACTTGTCTCTCTTTAGCATGTTTTTATTTTTAATGAAAAAATCTGATATGGCCAACACATGACTTTCTCCATACCTGTAATATTTCTACGAATTCCAAATAGGTTAAATGATAATAAATATTTTAAGGAACAGCGAGAAATATTTTAAGACTTTACAAATAACAGATATAAACTAAAACCATAGCCTTCTGATATTGGATATAGCCCCGAAACTCCAACAATTAAGAAAATAGATAGGTAGTGGTGGAGACTACTGCGAAATTGATGTTAAATGAGAAATCTAACTCCTTCACGATAAAATTAAAAAAATTAGAGACAGGAAAAAAAAGAAGAAAGGTGAAAAACCAAAGAAAATGAAAAATACAAACTTACAGGTTTAGGGGGTGTTACTCTACGCCAGGAACCTGAAGTCACTCATACATTCACTCACTCAATCGCACAAGCAATAATTCTAAAGATGGAAAAGGATAAAAAAGGAACCGGGTTTTCGAGACATTAATCTGCGCCAGGGACCCGAAAATCAAAACGTTGCTAGAAGGTTTGTGAGTCTGTACGACCGCGACAAGGACCTACTACACGCGTACACGTACAGACCAAGAGATAAGGGGAAGTAAAAGGAAAAAGGAGAGGGAGGAAATAATACTAGGCTTACGGGAAATTAAACTACGCCAAGGACCTAGTATCGTACACAGTTGCCTGTAGGTTTATGTGCCGTCAGGCCGCGACCTATCAGACGAAGCAATCACGCACACAAGCACAAGAATACACGCACACATGATCTCTAATATTGAGGTAAACGTACTAAATACGTATTTCAAGAGCAATGCTCTCATCATCGGTAGCTGACGTGTAATGAGGGGAGGAAGTGTTGTGGGCCATATTTTTATGGTTATGTGCTGAAGTGAAAGGGGAAGGAGGTTCAGCCGTTATAGCGCACAGAAGTGAAAGGGGGATTGGGCCGTCGTCGTTATTCATAACGGAAGTTTTGTTTCTGTTTATGTGTATGCTTTCGTAAGCGTCTAGTTCGTTTTGGTCTCGTTATTGATTTTACGAGTGTTAGGTTTTTGATCGTTATTGGATGGTGGTGTTCCTGGATATGCGTTGCTACGCTAGAGTTGTTTAATCTGTTGTGTTTAAAATGTGCTATATGTTCTTTGAAACGTGTTTCTATATTTTGTTTCGTTTTTCCGATACATATTTTGTCGCATTCTCCACATGATATTTTGTATATGCCGGATCTAAGGAAGGTATTGGCTCTTTTGGGTTGTGTAAAAAATTTACGAGTTTATTTTCATTAACTAAAACTGTCTTTAAATTGAATTTTGAGAACGAAGAGGATTTTTATGTATTTTGAGTCTTTGGAGGAAGTGTCAGTTAGTGTTGTGTTAGATTTTACGTGGAGTCTATGTTTACTTAGAATGTTTTAATCGTTTCGGTGTCGTGTCCGTTGACTGTTACACGGTTCTAATGTATGCGAGTTCTTTACGGTAATCTGACCGGGAGAGAGGTACGTGAAGGAGTCTATTTATCACGGAATGAAAAGGGGCAAATTTATGTGAGATGTGATAGTTGGAATTGGAAGGTATATATCTATCTGTGTGTGTTAATCTTCGGTAAATGTTGAATTTTAACTTGTTGTTGTGAATTGTTAATAATAAGTCTAAGAAGGGCAGTGTGTTGTTTTTTTCTCTTTTCGGGTGTGAATTTAATCGAGTCGTATTGGTCATTTAGTTCTTGAAGGAAGCTAGTGATATTGTATTTTGATGTATCAAAAACCGCGAAGATATCGTCAACGAATGTAAGCCAAGTTTTGGGGAAGTAAGTGAATATGGTTTTGCAATTGGTCATGAATAAATTTGAAAGGAATGGTGACAGAGAATTTCCCATTATTGTGCCATGGTTTTGCTGGTATATGTTGTTGTTTATTTGAAAGAAATTTTGATTCATGCAAAGACGTGTTATATATTCATCGACTATTTTTTTAAGGAAATTTAGTGTTTCTTCTATTGGTACGCTGGGAAAAAGGGACACAACGTCGAACGAATGAATAATTTCAGTGTCTTTGAGAGTTATGTTTGTGACTTCGTTGATGAAGTGGGTGTTATTTTTAATAAGCGATTCTTGAGTAAGAGGCCATTGTTTGAAATTCTCATTTAGCCATTGGGAAATTTTGTATGTTGGAGAGTTGATGCCAGAGGCGATGGGTCTGAGGGGATATCTATTTTATATATTTTTGGGATGCAGTGCATTCTAGGGCAGGGGTCGGCAAACTTTTCACCTACGAGGGCGCAATTTATATTACTGAGGACGTGAAGGGCGCATAAGCAAGATCAGTTGATATCTCTCTGTATCAGTGGTCGGCAACCTCTTTATCTATGAGGGCGCAACTTTAACTATTGGGGACGTGGAGTGAAATAACAATAGTAGATGTGTACCAATATTTATTAAAATGATATTTTTTATATATAAGAGAAAAACTATCAAAGAATTTATTATAAAAACATGAAAAATAAATCAATGTGAAACTTGGGACTGCATGTCTTCAGCCAACTTGCTATAATTTGGCACATAACTCAAGATACCTGATCTTAGGCAGTTGTCTAAATTGTAATCGGTGAGTCTCGATCGGTACTTGGATTTCAAGTGTTTCATGCTTGAAAAAATGGACTCGCAAGTGTATGTTGAAGCACAGTAAGAATATATTTTTAGGGCACATTTTCATAATAATGGATAGCGATTTTCGTCAACTAAATTCCAAAAGTTTTCATCATTTGTATGTGACCTTAAAATAATATCATTCTGCATATTTATTATTTCCATTTCTAAGTCCTCGGTGTTAACGATATTAAAGTAAGTTCCAATATTAACAGGCATATCATTGTCCATAAAATTAAACAGATTAGCAAAGAATGTTATTATGGCTTCTACTTCAGAAAACTGACGAAACCTAAAATTAAATTCCTTCAGGAGAGTTTCAATGTGTTGTGAAAATGGTTCAGTGGTAACATTTTCATCAGTCAGACTCAATAATATATTTTAAATTCGGGAAATGTGATAATGAATTTCTCCCTAGGTGAGACTTTCACAATGCCAATTTACATTTGAATGCATCTACTGCACTTATCATTTTTGCAATGTGTTGATTTTTCCCTTGCATCTCCATATTCAGTTCGTTCAATTTTATAGTTATATCAACAAGGAATTCGAAATCCATCAACCAAGCTTTGTCATCCAACTGTGCATAAAATTCATTTCTTGACGTGAGAAATTCCTGTACCTCCTTTACCTCACAAGTATTTTGCCTCTGCTGAGTCATGCACCATCTGTAGTAATTGCGGTGAACTTCATTAATGATATATTACTGTCTTGGACATATTTTTAAAAGCTGAAAAAATATCTTCACCTCTTGTTCGTCCCTTTAATGGAAGAATTTTAAGAAATTCTTCCTTTCCTGAAAAATCATTTAACACCATCTTCACAACCATAGCCAATTGAGAAGTGTCTGATATGTCTGTTGACTCATCCAGTTGCAACGAGAAGAAAATACATTTTTGTAAATCATTTGTCAACTCTTTCTTCATATTGGTTGCAATAACTTCAATTCTTCTTGTAACTGTTCTTGCTGATAACTGAATCGTGTTGATTGCTGAGGTAATTTCATTTTTATTTTTAAAATCTTCGAAAAGTGAGTCAGCAATTGCTAACATGACTTCTTTTACAGAATTGTTCTACCCAATCAACATTGAAGTAATATGTCCTTTGCCTCTTATTACTCATAATGGGGATGAAATTTTCTACAAATGAATTAATAAACACAGCACGCTGAATATCGGGAAAATATCAGAAATGTTATGAACTGTTGGTCAATTTAAATTGTTTTATGTTTAACCAATGAAGAGGGAAATGAGCTATCACTGGCTGATATTGTAAGAGACGAAGAAAAATCTCCTAAACCCTGTACTTTGTATACTAAGCGAAGAACGGAACTCCGAAACCAACGACTCACAACAATAACTCGAGCCAAGTTATGCTACAAGACGAATGCCGGCACTGGGTTTCTCTCCTCCCTTCTCTTATGAAATACAGATGACTTAGGACCGAGTGCGGCTTCACAGCCTGCCATGGTGCCTATAACTTGCCGATGGGCAAAACTTAAGTAATGAATAAACTCACTACTGACAGCTTAGTAGCTATGCTGGAAATCTGATTGAGGAGAGCCGGTGATGACTGGCTTCCACCAAACCCTGCAATATCTACATTTAGTCAAAAAATCAGGTCATTTTGCATTTTTTTCCTGGTGTAATTTTGAAGTAATGGCCAATTCTATTAAAGGGAAAATTTTAATGAACATTTTTCATACATGGTACTGCACAATATATATATATATATATATATATATATATATATATATATATATATATATAATAGTAATATTATTTGTATGTATAGGTTACCAATCGAGTGGTATAAATTTTTATATGAAGTGAACGACATTTTCTGAATCGCTGTATTAAAAAATGTAGCATGCGACAAAACCGCGTACTCTTGCTGTTACACCCCAACACCATGTGTATGAATTGCATAAGAAATGATGAAATTAATTTTACTGAATATTTTATTTCAATAAGTCTATTGAGTTGGTAGGTATGATTGTTTTAGCAAACGATAAAACTGGGCATGCGCCGATTACGACTGTTATGCATCGAAATTTACCAAGATCTAGTTTTCTTTTAATTAGAAAGACGTACTTCATTTAAAATTAATATAATATCAGAAGTAACAAACAGTTTTTGTAAATAATACATATACATGAGTATAAAATAAAGTCAGATCATTAAATGACAGTTTACATAGAGAGTAGATTTTCTGCTCGGGAATTCTAATAAACCAAAATACAGAAGATTTATAAATGGAAACTTTAATATTTTAGTTTATTAATGAAAATATGTATGTATTTTATTCTAAATCACAACCCTGGAATTTATTTATGATAAAATCTTATGAATTTACCAATCTATAAAAAAAATTCCAGTTCGTAGACATCCATATTGGGAAATTGTTTGAGAAATCCTAATTCCCTTGAACTTGAATAAAAACAGCCTCGGTTAAACGATCAATCCATTAATCCTTACAATGTGTACCGTCGTCGACTGGTCTATAATAAACGAACGGCGTAATTTTTGCAGTTTTTTAGTACTAATACATTTTATGGCAGCTTATTTTACGAAGTCATTAGCCACCTCAGCAAATTAAACATTTTCTCCAACCGTAAATTGCAAAAGACAATTAAAATAAACAAAAGGCAAACACTGAGGGATCACGGCACGAAGACGATATAGGTCAGTCACGTTCGCCAAAGGTCAAGGGGGAGGAACTGCCTTGGTGATTAAGAACCTTGATTAAAAACGGCAATAATGAACCATGTCAAAAACGGGAATATTGGGAATCAGGATCCGCAAATATTAAAGGTCACACGAGAGTGGAACTTTCAACGTCGAAAGGCAAAATTCACTAGATAACCCACGCGCTATGTGTCAAATTTTTCTTCATTTCCATGAAATTTTATTTACTATGCCTGTTAGCGGCCGTGAAAGTAATCAGTTCAAAAGTAAGTTTTTTTATCAACGGGTTTCTGAGTGAGCATTTTGTAAAAAAAACCATCTCACACCCGGTAAATGGAGTCAGGAGGTGGATCACAGCTAAAAGGCTACTCTACCACCTGAGAAATTCAGCGAATGACTGTTCCTTTCGACAAGACGGATAGGCCGCCGAACTGACTCACAGTAGAACGTATGAAAAAATCTGATGTGTCCACCACATGACTTTCTCCATACCAGTAATATTTCTAAAAAATTCCAAATAGGTTACTTGATAATAAATATTTTTAGGAACTGCGAGAAACATTTAGACTACAAAGAACAGAAATAAATTCAAACCATATATTGATATTGGATACACCCCCGAAACTCCAACAATTAAGAAAATAAAAAGGAGCGTTACTAATACGTAATTAATCGTAAATTGCTTACAATAGTCGCTGGTGGGTGGTGAGGTGATGGCAGCTAAAAGAGTTTTTTTTTAATATCTCTTAAAAAATGTATTATATGGAAAAATGTTTCGAACAAACATTAGAGAAAATTAAGTTTTCTATAACTTTTATTCCAGTACTTTTTTCATTTATCAAATATTAAAGTAAATATTTTAAAATAACGGATAAATGACAGGAGTAAACACCCACTTTTGGTTGATCGATCTTTACCAAAAAATAATTATTTCTTTTTCCTTTAACAAAAACGTCAAATATAAAATGTGTTGATCTGATTAATATTTTTGAGTTAGAGCACCCACAACATTCCGGTCACAGATGCATCCACAGACATCATCGAGAAAATAGTGCATTTAATTCTTGCGTATAGGATACTAGTAGAAGGTGCTTGCATACTGCAAGCATTTCATCTCACCTTGAAAAAACATTAATTTTTCAAAGAGATATTTCGTCATTAGGAATATTTCCTTAATTCTAAAGATTTCTCCTCAGGATCGGTTTTCTTTTTTTCATTATGGAACAATAATGGAGTTAAACAATCACTAATTTCTAAAATTTTAGGAATATTACTTTTCTCACATTGGGTTAATAATGGAATTTATAGCACAATTAGAAGTGAAATTACATTTTTCTAAATGTTTAAATTTAAATAATTTTCAACGGCAGCAATTACAAATGCATGCATACATTGAAATCTTTATTCGTTTATTTAGACAAAATTCTAAATAATTTAAAAATTTCAGCTCCCTAACTCGCCGCGTAGTGTCTAAACATTTACCTATTTGTTTAAATTTTGAGAATTTTTAATTGCAAAACAAATTAAAATATCAAAATTTCTATAATCCTTATTTCGTTATTTTACAAATCCTACCTCTAGAAATAATTTAAACTCCGTAGCACATTTGGGAAGACATAATCCTTGAAAATTTGTTTAAACAATTGCGAATTTTTAGCGGCCGCATTGTTGCACTTTTTCGAGATTTTCGTTTTTTCTCATCGGTTTTGCACAAAATCTCACCTAAGAAAAAAATTTCGAATCTCCAGCTCATCTGAGAGTGCCTAAACATTAGTATCCTCCTATATCCTCCTCCTCTGTAAGAAACGTCGATATATAATGATAATTAGACCGAGGATCCCGTTCAATTTAATTTCCACCCTTTGCAACCATACAATGTTCTCATCTCCAGTTCAGTTCTTTCGGATACCATTCCTGCAATCCATTATTCGATATTTTACTGAGGCTGGAAATAGTTGAGGATTTGAAGGACATATTACTAATAACGGAACGTCTCCTTACCTTCACTGCGGCTCCGAGAGCGGAAGACTTACCAAATCTCAGGACGAGAGATGTTCCTCTTGAATAACACGTCAAATACGCTGAACTGCCTCAGAAGATGATCGTGTCTGTCATCAGCGACGGGTACGATGAATTTTTAAGGACTTGATTATCCCAAAAACACTCTTTTTCCTTCCGTGCTGCCGCGATCAGGCCATGAATGAACTACGTCAAGCGGAAGAATAAAGGTCGCCTATATATACCTTTCGGCTACGTGTTATCTTCCTGGGTTAAAAGAAACATGGAAGCAGAAAGGAAAATGTTTTTTCAAACTAGTACCTACTGAGGCCTCATCAAAGTCAGCCAAAATTTGCCGAGTGCAAGAACGCCGTATGAGTAACATTTGTCTCCCAAAGATTCAATTAGCGAAGCTTTCTCTTGGCGTGTCGGTCTTAATACCAATAATCTTATATTTTAATTATTGTGAGTAGAATAGCGAAAATTTTCCAAAAATTAAGAAGAGTTTATAAAATAGACGTAAATGCATTCATACCCACTTCAACTAAGTCGAAAGTGGAGTGAGTAAGCGAAGAAATGTTGGAGGTGAGAGAACAGTGTAAGGAAGGTTTTAGGCCATAAAAAATAGTTTTTGAAACAAGACGGCCGGTAAGGCATGAGCAAGCATGCACTGACTTAAGGGCAATCTATCCCTCAATCTGAAACTCTGCTTTAAGAAGCCCTACTACCTGATGCGTATCTTGACCGTAGTACTATAGATAGGTCGTTTCCCCGCACGAACGAGGTCGAAAGTTACTTTTCCGTTTTACAGTAATGCGCGATGCATTCGACGGATTTAGGTGAAACGGTCCCCAGATAGCGATAACGAAGGAAGTTTCCCACTTCAAGGTAGAGCGAGCTCGAGAGTGTAATGAGGGCGAACGAGGTGAAGAAGGAACCTCGTAAAATGCACGAGAGAATTGAGGGGGCAGGTGTTAGCAACTCTGACGAACCAAAGAGCGATGGGACGAAATGCCCAGGCGTCGTGATGTGCTGCAATAATAACTAATGTTCTTACTGTCTAATTAAGTACGTAGTTTTCTAAGTAAAGAGCACATTTTTAGCTAATTCTAAATTGGCGTTAAACTATCACGGTAAGATAAATAAAAAATTTCCTTATAAGCACTACAAGTCCTGACCTCGTATTTTAATTTTAGTGTAAAAATAATTGCAATTGTAGTCCCCCTTTCCTGCCGTTAACATCAACTTCACCGTTCGTGTATGTAAATTCTATTTTTCAGGCATCAATACAATTTTAATTATTGTTAGAGGCATCTATTGTTTTCGGTGTCTAATACTATTTGGATAGTCGCAAAATTTACTATCGCACATATTTTGCACCATCTTCGCCAGATTACATAAAATAAACACAATATTATTCCTGTTCTTCCTTAATACACCCAAAGTTTGGTAAATAATAAATCAAACATTTTATAATACAAATTACACGTAAAAATATCAATTTAGAAATAAGATGGTTATAATTTAAGCTTTGACCTTACCAATTAATAGTGTCGATTCGCAAAATATCATGAGTTGAGAATCTATTGTAAAACAAGGATACAATGAAGAGGTTCTCCAAGGCCTTCGTTTGCTGATCAAAACAAAGAAACTAAATTTCACCGTAGAGTAATTAAAGTGAAATCACTTTTCTTCAAATAGTACCCTTCCTTAACACATCCATCCAATTCGGCTTCTATTAGCAGCTATAATATAGCTGCTAATTTATAGGACGGACTGGCCAAGGAGGGGAGGAGAATAATTGGCAACCAACGCGGCACAAACCCGCAACGTCGCCTCTAAATATTTACCCGTTGAGACCCTCTTAATCTAAATGATCCAAAAAGATTCCGGAACAATTCCGAACCTCACTTATCCTCAAGGTCGAGGGCCAACGCATCCTTCACAGCGAGTCCTCGAAAAAAGATTTGCCGGCGGCGAATATTTATACCGATCATTTTGCAGCATACGAAAGATATCCGATATGTTTACGAGAGCGCAAAATCGTATTATCTCAAGGAGAGAAAGATCAAAGCGTTCAAGAATTATTTCTTTTTATCCCTCCCAATATCCCTACAAGGACGACCTTTATTCTACCTGCTTTCATCGAGTTACGCCCACGTGGATTGTAAAGCTGCTAGCTCCAAGATAAACCAAAAAAGAGGATGGAATAAAAGATATTTTATTCCTAACATTTCGGTCAATCTTCAATTTTTCCTCCTTCATCGATAACTTTTCCGCATTCGATATCAACCGCAAGACGTCTTCCGAAGCCAAACTTCATTTTTTTGTTCTTCTTTCTCTCTTTTATCCTCTGGCAACGTTCCTGAGAATATCGGATGTAGAAGGGCTAGCACGAACGGTTTCGTAGAGGTTTGTGGGCGGAAATGTTTTTTCTCGGATTCATAAGGAATGATTTATTTTTCGAAATTCCTTCCTGTTTTCTCTGCGGCACGATTCTAAGTGAATAAGCGAGACGGGGGAGAATGGAAATAAAGTGGCGATGGATGAAAAAAAAACGATATGGATGAAAAGTTGCGAAAACCGTAAAACTATCCTGGAGAGGCTGTATTTCTTCGTCGATGCGTGGGGATGTGGTGAAGTCGGAAGTTTTACGCAAGTACTAAACTGAATAAATCATATGGTTAACTCACATGGCCAGCAGGTAATTGAGTTTGATTTACCTACATCGTTGATTTGAAGAAGTTGTAATAGCCTGAGAAATCCAAAGTACATGCAAAGCTAATGGACGGCTATGGTAGAGAAGGAGAAGGAAGGCGATATTGAGATATGTTTTCTTTCGGGGATGATATGAGATCGTTATAAGAATGTCGACCCTACTCGCTGGAACTGTTAGAAAGCGTTTTAAGAAAAAGTTCAGCCGGTTTTAAATATTATTATGGATAGTAAAAGGTGACGACGGAATTGGAGGAAGTAAAATAACGCTTGATGGGGCGAAGTTAGATATGGACATCGTAAGATCAGTGAACGTCGCGGTAGCCTTGATGGCCTGTCTTGAACCTAAAGAAACTCTTTACTCTGTAAAAATAATATAAGGGTGTGATACAGTAAATGTATAATGTTTGAGGTTAATATTGTTAAATCTGTTTCCACCTTGTTCCTCGCTTACTCGCGATGAGTTAGGACAAATGAAAAATAGATAAATTGTAATGAATTTCACCACCTGCTGTCCAATTATTTGTCGATTTAAAGGAAAATAAAAAAATGAGATGGCATATACAACGACGGAATCAAATTTTGCTCGATAAGAGTCACGGGATTCATCATTCACGCCTTGGAAAACCAAAGATTACAGGTGTTTTGCAGTTTCAATTCATATAGCGAATACGTGTGCCTGTAAATTTTTCGTGGTGTCAAGGACAAAACAGTTTTATTTTCAGCGAGAGAAAACTTGGAGGATATATCTATCTTTTGTTAATTACCTCGAACAAAAAAATCACAAAGAGCAAGCAAAGTGCATTAGGTAAGAACTGTAATTATGGCGGTGATTCTAAACACCCTCGGCTCAAACGGGATAATTTTCCTTGTAAAATTGTTTATTTTCAAGCCCCTACATAATGGGAATTCCTTTTTAAATGCACTTTGGCTGCGTCCTCTAGGCATAAAAAGGGCGGATGAGGAAGTATTAAAAAGATAATAAACGTATGGCATTGAGATTCTTAATTACCTTTAGCTCAACCGATTTCGTCATGTTTCTCCCATAAAAAAGAAGCTCCTTTTTGCCAGCAGAGGCGTAAAAACCGACGCAATTATTTAAAATAAAACATGAACTTGCTCACTTATCCATTTTTTATCCTTTCTTAAATCAGATGTTTGTTATTTCGCTAAATTGCTAAGCCATTTCCGCTTTTTCTCACGAAGAAATGAGCGCGGATGAAATACTTTAACGACAGTTTCCCATGCCTGGAGAAAATCAATCTTTAGCGATACGCATTTCGCTCCTCTCTCAACCCACGCATCTGGGCAAAATGAATCGAAGTGAGAGAAAAATTATACTTTAATTTGTTAACTCTCCTGACACACTAAATACGTCACCTATCCGAATATAATCTAAGGCGAGATTTAAAAATTTCTGTGGCTCAAAAGGCGATTTATTTTTACAATCTTATGATGTGATAAATAAATTATATATATAACTTATAACTTCATTTATAACTAATACGACAATGTAATTCGATAATTGCACCGTTTATAACTTCCCATTTAACCCGTTAAAATTAAATAGGGATCGTTAGTAGAATATGTTTATGGAAGTCGTTCCATATTCCGCTACGCCTCCTCAAATTAATTGATATATCCTCTTGCATTTATAACCGGCTAGAACGAAAGGGATAATGTTGGCAAAATGGCTTAAAATGGAATAAATAATAGGCATGTCGTAATCCTCCCCTCTTGTTAAAGAGTCTTCATTTATCATTCTGTCGAAAACGCGAGGTCGATCGATGAGTGACTTAAAATTTTCCCCGTTCTTTTAACGACTAACGTCACGAGCGAAAGATACGTCGTTTTCCGGGATAAACGGATTCCGTTTTTAGATACGCTCACAAAAAAAAAGAACTCGAGCTCTCTCGATTAATTTATGCGACGTAACAATAACAATCTAAAAACCCGTCGACTCGCCGCGAGTTCCTGAAAATCGGCTGGGGAAAGCGAGACAATCGAGACATTTAAAAATAAACACGCCAACGTTAAAATATATAAATATAAACGACTTGCCGCGGAATAAGGTTAAACAGGTGAAGTGTATCTGTGTCAAGGATCCAGAATGTCAATTCATTCGGTTCTGTGAAACGCATCCACGAAGTACGATAATAAAAATTTGTATCGATGAATTCGTTCCAATGCGGTTCATTTATTTCCAGTCTATTACGGGATGTTTTTCGCTTTTCTTTCCAGTAAATCTGACGGGCTGTGTTTTTTCTCTGGATCGAAATAGATTTCATCGCCCAACCTTTAGCAAAATAAACCAATTCGAAATCATTGATGATGTCGATTTAACCTTATGCTGCTTCGTGCTTGTCTTTGGAGTGTAAATCCTACTTTTATGGCATGAGATGTAAAAGAAATTTTTTAAATCGTAAAATTCAGAATAACAACAGCTTATTCTAAACTCTTACTCCGAATTGACGTAAATGCATATGGACCTAGCAGTCCTGCACCAGC
Source organism: Tanypteryx hageni (assembly GCA_028673005.1). NCBI lineage: Eukaryota > Metazoa > Arthropoda > Insecta > Odonata > Petaluridae > Tanypteryx > Tanypteryx hageni. The sequence goes on from CM054117.1 coordinate 51,409,144, forward strand.
AGCGGTTGTCCGTACAGGTGCACGGACACTGGCTCCCCATTACCCAAACCTAAAACGTTTGAGGCATACATTTACCTTTTCCTCAATATTAAAATGAACGCAAATGCCAAAGATGGCGAAACACATTAAAATTGCCTCTTTTAGGGGCGAAGAGGGATCAGAAAATTGCTGGTTTAAGGGGTCAAGGCGTGACAAAATTATGCTGTGTTCTGTGCGATATGTTTCAATTAAATCATCAACTATAATTAATGCATTTTATTCAGCACGGTTAATAATAAAATATCCCCAAACGGAGTGGAGTGGTGCTAGAACAAAACTATTTTCCGAATAAAAAATCAAAATGTGCGTATACACCAAATATTCGAAAGGTACTTTTTTGCATCATGCACAATTTGTGTAATATATTCTCTGTCATTGAGCTCGCATCCTCTAATGATTTATCTGTGATGGATTACATACGAAATCTTCGAAATGTTACAAAATATATATAGCGTGTTATTTAAAACGTATTAATTGCCTTCTTAATCAATTCCGAAATATCCTGTTCCGTCACCACTCTCGCGGCGCTAAGCGCACCTGCTACTCCGTGTTTCTGGGTCATATCCATGGACGCAGGGTACGCAGGTCAAGACCCTGAAGGACGAATTAAGAGAATAGGGGTCACCAATTATTTTTAATTGAGGTCCACTTAGCACTGCTGCTTTAACTGGCGAAGCAAGGCGATTTTCGGAGAGATAATGCGGAATAAAAAAAACGAAACATCCCCGGAGTTGCAGGAGACTTAGATGATTTCATTTCCTTCCGACACAATCAGGCTCGATTGCATTTTTTAACTTAAATAGGAGCCATTAATTCTCCCGCTCTAACTATCATAAATCTCGCATTTTTTTATTATGCGATCAATAATTAAAATATCGTACACGGCGAACCTCTATTTAAGAGGTACGACGTAATTTAGTAATGTTTGGAGAATATTTCTAAAATAATAATCCAATTAAATACATCTTTCTGATATCAGCTGCTAATCATTGTATTGCCATTGAGTTGAAAAAATTACCTTTGGAAGGATGAAACTACAGTTTAGCTTCATCACAGAAGTAGAATTTTGGATTGAATGGAAAGGAATTTGTGATAGAAATATCAATATCCATCGCAATGTTATGTCAACTCCTATTTGAAAAACCTTTGTCGCTTGGCAATGGTATTTATAAAAACCTATTACACAACGAAGTGTAAAGTAATTATTAGTATGATTTCATTCTTTACTTACTACCCTAAATTATGAATAACCTAAATATTTGGTTTTATTAATTACAACAGGATTATCTTAAAGCAACAGTCCCATAAGACGTGCTGAAGAACATGCAACCTAAGTATCTCATAAGTGTGTTAATATTTACCTCAATTCAATATTATCAAAAGATAGATGAATTGTAACCATTAATTTCGAGGCAATTTTATTTCGAGAAAATAAAAAGTCAACAACTGGATCACCAATGCACAAGTCGAGCTAATATAATGCCAGAATGATCTGTCAGAATCACATGTGAGCAAAAGTTCAAATTTATGGACCTCCTTTACATCAGATGGTTCCGGCGAATATCGCGGAGATTTTTCTGTATTCTCATTCAAGATATGAACGACCTCATTCATTGGTTAGTGTGACCGTCCAGGAAGGTAGAGATCCGGGTTCGCATGTCGACCGAGCCAGCTGTCTTTCCTGCACCGGCAGCTCGACTGATTAAAGTTGAAGCGGCAGATGCCGGTTCGAATGTCAGTGAAGTCAACAGTATCCCACAGATCATTCGAAGTTTGAACTAACTCAAATGATGTTTGCTTTCTAGGTCAGTGGTGCCAAAACTGCGGCCCGAAGGACAAGATGTAAAATAAAATTAAAATAGGAAATTATAAAAGAATATATATTTCGCCTTTACCTCTGTTTTCATAAAAAATAAGTTCATTTACCTAAAATAGAAATTTTTTAAAGCAAAAGAAAACTTTTTTACAATTTCACTTTGGAAAAATTTTTACATTTTCCTTTGTGAAAATTGCAAAAGTTTTCTTTTGTTAAAAAAATCTGCATTTTTATACAAATAATCTTTTAAGTGTTGCCTTGTAACATCTACATCTACATCTACATCTACATCTACATTATACCCTGCAAGTCACCTTTTTGGTGGATGGCAGGGGGTGCACTGCACCAAGGGTCCATAGTTTTCCTACGTTATCTTTTTCTATTATGGTCTCTTATCGTCCTAGGGAAAAACGATCCTCTATATCGCTCCGTTCTACAGTCGATCTCGCGAATCTTATCCTCACTGTCCTGCCTTCCGAGATACGTCGGGCTTCTGATAAGTCCTACTACCTCATTCGCTAGTCCCTCCGACATAAATTTTTCCAGTAGTTTAATTCTAGCCTGCAGCCTACGTTCCTCTAACGATGTCCATTTCAGATTTTCTATTAATGATGTTACGCTTTGTTTACTATCGTAATTCCTCTTTACAAATCTAGCTGCCCTGCGCTGAACCTTTTCTATCTCGTTAGTGAGTCCCTTTTCGTAAGGATCCCACACAGCTGAAGTATATTCGACCTGCGGTCGGACCAAGGATAAATAACATAATTTTTTCACTTTTTCGGAGCTATTTCGAACTATTCTCCCTATAAAGGCCAGCTTTTTGTTAGCGGCACCTATCAATCTGCGAATGTGGGTGTCCCACGAGAGATCACGATGGATCGTGACTCCAAGGTATTTAATCGAGTCTGAAACTGGAATTTCTATTCCGTGCAACGAATAATTATTATTCAACGAGATACTTTTGGTTCTCCAGAAGTTGATGACGCAGCTTTTCTTTTGGTTTATCTCTAGCTGCCATTTCTTACACCATGCAGAAATAGCTTCTAGGTCATTTTGGAGATACTGGTGGTCTTCCGGATTGCTTATTTCTCTATAGATGACGGTGTCGTCCGCGACATAGATAATTATACACATAATATTCTTATTCTGTACGTTGGTCCGTCCGTCCGTTGGTCCGCCGGAACGCTCTATAGAAATCTCCACAACAGAACACTTAAAAATACTTTTTTTCACTTGCAGACTTTTATTCTTTTGCAAAATTAAATTAGAAGTAATAGACCTACAATCTTCGAACCGGGACCATTTTTAAAGAAAAATAAACATGGATTCTGATCGTCGACTTTTGCTTTCGATTCGAAATCGCTCAAGTTTAAATCACATTTATAAGAATATTTTAAGCTTTTTAAAGAAATGTTGTCTTGCCGACCGTGTCATTGTTAAGCCTCGATACTGTATTGTCGTCCTTATACTATATGCGCAAGGAAAGCGTTTTGAATGCTTTAATACGAAAGAGAGAAGGCGCCCGAATTATTTATAATTAAAATCGTGTTTTTAATTTATTTCTTTAAAGTTAAGTTCCTATTAAAATTTTTGGTAATTAACTATTTTTATAGTTACTTGTTAGATTTTTTGCAGTGCATCTAATAATTAACCGGAGTTATAAATTCGCATCGCATATATAAATCACGCAAAAAGCCATTCCTTAACATGCAGCACTTTTTCGTTTACATTTTAAAATATTTCAAGGATTTAAGGATTATATATTATTATTTCGATTTTCCTCTTATTTTCAGTAAATATTTGGATAATCATTTGGCCTATCTACTAATAATTACTTAAACAGTATAATTAAAACAAAGATAACTTTCAAAACACTGATTTGATTGTGCGTGAAAGCCAAACCACATCATAGGATATCATACTGATTTTTCATATCGAAATCATGTATATATTTGGAATGCTTTTATGATAATCCGGTCATATTTGACGGGCAATTACGCTAGTAAATAAATAAATCCGGTAGTACTGACTCTCCGACTTAACTCTTTAGTTTACTAAAATTATTCTTCAATTGCATTTTAGACTGCGTGTGGTCCGCGATGAGTGCGGAAATGGGCCATGTGGCCCTCGAGACGTAAGCAATGGGCACCTCGCTTCTAGGAATTACTCGCAAACTAAGCACAGATACTTTGGCCCACTAAAATCGTAAAAAAATCGAGTAAATTTGTAGATAAAGGATGAATTTATTGTAAACACATATTACCAGAATTTTCCTCGTCAATATAATAACACGGAGCGACTTAATGCATTGGAGAGATTACTTCATTCATTTCCTCAAACGCGCGCTTAGCTTTCTTCATTCGGGCCAGCGAGTACTTCAAGCTCGAGGGATTTATCATCAGGAGTCTCTTATAAATAAACAAGAATCCAAGCCACCTCGCTCAAGATCCATTATCTCCCTACATTCAGCAAGTTCCAACGCATTCTCCAATTAGTCATGAATATTATAGTTCCTTTCTCTCTGTTGCATAACGGACAAAAGCTCTCATTCATTTCTTCCTCTCGCCTACGCATCCGCCCTCGGACGTTTAAAGCTAGCGGCTCTACGCACCTTGAAAAAAATGCTGAGAGAAACACGCCCTCTCCACCACTCCTCACGCGTGTTTCTGTCGTGTCTCGGTGGCGTGGGCGAGCGTGGCGTGTTTGAAATAGATTTTTTTATGGAGCTCTTGAAAGTTTTAAGACGCTTGAAGGCGCGGCCACGCGGCGTGCCATTTCATGAGCAGTGGACGAATAGCAAGTGACCAGAAGCCACTACCCCTCCCCTAACTTTATTTTCTTCGTTGTTTTGCCATTTTTTTGGAGGGTGTCTGGTCACCAAGGGAAACCCTCGGCATGGGAATGTTGGCAACCCATATATCGAACTGTATGTTCGAAATAATTCATAAAAGGCAAACTCTTGAGGATGTGAAAGCGTCGATAAACAAGCCAACGAAAATACGAGTCCAAACGTATTTGTAATTATCTATAGGGGCTAAAAGTCGTTCCCGCTCACATTTAGTACGTAGTGAAGAATTCGTGTCATATTGATGTCATTTATCAAAAAAATATTTCGAGAGCTAATAATAAGAGAAATGCACACATACACGCTCAGTATTCCCTCGCCAACCGCGGGTGTCACGTTCTTGTCTTAACCCGCGGTTGGCGAGGGCCTGAGTTTATAGGAAATTGGGATTAAGGGGGATTATCCTTGAGATATACCTTAAAGTTCTATAATATACACTTCAATGTAAAAAATAAATAGGTTATATTACAAAAACATTTATTGTCTAAAAATACAAAATAAAATATATCCAAAGTATAAAAGAAGTACTGTGCATTAATGAAAGAATGGCAGAGCAGCCCCTGCTGACGCCACTTGCATGGCATTGTGCTTCGAAGGCGTGATCAAACCAACGCTTTGATAACATACCTCCAACCTTCCCCTTCCCCGACTAACTCGTGGTCCTATAGGGGGAGCTAAAAGTCTTCTTTCCTATGACTCGCCTTCAGGTAAAGACTGCGTAGTTAATGCGTAGCTCCTTCGCTTACATTAATTTTAACATTGGTAAAATTAGCCAACTAGACAGCCGCATATACTCAAACTTGAGACCGCGGTTGGCAAAATCAGATATAAATTTTCAACCGCAGATACTTAAAACCACTGTTTGCAAGGGACTACTTTATAGATATGTGTGCAGTTTCCATTCCTTATGTAAACCAAGGAAAGTGTTTACGCTTTTCTTGAAGACGAAAAAATCACAAAGGCATAGTACATCTTTGTAACCAAATTACTTAATGATGAAAAATGAAACGTGACGTCATGACTTGCGTAATAGGAGATAATTAAATGCAAATTTCTATACTTACAACCACATAGTCTATAATGCAGAAATATTTATTCTTTATTATATAGTATCAACAGTAGCACATCTAGCGATATAAAACTAACTCGGAATTAAAAAAATGGAGAAAATTCTACAGTCGATGCAATGTTACTTTTTTATTACTTTCTCATATACGTAGTATATTGGAAAAGTATTATTATCGTGAAAAAATTTGACTTCGAGATTTTGATGTAAATACACGTTTCAGGTGCCCCTGAGTCCATAAAAGTGGTTTTCGCCATGCCGTCTGTCTGTCTGTAGGTCTGTTCGCCGATCTAGGGACCAAACGCGTACATGAAATAGAGTGATATTTCGTATTTGTGCATTATATTACCTTTTGCAGACTCATTTTTCATAAAAATTATATTCCATAAAAATAAAGGGTAGTTTATTCTTGGCGATTTTTTGAAAAACTTGATTTACTCAAAAATGGCTGCAGAGAATATGATATGATTTTTAGTGTCTGGCTGTCGAAGGGTAAGGACGTGCCTTTCACTTCCTCCTGCGGGTGACCGGCGCTTTACTAGCTGTAGCTGTAGAGCACCTGTAGCAGCTGTCCTTCCGTAGCTGTATCGTTGTGTAGCAGTAGAAGTAGAGTTGAAGTAACCGTACTGATAAGTAGAACTAACATTTATTTTTATTGTTTATTGCAGTATCTCTTAATCCCAATATCGTTATTTTTTCAGTAGTCGTATTTTCCTTGCACTGAGGCGCACTTGCTTTTTTAAATTAAAACTCATATTCAAATAGTAATTGTTTCTGTAAGAACTCTACGCTGTTTGTGTACTAACTTAACTTGTTATAACTTGATTATCGCTGTTGGTGTACTAACTTAAATTATTTTAACGCTTGCTTGCGAAAATAATAAACAGGTCGATGCAGTGTTCCTTGATTTTAGAAAAGCTTTTGATAAGGCTCACCACCGTAAGTTGTTATTAAAATTGGGAAATCTTGGCGTAAATGTTTAAGTCATTAACTGGGTTAGCGCTTTCCTTTGGAATAGAAAACAAAAAGTAGTCATCGATGGTAAGTCCTCGATTGTGGAGTGGAGTGCCGCAGGGTAGTGTGATCGGACCTATGCTTTTCTTGCTTTATATAAACGACGTCAACTCAGTTGTAAAAAGTAATATTAGGCTTTTTGCGGACGACACCGTAGTCTATAGAGAAATTAGTGGTCCTAGCGACCATCGTCAGCTTCAGGATGATCTGGATGCGTTAACTGTACGGTGCAAGGAATGGCAGCTAGAAATCAATCAGAAAAAGAGTAACGTTCTAAACTTTTGGAAATCTAGAAGCCCATCGTCCGTATTTACCTACTCGATAGATGGTGAGAGCATTCCTGTTTCGGAATCCGTGAAATACCTCGGGATAACCTTGAATCGTGACCTGTCTTGGGACACCCACATAAGACGAGTGATAGGTGCGGCAAATAAGAAGTTGGCTTTTGTGCGCAGGATAGCCAGTAAAAGCACGGAAAAGGTGAGAGAATCCTGTTATTTATCCTTGGTTAGACCTCAAATGGAATACGCAGCAGCGGTTTGGGATCCATATCAGAGGGGACTCATAAAGGATTTAGAAAAAATACAGCGGCGAGCAGCTAGAATCGTGAAAAAGAATTACGATAAAAAACAGAGCGTTACGTTACTAATTGAAGAGTTGAATTGGCCATCGTTGAAAGATCGTAGATTAGAGGCGAGACTTAAACTTCTAGATAAATATAGGTCGGAGATATTCGTAAATTAAATGAAGGATATTATTCGACAACCAACGTATTTCGGACGAAGGGATAATGATGACAAGATTCGCGAAATAGATAGTAGGACAGAGAGCTTTAAGGAGTCCTTTTTCCCTAGGACAATACGTGACCTCAATAGATAACAGTGAATAATAATTAGTTAGGAACTTGGTGTGCGCCACCCCCTGCCATCCACCGTCAAGGTGACTTGCAGGGTAATATTTAGATGTAGATGTAAAATCATACCAATTGTAGAGCTTGATGTCACAAATAATACTTCATAAGCTATATATCTCTTGGGCATTCTATATGCCGTCTAGTGACATTACAATGTACGCTAAGGTACCTTACCTAAGGCTTATGACGTCACGCCTCCGCAGCGATCCATTCAAACTCTTACTACAACCTTACGGTTAAACTAAATCGAATGACATCTCATATTTATGGATAGTATCATTCATAAAAGACATTCTGATGAGATAAATGATATTGCACTACAATTAAAGGTACTTTATTCTAGGATATTTTGAAACAAAATTCGATTTATTCAAAAATGGCTCTAAGAATTTCGTTTTAAATGCATCTAAACGTACAGCCTGATGTCACAAATAATACTAACTAAGCCAAAAAAGTTACTTTATATAATCCAGTGGCATTATTTCTGTACAAGACGCTCAGCGTACGCGTTAGAGGGGAGAGTTAATTTCGGGGCAAAAAGCGTAGTGAGATCAAATGTATATACGTAACGAGAAAGTTTGTGCAATGTATATTGCGCCGTTTATTTAGAAGGTCGCTCTTATAGCTGGAAGGCGAACGCTCTAAGTTCCTTTGATCAAATTCCGGCGTGTCCCTCCATTAAAATTATTTCGTTATGCTGGTGTTTTGGTATCCATGGTAACGTACACTCGTAATATCATCCGAATCGATCAAGAAATTTTCGAGGACATGAGGAAGAGGGACGGCGAATGAAAAGCTACCCCTTAAGGCGATTCCTTTACTACACTTCCATATTTAATGCCAACATAAAATTTATATGTAAGGAATAAATCTTAGTAGGATGTTTTTCGCGAATAAGCTGGGATTAAATGTGAGTTATGAGTATTCTAGCTATCCACTGACGAAATAGCATTATTTACATGCATGTTTTTATCGGAATATATCGGTTTTATAACTTAGAAACAATTTAATTTTATTTTGGAAAAAATTGCATGAATTTGACGTATCATTCTGAACGAAACGACTTATAATGCGAGGAATATTTTTTAAACGAGAAAAAATGTCCATTATGACCGAGAATTCGATTCTTGGTCATAGCAGACTTTTTTCTCGTTTCAAAAATATTCCCAACATTGCAGTTTATGCCTATCTGCATAGGATCTTCAGATCGCTTTATTCCATAGACTTATAATGACGTCTAATTAATTATCTTTGAGATAGAAACAGCGAACTTCTCTCAGTTAACGGGTCTAGTAGACGTTATATTATCAACTTTATTATTATACCAATTATGCCATACCGAGGATCAATTTTTCTAATTTTTATGAGCAAAAGAATGATTGATTGATTTTTTACGTGTTATTTTTGGGCAATAGAAATTATCTACTGGAGTCGAACTCTGCTCTTTTGGGGATTATTTTGCCTATGGCAATCCTGAGGGAAAATGAGGAGCCTATGCAAAATTTGGTAGATATGGTCGATGAAACGGCTGAGATATTGAGCGTCACATACAGAATGACCAAAAGAACAAGGGTTTTATAGAGTTTGATAATAATAATTAGATAATTAAACGCATTTATTGAATATAAATGGAACTCCCAATGAAGCGTTGACCACCAAAAATGAAAATAATGCTAAATACGTATGTTTCGAGCTCTAACAACAATAACCGATGCGTAAGCTGTGATGTTTATATGTTTATTGCTTTAAGTCGGTATATTGTTTTACGATAATGTCGAATAATTATGGATGTGAAAGGACTCTGCTTGTCTGTCCCGAATGGCAGAAGGTGGTTTGTCAGAATGCAACAACCACAGTTAGAATGGTTGAATGCAACCGTTCAAAATTAAAATGCGCATTAAGTTCGAGCAAATACGGTAATTAGAATTCCAAACAAATACATTTTCATCAGCGATTAAAAACCGCGATTGTCCTCCACAGTTTAGTATCGGTTGTATATTTTCATTGCCTAATTTTATACAAATAATCGAAGTACCAAAACCGTTTGAAGTAAAACAGCCATTATTTCAGTTTTTGTTGAAATATGGTTATGTAAAACGATCTATTGTTGAGAGATAAGACGTGGAAGGCAGACGATTACCTGACATGAAAGGAACATGTTCGCCAAATATATAAATATTTTTTCACCGATAAATAAACGTGTCACGTGTAACCGTCTTTGAGCTATGATAATAAAGACCTTCCTGCTGTGTCCTACTGTTTGGTAACCTAGGAGAGTTGCCAGAATTAAAAATCTCAAAAACCACAAAAATTGATGCCAAATTTCTGCCCCTTGACCTTATTCTGGAACAAAATATTACCAAATACCGTTAAATTTATATACGCTTGACAATTATACAGGTTTACATAAGACAAAACGTAGTTTGACTAGTGAGCCGATTAGGAATTGAGTGAATTATTTAAGAGGAAGCTATCTTTGCTGCTATGTAAACAACGAAATGTATATATTTTTAAAGATTTATAGCTGAAATCGTAAATCGATTTTAGGCTTCCGAAACAATACAGCTTCTATGAAAATGATTTCAAGAGAGAATATTTAATTTTAAAATAAGATATTACTTTCATTTTCTGGGAATAAAATGTGCACTTACTTCTATTACCATATATATAACTCGAAAAATATTAAACATTTTATAGTATTTTCTGAGCATAACAAAAATCACCCTTTCGATTAAATTGCTGATCTTACACCTATTGTGCACCAGCTTTGATATATTTATTTATAGTTTTCAATCATATTACATTAAATTTTAAAAATTCTTCATATATCTGGAAAATATAAAGACTAAAGATGAATTGCTATACATACATTTTGGACGAGGTACGTTTAAAAAAATGTATATTTAAGCTTTACATTTGTCAATGTAATATTTCTCTTAATTTATAATTCTTCTTACAGCAAATGGGAACCTTAATGGTTTTCTTTGGACCATTAGGCAGCAAGGTTAGCACAAGATGTAAATAGATAAAAATTAAAAAGAAAAAAGAAAAAGAACCAAAAGCTAGTATCCACACCGATGTGTGAATAAAGCAGCTTTGGGGTTCATTTAAATTAGAGCATAACAAGTTCTGAAATACATGAATGGAAATTTTGATTATCACTTTCTCTACATAAGTCACTGATAATTTTAATAATATTATTTTCACAGAATTTTAGATTTTTTGATAAAGCAGAGCGTCAAAAATTCCTTTGTTGTAGAAGATTGAGTTTATTATGCAGAAGGAGAAATTTTAAAAAATTTCGCTCGCGGGTGAAATTATATAACGATAAAGATCAGTCACAGGGAAAACAAAAAACGTTCCACTTCGCTGGCACCTTACGTGTATGAGATTAGACTAGAAACGCCCTAATCAGTAAAATAACATATGCATCACATAACTAGAATGGCTATCCCATAGCACGCGTAGTGAAAGTTGCAGACTAAACGAAAGTTAAGATAGCACGTCACGTTCGTGACCGTTAGGATAATTTCGTGTTTTTATCGCTCTTTAATATTTTTTTAAGACAGAGGTGACAAGCGGGAAAACTGACACCGTCCACTTCATTTATAAATTCGAATGCGAGAAACAGACTACTGATAGCGTGAGCGTGCATAAATGTCACGGAAAGTTGATAAAATAACGTCATAGATTGCATAACAAAAAGCAAGAATGGATTTTCTTTGCCATTTTCACTCATGAAAATGGGTAAAATTACCTGGCTTGTAAAACGTATTTTATGACAAATATTGCTTCCGCTTAAAAAGATTCATCATGCCTCGGGCAGAAATGCAAAATATGTATTCCGAAAATTTGTTAAAGGAGACAGGCTAACACGAAGTATTTAATACGGAAACCAATAACATAATAATGGGATCTTCTTATAGATAATAGCGAATACTAAATAAATATCAATCCATATAAATTCAGAGCAATCTTCACAACAGCCCCTTAAAAACCTTTATTCTTCAAGGTAAATGCATCTACTTAGTCTTGGTAGTATAAAGTAATTTTCTCTCAAGTAATTACTACGATGATAAGCATGTCAAGTTGGATTAAAATATCCCAATGGATTACTAATTACAGCAAAAACATTCGATTTTCATACATAATGGCCTGGATATGAGATAAAATAACTAGTTCGCCAGCATCCGCCCTGCTCAGTCGATGAAACTCGAGCATGAAAGTCTAATAACAGATTAACATCCACAAAAGAAGAGTAAACGAAACAAAAGAAGAGTAAACGAAACAAAAGATAATCGAGGGATTTTCAGGTCAAGTTGGCAATTTTCAAAACAAATACACCAATTTCCTTTGATGGCATGGGTGAATAAACGAAAACAGTTTAATGCCGGCGTTCTCCCCATCACCAACTCTTCGCCCCGTTCCGTGCCCACCACCCTTTCGTCTTCCCTTTTAAAAAAGTACGTTATGAAGAGTGTTGCAAGAGGGGAAACTGCTTTCACATGTGCAGGTCCGCGACGCCTGGGGAGGCGAATAGCTCGCATGGTGTGGCTTAGGAAGGAGGAGGGGGCGAAGAGTTGGTAGGGCTGGTACGGAGGAGGAGAAGATAGACAGTTGGCGCTCGCACAAACAAAATATGTATACACAGTCCTGAAACGCTCCCATTTAGGGTTTGGGAGGGGAGGGTTGGTGCCGGGGTGGCGCTGCGTGTATGGCGGGTGTGTAAGGGAGCTAGGAAAAGGGGAAGGGTGACGATGGTAGGGGGAGGAGAAGAAGAGGGAGGGAGGAGGAACGAGAGGGTAGGAAAAAAGAGAGAGGGCGGAAGAGTGAAAGGAAGAGGAAAGAGAGAGAAAGGGGATAGGGCCCGGCCCATAAAAATTCGGACCCGGCCCGACCGGGTCCATACGATGTCGAAGAAATTGTAGGCCCGGCCCGTGGCCCGTTTAAAGCCCTTCGGCTCGAAAAATGTAATTATTCTATTCCAAATTTTCTACCAACATCTGCGGGCTGCTCAATGATATGAAAAGGATTTTTTAAATCCACATATTTGTGTGCCTTGGAAGACCACAAAATAAATTACTATACAAAATACACAAATGTAATGTTATAGACAAAAAATATATTAACCAATTCAGTACGGTGGACGAGTCACAATAGTAATCTGTACTGAATGGGTTAGATAAAAACTTATGCAAATCGTATATGTAAAAGCCCGAAAATTTTTATAACAAACCTGATATATCCAGCAATTCTTAAAATCCGGCCCCGCCTGGTCCAGTAATGAATTCCAAAGGATCGGCCCGTGCCCGGCCCGTGCAAGACTCTAAAAGGGAAGGAGGTAGATAGAGAGGAGGAAGGCAGGTAGAGAGGGTGGGAGAGAGGGAGGGAGAAAGGGAGGTAGAGAGAGTGAGAGAGGAGGGAGATGGGGGAGAGAGGGAGATGGGGAGAGAAAGTGGGAGAGAGAGGGAAGGAGAGAGAGGGAGGGAGAGACAGGGAGGGAGAGAGAGGGAGGGAGAGAGAGGGAGGAAGAGAGAAGGCGGGAGAGAGAGGGAGGGAGAGAGAGGGAGGGAGAGAGAGGGAGGGAGAGAGAGGGAGAGAGAGAGGGAGGGTGAAAAGGGGAGAAATAGATAAACGTCTTTATTAAGGCGAGATTTAGACTAGTAAGTCTCTTTTTTTCACCTAACCCTGTTTCATTCACAAGTAATAAAATAATTTTAACATTCGATATACAGTACAATTGGAAATGAAAAAAGGATATTTCTGTGAGAAAACTAAGGAGTAGGCATAATACACCTTAGAAAAAATCCCACTGCAGGAAAACACCCGCACAAGAAGATAGGTGCGAAAAATCTAAAAAAAATCTATTGGTAGTATAATTGAAAGTTTGAGAGTAACATGAAGAAAACAACAAGCCTTAGTATACCCATAAAATAAACTTAATAAATAAACAAAGTAAAACACCTATATCATAGTAAATACAAACAGTAACAGAACGAATAAGGATCAAGTAATGTGTGTGTGTGCGTGCGTGTGTAGAGAGAGAGATAACGAAAAATAGAGATAACAGTGAGTAAAAGACAGGAAGTGGGAGAGAGAGAAAGAAAGAGAGGGAGATCGAGATAAGAGTGAAAGTAAGGTAGGGGTAAAGAGAAAGAGACGGAGTGAGAGAGTGGAAGAGAAAGAGGAGTGAGAAAGAGAAGATGAGAGAGAGAGAGAGCTTGAGAGAGAAAAAGAAAGACAGAAAGTAGGAAATAAAAGATTGGAAGGTGGATTGACGTAGGAAAGACCGAAATGGAGGTAAGAGGGATGAGAAGAGATGGAGTTGTTAGAAGGAAGTTACGATGAAAACGAACGTAAAAGGTGCTGCGCGTCCGTTAGCTTCACTAGCCCGCAAGTGAGAAATAGAAGATAGAACTTCTCCATGATGCTGTGAAAAGGATGCGCAGAAAACCTAGAGACCTATATTCGCATCACCTTAATATCCTCCTTATTGCAGCTCTCTCTCCTCCTCCTGCTCATCCTCTTAATGCCCTCTGACAAAGCTACTGAAACACGCACTGCAAAAGCACATAAGCGGCTTCTTGATATCTCTTTTAAATAGGTCAAAAGTGAAAGTGATCCTGGCGAGAAGAATTTACGCCCCGTCAAAATCCCTTGAATTATGAAACATGGAACGATTATGATATCTCCGAGGAATACAAATGCAATAGACTAGGAAATATATTATGTGTTAGGTCGGGACAAGGAGCCATCAGTCCACTCGGCAGTGAAATTTAAGGTCAATGGTTTTTCACGTCAGAATTGAAGCATCAATTTCTTTTTTATTTAGTTCAAAAGGAAAGGACAGCAAGGTTACACGATAATATAGTTTGTTTTCCTTTCAGAGAAGGAAATGTGGGTCAAGCGATACGTATGGGGGAGGTAGATTCAATGTTTTCAAGGAAGGAGTGAACGAACAAGTTCGAATTGTTTTGGGTAAAAATATTATTCAACGAGTTTAAAGCTGAAAATGAAAATGGCCGGTGAAGGTTTCAGGAAAAAGGAATCCTAAAAGAGGTTAACAGGTCAGCCGCAACTATAAAGGAAGAAAACGGGGATCCTTGATGTTTAAAAGAAGGAGACAGAACGAATAATATAAATAAGTGCTTTGAGTGGGTTCACAGATGAATGGTAGCCTGAAACTCGAGTGGAAACAAATAAATTAGATTTTACGAAACAGCAAGCTAAAGAAATTAATTTGAACGTGTATAAAAATGAATAATATCTTCGGGTTATAAATAAATAAATAAATTAATCGATTTATTCGAGTGTTTGGATTTTCGTCCTTCATGAAATTATCATGGCTTCCAAAAATATCAAAAAACACTGAAAATTCAGCAATTCACTTTCACAATTAATACTACTCCAACTAAGCAAATTACGAGCTATTTTTATATTGATCTTTGCGCTTTTAATATCGATGATAAATTGTATCATAAACCTCGTTATGTATAAAAAATATAAAAAACTATATATAACTCATTTTTCTTATTTGACAGTATAATCTATAATCACGAATACCTCTGCGGGGAAACTAGATTTTTAATTTTGCTAGATAATGTTTTTCTTCAATGCTTGTCCTATCAGTCGTAATGATTCAGTTACTAGCCACTGCCTCCTTCATAAATGTAATTTATTTGACAAAATATTTCATTACATGATTTTTATTTCACTCAGCCAAGAAAAGCACATTTTTATAACAAAGTTGCGCCAAAATTACTAGTAGATCTCTTTCCATTATCACTATTACTTAGAAGGAATGTAATAGCACCATTATTTATTTGTCGAGGTTTGCGAAAATACGAATATATGTACTAAATTTATATTACCTTTTCATATTCGTAAACATTAATATCTCTTAACTGCTAAACAAATTTTAATGATTGAGCAGCCAAAACACAGAAACCTGCGCCTTGTATATACACGAGTATGCATTACGAATTTCTTTCGACGAAATTCTTTCTTTGAGGATTCATTTCTCTGTATAATTTTGAAATAGAATATTAGCAAATGCAGTTGGAGCCCTTATGACAACTGGATAGAATTTAGCAAAGCGATAAAAGGTTTTTCGCCAAAAATACTTTTGGCCGAGTTTCGGCGTACACGAGTTTGATAGTTAATAGGATTTCAAATGAAATGCATTCGCTCTCAAGAGTTATTCTTCCAACTGATAATTTGCGATACCGATATTACTGGCATTGTTCGAATCGTCATTTTTCTCCTCCAGTCTCCGTTTTCCCCGCTCAAAACTTTCTATAATTTTATCTATATATTTTTCTTTGAAATTTTTGTCTCTGCCTAACTCATCATCGCTTCCGCGGAAGGGCTCTGAGAATACCGAAAACGGAATTTCGTATTTTGGCGCCTCTCGTCTCTCTTTTAACTCCCTTTCCTTGCCGCCAGAGGCGCTATCGTCCAGCATTGATATACCTTGAAGTTTTTCAGCGCACTCTTCTACGGGATCTTGTTTCACAGCTGTTTCGTTACCTCTTAGCGACTTTTCTTCCTCAATTGAACCATTTGGTATTTGTCCAAGTTTTGATTTTCTAGGTGAAATCAAAGTTTCCACATCGTCGGGATCACAAATATGGTTGAAAATGTCGGGTTCGTAGTTAACGTTCATGTCCCATGCCTTGCGACAACGTTCCATTATCCACTTAGCCTCTTTGTTTGTTGGAATGCTAAGATAAAAAAAGTTCTATAAGATTCAAAGAAATGGAATATTAAGGGTAAGAAATAATATTAATATTAGTTCTCTCTTGAAACTCTTCACCTGACTTACTCTTATAACGACTATAATGGTAATAATTAAAATGTAAATGTCTATGGTTACGTAATTAAAAAATATTGGGCCATTGTATTGCCGAAAGAATTTGTCGTAATTCCTTAAACAAAAAGGATAATACTAGTTTTCGTAAAATTCAATTTCTAATTCTTTTCCAGAGTGCTAAATTTCTGTAAATGGTAATTTGATTTTTAATTTCAGCAATGCAGCAAAATTAATTTTGCCGTTTCCAATAAAAAATAACGATGCCCTTTTAAAAATTACTAGGGATGAGTTCAAGAACAAACTGAACGATCGATCACCTTATAATTTTGAAATAAAATTTTATTTGGTTGTTAAGGAGCTTAGTTAATTATACGCAAGTTTTTGCTAAAGCTTCAGGTGGTATGTCACTGCTATTGCAGCGAAACAGTTAATTAAAATTTGCGGGATTCGCGCTGCTACCTCGCGGGCATCAGCCGAACCTAAGACAGGATTCCTCAAGTGGTGCAGATGTCTGCCAATGGAGTCGCATGAAGCACCGTACTTCGCAAGACATCTATGTGGGGTCGATTGAACTCGTGGTCTCCCGATGCCTTTCATCACATAGTGTTAATGTTAAATTTTATCTAGTAAATTTTGCAACTCCAGAATAGTATTCCAATCAATCATCTTTCAAAACAGTATGCTTTAAACGTAATTAGAATATACAACCAATTTAATGGAAATTTGCTTGCCGCCGATAAAAATGAACCACGAGAAATTTCAAATTTGTGGCGCATAAAATGTTTCGTACACATTACTCATTTTATTGCCATAAAAATTTAAATATCTATCTATTCATGAGTATATGAAATAGAATTGCAGTCGATGTTTGGTGTTTCACCTCTATAGACCCACATGGAATATTATTTTTCCTGGGACACCGACAAGATTCTATAAGAAAATATTATTTTATATTTAGAATAAAAACATTCACTATTTGAAATAATTTTCAAAATTTAAAAACGTATTGTTGATGAACGAAGAATTATCGTAGATATTTTCGTAACATCGCTATCTCTGAATCAATAGCTGGGACAGTAACATTATTTGCCAATTTCAGGTGAGGATATGATTTTGGTTTTTCATCATTATGCTTCCCATTTAATGTGCCGAAATTTACTGAATTCACCAAAATTTATTTCGTTTGCTGAGCTCCAGTGAAACTTTAGCTTCATATTTAATTCGTTAGTATCAATATGAAACAACGATATATAAAAACGCTGGCCAAGTTATCATGCAAAAAATATCGTTTCATCACAATATCCCTATATCTGAAAAATTATTATTATTAGAAAATCAAACATTACAAAACGCATTTGATGAATCCTTAAAGAAATTATTATAAAGTATGATAATAAATAGAGTTCTGAATCAATTTACACCTTTCACGGTTTTTTAACTTAAACTGGCCCCATACAGCAAGTTAAAACTTTTTAATATCATATCTAAAACATTTTTCCACTATCCAACTTTCTACGGTGGTATTTTCAAGAAGCGTAACCCCCCGCACACGATTATATCTAACGGAACACGCGTAAGAAAATGAAAAAGAAAGAGCGGTTACTTAAGATAATAATTATCGTACTCCGTCATCTCCACATACCCTGCGTAGTGTGAGACTGTACTCCCAAAAAAAATTTTTCGCTCTACCTCAGGGGTTCCCAACCTTTTAGGTAGGCGCGGCAACCTTTCAAAGATAAACAGAATATTGCGGCATTTTTGGACATGTCCATTTGTTGGTATCACACCATGATCAATTTATTAGAGACGAAATCAATGCTCTAGTTACCTGTAAACACATCCAAATCGTCGATTTATTTACAAAACTAGTTTCATCGCGGCGCCCCTAAATATCTGCTGCGGCGCCCCAATGTGCCGCGGCACCCAGTTTGGGAACCACTGCTGCACCTATGTTGAAACTTTTAAATGAAAAATTTTCTAATAACGTCGCCAGCGTCGCATGAGAATCTGGGAAGGATAATTATGCTGCGTGATCTCGTGATAATTTTCTTTCCGATTGCCGCATTTTGTGGGCGACGCAATGCGGGCTATTTATGGCTTAGAAATTACCCCACGGAAGACAATTTCAAAAGTTTTCGCAAGCGTAAAAAGATTTCCAGACTGTATGTCACATGCGCGAGTCTCCATTCGGTTCTTAAATGTCGGATTCATTCGCATATTATGTTCCTTCATTCCTTGATCACGCCTTCGCATTTTGCGTAATTACGCCGCGAATTTTTCCTTCGATTTCTGAATTCTCCGCCGGCAACAAAAAGCGGTGTCTCAATATTCGCATTCCTTCTATTGCGACTCTTAATGCCACATGATGTTAACATCATGAGGTAAATGCAATTAAATTGTATTCAGTTTCGGAAATGAAATACTTAGGTTTTCATATGTACCTACGAAAATAATATCACTTGCAAGCCTTTTAAATTTGCGAGCAATTAACTGACAATTATTCGGTGAATTTATGGTAGGTACAGACGATTTTAACAATAGAGATTCATTTTCGAAATGTATAATACATTTTAAAATAGAAAGTCCTGTGACAGTATGAAACAGTAAATTGCTTTATCCGCTGCAGAAAAAATTATCCTATAAACAAATGTACTCTTGAAATAGGCGTGAGAATGCAACGGATACAAATCTATCGGGGAAGAATTTTTTCTTTATATCCTCCTACTTTTCCCCGTGAAGTACCTCAGGAATTTCCACGCGACCCCTTTATCTCCGTGCCATCTTTTCGCCACGCGCGGAAAGTGCGTATTTTTTCTTAAAAAATAAAATAAACGAAAAGTATCTCCTTTTACTTCGGCATTCGAGTAATTTCCAACTTTTCCTACCATAGAGAACCGGTTTTTTTTTATTTTCAACTCTCCTGACTCTCCGCTTTTGTAAAAATAAAAGAAAAAAGCGAGTTATCGAAATCCATCCCGAATGCAACTGTTACGAAAAAATATGTGAACTTCCCCCCCCTCTCTCTCTCTCTCTCTCTATATATATATATATATATATATATATATATATATATATATATATATATATATAACAACTTACGGAAAAGGAAAGGTAAAATGAATATATGGATGTCAACAAGGTGTTGGGATGAGGAAACCCAGTGAGCACTCACCAATCAGACGACTTCAGGTTGGCGAGGCCCCGGGGGTGTCGAAGCGACACACGTAAAATAACACAAAAACACAGAAACATCACAAACGTAAAGCTTTCGGAACTACTCCTTCTTCACTACAGAGAGAGAACTCATCCATCCATATATATATATATATATATATATATATATATATATATCATAGGTAGTCTGTCCGTAGACATGTCCGTGATTATTTGTGGTAATCACGATTATATATATATATATATATATATATATATATATATATATATATATATATATATATATATATATATATCTTTCTCTCTCTCTCTCTGAGCTTTTTATCCTTATCTAAACCATCCAAGAAACTCGTCGTTTTCTCATTCCTCCACTTGAAAGGAAGGACTTTTAATGGGATGAGGCGAGAGAGGGTTAAGAGGCGACCGAGGAGGGAGAGTTGAAACGGGGGACGAAAGAGGTGACAAAGAGACGACTCACCGAAGAACTTTCCCCGTGTCGGCGTCGTACACGCATCTCGTCCTGTGATTGTAGTATCCGTCACCCGTGTCGTAGCACCCGTCGGGTATCCTACGGGTCGGGTAATCTTGCGTCAGGTGCGAACGACCCGCGGGTCTCAGGCCGTAAAGCCTCTCTATGTGGAACCTTAAGTTAAGGGGAAAAGAAAAGGAGAGAGAAAGGAGTGAGTGAGAGGAGGAAGAGAGAGAGAGAGAGATAGATGGAGGTAGGCGAAAGGTCAATCTCCGATTGAGGCTGGTGACCGCTTATAATACGACCACAAACGTGTAAGCGCATGTTCTCTAGCGCGTGAGGGGTGCGCGTGAGTGCGTGTGCGTGCTATATGCGGTCGTCGGTGGCGTTTAACCCGCGTTTCTTTCACCTGCTGAAGACGTGAAAATCCTTACTTGAAAATTTGCGCGCTACTGCACGACGTATTTCAAAACTACGAAAACAGTGTTGGTTGGTATCTATTGGTATGACTGGCTATAAAATATTTCCTTTCGTCCGATTGGATATTTTTACTGTTTTTATCAATGAATTTCCAGTATCGTAAATGCTTGTAATCTTTCCTGCTGAACGATTAACACGTTTTCTGTCCGAAGAAGAATTTTGTGGGAAATATATCGAAAAAACCAAGTAATTATAACGAGATTTCGTGCGATAGAGGTATTTTAATCATGCCATTGGAATTTTTTGTTTAAAATGAAAAAAAAAAATGATATAGATGTTTGACATCTTCAAAGATATCTGAAATTTCTCGGACGATTAATAAATGATGTATTCGTATACTTAAATCTATTTCCGAGTTCTTAACTACCTTTCTGTGGTTGTGTGTTGCTCTTAGTCCGCTTTGTAAAAAGGGCTCTTTGGCGAGTACAACTTAGTGTAAAGTTAAACACAATAACAACAAAATAAGAGGTTAAAAATACATTTTTTAAACTTACCAGATGTCAATTAAATAGCATATTACAACCTTAAATATTATATTAAATCAATGGGAGGATCCATAACCAATGGCTCTAACGTGTACAACCAACCCAAAAACCTACAAGACTCAATTAAACAGTGCATGTTTTACTATTGAGCCAAATGTATCTAGAGTCTTTTAGAATTAATGTACTTATCTATTATAGTGGAAGACCCGGGTTCAATTCCCGGTCATAGCAGACTTTTTTCTCGTTTCAAAAATTGTTCCAACTTTCACAGCTTATGTATGCCTGTCTGCATAGGATCTTCGGATCACATCATTCCATCAATTTTATTATTGACCAGTCTACTTTCTCGAATTTCCGAAAGAAGGACATTATGAAACTCTCATCCTAGGTAGAGTCGAGTTTGAGGGGTCCAGGAAGTTTATAATCGTTCTACCACATCTTTTGAAACGATCGGTTTTATTTAACCGTTTTACGACTATATTGGTCTGTTGGTCTTAAGCGATAATAATTAATAAAAACTTTCATTTAATGAATTATAACTCACTAATTCACATTATTTAAACTGTAAAATTTCTTAATAAATAAAAAAAACAGTTAAATAGATGCACAAGGAAACAGCACGGATACTGACGAGAAAAAACCTCGCTGGTATTGCGCCGTCGGTATCTACAGTGGGAGTTTCCAATTCAAAGAGATCAGACCATCAGAGTTGCCATATTATACGATTACGGTTAATAGTAGTACGTAGTATGAACTTCCATGCAATATTTTTCCATGCTCAATTCAGGGCAAAACTGTGATAATGACCATTCACATCCTTTTCCTTGAATTCGTGATCAATTTACTATGCGGAATCGTGATTTCTATCCTTGCTTTCCTGGTATGAAAAAAATCCGACCCGTCTCGCATTGTATTGGCAAAAAGATTCCTCTCTGTCTCTCTCTCTCCGCGGCTCTGTTTGCCAGTAATATCATCCGCAAATACGACGATCCTTGACCATTACCGCGCTCGGCCGCGTTGACATTACTTTTTTTACATCCTGCTTTAGCTGGGAAAGGATAATATTTGTAAAAGAAAGGCTCCATATAGAGCCAACACGGTCCCTTTCGGAGTTTTTATGCTTCACTGAGAAGAGCAACGAACCGTATTTTGGGGAGAGGGGGGGAAGGGTAGAATCGGAAATAATGTAATGAAAGCAGCTTCAGAAGCAAAGTGAAAATTCTTTGCGATGGGTAACCAAAAAGTTCGACAAGGGCTTCATCCTTGGAAGAGGTTATCAAAGTTGAGGAAGTACATATTTGAAAATATTCTCAAGAGAATACAGATTTTAATATGTAATAAAAAGATGAGCCAAACTTAGCTTATGATGCCTACTATCCATTGAATCGTTTATTTAATACTCATATTGGATTTAATAGCTTTAAAATCACCGCGGATATGTTGTTGCTCTTTGTGTTCCCAAATTTCATAATTTAACGTTACTAAATATTATAAATACATTCGAACGGAGAACTACATGGATCTCGCGTATTTGTGTGTCAAAAATAACTGTATGTACTACATTATACCTAATTCGAGCCCAACAATAGTCGTTGCGATGGAAACACTCTAGTAATGGATAATAAAAAGTTCAAAAAAGCCGATATTTACGCAAAATTCGAATAAATACGATCAACAACCAACATTCTACGATAAAAAATAGAGTCCTCATTCATTTCCTCGAAGAATAGTAAAAATCTCGCTCCGATATTACAATTATAAGGTAATTTAATGTGCAAGAGAAAACTGCTCTGCACGATGGATTTCGGAGTTCCCATGTAAATCAAATGGGAAGGATAGTTTCTGGAATCGAACCCAGGACTTTCAATCTTCGCAACAAAAATTATCATCGGGAGCTCGGCCCCAGTTGGAAGAGATTTCCACCAAGTGTTAATAGAAGGGACAGACAGACACAACGACAAAACTTTAAGCCTATTTCCACTATGGAAATTAGGCTAAAACGGAAGCATTACATACTATATAAAAAATAAATGCAGCAAAAAGTAAAATTTCTTCGATGTGTAATTTTTATTGTTTTATTAATTTTTTCGGTGTTCTAAAATCTTTATCCCCCCTCTTCCCTGGATCCGCCGTTTATACATATGACATATATATGAAGGATTAAACATTTTCCGAAAGAGACTGCTTAAAAGAAGCGATGAGTGAATGCAGGATAAGTGATAATACATCCAAATTGCGGATTCATTTTAATAATGAGTTGGTTAATTGGATAGGTGAACTCCAATTAGTTTCATATTGATAAGAATCGTCATCGGACATATTCAATAGTGGTATGCCAATATATATTCATGTATGCTAGAAATAATCTTTAGTTTTCAAAAAATAATTATTTATTATTCCTAATAATTTCCCAAATTTAGTACGGCTGATGAATGAAAATTTAGATGAGTAATGGATTTTTTACATATTCATCAATTATGAAAAGTGATTTACAGAAATGTGAACGAATGAAAGAAGATATTAATGATGAAAAATTGTAGAATTAAAATAATAAATAAATGTTTGGTAGCGAATCGGGTAAGTAATATAGAATCAGTCAATCGAGAAAAAATAATAAATTTTTGGAGAAATACTTAGGAATTGGAGGTGAAAAACTTCAGAATTATTAGAACGGCCCAAACGTTATTTTTGGATTATCAAGCTTGGAATACGCATTTATTTATGTAGTGAAGCCATTTACAACTGAATGATTCCGGAATAGAAATTAATTACTAGCCCTTTATTCCTAATCAGCTTTGGTTGATCGAATAACAAGGAATACGTATAAATTTGGGACAGATTTGTGGGTGAAATAAATCATTCTGATCCCTCGATAATACCTTCATAAAATAATAAAACCTGGAAGGAAAAAAAAGACTGACGATTTTCAACATATTTATAATCATTAAGAATAAATCATATATTTAAATAGGACTAAGCCCTTTAAATTCATGTTTACATTTCATTAATCACAATATGGAAGGAATATGCACTGAAAATTTATGTTGATAATGCTACTTCGTCGATTTATTGCCGTGAGCGTTTTGATTCGAGTATAACATTCAAATTTATCAAAATTTTATTCGGCCGCATTACAATTACTAAGCAACACGAATTAATTTAAAAGACCAATTTCATTCAATCAAATAAACATTCAAGCTATCTCCAAGGATATTAGACGGCCGATTTAATGAACATAAATTTATGATGCGTTTGGATTTACATAAAAATTTAACCGATGCATGGCTTGAACCCAAACATTACAAGCACTATAAACACAATTCCATTGTGGAAATTTCTATTGCTAACCGATAAATCTATAAGAAAATTCCATTTTGGTTCGTCTGCAAGGATTAAAAATAACGCGAGTCCAAGTGCGCGTTTCGAAACAAAACATTCCTTCGGTGAAAATTTTTCCTTTTCCAGGGTCGTTTTTCTTTTCGCGGAATTAGAAGCGCCGTTTCACGTATACGAAATATATACGACGAATCGTAAGGACGTAAACTGGTTCTTTAATTGGTTTTGATGGAAAGATGACCGAGAAATTCACTCGAAGGCGCGTTCGATCGTTTCCCATTGATCTCCTTCGAGGTCAGGTGGTCGGGAAAAATTCCTCGGCGGTGACTTGCGAGATTATGATATCTTAACATATTTTCTTAGAAATTTGGTGATGTCGTTATTTTATCGAATGCTTGGCCGGAGTCCTTGAGGAGGAAGAAAACTTACTACTTTGTTGAATAGTATGACGAGCTAACGTGAGATGTTATTCGGAATATAATGTCAACTCGCGTTATTCGGAAGGCGAGAGGAAAGTCGAGGAAGTTCATATAAAACTCCAAACGATTCGACAGATAAATTTTAATGGAGACACGATTTATTGCGACAACTATGAATGGAAGTAAGTGTACGCTGAGAGGAATTTCGCTATCCTTCGCTTACGTATACTTGGAGGACGTTCAGTTAGCGCGTTTTAAAGATAAGCATGAATACGTATTACAAAATGCATTTGCATAAGTGTGTAGTGCGAAAAACACGTTTGAAGATGGGTTTTGATATTTCATAACGCATTTTATGATGAAAGGTCATAAAACTTAAAAACACGCTGAAGTGCATAACGTATTTAGTACAAAGTTATGCTGACTATTTGGCATGAAATAGGAAATGTTAGGTGGTTATTTGCTGTAAAACGCAATAGCAATTATTAAAATATATACCGAGTTAAAATGCCCGACAAAGGCGTACGTAAAGAAAGGCAAACAGTTCGATGGGATTCTTTCTTCTAATTAGCTTCAATCAATAAAAATAAAATGTTTTAAGGTTATATTCGTTTATTTAAGTTGAGAACTAGAAATCAAGCACTATGGGTGTCTCCTGTCTGCCGTGGGTGCAACATATACGTATACTTAGAGCGGCAGATTCTGAGGGCGGCAGAAATGAGTGACAAATATTATGTGTATAAAAATTTTTAAGTTAACAATTATGTTAAGAAATTCGGATATAGCCGAAAGAGCATTCACGATACTTGTATTCGTCATTCGAATCTTTCTTTACTCGTATAACAACTTCCAAATTAGATATCCGCACAGAATAATTTTCAATTAAAAGAAACCAATCTAGAGAGGTTACCGAAGCATTCGTTGTGCTTTCTGTAAATAAGCAGACGGTGAATGAAAGTTCGAATATCGCTTCACCTAATTGCGAGCAAAGAAGAAAAAAATGTGTTGAGTATACCCAACTAGATTGAAAGTTTTGATGAAGAAGCCGCGATGAACCAATTAAAATGGTAATCAGCATTGTTACGACTAAAAATAATAGCAAATGGAACGTTAATGCCGATGTTCATGGACATTCCCTTGGACTTGTCCCTCTAACCAACACAGCTGGGGCCAGACTCACTAATATTTTGATTAAAAAACCTTGGTGAAATGAATCTGCCTACTTAAAATATGAGGAGACAAGGACAATAGCTCATACTTGAAAGAAACATTTTGGTGTCCAAAAGCGCTTTCACTGTATAAACCAAAGAGATTTCTATGTTCCGTGCAGCTATCATTCTCTCAATATGGTACAAAATGAAATTGCTATGGCTTACGGAGAAGTGGTGTCTTGCTATGAAACTCTTCAGAATATGTCCGTTTTGTTCTCAGTTACTTTATATGATTAACAAAGATTACCTACTACCTATTTAAAAAAAAAACAAGTTAGGTAAGTGTACAATGTATCACAAATAGGCGCGTAGTAGTTTTAACATTTACGTTTACGTTCTTTTCTTCGTCGTAGATAATCTAATTATATCCCTTTGCAACATTCTGCATGTGCAGGTAATAATATTACACATATGTATGTGTATGTTTATTACACATACTTTCGTAGTTATACTAGATCTTATTTACTTTACTTTCTGCGAAGATTGTTTATGCTGACAACAGCTACGTATCCATGCATGAATTTTTCTAAGCGAATTACGACCTTTTTTATTTGATTTTCTCGAAAACGGCTCTTCGTACGACAAAAATAAATAGAACCAAAAATAATTTGTTTGTCTAGTTAAAAAATCCATTTGAGGTTTTATTTCGGTATAACCAACATTTTATGAGATATGAGGAAGAGTTTGGGTTTAGTAAAGTGGCACCCCTGATTAGGTTATGTAAACCATTTATGCCATTTTCTTATTATCGTTGGCCATAAGTCTAAAACTGCCAAATTTCATGAAAATCTGTACGGTAGAAGCCGAGAACGGACATACGTACGGACGGACGGACGGACAAAAAGAAGCCAATAGGCGCCTAGGTTGGAAACGAAACACGCCAAAAAAGTAATAAAAACCGGTCACCTCTATGCAAAGAGGAAAGTAGTTCGGGCTTGGGCACGAGGATACGGAGCATACACATACTATCTAATATTCATAAAAATTACGGATTCGGGAATTTTTTTCTATCCATTTGAAGGACATTAAACAATAAATGTGTGACACGGAGGATATAAGCACATGTTACCGCATCATTTCTGAAAAATAACAACTGAACTTTATTCCTCAGATGCATTTGGTACGTTAAGAAACCCATTGATATATAGGAATGTCAGCTCAGTCCTTTCTTAGTCGGTC
This sequence comes from Tanypteryx hageni, assembly GCA_028673005.1. Classification (NCBI taxonomy): domain Eukaryota; kingdom Metazoa; phylum Arthropoda; class Insecta; order Odonata; family Petaluridae; genus Tanypteryx; species Tanypteryx hageni. The sequence goes on from CM054117.1 coordinate 51,436,402, forward strand.
CGATGCCTCATGTGTCCATTCGTGATTGCACCGCAAAGTGGTTAGAAGATTATGCCCGAACTGATGAATTTAGACTGCAAGGTTTAAATTCCTCTTTGCATTGAGGTGACTTTGACCGACTTTTTTCCTCATAAAAACAAACGGAACTTACGATGCAGGCTTTCCAAATGGTTATTTTAAATTAATTGAATCCAAATTCATTACTTTTTAGGATCAGATGTTTGTATGCTTTAACAATTTACAGATTATAATACTTTCTTTACAGGTTGATTAATACATAATTGATTAGTGTCTGTATTGCTACACTATACCTGATCCGAGACCAACAATAGCCGTTGCTGTGGCAACACTCTCGTAATGAGTGATAAAAACGGCAAAAACGCCAGTATTTACGCGAAAAAAATACGATCGATAAGCAACATTCTACGATAGAAATTAGAAATCTCCATTCTTTTCCTCAGAGAACAGCACAAATCTCGCTCCGATATTACAGTTCTAAGCGGTGGCGGAACAAGTAAGCAACGGGCCATGGGGCAAGAAAGTTCAGCGGGCTCCCTTAAGTGACCAACCGTACTGGTATTGATGACTTTGGAATGTTTAACTTTTTGTATTGATTTATTTTCGGATTTTTAACAGATATTTGGATCTTTATACCAAGGTGACTGCTGACGGTGATTTAATTTTGACGTAACTGTGATGATTCTCAAGGCTATTTCATTAGCTGCTAATTATAGACTATCAAGTGAGTAAGACCGGGCCCCGGGGCACTGCCCCGGCCTAGTTCCGCCACTGACTCTAAGATATTTTAACGTTCAAGAGAAAATTGCCCTTCACGATGGATTTCAGATTTCTCATATAAATCAACTGGAAAGGATAGTTCCTGAAATGATACCCGGGACTTCCAACCTTCTCAACAAAAACTATCCTCGGGAGCTCGTCCCTAGTTGCAAGAGATTCCCACCAAGTGCCATGAAAATCGGTCTATTCGTTCAAAAGTTAATAGGGGGAGAAAGACAGACAGACACAACGGCGAAACTATACTAAGCCTATTTCCATTTTGGAATGTAGGCTAACAATGACGCTGTAACTTTTAGCACATCTTTGGTTTTAAGAAAACAGGCAAACAGTTAAGCAGTTAAAACCAAATTGTGATCACCCTCTATCCGTCTGTCTGCGGACGCATTTTGATAAAATTTGATATTAGGGAGTTTTACTAAAATATGTCGACCGATTCCAATTTTGGTTAAAATCTGACAATAATTACGACCACTTTGCATGAACACCAACATGTAGTTTACAATTTACCTGTTTCGACTCGGGAACCGCTTGACGTATTTTAATGAAATTTGGTATTGTAGAGCATTAGTATAATTTGTCGACAGATTCCAATTTTGGTTAATATCGGAAGACAATTACGACCACTTTACATAAAGACCTACATGTAGTTTACAACGTACCTCTGTTCCAACTCGGGAATCGCTTGATGTATTTTGATGAAATTTGGTATTGAGGAGTTTTACTAAAATTAGTTGATCTCAAAGAAGGCATTTGGAAACTCTGTGTACTCCGACATGGATTACACCTTTCCATACTTGTTTATTTTTAGAGAAATTTGGAAAAATCTGTTTGAATTTGATGCTTTTTATCAATTTATGCATTTTCCACGATTGGATTTTAGTAGTAGCTCATGAATTTTCCGCTAGCTGGCTTTCAATTCAGAAAAATCAAAACTTTGAAATGGTATTGTAGTCAAACTACCGAAGCTAAAGGAGTGAAGTTTTCATGGATGAGACGGTCTATTGAGAAAGTACATTACAGTGGTGCGGATTTCTCCCTTCCCAAAGGTGAGTTTTAATAACTTTTATATTAACTTCTTTTTGGTAATTCGTAAGTTTCTGTTCTTGAATTCAAATCACAAAGAATGTCGAATAACTCGAAAACGGCTTAATCTATTTTAATTATCCTTTCAGTTTTAAATAGACACCTAAATAGGCTTATGGGTAATGACCGTGTAATATAACGGCCCGGGTTCGATTCCAGAACCGTTGAATTTTCTAACTTCGGCTTTTAAATACGTTCTGATTTGATGTACAGATTTTCTGGGCACGAAAATTTTGTTTCTGATATGAAAATTATTCATCGTCAGGGGAAACCCCATCGTTGCTAATTTATCGAAATTAAAAACATTGAATTTGATTAAATGAAAAACGAAATATTTCGTGAATTTACACCCGTGCCCACCGATAGGAAGATATAACTGAACTATGTACGAATATATAAATATGGAATTAAGATGCTTCATTTAAAATTTGATTATAGGTTTTATTAAAATCCGTAGTTTGATGCGTTATTTTGTGGAATTTATCCATCATGGAGAATAAATGTAGCGATACGATGGTCGTGAAATATTAAGAAATTAAAATTGTGGAAAAAGTACTATGTATTTGAATTGTATAATCTACCTAAAGATTTTATATTAAATTCTTCCTGATCAAGTCAATGTCACGCTTTCTCGAATGAGATCTCTTGACGGGATAGAGATCTCGGAACTAGAGAGCAACAACGTCATGTGGGATAACGTCTCCTGCCAAAGTGCTTTGGCAGAACTAGAAGGACTTCGAACCTCACCAAAATTCAATGTGAATATTGTAAATGATGCAATCTAAGATAATGTAAATAAAATTAAGTTAATGCATATAAAGGTATTACTTCTAATAAAAGGAGTTGACTGTGTGGAACGGTGGCAGTGAAACTTCATCTCGAAATTCAGAGATGGCAGCTGCACCGATCATCGTAGCGGTGTTACCTTTGAGTGCCGATGGATAGTAGCGCACTCTATCCTGCTGCTCCTTATCTGTGCATATGCTACGGTGAAACTGTGAAATCGGTGATTCTCTAAAATAGCTATATTGCCTAGTGAAATTGAAAAATAAAACACATATTACATTCACCGGAGATTTTATAAACCCCCCAGGGGCAGGGCTGTAGTGTACACCCTCTGATTTTTTCGAAAAATAGGGTATACCCTCTGCTTTTAAAAAAACTGGGTAAAATCAAAGTGTTATTTCCGTATACCCTCTGCTTTTTTGCCACTACAGCCCTGCCCAGGAGCAAGTGGTGAAATTAATAATATGTTAAAATGAGGTCACCATTCTTCCTAAAATTTTGAAACTGGCCAGATATTCATTGCACTATCTCTTCGATACCCATTGCGCGTAGGCAAGAGGGTCGTAAAAAATTAATAAATATAATAACAATATAATACATGAAACCTTTTTCTAATGTATGAAACCATACCCTAACTAGTTACATATTCCTATTTTCAATTGCAACGAAACGTTTTCTCATTAGAAAGCACTCTTTCTACAGATAAAAATTTCGTTTGTAATACTCATATGTCGTTATAATGCGTTTTTCGCACGAAGTAAACGCACCTAGGGGAGGTCGTTTCCTTCCGCCCGTCCGTCCCCATGTTTAAAATCGGGAACAGCTGGACCTATTTTGAAGAAATTTGGTGTTGAGCAGTTTTACTAAAATTTGTCGATCTCAAAGAACGCATTTGGAAACGTGTTCTCACCTTTCCATACTTGTTACGGTAGCGAGGGAAGAGCGAGGGGAACAACCGCCTCGGGTGCCGAAGGAATGGGCGTCAGCCATCGAGTGGTGATTCGATATATCGTCATGAATATTTGAAAAAATACCGTTCTCGAATTTTGTAATATAATTTATCCCTTATTTAGCCCATCTCTACATATCATAAAGACGTAATGGTGATCATCATCATGCGATACGCTGTCTACACCATAAAAAGGAAATTATGCCGTTCCGTGAGGTTTTGAGACGCTACACCGCATAACTTTCAATCGCGTTTTATAATTACTTAAAATCGTTATACGAATCTGGAATTTAAACCAAACAACGCCTAAAAGAGTGAAAATTCAGTTTCCTACCGTCGATTTTTAATTACGCGTCGAATTGGTCCACAGATTTGTTTTGAACGCGAAAATTTCGTGTTTTTTCGGGTTAATTTTTTGCCGTCAACACAAATCGCATTGATGGTGATTTCGGCATAAATTGTACTTCATAAAAATCCCCCTCCTCTCCACCCCCCGGTGCTGTCAGTCTCCCTACCGTCAAAATTTTTAACTATTACAATTTCGTAATTAAATCGACGTTATAGTTTATGTATAGAAATTATTAAAGAGAACATTGCGTTAAGAAGTTGATCGTTAAAATTTCGACCTCAGAGCGGAGAATTGCTGTCATAACTGTTGTGTTTAAAAGATTACTTAAGTAGACCCCAGGGAAAGTATTTCATTATCACCCGACATCCTGAAAATTTATAATTTGGAAACGGTAGATCGGAGAAAAATTATAAAAAAATATGCGCCTTGATAAGAGCTATTCCGAAAAAATATTTTCAGCTTAGCGATGCAGGTAGCGCCCAAGTCCTTGGAGCGAGCGGAGGGCAGAGTTGACGTGCAGGGTCCCTAGTGGTTAAATAATAATTTTGCAACTGTTAAAGTTTATGGCAGCGTTCTTAGGTCTTTCTTCGGGCTCTAGGATTTCTAGTTACGGTGCTATAAGTCGTAATATACCATAGTTAACTAAAATGAAATGCAGAATCTATGCACTTATCATGCTACAATCTACTTATTTAAAATGAGACTTCGAAATGATTCCAAATCAACGACGTGACAACCTGGAAGTTCTTTCAATGAAACGTGTCTCCCAAAAGAACGCAAAAATTCCTTTATGAGTGAAATAAAAGCCATTTTTCCGGTCGCCTGAATATAAATCATCTCCTCCCGTGCGCTCATGCGACTTTTATTTATGCACTCATGACAACCAGGCCCTCTCAGAGGTCGAGAGAGGCCCGGGCCACCTACATTTTTTGAGACTCGAGTCTTGTGCGGGGCTCTGTTCGGGGGAACCGACAGCACGCGCCTCAAGCCGGCCCTGTGTGGACGTCTTCCTCTTTCAATCCTGTCAGTGTATCTTTAAGTCTGTATGTATAACCTCATTTGGTGATAAAGTCGAAATTTGAGGCACTCCGTGAATGTGAGCCGCCCCCCCCCCCTGTGATAGGCCTTGATGACAACTGAACGTCTTACGGAAACGCGTATGACTGTAAACGTGAGATATGATTCGTATTCCGCCGCGGGGGATAATAGAAAAAGCTCCTCAACACAGCCACCGGCAAGGTGACTGATTTCTTACAGAATAACCAATGCAAGTTTGAATTTCCTCTCCGCCCAAACCTCACACTATCCTCGCCATCTTCCCCTCTTGCCACGAAAAACCGAATCCTCGGCGGCAAGCACGTCCACGAGTGACAAAAGAGACGGACGTGCAGACGAGCCATTGCCAAATAAGGCCAGACACATTTGTCCCACAATCACGCCCATATCTCGACCATATAGGTTGCCACCACTGTCCTCAGAATAAATATACTATTTATAAGTCCGATATGTCAGGATTACTTGAGTTTAAGACATTCAGTTTAAAGATTATAGATTTTGAAATTTGAAATTTTCATCAAAATTGATTCAACTGAGAAATTTTCGTGTTAAAAATTAAAAACTATTAAATAGCAAAAATAAAACTTTTTAAACCAAAATTCGCCAATAAATTACTGTAATACAGACCACGAAATGGATAGTGAACGCATAGTCATGGAGATATTGAACGCGAAGTATCATATAAAGTAATTTTTGGACATCGCACGCATTAGATATTCATGCAATCAGATCATTTTATAGTAATGTAAATGGATACCTTAAACAAATTTTCCTATAATCCGACAGGAAACAAAACGTTTTAACTCAAATCTAGACTTGTTTAATTTGAAAAACATAAACAGAACCAACGACATATATATCCCACTCCACCGTGAACATCGCTATAAAATTTTATAAAAACATCTTCCCGTTCCCTTGACCAAAAATAAAATCAATCCACATACAATCTCGCAAAAAATGTGAGAAAATCCACACCGAAACACGCACGGACAGATTCCCACCCCTACGCTTATTATTTCAGAGAAAATAAAAATGGGCGTGAAATAATAACCCGAGCTCCAGGCGCCTCACATAAAACAATCTGCCAAATGCACGGAATGTCCCCAACCAATCGGCCGTAAAATTCCTATGTCGCTTTAAGGGGAGAGAAGAAATATAAAAGAGACGCAAAATCGTCCGGAGATCGCCAGACCGTGGAGATACGCGTGTAGCCAGATCAATCCCTCTCTCTTCCCCTGGAATATTTTCCCATACGACCCGTCGCACAATAGGCGAGACACCCAAGGCAACGGTCTCACCTCAACGCTGCACAAGAGACCACACCTCGCCCCCCCCTCCCCATCCTAACTCCTATGCTTCCCCACCTCCCCGTCCCGATGCATGCCTCGGCGCCCCGGACGCTTCTTTTCCCATCCCCAAAGGACTTCTCCGCTCTTGGTTATTCCTGGCTCGTGGTGCGTCGCCACGGAAACCTTTTCCAGAATTTTTTATCGACGGACGCGGATCGGAGGGCATTGCGTGCCAGGGCTTCGAGCGGAATTCACCCCCGGGAGATTCCAACGGGCGCACGTCACCGGAGTACACTTCTCGTGAAAGTTCGACTTGCTATACCCTCGCTTCCCGATCGATTTTTTTTTCTATTCCGCGTGGACGAATGAGCTCGAGAAATTCTTCGCTGCCACCAAATCGAATTGGGGATGCCCACCTATGGTTGTAGAATCTGATATTAACTTGTGGCGAAAGCCTAAAAATACGCCGCGAGGATTATGACGATGTACACCATTGGTCTCCATAGTGCCGCACCTGATAGTTGGAGTGACGAAAAAAACTTCAAATAAATGTATCAACAATTTGTAAATGTTTATAGATCATTAGGTTAACAATATTTCTTCTAATAATTTGATGATGATATGATAGCGACGAACTAATGCGTTCAAACGTTGTGATATCAGTATGAATATATTATAAATGCAGCCTTGTTTCAAGGTAGGAGTGTCCGTTTATCGTTTATCTTGGAAAGGTCACCGCGGTTACAACAATACTGTATAAGCTTAATATATCAAAATGGAAGGGACAAAATAATTTGGCATTTCGTTTTATGTATGTTCACAATAAATACGATTGCCAAAATCTGATTGAGACGTCGTTATGGCTGGTCCGTGTACAATGAAAGTACAACTGGCAACAAATTTTAAAAAATATTATCAATATGCTATTGAACTGTTTATAGAACTCCTCAATGTTCAATTAAGACAGGAAGACTATAAATATTTCTGCGATTTTTTATTTTAAAAATAAAGCAATAGAAACTCCTTATGTTTATTTGCTACGTTCATTCGATTGAGTACTAATATGTACTGTTAATCTAATTTATTTAATGACTACATGTGATGATAAAAATCGGTCTGCGAATAAAAAACGCGCGCTTATAGGCAACACTCAGATGGGCTTGATTAGAAGTTTGAGAATTACTGGTTTAAGCCATGGATGGAAAAACTTTTTCTATGCTCGATTCCAGAAACCTATCCTACATTGAGGTGGCGTACATTGCACTATTTTAAACCATTATCCGGTCGGATAAATGCCCCTACAGTCTCAATGCCAGAGCTTTTATTTTGTCGTAAATGAGGTGTGAGGCGAAGCGCGACGCATGCATAAGGATCTTCCTCATCCGAGTCAATTCTCACGTTGGAATTGACGCATTTCTTTGAAGGAAATTGTTATTTGCACGAAAGAAGCAAGCAAATCTTTACATCGATGTGGCGGGTTATAGTTTCGTAGAATAGATGGACAAAGTGTTCTACGAACCAAAAGATAAAGTTAATCTAGTTAAATAAAAGTTAAATCTTCCATTCAGCTAAAAGGGCAGCAATTTATCGGATGCTTCACTCTTACTCTAGGTTATGTTTTATGAAGTTCAATGACCGTAATTTACATGCTCCCCCTACATACCTACAATCGAGCTCATCGTGTTCCAGGAATTCCATTCATAATGACCGCAGAAATGGTTCTCGCAATTATCATAATCATCTATTGCTAAATATTTCGTGAAAATTTGCAGATTTAGACACCTTTGTTATTATCATTACTATTTTAAACATATTGATTATTCGATAATATTCATGAAAATTTTTATAATTCTGAACTGATTAAGCTTTCAATGCTAATAAGCACAAAACTTATTTGAACTTCGAAATTGATTAATCAAATTGATACAACCCAGAAACCTACGCCACCAGATAAACACAACGAATATATCATGGCTTCGCCAGTTTAAACTGTTAAATAGGAAGCGTCGATCAATGTCTATACGCATATCTAGCAAAAATTATCAAACTTGAAACATATTATCCACGTTCCTAATTGGGTGCCATGTCATTCATAACAGTTAACAAAGCTGGCAGCGCAAAAGTTTCACTCTTATTAAGTCTTTTGAAGATATTTTTTGCGAATTTCTTCAAGTAGACCATAACTGTTTATCCTAATATTCAAGATCGCTGTTCAGGCACTTCATTTTCAGTGTTCCAAAAGTTAAATTTTGATCAAGTCAGAATCATAAAAAAGGAGAACCGCGAATTTTGCCCAGGCGCGCTTGTTTTATTCCAACGTTTCTGCGACGAGATGAGAAATACTACGCGTCAGCCTTTTCCTTGCTCTCGGACGAATCAATCGCCAACGAGCGGTAAATTAAAGTAAAAAATATATTAATACGTGCACGTTAATTTCAAACACTTTCCACGGGAATTAAACGAATTCATAAATTAAAGCTACATAAAATTATCAAATAAACTTATATACGAAATAGTTTTTCCTATTGGTCACGACACGAACACCTCCACCTAACGCTCCCCTTCCCTCCCCCTTCTCTCCCTCCCGTCTCCCTCCAACTTGATCCTCACGCTCGTCCAAACGCTTCCGCGTTAAAAGTATTCCGTTCGTTCGTTCTCCTTAAAGGTGGACTACATTCTGTTAGCAAATGTTTCTCTCTCGTTATCATCGGATGATCGCGGGAAATTATACCGTAGTTCCTAACCACACTAAACGCTGCAAATCACGCGTGTCAATGAATTGGTTCGCCTATTGTAAGTGCTCGCTGCTCGGGAGCCATCGAACCTGGAAACGTTCGTAAAACTTTATTTTTTGATATCGGTTATCCGAGTAACGGTGATAGCATACACATCTGCGTACCTGAACGAAAATTATAATACTTTCACGCTAAATATTATCGATGGAAGAGGAAGAGAAGTGAGGGTGAGAGATACGGAGGGGGGCTGTGTATAGCGAGAAGGTTCTCAGCAACATCGACGTTCAAACTGGAAATTGTTGGGAAAGAGATCAGATTAAAGAAAAACGCATCGATCAGAGGAATTGCGACTAGCGACCTATACGGACGACAAAAATCAAGGAAGCAGCTTGTACGAACAAGTCCTCGGGTTTCTTTGCAGTCACAGATTAAAAGGTTAACGAGTCTAGGAACAAGAAATTTTTAAAGGTCTTTTAGGCAGAAAGCTGCTGATATTAGGCTGAGGAGGAAGTGAAAATGTGGACGTGGTCAGGCTGAAAGTAAGCAAAGGGGATTACAAAACAGAATAAGTAGAATAACGCGATTGAAACTATAGCTATAATAATATAATATTAATAATAACTCTACTGTTTGTAAACTTTGAACTCCCTCTGTAGCTTTTAAAGCCTTATCAGAACTCAACGGCTCATTTATGAGGTACGCGATTTGCGTCGTGGAAAATATTCACGGATTCCGAGAGGATGTCTTTGTTACTTATGCAATCTCTTTACAAAACATATTTATTTACTTACAATCGTTGCAGGTTGGCTACTGGCCAGGTGGCAACGCCACATCAATTATAGTCATGTATTTAAAATATAATGTGAAATCCAATTTATAAAAGAATTTTAAGCGTATTAAAAACATGTATCGTGCTTATACACAGTAGTCCAAATAATCTCAATTATTTTAAAAATTATTATATTAATAATCATGTTACTTTTTCCACTATGCTTCAATAGCCTGTACCCTCGGAGCCGAAGTTTTCGAGGTTCATGGTAGGCCTTCACGGCTACCGTAGCGGGCCCGGGGCCCACGAAGTCCCCACCGTACTTCACCCTAACAAGCATTCACTCTACTTCCTCCGGCTCCATCGTTACCTTCCAAAAAACATTCACATTTTTTCTTAAATTGTTTGAGCGATTTAGGAAATGACTTAAAGATTTCCTCAGGTAACTCATTCCACTCACAAATTCCTCGATTTAGGAAGGACTTCTTGGCGGCGTCAGTTTTTTGCAGCCTATATTTAATTTTGTATCTATGGTCATTTTTCCAGATGTAGTTAGGTTTCTATATCCCAATTAATAAATTTTCCCATTCCCCTTCTTTATTTAATATTTTAAATATCCCAAATAGCCTATTTTTTCTCCTTCTATTTTCCAATGATTCCCAACCTAGCGAATTTATCATTTCTGCTACACTTTCAATCTTCTTATGCTTCCCCAGCACGTATCTGGCAGCCTTTCTTTGTGCCTTTTCTAACTTTTTTATCAGCTCCACTTCGTACGGATCCCATACATTCGTAGAATATTCCAATATTGGTCTTATAATGGATTTATACGCTAATTCTTTTGTGGCTTTGCCGCTCCCCTTGAGGATCCTCATCGCCCAATGTAAGGACTTATATGCCTTTCCCACAGCATGATCGATATGCTGTCCCCGCCCAAAATTAGCTGAGATATTTATTCCTAAATATTTGCAGTACTCACTTTTAGGAATGTCGTCACCCATTTGCTCATATTGCCTACATTCCTTAACTCTTCTTTTAGTAAAGTAAAAATGTCCACCACGAACTTACACACTAACGAAGTAATTTTGTATCCTTTTTCCGTAAAAAAAATCGCAAAAGGAATACAAAACCACTAGAGGAAGTAATATGCCATGGTGATTTGACTCCTTGTAACCATTGCAACATATGCCTCTAAATTAAGTTGAAACACTGGAAATGAAAGGGAGAATACGGAATGTTAGAAAGAAATTGAAGACATAAATAATGGCGAATAAGGAAAACCAAATTCTTATAAACAGAGTGGAAAGGAAAATTCGGTCGATCGTTTTGAAGAGGAAGATTTAAGTGGACGTTTAAAGAGAAGAAAGCACGAATTCTGTGGAAGAGCTGATATTAATTCCAACATATACTTTTTTATCCTAGATGACATATCAAACACATTTACAAAAATAAAAAGTGAATTTTGGTCGGATACCTATAAAATATTTGTTCTGATGACAGTTAAAGACATTTCAAAGCATGTAAGCTCATATGCAGAACAACAGCAGCGGGAAAGGTTACATTGGCACGAAATTTATATTTTTTGGTAGGAAAAGGTGCGCGATGGAAATATTGAGGTATTACAATCTCGACAAATTGAATTTCCTATATCTTAGCAGTCTTAGATTTCTCCAAGGAAAATTTCACAGAGAGCGAGTCCAAAAGAATAATGTAGAGTGAGAGAGCTGGTCGGGGGAATTACGCCAAGGAACACATCTAGCGAAAAATGAGGACACTGGAAAAGGATAAGAAATTTACGAATAAAACGTTACGTATAGTACGACGAAGATATTGAAGGATTATCGAAAGACAAAGGAAACCTGAGAAGTCGATAAATGAAAGAAATAAAGCTTATTCAGCTTAGAAGGTATTACCCGAGACCTGAGCATTTGTTGATGGATAATTGAGGAATTACGTTAGATAGGCCATGTACGAAAAGGTTCGATAATGCGAAAAACTAGGGAAGTATTTCACAGAATAGAATTACGGACAAGCTGTTTATTTATTTTTCTGAGGATTTGATGAGAATTGGTTGGCATATACCATCGCACAAATGTCATCCAAAGCCAGAGAAATACGTGCCTCGACCGTGCACTCGGCTTCAGGAAGTCCATGATAGAGATGCCAAAGGATAAAAGGATAATACATAGCCCATCGGAAACTCGGAAATGCAAACCTCGCGAACGGCGAGATACGGGGAGGTAGTGGACTAGCATTAATTTCTAATAGAGTAGGACCAAAATGTAGGAGAAAACTTTTTCGTTCGCGATTCAGCATTTATTCGTTCATTACGACCATATCAATGTACATTTTTTATCGATCAGTACCAATTTGGACGTATTAATGTTCCATATATAAAGCTTTCGACAGAGTATAGGTAATAAAACATCGGAAATATAAATAATTTGTTAGGAATTCAAGCTGACTAACTTCATGGCGTACTCATGTTGGTTCAGTTATGTCCTCCTATAAAGCAAATAATGGAGAGCTAGAGAACACAGCCACTTCATAACGTTCCATATTACCCCATTGAATCAGGTACTGTGGAATATTAATGAGATAGCAGTGGAAATATAGATGAAGCCAGAACTGTATGCCCGGAACATTCGGTAAGGAAGATTTACTCAGTGCGCGGATTCAATAGATATTTCAACATCCTGAATTACTTATCGACAAACTGGACCGAGCTTTGTGTCATTAGACTATCTAAAACGGAATGGTGAAGTTCTTGGCTCAAAAATATCTTTCTATTTTGATGGGAAAATCAGTAGCAAAAAAATTCGAAGATGATATCTCATAACTAGAGCGATCAACAAACCGATCACTTTTTACGTTATTAGTTTTTCATGACCTTTTTCGGGAGAACTTGGAAAGAAAAACGACAGTCCCTTGTTAATTCACATCAACGCTATACTCTCTATTTTAGATCCATTGCATGTAAGCAAAAATTCTAGAAATAGCATAAATCTTTTAATATAATTGATTTGAAGGATTAAAATACGGGTTTCCCTTTCTTTAAGTGGGTTTGCTTTATGCGAATTCGCTGTTATTCGACAAACTTACTGCTACCGGAATTTCTTTTTATGCGTCTTTGATTCGCTCATATGCGGCTACGCGGCCAGTGCATTACAAATGCAAGAAAGTTCTCCACTACACCACAAGGCGACCATTCAGTCTCTCATTGACTCTTATGCTTTGCTTATTAGTACTACAGTAAAAGAGATGAGAGTGGAGCGGATATTGTAGAGTGGATATGAGACGGAGTTTTTTAGTGTTACTTTATGAGCACACATGAGAAATTTTGTCTCCTTGCCCGCGGAACTTGGGTTGGGCAAAGAAAACCATCCAGCACTTAAAACCTCCACTATTATGTCACTCACAACAGCCACCACTTGTGCTCGTCTGCCTCCTTTTATAATTTAGTGTTAATTGTTTTAAGTATGTATTTAGCGCACAATAATTCGTTATGGAGCGAAAGAAGAGCGTCTTTGAGGGGAATTGGGATTGCTTGTGTATAGAGTTGCAAGGTGTCCGGTACTTGGGAAATAATTAAAAGGTTATACCGGCCATAAATGCATATTTTCTCGCTCGCTTCGCCCATTCGACACCTGCGTCCGGTATTTTTGGAGAAGCCACCTGGCAACCCTACATGTGGAATGTATTCCTATCTTTTACATGTAAATATAGGTTCTGTTTATGCGAATTCGCTTTATGCGTCACTTTCTGAATGGGTATAGTAAAAACAAAATAGTTTAATTTTTTACTATGTGAGGTAACAACAAAATTTAAACGAAAATAATAGTTGAAAGTTTAATTTAAGTTAATAAACGACTTAACAGAACTTTTCATTAAGTGTCGCGTTAAGCTGAAATAGTTAATAATGGAACGCAAATAGAAGTTTATTAATTAGCTTTAATAAATTTCTCTACCTGTAAGAGGTTGTTTTCTTTTGAATTATATAATTAACTCATATAATAAATCAATCATGCAATTTTGTTTTTAGTATGTATATTCATTGTGAGACACCCTGTACCGTTCAGAAGACAAATTGAGAATTCTGAGTTAATGAAAAACGTGAACGATAATTGAAATGTCCCCGGGAAATATTTTATGGTAGACTTTTGAGGCAATGAAATGTAACGTGAGCGAGGAAATGTCTTTGGATTGCTTGCGAAACGTGAAGTCATGAATGTAAGGCAAGCTATAGCATACGGAAAGATTGGAGGGGGTTAAATCACATGAGATATGATGATCCGAACACGGAAGTTAATTTAGAGACGGTCCTAATTCAAGTAAAAAAAAATTTCGATCGACGGCATTAAAAGATTCAAAAAGAGGTGTTATGATTAAAGGTGTGCGTGCGAAAGTAACGAACTTGAGGCGCAGGGTTGAAAACGAGGAGGTCGTAGAACTTGGCAAGTTAATATTTACGTTTTAGCTGGGCTAAAATATATCCAGAGCGTCGAAGGTACCGTTCAATACATAAAATTAAATCTTTGTGTAACGTAACGAATTTATTGGCATAATTCTCGCACATTAATGTTTAGATGTGACGGAAAGTAGTAAGTGTCAATCCTGGCGTAAACCCCAGGGCACAGTTTCTCCATGTAAAACACAGTTTCAATAAAATTATCGAAGAAATTTTTCCGAGAAAGAAGTATCTGGGATGCATGTCGAAATAAAAAATACTATTTCAATGTGCGTTATGAAATGACTTGAAAGTCAAAAATTACAATGTCCCGAATGAATAAAAATTGAGCTTAATTAATGCTTTCACATAAAAATTTCAGCATTTTGAAGCAAAAGTTTAATTTGAGTTGAATAAAAAATAGCATCTGCTTCTGCTCAAAAAAAATAAATTATGCTTATTCTCAAAAATTTCTTGTAGCAAATGCATAAAAAAGTGTGAATAATACCCTGCTTATGCGAAATTCTTTTGGTATGTGCTTTGCATTTTTTAAGGTAGATGAGGGGCTCACTAAAAATTTTTCAAGTTCGTTTTTTTATATTTAGGTGATCATTTTACAGAAATGAGTGATTTGTGATTCCACGAAAGGTGAAAAATATATGAAATTGACGAATGTCAAAGACTAATGATTATAAAAATTTAAACCTTTTCATAAAAGAAAATGTCAAACGTATTTCAAATCTGTTTGTAGGACAAAATCAATAGAAGCTATTCGTTATAAGTTAAAATAAAATGAATTTTAAAACTATATTACTTAAAATTTATGATGAAACTATCACATTCAACTCACTTATCTCTTAAATGTTAACAAAAACAACAAGAAAGGGAATTTACATAAGGTGCTTTTTCTTTAAAAAATATTAGAAACTAACTAACTAATTACACGGGCTTTGCCCCGAGGTTAATAGTTTCGAATTTTTTATGCTCGTTTCACTCGCCTAATATTTCCATTCGAAGTCAAGGCATTCACAAGATAAGAGCCCAGTATTCCCTCTTAATTATTATATTGACTCGCTGCCGCTCTCCTATACTAATAATATCCTTGTGTAAAAGCAAGCAAAAAATCGAATAAGCTAAGCGATGAATGAATATATGTATATCAAAAATGATATATTCTATCATTTTCAGATATACGACAATACATTGTTCAATCGTGAACAAGTTAAATATTGATTTAAATTTGATATTTTGCATAGAATATTCAAACAAAATGTGTAATTTTACAAAAGAATTAACGCGGGCCTCTAGTCAGGGCTTGGTTAGTATGGCACCCTCCTCCCCCTTCCAAAAAATCAAAATTCCTGCCCTGGGGTACACATCCTCAGGGTCTCTTAGTAAGTGTACCAAGTTTTAAGTTCTAAGTGTCTTAGTTTTTGAGAAATAATGTAGGGCAGCGTTTCCCTACCGTTGGTTCGCGTACCCCTAGGGTTCTACAATTCTTACCAATATATCTTAATTTCTTTCAAATTAGTTACATGGTTTTATTTTCAATTTTTTCTTACGCTTCAAGAACTATATTTGAATTTTACAGTGCGCTAACCAGACACTGCTGACAACATCAGAGATTCTGATTTAATTGTGAACGTTTACATACCATGTGCTATATAAACTTTTTATTTTTCATGAATTAAACGCGTTCAAAAAGATTTTTTTTACAAAATTTACTCTGCATTTTTAATGGTTCGCCGCCAAAACTGTTGCAGGGGTTCTCAGAGGTAAAAGGTTAATCCAAGAGGCTCGCGACGAGAAATAGGTTAGCTCAAGGGGTTCGTGAAGTGAGAAGGGTTGGGTTCGCCGATCGTCCGCGGAACATACAAATTTGGCCACTGTACAAGAAATTTTGATGCAACAGTTTCATTAATATGTTACCCAGAATTAAAATAAAAGGAAATTGGATCTGAAATAGTAAATTAACCTGAACTGAAGTTAATTTCAATGCAGTTCACAGTACTTGTATACTTAAAATTTTGCAATTTGAAATTATGGCTGCCCGGACGACGTTTTCCAGTTTTTTGGACCTCTGATAAAAAAGATTGAGAAGAAAACCTGATTTATGCATTCACACCACCTCGTTCTACACCTGTTACCTACTCATACGAGCTTCTTTTTTATCAGCATTTTCGTAATCTAACCATTAAAACCCCAACACGAGACGACTGTGAGTAATCGTTACACTCTTGATAGTTCTACTAAGCAAACCCAAAACTCCATTATGCATTAGCGACGATGTCAACCGCATCTAAGCGATAACTAAGGAGACACGACACGGTTCTCAAAGAGGACGGGTTGAATAAGTTAACCCGATGGAGAAGATAGAAAAAATATCGCAAACGCGGAATAAATCGGGTTGGATTCCCTCTTTCTGGCTAGCTTTCCTCTCTTCCGTATTTAGCGCCCACGAGAGCGCACCGCTCGTATTTTTCTAGCGCTCCGTCTAACACCTGGACGAAGACGTAGGCAAAAAAAAGCCAGGGAGCATGAAACACACGTAGAGAGTTCGCTGGAAAACTTAATTAATAAAAAAACATCAAAAGTAAGCTTAATGTTCAATTCACATTTGCACCAGTCCGTGTTAATCTTAAGTTTAAAGAAAAAGAAGATGGGAGAGAGAGAAATCACTGTCCCTCGCTCTGTGGTGGTTACCGTATTAACCCGCATGTAAGTACATGATTTTCCAACCCTTTTCGCACTAAAACAGGGTATTTTATAGTAATGCCACTTCATTTTATGGCATCAGTGGTGGTTTTGATCCAAACACTAGTATTGATACGCGATATTAATTAGTTTTAAGCTGGCATGCAAGATTTATTTTCCATTTTTTTTTGTCGCCTGACTGCGGTTGAATCGTGTTAACGTAATGATGGAGAAATTATCCGGGAGAGAAGAACTGTTAATTTCTCCCTATAATTACGAGGATAGGTACGGGGGCTGATTCCGGTAATATATATGTATATGTATTCGGTTTGTCGGTCCGTCCGTCTGTTAGTACAATATCTCTCAAATCCTGCAATTTAGATCCGCCAAATTTTCAGAATACTGTGATCTACACGAGGGCATGGTACAAATATGATGCATCTAGGATTAGCAGCTGGTGAGTAATCGGTGTCTTCTTCCGACCTCTTTGTCTCATTTTTATTTCACATAAAAAAGTATGATATCGGTGAAAGGCTTTATAAATTTACATTTCTACAGTTCTATAGCTGAAAGGCTAGGGTTTATATTTTTGAAAACAGAATTCAAATCCTTGCCGAAACAATTGTTTTTAATCCAAAAAAGGGGGAAAGTTTTTCGATTTTTAACAATGGGAAAATGGGAAATGAGTCCACTGGTGTTAAACGGGAAACATATCATTACATGGCATTGACATAATGCTTTTAAATGATATCAACAAACTATACTACGAGGCCGATGACCTCAACCAAAGATGTAATCTCATGATGATGTCATAATCCATAAACAAGAAAAATAAACGACGCAATATACATTGCACAAACTTATCATGTACGTATATACGTTTGGTCGACTGTATATTCTTATAAAAGAAAAACGCTTATAAATCAAAATTAACCGGAGTTTAGCGTATATTTTAATGCCAATGGACGATATTTAGTAATTTTTTGGCTTAGTTAGTATTATTTGTGACATCAGGCTGTACGTTTAGATGCATTTTAAACGAAATCCTTAGAGCCATTTTTGAGTGCATATATTGAATTTTGTTTCAAAATATCCTAGAATAAAGTACCCTTAATTGTTGCGCAATATCGTTCATCTCTTCCGAGTATCTATTATGAATGATATTATCCATAAATATGGGATATAATTTGATTTAGTTTTACCGTATAGGCTGTAGTAAGATTTTGAATGGATCACGGCGGAGGCGTGACGTCATAAGGCTTAGATAAGGTAGCTTGGCGTAACTTGTAATGCCAGTGGACGCCCTACAGTGATTTGAATGATATATGGTTTACGTAGTATTATTTGTGACATCAGGTTCTACAAATAAATTGATTTTAATCAAATTCTCTGGAGCCGTTTTTTAGTAAATCTAATTTTTCTAAAAATCGCCAAGAATAAACTACCCTTAATTTTTATGCAATATCATTTTTATGAAAAACGATGTCGCCACCACATGACTTTCTCCATATTTGTAATATTTCTAAAAACTCCAAATAGGTTACGTAATAATAAATATTTTAAGAGACTGCGAGAAAATTTTAGACTTTACAAAGAACAGAAATAAACTCAAACCATAGCCTTCTGATATGGGATATAGCCCTGGAGCTCCAACAATTAAGAAAAGAAAAAGGAGCGTTACTAAGATGTAACTAAGCGTCAATTGTTAACAATGGTCGTCGGGTAGGTGGCGTGGTGATAGCAGTTAAAAATATAAGATAGCTCTTAAAAAATGCATTATATGGGTAAATATTTCAAACAAAAGTTATATAAAATTTAATTTCCTACAACTTTTATTGCAATACATTTTTAAATTTGTTAAATATTAAGGCAAATATTAAAAAATAACGGATAAGTGACAAGAGTAAACACCCACATCCGGTTGACCGATTTTTACCAAAAACTAACCAGTTCTTCTGACTTTTATAAAAATGTTAAATATAAAATTTCGCGTTGACCAGATTAATAGTTTTTGAGTTAGAAAATTCACAAAAAAGCTATCACATACACGCAGACATTATCGAGAAAAGGGTCAAAACGTGTTCAGGGGACCTCAAAAAGTGTATTTCCGTTTAAATCTCGAAATCGATTTTTTTCATGAATACAATACTTTCCCCTATACTACGTATGTGGAGAAAGTAAAAAAGGTAGGTATGCAAAAGATGATCAGTTTTACAAATACAATATATCATTCGATTTGATGTACGCGCTTAGGCCCTAGAACAGACCGACAGACAGACAGACGGCATGTCGAAAACCACTTTTATGGACTCAGGGACACCTAAAACGTGTATTTCCATCAAAATCTCGAAGACGAATTTTTCACGATTACAATACTTGCTCAATATACTACGTATATGAGAAAGTAAAAAAGCGCCTGATGTAATTTGCTCTGCAATTTCTCCCTCACTTGATCAAATTCATTTCATAACAATAAGGTAGTTATTGTTAGCGGCACCCTATTCATTCTCTCTTTTAAATGGTATTAATTATGCTTGGAAATGAAGGCCTTTGATAAAATTCATCGGCTGAATTATACTTTTGATGACCTGCGCATGGTTTGGGTCGACCATGCCACACCATGATTCATTTTATAACAAATTTGAAACTTCGCAAAAGTTATCTGTGATGGTCGAGTGATTTAAAGAAAGCTTAAAAAACATGAATTTATGAGCTGTTGTTAACGTGACTGTTAACTGAATGTATATATAATTAGATAGGCCGAGTTTAGGACTTATTTGTTAGCATAACGCCGTATATTGTCGAAAGAATGAAACTGTTAATTATTGCATAAGTAGTTCAGGAATAACTTCGCCTCAACAGCCATTTTAACAATGTTGAAGGCGCGTAAATACAACTAAAATGGTTCTCTTTCAGTAAAATATTGATAAAACTGTCAAAGTGTTTCTATTAAAATCCTTTGCTATGATAACATAGAGAATTCGACACTTGGTGCTACTAAAATTCTAAGACAATGGAAAACCTGGACAAGAATTCAATCTCGCGAGCTGGATTTCAAAAACAAATACTCTAGTAACTCAGTCACTTTCTATTCGAATTATATGTAAACATTTTAAAATGCAACTCTATCGTTCACTACGATGAAATATTATTTTCATCCCATATCAACGTGAAATATACACAGGAAGGTAATTTCTCGCAAAAAAAAAATCTTGCTCGGACACGAGAAAAAATAACTAGATGTCATGACGTTAATCCAGCGAAACGATGTTTTCGTCGTAAGAAATAGCTTATAACTGTCATAAAATGCCACCAAAGGCTATGTAAATCGCCAACTCAACGTAACAAGCTTCGGTCCCTTTCGCCGCGAGTTTTTAACCGCCAAAAGAATGTTCCCCCACACTTATCATGCAAACGGAGACTCGACTACACACTTCTTCTTTTTACTGCGGCATTTCCGTTTCGCATACGTGCCCTCGAAGCCAGGAAAAAATAAATAAATTCCCACTCCTGAAAAAATTAATTGCGAGATAAGGAGAGATGATTCACCCCGCGGATTGCGATTTCGTTCACGTGACTCACCTTCGAAGGTCGTCTCTCGCTGACTCACCGCGAAGTGGTCGGTCGACGCCGTCGATTTTAGCATTTCGCGCGCGGAGCATTCGTTCAAGTCGTCTTAGTAGTATGATCAGCATGCATTCACGCGACGATATTATTATTGCGTGCTTTTGGCATGCAGACTCGGTAGCTTGCGGGCGCGACCGTGGAAAACGTACTACGTCGCATCCAACCTTAACCCTCCGGTACTCGCGCGGGGTAGATTTCTACCCCATCCCTCACATTTTATGATGGTTTCCCTCCCGTTCGTTTTTCACTGTCGCGTCCTTTTCAGTAGCTGGAATGACACATGTGTGGAAGGTTTTTAGGCAAAAATTTCTAGTATTGTGTTGACCGTTTTTGAGTAAGGACGCTTTTTCTTAGACGGCGCACGGCGATCTGAGACGATCATCTGTGATATATACCTCCTTGTGTGGAAAATATTGTTGCTGTTTTGGTGAATTAGTGTGTAATGCAAAAATTGTCGGTTTTTTATGTTTCTGTTTCTCATTTAACAAATTTTAACCGATATTTATAATTTCTGAAGTGAGCAAATAAACTTATGCTCTTTTCATTTTCTCTCTCCATATGCAATATTATTGATAGTAAATACTTAAATTTTTATGCACTAATTTCTCACATTAATTAATTTATACTTTTCGGTTGTGTATGAGACATCTGAAAAAAATTCTGAGACATCTGAGAATAATTCTGAGACATCTGAGAAAAACAGATGTGTATGAAACATCTGACAAAATGAGGACTCTTTTGAAAATAGGAAAATTATTACAATTGTTCTTTTATAAACTTTTATGCATTTATTATATATTTATATTAGAGAGTAATTGTAATTTAACCATTTTTCACCAAATTTCATTTTGTATTTTGTTTTCGCATGCCAAAAATATATTGACTTAAGTTTTATCAATTTTTATTTTAAAATGATATTATTAAATATCGTTAAAATACTATCTGCTGTTTCTATTAAATTAGACATATATTTGTCCTTTTTTTGTTGACGAATGAATTACATTTTGAATGCATTTTCAATGTAAGTCATATGGGATTAAAATCGACCCTGCGCGAGTACTAACGTTCGAAAAACCCACGCGAGTACCAGAGAGTTAAAGGAATAGAACCATTTCTTTGAACAAACACACGCGAGCGCGACATTATCCATTTCGAAGTAGAAATCGCGCGATTACGATACCATTCTACGCCTAACCAACCCATTTCTAAACTGAAAACATCCATTTCCGTCGATTTTTTTAAAGAGAGCCGCATCTTCGATGGCGAGCTTTGACGCCGGGAGAAGGAGAGGAGAAAAAAATCTCCGCCGATAAAATATTCCGATTCGGTGCGTCGGACATGAAGATTGACAAAAGCAATTCCAAAAGCACTCCACGGAACGCATAAATTTGAGATCCCGCTGAATAACAATCGGAAGCATTGGTAATAATCAGGCGCGCGATATGCGCTCCCATCGAATCCATAAACGGCCAAGCCAACTCATTGTTTACTACAAACCACTCTACGCACACCTGCCGGCTGTTATATCTCTCTCTCTCTCTCTCTCTCTTTACACATTCGCGCGCAATCTCTCTCTCTCTCTCTGTTTCTTCTTCTTTTGCTTAAGGGGTTATAAAAAAGAAAGGGAGAGGGAGAAATGTGCGTCAATTTACTACTTTTAACGTGCGCTCCGGACAAGGGATTCCAAAAAAAACAGCTAACACCATAAGCATGTGCATATTATTATAGACGATGTATACCAGCAGTACTCACTCTTTGTAGTACGTGGTAGAACCTGATGTCACAAATAATACTACGTAAGCCATATATCTCTTGAACACTCTATATGCCGTCTAGTGACATTACAATGTACGCTAAGCTACCTTACCTATTATTATGACGTCACGCCTCCGCATCGATCCGTTCAAACTCGTACTACAACCTTACGGTTAAAACTAAATCGAATGAAATCTCATATTTATGGATAATGTCATTCATAAAAGACATTCTGATGAGATAAATGATATAATGAATATTAAGGGTACTTTATTCTAGGATATTTTGAAACTAAATTCGATTTACTCAAAAATGGCTCTAAGGATTTCGTTTAAAATGCATCTAAACGTACAGCCTGATGTCACAAATAATACTACCTAAGCCATATGTCCCAAAAAAGTTACTATATATCATCCAGTGGCATTATTTCTGCACAAGACGCTCAGCGTGCGCGTTCGAGGGGAGAGTTAATTTCGGGGCAAAAAGTGCAGTGATATCAAACGTATATACGCATACGAGAAAGTCTGTGCAATGTATATTGCGCAGTTTATTTTTAAGGCTAAGCGTGAATATGGTTGAAATTGTTTTGCTATCATCACTTCGGCATTCATGCGTGACTCCGGATTAAGTTGCTTTGATGTAGCAAAGCGTCGCAAGAACCTCTTCGCCGATAAGTGGTTGTTGGATTAAAAATTTCATCCATAACGATTCCATATATCCCACTGCAACAGCGTCCATCAGTGACTTATTTAAACTCTTGAGAAGTCATTTTGAGCGTATGGATAGTCAAAAATTGAAATTCCCCTAGTCACTTCACTATTATTTACATTTACTAATATTTTAAAACGAGAGATTTTAATTGCGATATTCTATATATTGGCGCAACTTCAAAATATGTCGTAAAATACGCGATTGTAATAAGGTGCTTGACGGGATAATTAAGCTAGCAAATCATGGTGCTCAGTTACGTAGACCACGGATTTATTTTTCTATTTCTTCTTCTAAACATTCTCATCTTGCTGAGAAGCATTGCTAGATAGCTTATTATTATCGTATATATAAAACCCTGCCACGTTCCTCCCAGAGCGTCTTGAAGATAATCGTAAAAATTCAAACATATATTCAACTTCATATGCCAACAATGTTTTATGTTGGACAATTAGTTTACAAATTATTCATCCCCACGACAAGTGGTGAGAAGCAAAACGCACGAGTGGATCTTAAACTTTATCCAAGTATAGCTGGGTTACTTTTTCCGCTGTAACACTGCTTCGAGCCCCGTAAGTCCTTCAAGCCTGACCGTTGAAACGCAATCAGCAGTTTGGCAAGAGACTCGACATAGATGGATCCATTTTTAACGATTACGTAAGAAGCGCATGAAATGAAAACACGAAGTAAAGTTGAAGATATTATAGCGCTTCTTCGAAATGTCTTCCGAAATGTCGATGCAACAATAGCGGGTTTTAATTACTCGAAAAGATAAAGAAGTGAAGATATGAGTGGAAGGAATGAATTTGAAGTGAGATGACCTCGATAACTGAATACAATTAAGAGGCTTACGCATATTAATATAACAAAACAATGACTTGAATATTCACGTAATTAAATCACTTACCCGTGGCGGAGACCTGTTTTGATCCCTCCGGATTTGTGTTGGAGTGAATGCTTAGTTCCGCGCGATAGTTACGCATTATTTGAGAATGACGCGTGCTTATTTAGAATCTTGCGAGGTCTCGTTACCACGACTGTGAAATCAAGGCTTTGATGATTTAAATGATCGTCGTAATTCAATTAGACACCAGATGACATATATTTACTGTTTCGGATAACTGGCTTTAGTCATTAGCGTAACAATGACTGGGTTAAAGCTAAATTTTTGATAAGCCAAAAAGTATAGCAAATAAGCGATTTAGCTGACCAAATGGAACACCAAGTCTTATTGCTAGTACGCTGGGAACTAGTTAGGCGGCGATCCCAGCGCAAAGCACCGTGGGCAAGGAGACGGAACAATATAAATGGGAAAATGAAGTCTGGAAATTAAAATAAGTTAGTAACATGACGCCCTTGCAAACAAGAATTAGAAGCACGTTTCCTTATATTTTTCAGGGTTATGGTTTGACTCCATCTTTGGGGAGGGGGTAGGAAAATAAATCCATACTAGACCTTCCCATCTCTGAAAACGTCCCTCCTCTAGCTCTAATCACCTACAATACTATCTCAAAATTTTGAATTGCTCGAATTTGAAGCCGCCTAGTGGAAAATACATTAACTACTAGGAAAATTCAATCGATGAATATTCATAGATTGATAAGAACTACCTATTTCAAAAGGAACTTACCAAATATCTCCAGTAATTTAGCTAAAATACTGATTGAAAATTTTGAATTTTCTGACATCGAAGCCAACTAGTGGAAAAATCTATAAATCTATAATTCGGACGGACTGACACATTTTTGCTTTCAGGAAAACATCATAAAAAGGCGACTTGATTCGCATTAATGCACCATTTTAAAACTAATATTTAGTAGGGAATGAGGTAAAAGGTCGGTCAAAGTCACCTCAATGCAAAGAGGAATTATAAACCTTGTGAGTTTAAATTCGTCAGTTCGGGCATTTTTCTTGTTAACTTCATAGTAGCAATCACGAATGGACACATGAGGCTTCGGACCGACCTAAGCAAAGTAAGCTGTGATAATCCTATATATAAACTGGTTTCTCAACATACCAAATACCTCTGAGGAATAAAGTTCAGTTGTTATTTTTCAGAAAGAATACGGTACCATGCGCCTAATATCCTACATGTTACATATTTAATATATATTGGCCTTCAAATGGATAGAGCCAAATTGTCGAATCTGTAACATTTAATCATATTAGAGGTTATGCTTATGCCACAATGACTCTTGAGCCCAATCGTGTTTGAAAAACCGACGATGATTTTTAAGGATTAAGACCAAAGTGACTCACTAACAATAAGTTCCTCTTTGCATAGATGCGACCGATTTTTTGTGCTTTTCGTCATTCGTATTATCTTTGTGATGTCCGTCCGTCCGTACGTATATATCAGAAAAGAATTGGCTGAACCGATTTGAACCAAATTTGATATGTACATAGAATCTTTACATAAATTCATAACCAAAATAACATATTTTGACCGGATCGACTAATCAGGGGTGCCATAATTGCAAAGTTAAACTTTTAGGTAATAATGAATTTGGAAGGAATTGGCCTAAACGATTTTAAAGAAATTTTGTATGAAGGAGGCGTGCAACATAAAATAACAAAATCAGGATTTTTGTATAGATATAGATAGCAGGCATGCCACAATGCAAGGAATAAAAATATTTCTTTTACACGCATTTGTGTTGAAATGTCCGCATCAATTTTAATCAAATTTAATACTTATAATACTCACATATATACAAAACCATATTAGTATATTTAAACCGAATCAGTCAAGCAGGGGAGCCACAATTACAAATTAAACTCTTACAGTTATTAAGGATTTGGAAGGAATTGGCAGAACGGATGTTAACTTAATTTTATGTATAAGATTTGTACAACATGCCATAATGAAATCAAGATGTTTAAAGCGGAGCTTAAGAGCAGGACAGGGTAAAATAATATTTCTTTCACAGGTATTTCTAAAGAACTGTCGGCGTGGATTTTAATCCATTATGGTAGGTATATATATATAATCTTCATATAAATAAATAACCACAAGGGTGGTACAGTTAGAAGTTAAACTCTTTCAGTAATTATGGATTTGGAAGGAATTGGCTGCAAGGATTTCAACTAAATTTTGTATATAGGATTATGATACATATAATCTTCATATACATAAATAACCAAAATAGCATTTTTCAACCGGGTCGACTAAAAGTCATAATATGAAGGTTATAATTTTTCTGTAACTACGAATTTGGAAAGTATTGACTAAACGAATTTCAAAGAAATTTCATTTGTAGGGCGAGTATAGAATGAGAAAACGAAATGAACATGTTTAGAACGGATAAAAAATTCGGGGTTACAACTATATAAGGAAAATAATTTTCTGATCCCATAGCAAATACATTAGTATACTATTATACTGCGTCGAATTCGACGAAAAGTACTTCTGTACCACGGGAAACCTGGGTGCACCCCTACTTGCTAGTGCTTTTCGTCATTGCTGAAAAGCACTATTACCTTCGTGATGTCCATCCGTCCGTACTCATATATCAGGGAAGAATTAGCAGGACCGATTTCAACCAAATTTGATACATAGAATCTTCGCATAAATAAAATACCAAAATAACATATTTCCATCGGATCGACTCAGTAGGGGTGCCACAATTGCAAAATAAATCTTTCCGGTAAATTAGAATTTGGAAATAATTGGCTTTACCAATTTCAACGAAATTTTGTATGTCGGAGGTGTGCAAGCTAAAAAAACAAAATCAAGATCTTTCGTACAGATATAGAAAGCAGGGCTTGCAAAATATAAGGAAAAATAAAATTTCTTTTTAAAAGTATTTGTTTTAAACTGACTGCATCAATTTAACCAAATTTAATATTTGTAATGCACGCATGTATACAAAATAATAATAGTATTTTTGGACCGGATCAGCCAAACAGAGGTGCCACAATTAAAAATTAATATCTTTCAGTAATTAAGGATTTGGAAGAAATTGGCAAAACGGATTTCAACTATATATTATCTGTAATATTTGTACAACATACCTTAATGAGCGAAGCTAAATAGCAGAGCTACAACAAGAAAAGGTAAAATAATTTTTATTTTACATGTATTTCTAGAGAACTGACCGTTACCTTAACCATATATGGTACATATAATCTTCATATAAGTAAATAACCAAAATATCACATTTCAACCTGGGCGACTAAACAGGGCTACCACAATGTAAAGGTTAGAATTTTTCTGTAGCTATGAATTTGACGAAAGGCACTTCTGTACCACGGGAAACCCGTTTACATCCCTACTTGTCAGTATGAGTTCCGTTTGCATCGAGGTGACCGGTTTTTATAACATTCTTGGCGCGTTTCTTTTCCAACGTAAGCGACTATTAGCTTCCTTCTGTCCGCAAGTCCGTACGCATGTCCGTTGTCGTCTTCTACCAATCAGATTTCCATGAAATTTGGTATTTAAGGCTTATGACCAAATACAAGTATATATCATACTGATGTATAGTGAGGAAGTCACCTCTCTTCCTAAAATTTTGAAAGTGACCAGCTATTCATTGCACTACCTCTTAGATACCATTGCGCGTAGGCAAGAGGGAATCAGGAGGTCGTTAAAAAAAAGGCATAGATGGCTTACATAACCTAATCAGTGGCGTCTTGTTTACTAAAAGCAAGCTTTTCCTCATATCTCGTAAAATAATAGTATTACAGAAAAAATCTTCAGAAATTTTTTGAACAAGCCAAATAAAATACGATAAATAACTGGAAGTAAAAAGAGAATTAAATAGTTTCTACAACTCGGTAATATCTCACAAAGGGCAATTTCATAAACCGCGAATTATGCGATACTCCATCATACCTCAGGTGGTTCGTCTCGTTGAGAGAGTTTGACAAGTTTGCCGATAAACTTCTTGCAAATTATAAACGACTACGGGCTCTGCCCCTGACCCCTTAAGGAGCCCAATCCCTCCTGACGACTCGCTTCGCTCGCCCATTGTTTTCAAGCTAATTTGACATGAATTTCAACCATAAAATGCGCATTCGTTCAAACTGATCCTCCTATAGAATGGGGTTCTTAGAGTATGCAATCACTGCAAGGTAGTTTGCTCTTAAATACTAATGGGGATTATGGTTCGCATTTACGCGGTTTGATCGGACCTGGGGTGTGGGATTCCAGATTGCTGAGCGAGAAAAATAAATTTTAGAGAGCACGATTGTATTTTTATATGCTTAGATAATCGACAACTGCACTATATTTGAAGCATCAGAGATAGGCTTGGGAATATTGGGTCAGGAGGAAGGTGACCGAAGGGGTGTGGAACCCTCCTTTCACTTTGCAAAGCTAGGTTCACATTAACCTGAGTGTTTCAGAACGCATTTTCCGCGATGCTGGAGGGTCGGGTGTGACCTTTTATACAAATAATTAAAAGGAGAGATATGTTTTTTAATAATTGCGATACATCGTGTTTTAGAATTTTAACGGCATCATATGACTACGTCGTTGGTTGAAATCAACAGGATTGTAATGTAGGCCAGTGGTTCCCACAGTGGGTGCCGCGAAAAACTTCGTTTAGTCTATATATCAAGAATTTGGATGTGTTTATAGGTAATTGGGCCCCAATTTCCCCTATAATAAATTGATTAAGGTGAAGTTCCCACAAATGTATGCGTTCAAAAGTTGTAATACCCGTATGTAAAAATATAAAAACATTTTGTGAAGGCTGGGGTGCAGCGCCTACAAAAAGTTTGGAATCATTGATATAGACTATTAATCCCCTTTTAACAAGTATTAAATCGATGGTAATACAGTATATATTACCAATTCCGTTTAAAAGCATTGGGCTTGTTGGCATAATATTTGATATACTTCATTGTTAAAAAATTTTGTGGCCACCACATGACTATCTCCATAACTGTAATACTTATAAAAATTCCAAAAGGTTAAATGATGACAAATATTTTAAGGAACTGTGAGAAAAAATTTAAAGACTTTACAAAGAACAGAAATAAAACTCTAATAAAGGATATAGGATACAGCCAGTAAACTCCAACAATTAAGAATAAAAAGGAGCGTTACTAATTGTAAGACGAAGCGTAAAGTGTTTACAATTGTCGCCGGTAGGAGATGTGGTGGTACTAGTTAAAAAGTTATTTTTAAAATATCAAGCGTTGCAGAAAATTAAATTTCTTACAACTTTTATTCCAGTACTTTTTTACATGAATCAAATATTAAAGGAAATAATTTTAAAAAATCTGATGTGGCCACCCCACGAATTTTTCCATACCTGTATTATTTCAAAAAATTCCAAATAGGTTACATGATAATAAATATTTTAAGGAACTGAGAGAGAAATTTAAAGACTTTAAAAAGAACAGAAATAAACTCAAACCATAGCCTTCTGATATTGGATATAGCCACGAAGCTCCAACAATTTAGAAACTATAAAAAAGCCAATTGTTAACAATAGTCGTCGGTAGGTGGCGTGGTGGTGGCAGCTAAAACATTTAGTTTTTAAAATATCTCTTAAACAATGCATCATATGGGAAAATGTTTCAAAGGTTGTATAAAATTAAATTTCCTACAACTTTTATTCCAGCACATTTTTACATATACCAGATATTAAAGCAAATATTTCAAATTACGGATAAGTGACAAAAGTAAACACCCACTTCCGCTTGACATCTTTACCAAAAACTAATAAGTTTTTTGCCTTTCATAAAAATATTAAATATAAGATTTCGCGATGACTATATTAATGGTCTTTGAGATAGAGCACCCACAAAAACGATCACACACACATCTTTGAGATAATGCTCAAAACGTGTTCAGGGGACCTCAAAACGTGTATTTCCCTTAACATCTCGAAATCATTTTTTCATGAAAATAATACTTTCACGTATATTAAGTATGGAGAAAGTAAAGACGGATAAGTGGTTAGAGTAAACACCCACTTCCGGTTGACTGATTTTAAGCAAAAACTTATCAACTCTTTTTATTTTATCAAAAATCTCAAATATAAAATTTCGCGTTCATCTGATTAATAGTTTTTGAGTTAGAGTGCCCACAAAATTCCAATCACGCACACAGACATCATCGAGAAAATGGTCCAAACGTGTTCGTTCAGTGGTCTCAAAATGTGTATTTCCGTTGATATCTTGAGATCGACTTTTCTCTGAAAACAATTCTACTTTCTCCCATACTACGTATGGAGAAATTAAAAATGTCCCTTTTTCTGAATAAAAATAAATTTTTTACACTGACTTAGCATTTATTTCAAATGCATTCGAAAAGCAATAAACTTAAATCTTTCAGTTATAGGCCTGTTTATGTCCTAAGTTTTATCTTAATTTTAACTAATTTAAAATTGCAATTTTAAAAGAGCCCGGTACTGATTTCTATGCTTTTCTTTTGGGAAACAGTTGGGTATAAAAAACTATCCTGAAAATAAACATTTTTGGGATTTTGGATTTTTTTTCGTCAATTGTATCCAAATAACCTACCATCATCACAGATTTACGGTATGCATCTATTTTAATAGTATTTAGCTTTTATATCCTCCTATAGAGACGGAAAAACTATTTTAGCGGATTGAGAGATACCTCTATTTTTTCCATATGATGCCATGAACATTCCATAATTTCGCTAATACAGTAACAATGGGGTTTCTGTTGACGAGAAAAGATTTTCGCATCAAAAATCGTAATAATTTCATGTTCAAAGCAAATTCTTGCATCAAGTGGACGCGCATATGATAATCGAAAGGCAGGAAAATTAATTTTTATTTCTTTACGCGTTCTTTGGTTCAAGCAAAAATGTATACGATAGATATGAGTAATTATAAAGCTTCAAATAATTCGGTAAATAATTTATACAAATTTATTTATATTGTGTAAACGTTACCACCAAGCCGCCTGACCAACCTCTACGTCGTTCGTTATATTGACAATAACATTCTGCCGGTCCGACGGACAGCATCTAAATTTTGCAGCTCCGTATGTTATTCGTAACATACATAGAATAATAGTTCCTTTGTCGACTGTGACGTACAAAACGTTTAAAATATTTTAAGTAGTAACGTAAAAGGTTAAGGAATAATAAGATGATCCAAACGGAATTTATGATGCATACATTCCATTTCATCATTTATTTTAATACTTATATTGGCTTTAATACTAGCTTTAAAATCACCGCAGATATGTTGCCCTTTGTATTCTCAAATTTTAATAATTTAGCGTGATAAAATATTACATATAAATTCGAACGAAAAACTAAATTGCTCAAGTGTATTTGTGTGGGGGAAATAACTGTATGTATTATACTATACCGAATTCGAGTCAAACAATAGTAGTTGCGATGACAATACTCTCGTAGTGAGTTATCAAAAGTTCGAAAACGCGAAATTCGAAGACATGCAATCGATAAGCAACATTCTACGATAAAAAATTAGAATCTTCATTAATTTCCTCGGAGAATAGCACGAATCTCGCTCCGATATTACAATTCGAAGTTTCTTTAAGGTGCAAGAGAAAATTACCTGCACAACGGATTTTAGATTTCCCATGTAAATCAAATGGGAAGGACAGTTTCTGGAATCGAAGCCGGGACTTTCAATCTTTGCAACAAAAACTATCCTCGGGAGCTCGGCTCCAGTTGCAAGAGATTTCCACCAAGTGTCATGGTACCGGCCTCGGTGGTGGCAGGGTAACGTCCTCGCCTGCCAATCCGAAGGTCGCGGGTTCGAATCCCGCCTAGGTGGGTTTTTCTTCACCTAGGGCATGGATGTTTGTGATAGTCCTTGTTATTATGTTAATGAGCCCCTTGTAAAAGGCCGATTACGGCTGTTTAGGGGCCGCATGGAAATAAATAAATAAATAAATAAAAATCGTTCTATTAATTCAATAGTTAACAGGAGTGACAGACAGACACAACGACGAACTATAAAGCCTATTTCCGTTTTGGAAAGTAGGCTAAAAATCAGGAGAATAGACAGAGAACATGATATGTGAGAGAGGGAATGCCAAATGACAGCATACAGGAGAGGTCCTCAAAGCGAAAAACTCCCAAATTTAATTTTAAACAACACCCGACGAGTCATTCGAGCGTGCGTATGTGACCTGCATAGTGGTCTATAAAGTTTCATGCGGCCCTTTTCGTAAACTTTTAATTGACCTCTGGTATGCAGTATAGTGCGATAGGAAGACAATGGAAAGAAAAGGAAGGGATCGAGAGAAAGAGATGCACCCCGAATGGGCGACGATAATGGAGGAAGGGAGAGAGGAGGGAGATGGAAACGTAGAGAAGGGAGTGATAGGAGTTGAGAAAAAAGTTTCAGATGGAACAAAAACGCACACACACACCCACGGGACCATAGTTCCTGAAAGCCCAAAAACCCCGTCAGACAGTTCCCGAGAGAACACTATAAATGTTTCAACTCAATTAAGCATGAATTATAAAAAACCCTAAGTAGATCGATATAACGAGAGAGGGAGGGAGAGGGTGAGGGGAGTAAAGAGAGCGTTTAATAGAAATGGAAGGCAGGGAGATACAGAAGGGCCGGGTTAGGTCCTTCGGTGAATGGAGCAGACTTGTATATAGGTAGTACCAGCAAGGGGTTAGCGGTGGGATCGGAGGGAATTTACATTATTCAACTCTGGTGGGATAACCGCATAGGGAGAGGGAGCTAGAATTGTCGGGGGGGGGGGGAGAGAGAGATGGGAGAGGAGGAGAAATGGAAGACGGATTCTATCACGGAGGCCCGCGTCCGGAGGCGGCGAGGAACGGGAAGAATCCTCCCTCTCCCCTCGTTCCCAACCTCCCTCCCTTTAAGCATCGTTCGATAAATCAATGGGGTCCCAGAAGGCTACCTTGAGGTATCGTCCATAACGGAGGTGGACTACCCTCTCCCCCTCCCCCCCCTCTTCCCTGCGGAAGTCGCCATAGGAACGCACCTCCGGTCCGCAGGTGAGCAGTAATCCCAGTCCTTTTCCCTGTATCGAAGTCCGTCGTGGAAGGTAATCCGCCTCTTGAGGACGCGGCCGTGATTCCAGACTCCCTCCACCATGTCACCGTTCGGGTATCTCAGCACGCCTTTGCCGTGGAAGCATCCGTTGTGCATTTCGCCCACGTATGTCACGCCTACGCTGCAAAGGAGGAGGGGAGTTTCGGTTCTAAGAGGTGCACACGTCTGATTTAGACTGAATTTCTTATTAGACGGAAACGCTGTGGAATGGGAGAAGATAATTAATCAGAGTTGCGTTGATACCCTGGGCACGTAATAATATTTACGGTAGTATTCGGACATATTTAACAATGTTATCAGATATTTTATATGGAGTTTTGGGAGAGCATGCTCTAATTTCATACCTTATCATAAATTTACTGTTGTTAAATGTGATTCGCTGCGACAGAAGATCATCTATGGAGAATAAGTGAAAAGCAAAAGTAAAAAAATAACTACTACTAAAATATGCACAAATGCTTAGAAAACACATCAATTCTATAGCGAGGTTTTGAATGGAATTTGTCCAACGACGTAGATTAATGACTTAAAGTGTTATCAAGATATCTGAACCGATCAAGTTGGTTTTCAAATCTATTACAACTACAATCAAAACATGAGTTTTAATACTGCAGATAATTAAGAAAAGATATATTCATGACATATTATTAAATGTTTAGTCACCTCTACAGTATTACTTAAAACTTTGGAAACTTAGTGCATAGTAACGCCCATTTGTGAAACATTTATATCGCTTTCTTTCGTTATTTGGTTTATTGAAGATCGTCTGCTGAAATAAAACCACAAGCCAGTAGTGAACTTTTTATGAATTTTAGGCTTTATGCCTCTAACCTAGCAAAACCAAATTCTAAAAAGAACTTAAAATTATTTTAGAATATAAAATTTCTATCAATCGTCAAGACAATAATAAATTTTCACGTAACAAATGGAAACTAAATAAATCCCAAAATTGATGTGCTACATAATATTGCCTTGATGAGCAACATATGACACCTATAGATTTTAGTAATTTGTATAGTTATAAATAAAATATTATAATTAAAAAAATAATAACGCTTCATCGTCTTAGTATTAGAACGTCTTCTTCTAACATCAATTTCTTCCCAGCCAATTGATTTATAACATTTTCCATGTGAAATTATATTTGCACGATTCGAAACCACATTCGGTTAACCAGTTAGATCACAAGTTTGCAACCACTCCTCAAAGTCAATGATATACGCGCGGGCAAGATCACAAAAAAAACCAGAATTAATGCAACAC
This sequence comes from Tanypteryx hageni, assembly GCA_028673005.1. Lineage (NCBI taxonomy): Eukaryota > Metazoa > Arthropoda > Insecta > Odonata > Petaluridae > Tanypteryx > Tanypteryx hageni. The sequence goes on from CM054117.1 coordinate 51,470,705, forward strand.
GTATTTGTATTCCAATCTCCAAGTCGAGAGAAAAATCCTCGTACTCCTCTCTCCATGTGTAAAGAGGCCGACTGCACGCGGTTCCTCGGAAATCGCCTTCCTCAGCCTAGCGTGACTCTCTCCCAGTAAGTTTCCACCCACTCCCACCACTCTATCCCTCTCAGAAGAGTGGATTTTTACCAGCATTTCATCATTTCCATCATGAAACTTATCGTCCCTCGACATCCGCCTCTTCCATATAAAACTCCATGTTTCTCTATAAGACTTCATGTTTCTCCCTCTCTTTCCGTCTCTCTATCTCTCCATTCCTTTCCGCCTCTCTTCATTTCTCCCTCTTACTCGTCCCTCTACCTCCCCCTTACTCTCCCAACCCCTCTCCTTTCCTCTCTCTCTCTCTGCCCATACATCTGTTTCCCCTTACCTTTCCTTCTATCTCCCTCTACCTGCCTCTCTCCATTCCCCCCTCTTCTCCTTCTACCCGTCTCTCTTGCCATTCCCTCACTCTCCATTTCTCCTTCTACCTGTATCTTTCTCTCTCCCCCCTCTCCCTCCCACTCTCTTCCTCCCACTTTCTCTCTCCCTCCTTCTCTCCCACTGTCCATTCCTCACTCTCTATCCTCTCTCTCTCTCTCTCTTTCCCTCTCCTTATTAACCTTCCTCCCTCCCACTTTCCTTTTATCTCCCTCTACCTGCCTCTCTCCTTCTCCTTCTACCCGTCTCTCTTGCCATTCCCTCACTCTCCATTTCTCCTTCTACCTGTATCTTTCTCCCTCCCCCCTCTCCCTCCCACTCTCTTCCTCCCACTCTCTCCCTCCCTCCTTCTCTCCCACTGTCCATTCCTCACTCTCTATCCTCTCTCTCTCTTTCCCTCTCCTTATCAACCTTCCTCCCTCCCACTCTCCCTCTCCCACACTCTTTCCATTCTCCTCCCTTTTCATCACTCTTCCTATTTTTTGCATAAACCTCCTCCTCTCATCTTTCTTCATGTCTCTTCATCTTCTTCCCTCTCCATCAGTCTCTCTCTCTCTCTCTCACTCATTTTCAATGGGCGTGCGAGTTGGTCGGCAGAGATAGTTTTAGACCATAAGAAATCGTACGTGAATCGCAACCCTTCTTCAAGCTATGTTCACTACATTTTCTTTCCTTCCCTGAAGAGAAGATTCGACTGGAGAAGTAGTCTCGTACTCCCTCTTCTCTTCCCTTCTTCGAGTGAAAGTTTTACTCTCTCTCTTCCTTTCACTCTCGACTTTTACGGACCGAATGTCACTCAGTGGACACCCTTTCCACCCCCTCAAGAGAAATGTGTTTAAGCTCTCCCTTGCTTCGAAGTGAGGTTTCTTGATTAGCGAGAGTGAACAGAAATAAAAAAGTATTCGGTCGGTAAAAGTCACTAGGAGTTGGTTTCGGAGTTGGTTTAGGAGTTGGTTTCGGAGTTGAAGACGACAGAAGAAGGTGTTAGAGATCGGAAAGGACAGAAACTTTCCACTCTGATTGCCGCCGACGCGAAATGCAAATTTTCACCCTCTGGAATCGAAAGGATTAAAGGCACGATCGGTTGGTTTCTCAAGAGTTGAAAGGATGTTAATCCATTTGAAACGGTTAGCGGATTTAAAAATGAAGCTTGCTAATGGCGCCGCATCTGGCGTAAACATGTGGTGCTCTGCATGGCTAAGTATTTCGTTGCAACATGTGCGAAGTGATACGACTGAATTTCTTACGAAACGATATGGTTTTCAATTAAGATCAGAGTCGAGGCGGAGAAGTTGGAGATGAAGACGAAAGTTTCCTTGGAGACAATACGTTTGCACGTAATGAATGAATGAAATGGCAACAATTCAAAGTCATGTTATCAGATAAATTTTAAAAAATACGTAATCGCATCGGTAATCCTCCATCGCGTAACCTAAAGAAAATATTTTCAGTAAAGGTTTCGTCGCAGTCTCAATCTCCTAATAGGTAAAAGAACCACCCGTGCATTAAGGAATTAAGGAAAAAACCGCTTAAACCCGATAATGAAAACATAATGCCACATTGTGTCACCGTTAGGACGTTCAACTCCATTCCAATCAAGGAATCGAACAAATTGATCGCCGGATTATTCTCTCTTTAATAAGAACCGTTTGACCCACAATTTTTAATGCTTGAAATATTTCGCAGTTGGCCGCGCTCAATCTTTTTGTTTCGGCGTGAGAGAGTGGGTAGCCTCTCTTTCTCCATCTCTCTCTCTTTTTTCTCTCTGCACACCTTTCACTCAACTCTAGATGGCATGGGATATCTGTTTTCAATCCGGCGAGAAGGATAGTCAGGGATTGAAATGATGTCATTCACTGGAAAGTTTTTTGGAGGCATCTTCAGCATTTTCACATCTATACTGGGAAAAGAGCGAACTATCACTATGCGTCTGGCCCTCCCACAACAGGGTTTGTTATAACTCGGTTAAGTCACAACACGTTTTGATTTTCAATACGAAAAATTCAGACAACGAGGATTATGGTTCGTATTAATGCGATGCGGGAGGACCCGGGATGTGGGATCCCAGATTGCGGGGTGAAGTGACATTTTGGAGAGCCCGGGTACTTTCTTTATAAGCTTAGGTAATCGACAGGAACTCTTTTTGTACAATATGGGCATCAGAGAGAGGTTTGGGAATTTTGGGACTAGAGGAGAGTCTCTGAAAAGATATGGAACACAATTCCCTTTCACTGTGTAAAAGCCACGTTCACATAACACGGCAATTTTTCAGAACGCATCCACTATGTTATAGGAAGGGTGGTGTGCTACTTCGTTTTTACCTTGGTCTCCGCTTGTCCTTCTCCGAGACTCATTTCATAATGTTAATTAGCTTCAAAAAGATATTACGGCATCTTGAGATTCCAGAATAAAAATTCGGAACGGTAAAAACACCTTAAGATAATTGCAAAAACAAATTAGTTCCAGCATTACGCAACTCACTATGGCGCTGTATACATTTCGATGGAATTATTATAGAAATATCATCCAGTAAGTGCCAACACCTCGTTCGTCGACTACACGATCATCTTGGCAAACGTGAGTGTTTACTTTTGACTTCAGCTTTACGAGGCAGTTTTTTAAAGCAAATAAACTTCAAAGCAACCGAATTCAAACAAGTGAAATTGATCCGAATGAAAGCCACCTGTCAATAATTTACCGAATCCTTTGCAAAGATAGATTATTATAAGATTTAATAAGTTTTAAATACTTCGACTACTTTTGTCTGTGTAAGGCGGATGAATGAATTTAAATTTCAATTAAAGTCATATGTGATCAAGATTTACCATTACTAAGGCTATTTGAAGTGTTGGATGAAATTTGAAGTATATGAAAGACGCAAGAAGTAATTTTTCCTGTTTATACTGAATGTATTTAATTTCTCAGTCAAAAATTCTTTAAATCATAAATCACAGCAAATATAATTTTTGAGTGCCTACCTAATTCATAACTATGCATTAATGATTTACTTTCTCCATACGTAGTATAGGGGAAAGCATTGTTTTCGTGAAAAAAATCGATTTCGAGATTTCAACGGAAATGCACATTTTGAGGTCCCCTTAACACGTTTTGACCATTTTCTCGATGATGTCTGTATGTGTGTGTGGCAGCTTTTCTGTGGGTGCTGTAACTCAAAAACTATTAACCAGATCAACGCGAAATTTTATATTTTACATTATTGTTAAAAGCAAAAGAATTGCTTAGTTTTTGGTAAAAATCGGTCAACCGGAAGTGGGTGTTTACTCTTGTCACATCAGTTTTTTTTATATTTGCTTTAATATTTGATGAATGTAAAAATGTATTAGAATAAAAGTTGTAGGAAATTTAATTTTCTACACCCTTTCTTTGAAACATTTTTTCATATAATGCATTTTTTAAGAGATACCTTATATTTTTAGCTGCCACCACCATGCCACCTATCGACGACTGTTGTTAACAATTGACGCTTAGTTACGTATTGGAATAAAAGTTGTAGGAAATTTAATTTTCTACAATTTGTTTGAAACATTTTCCATATAATGGATTGTTTAAGAGATATCTTAAAAATTATTTTTTTTTAATTATGCAATTTAAACTGGTTTATTACTAAAATTCCCTCCACTGGACTGGTGTACCACTCCAATCATGTAATACATTGCTGACGCTCTCGCCAATATGACTGTCAGGAAAGTTTTGGAGAAATTTCAGCTTAAATTTTCATCCCGCCGGTAAAACGGAACAAATCTAACATAATTTTAGAAAAATTAAACCATTTGGCCCTCCGAATCCCATCAAAATTTCGTCCTAGACCTTTACGCTGCTGCGTTTTTCGCGATTGGCTATCTGCCAACGTTACCAAGACAAGAGTCAAAGACACGATGCGCATGGCCTATTCTTTTGAAATGAGATAACGAGATTCCTTTACCCTCCCTAACCTTCGCCTTTCTATGGTTCGGGGATGATAGAGATAAGGAAATGTGCGACTAATTTTCCCAAGAAAATGGAAAGCGAGAAAGCGGAGGGAAGAATTTCGAACACTGTGAAAAAATGAGCAAAAGGAAATTTTAAAAATATTTTTCATGTTACTGAGAAATGCAGGCAGTTATTTTGTATCGTAAAGGTAATTTTTATTAAGGTAAATAAAAATATCGTCAGGTATGAATTGATGATTGGGATCTGTTGGAATGAAATAATTTAGTTAAAGCAAAACAAAAAGTTTAGTTCTGATAGATTAATTGTGTAATGAGGTCACTCTCTGCTACAGTTTTTCCTGCACCGCTAACACGCAATAAACTAACTCTTACAGCACTGCAAAAATCAACAACAAAATAACGAATTCACATAAATTAAGCTAATCTTTTGGCAGAATATTACATCTTCTTTAAATGTTAAAAACTGTTAAGGCATTCATATATATATAAAGCCATTTTTATCGAATTGTAAAAGTGTCTTTTAAATGGATCACGTCTTAATAAAACAATGTCAATAATGCAACAATAGATCTTAGAACATTCTGTTATGATTCTTTACAATTTGGATAAGAAAAAAAATGCAAAAATATAAAATAATCAATTCTTATGGACGCAAACACAAACACGCGACTGACACACACGATTGAAAAATAAAAACCGAGGAAAATATAAAAATAAGAAATAAAAAATTAAATAATATAAAAGAGAGGAAGAGCAGCAAACGCTCTAAATGTTGGACGATTTTTTAAAAAGCCTAAACGCGTTTAAATAGTCAATCTTTCATCATCAGTAGATGACGTATTCTGAGATATAGCTCAAACATTTATTTCGACTTTCCAGAATTGTGGGGATGGCTTAGTGCCACGAACTCCAGAATCTTTCATTGCTGGCAATGATATCCTCCTAATTTTGTTGGTAACGCAATCTGAAGAATCTGATTGGCTGCCGAAAAGCCAATTATATCTTGAGGAAGTTTAACCATATTTCCCTTGAAAAAATGCGATAAATAAATAAGAAGCTAAATCTGCATAATTATAATATTTTAATCGCTATTTAATTTTAACAAATGATAAAATATATCAATTTATATGCCGCACCACAATCAGAATTTAGAATACATCTTATCTCATGGTTAACTATGTACAACAAAAAATAAATAAATAAACATATAGGATATGGATGTAAATGGGTTGCTGATTAAAGTTCTTCGTTATTGCATTTTATCTCATGTTAACTAATAGGAACACACAGTTATGTGAATTTTATATTTATTGTTTACTTTTTAAAGTTGGTTTCATTAACTATTTTTTTAATTTTAACTTAACACTTAATTCACGCATCCCGTCATAACTGAAAAATTCATACATAGCTACCTAATTGTTGTCAATGTAAATAGTCTAATTGGTTACTGAAGTAACTAATATCTGCTATAACTACAAAATACATTTAATTCCTTACGCGTGCATGAGATGGATTATCTACAGCAAAGAAAAGAACATGTAAATATTGCAACTACTGAACTCAAGTGAGGTATGTTTTAAATAATTTTCGATTGTTTGGTTGATTAAAACTGATAATAAAATAAATCACTTAATAGAAATTGAATATTTCTCTGGAATCATTTCTGATTTATCATTTTGCAGGATTTAGTCATTAAAAGTACGTGAAATGTTTATTGATACACCAACTAAAGAGGGAGAAGAAATTTTTAGTAATAATAATTCTTAGTGTGGTGTTATTTGGTTTATATAGGAGGATACATAAGGAATGCGTGCATTGAATACTTTAATACGAAAGAGAGATAAGGAGAGAGAGAGAGCAAAATTAAATATTACAAAGATTAAAAATATATTTCGGCTTATAAGAATTGTATAGCGTAATGTATTTCTTTGTCAAACAATTTCTATTCGCCCAAAACTATTTTAACTCTCTGAACACACACAATTATGTGAATTTTATATTTATTTCTTACTTTTTAGTGCATATAAAAGTTGGTTTAAATAATTATTATTTCAATTTTAACTTAACATTTAATTCACGCATACTCGTCATATATGACGGGCAATCACGCTAGTATGTATGATAACAAAGGGCGGATCCAGAAAATTCTCAAGGGGTAGAGGAGGCGACCGCTCCTACATCCTCTTGAATCCGATACTTCCGACGACCCTTATTCTGGAAATCTCTGCCCTTGTTATAAGCTTTCTAACCCTTGGCCTAAGGTCCTAATCTGTGGCGCATAATCAAGGAATTTTGAGTGGCATGGGTTTAAGTGTCCAGTGGGAGGCCGTGGGGGGACCCAAAGGGGGGGGGGGGGAGGCGATCCTTACCCTCTTATATCCGCCAGTGAACATAAATTAAACTATTTTCACGACTCACGTGACTATGAAAATTTTACCTATTGGGGATTTACTGTTTTTTTATGAGCAATCATATTACAAAATTTAAACAAACCCTTTCTAATTATATCATAACATTTAAAAGTATTTTTGTCACTTTTGCTCATTAAACGCTCAAAATGTATATATCATTAATTATACGTCCTAAGCATAAAGTAGTAATTAAACATAAACAAGTAGGTGTGTACACGGGTTTCCCGTAGTACAGAAGTGCTTTTCGTCAAATTCGCCGTAGTATAGATAATCGTATATTAATGTATTCACTTTTAAATCAGAAAATTATTTCCCTGCTTTTTTGATCCGTTCTAAACATGTTCATTTCGTTTTTCATTCCTATACTCGCCCTAAAAACAAAATTTCTTTTAAATCCGTTCCTCCAATACCTTCCAAATTCATTGTTACAGAAAAATTCTAACCTTGATATTGTAGTAGCCCTGTTTAGTCGACTCGGTTGAAGTATGATATTTTGGTTATTTATTTATATGAAGATTATATATACCACAGGCTCTTAAACTGTGGGTCGCGACCCCCGGGAGTATCAGCAAACATTGATAAACGTGAGTAAATCAAATATAAATCAAATATTTATTATAGAACTATTGAAATTATTATACACTGCAACCTTTCATTCTATATTTGTTTAGTTTATTGCAGAAATAAACGTGGTCAAGCATGATTACACGAATTATACTAGAGTATAAAAAACCTAACTTAAATTAATTAGTTCTTTCAGGGGTCGCTAATAATTTCGTCTTATGAAAAGGGGTCGCGGATAAAAAAAGTTTAAGAACCTGTGATATATACCATATTTGGTTAAAAACCATGAGGTCAGTTCTCTAGATATACGTGTAAAAGAAATATTATTTACTTTTTACTGTGGTAGCCCTGCTCGTTAGCTTCTGCTTTAAGCATCTTGATTTATTTATGGTATGTTGTACAAATCCTATATACAAAATTTAGTTGAAATCTTTGCAGCCAATTCCTTCCAAATCCATAATTACTGAAAGAGTTTAACTTCTAACTGTAGCACCCTTGTTTGGCTGATTCGGCCCAAATATGCTAATGGTTTTTTACGTAGTTGTACATTACAAATATTAAATTAGGTTAAAATTGATATGGAGAGTTAGACAAATTCGAGTAAAAATTGTTGTATTCTTCGTATTGTGGCAGCCCCACTTTATATATCTATACTAAAAAGCTTTATTTTGTTTGTATATGTTGCATGCCTCCTTCATACAAAATTTCGTTGAAATCGGTTGGATTCCTTCTAAATTCATAATTACCGAAAAGATTAACTTTGAAATTGTGGCATCCCTGCTGAGTATATCTGGTTCAAACGTGTCATTTTGTTCATTAATTGATGTGACTACTCTGTGTACCAAATTTGGTTGAGATCGTTTCTGCCAATTCTTCTCTGATATATGCGGACGGACGGACATAACGAAGATAATAGTGCTTTTCAGCATTAACGAAAAGCATTAACAAGAGAAGGAACAGTATTTCATAAGAAACATTTCACTTGGAATTGCCATCTTCGCAATAAATTCCACAATTTTAAAACCAGCGGAAATAAAACAACAACATTCCTTCATGAGCCTCTCGCCCAAAAATATCCAGTGTCCTTGTTTGGTCCAGTAGGACAGAACGAAAGGAAAGAAGGGGAAGGAGGAAGCGTGCAATATGTGAAGATAAAGAAAGGAGGGGTCGGAAATAGATGAAATACGAAAAGTGGGGAAAATGACGCGTGGAAGGGGTATTGAAAAAAGTGGAGGGGGAAAAAAGGTCTAGAGTGAGAAGGAATAGGATATGTAGCAGGAGGAAAGGGAAGAACATAACGCTTGAGATTTAGCAGTCGAGTTATAACCACTCCCCCCGCTCTCTCACTCCTCCACATCTCTCAGCCAGGTGTGCTTATGGGGTGTGACGGAGAAGATAGGAGAGAGAGAGAGAGAAAAGGAGAGGGATAGGGAAGGAGGGGGCAGGGAAGGGTATTCAACCCGAATTCGATCGAAAGAGAAGGAAGAAGATGGACAGGAGATGGAAAATTAAAATTAAAGTAAAGAAGATGAAAGGAGAACGATCGTGAGCAAGGAAGGATGTTAATATCTGTCGAGTAATAAAAAATACAGAATAGCAGAGAACTGGAAAAAAAATTAGATAGCGAGATTAAGAATGAACTCTTTTCAAAGATTCGAGAGAGTATTAAGGAAAAAATAAAAGATAATTAATTAGATAAATCTGTTCTTCTCGCTGTGACGTTGTTTGTATTTTAATAAAACAAATACGTAAATATTGGGTGACTGGTTTAAACATGGAAATTTCGGTCGTTAAATTCGTGAAATATAAAATAGTTTTACAAACAACATCATTTAAAGATGGCTCAAAAAAACCTTTTGGCGTAAACTGAATGAAAGTTAAAAACTCCAGGCAAAAAACAAGTAGTAATAGCCCGATGCATTTCGCCCACTAAGTGGGCATCTTCAAAGGCGACGTTCCTTCGACAGCGACCAAAGTCGACTGTGGTCGCTGTCGAAGGAACGTCGCCTTTGAAGATGCCCACTTAGTGGGCGAAATGCATCGGGCTAATACTACTTGTTTTTTGGCTGGAGTTTTTAACTTTCATTCAAACAACATCATAATAAACGTATTACAAAATAAATTTTATTTCCAAAGTATGAACGTAATACAGAAGAGTTGTAAAATACAAAAAAAATTATTTTTATAATAACAAAAATGGATGTATTAATTAGAACCGTGATGTTGCATGCCCTGCATAAGTTCATCAATATTTGGAGTAAAAGAAGTCAGAGATAACCCTAACGTTGATTGCAGGTTAAATAACATTATAATATAAAAATTTATTACTATGAAATATTAAGATACGCGCCATTTTAGGATAAACATTGTAACAATAGATGAATTAATGCTAAAAAAATTAACGTTATTAAAATATTTAAACTGTTACAGACAAATCGGTAGAGGCGACGCACACAACCTTGCGTGTTTTACTCCTCAAGAGCAATAGCTAAAATGTTGCAAACAACTTATTCGACTACTCAGGCAATACTCATAGGTTACATGAAATAGCAATGGGTCAAGTGAATAAAAATTAAGCAAATGCTTAAAGCAAACAGTAAAAGCAAAAGCATTTGCTAAAAGCATAAGCAAATGCTAAAAGCATTTGCTTCATATTGAGTGAATAAAATTTTGCTTTTGCTTATAAGCATTTGCTACTCAGTTTTAAGCAAATGCTAAAATTTTATGGAAGAAAGCTCTTTGCAACTCTTCCTTCACTTGTTTTTGTTTACATTTAAAGTTTTACATAGTTGAATTTCAAACTAAAAACAAATATATTGGGTAATATTTTTTTAAAAAGTTAATTAATAATTTTTCAAAACTATTTCTTTTATAACTGAATTCGATAATATCACAAATTATTTTTATTCAATTAGTTATAGTAATTTTATCCAGTCATTTGCCTTTATAGTGATTTTGGACGCCACAAATTTTTCTTTCTTACATACAGTTGTGCATTGTACGTGGTGATCTTCCCCGACTCCTATTTTAAATCCGGGATCACTTAAGTACCTTAAAAATATTTCTATCTTCTGTTTGGAAGATAATACCCCGCCACGTCTCTCTTGATATTCTCCGAGTAACGGATTTGAAATATAGGTACTTAACAGTTTCTTCCGAGAAACGACATAAATTTTTATAACCGTTGGTTGTTGAAACTTTTCTCGTATTTTTTAAACTTTCGTGTCATCACAAATTACCATATTTATATTTAGAATCAATTATCATGAAAATAGAGTACTTAGAAATATTTTAGCAAGCCTTTTACCTCACTTAAAAAGTTTAAGCATATGCTTAAAGCATTAATCAAAAGCTCGGTTTTATTCACACAATTTTAAGCAAATGCTTAAGAAAATTCCTAAAAATAAGCAAATGCTTATTCTTACTAGCAAAAGCAAATGCTATTGTTTTTATTCACCCTAAATTAAGCATTTGCTTAAAAAGGGAGAGAAATCTTAAGCCTAAGCATTTGCTTATTTTTTATTCACTCGACCCAATGTATGTGAAGCAAAATTTATAAATTGCCAGCATTTCAAAATGCGTTGGCGTACAGAGTACGCTAACGCACCTAACTAAGGGTTAATAAATTATTGAATACCGGTGGTAGTGTAAGAATTGATTAACTTTTCCCAAAAAAATTCAACTAAATATGCGGTTCATTCTAAAACATTACATTTTTGAAACCTTCGCAGACCACCAACGAAACCTTCGCGGACCACAAATGGTCCGCGGACCACAGTTTGGGAAGCACTGATCTAGACCAGGGGTCCCAAACTTTTTGAGAGTAGGGCCACATAAGAATATTGAAAGTGCTAGACGGGCCGGATCGAAAAAAATAAAATATATTCTATAATGATTACCTAAGCATACATGCATATATAACTATATAACTATATGTAAACGTGAATAAATCTAAGAAAAAATTCTAATGCGAGTAATGCGCCTGTTTTAAATTGGAATCCCTGATTTTATGATGTTTAATAAAATTTCCGCGGGCCGGATAAAACCCTTTCGTGGCGGAGAACTTAAAAAAAAAACATTTTATGAAAGGTAAAGAAAGATCTCATCAGAATTCAGTTATGGGTCTTCATTTGTTTGGCACGAAAGATGTTTCTGTGGATGGAATGAGGATTAATTTTCTGCTGAAATTATAGGAAAACATTAAGGAATTTTAGGACAAAGAATATGTTCTACAGAAAAACGTCATTTCCGCGATTACTGTCTTGCAAAATGAAGTCAAAAGTCCGATGCACTTGATCACAATAGATTAGTGGCTATTACATCGTGTCAGCGAGAAATGCCACGTCATGAGGCATATACGATTTTAACAAGATAATAACTGCAAGTTTTTTTAACATTTTTCTCGTCTGTTTTAAGCAGTGCGATAATATGTGCCAATATCGAAAGACAAAACATCGCAGTTAAGACGTAACGGTCTGTTGCAGTTCATCAGCACGGAAACTCGATCACAGATCGAAGAGATTCTTCATGGAACCGAAGAGATAGAGATCACATGGCGTAGGGTCAGGTCTTTGACTTATATGGTCCAACACCTCCAATCTCAACCTCCGAAACATCTGTTGGGTGTGAGTTTGGAGTGGAAGTTGCTATGATACCATCCTATGGGGCGCATGCGTCGCTTTATGCTCAACTTGTACATGACGACATAATGGGTGGATTGTGATACAATATTGAGTTCTTTTACAATTAAAATAAGGTTTGTACGCCTCTTGTCTGTAATCAATAATTTAACGAGACGAATTCTGTTATTTACGTGAGATTGCGTGACTTTGTAGATGGTCATTCTAGCCATATCTACGTAATAAACGGTTTTCCTACCAATAAAACCAATTTAAGAAACAAAACGGAGGCTTTATCATATTCCGCAAGTTTATTATATGCTTCAAACATACATATTTCTGTTAGAAGATGGAATCGGATCAGGCAACAAAATTCAACCATGCACTCATGAGTCTTTGGTTTATGTTGACGATGCAAAAGAGATGACACAAGTAGTAGTCACGTGCCAAGGCAAGTTAACCACTGAAACTCGTTTAGAGAACTCGTTTTGGAGTGTGGACAGTTTCGCTACCATGTTTATTGAACTGCGACGAATTCATGAAACACATGTCTCCAAAAGTCGGTTTTATTTTATTTACAGTAAGATAAACAGCGAGTATAGTATAAGCAAAAAGACATAATTTGATTCACGATACCTAAATAACGTTTAGTCGCAATGGACTTGGTGATTTTTAATTTATGAAATATAGTTTTCCATCGGCTATTAAAATTTATAGCATTAGATACAAATCGAATCGATAAAAATATTGGTACGGTTTACATCTAATTCGAATACACCAGTAGACTACACGTGAATAAATCCAAGAATTCGCATTTCAACATAAAAATTATTGAAAAAGTGCCTATCTTAGGTACCTTCAACAACCGTAGCAAAGCTGTAAAAACCAGATGCGTACTTCTGCTCAATGAAACCGCCTTCAGCAGTAATTTACCGAAAGTTGATTCTAAAAAGTGAATTGCCACTGAATACGGCTACATTGTAATCGAACTGCGAATCTGATTTCCACAGCCTTGCTATGGCTATGGAGATACCTAAGATAATTAATTACTATTTCAATTTTCATGATGTTGAAGCGCTTATACTTGAATTTATTCACATAATTTTCCAGTCACTTATGAATAGCTTTTGTCTGGAATTGATTCCGTGATTTGCGCTCTTTAAATACGCACGCAGATTTAAAGCTTTTTAGCTTACTTCTCCCCCTCAAAAAACAATAACAGGCGGGCATTGCGAAGCGAAAGATCTTACTCAACACATCATCACGAAAATTATCGAAAGGTCGAACACCTCGATTCCTATTACCTAACCCTAAAGAAGTATATCGGCTCTTATCCCGCTTATAAATTCCCCCAAATGTGTCGCTTGATCCGTTTAGGAGAGTGGGAGAGACAGAAAACTCGCTCCGCACCGCGTTGCATCAACGTTGTCCGGGAGTTCGAAAGACCCGCCCCGCGATAAATCCATCTCGTTCCGCGGAACGCCGAAACCGCGCAATTGGCGCGTCCGATGTCTTACTAAGCCCGCCAAATATTCCCTTCCCTCCAACCCCGTAGTTTCGATTTTCACCGCACGACATTAAAAGAGGAGTAAAACGTGCGCGCGTACGTCACGCAAGAGGATTCGCGTAATGGAAAATGAAGGAATTCCTTTCCTTCCACACACACACACACACAAACGCCGAGAGATCCGAAAAAATATAAACTTTCTTCTCCTAAATTGCGTAATAAAGAGATGTAGGTCGAATTAAAAGTTATGTCCACCGCACCCCATCCTTCCCTTTCGTCATTTGAGGCGAAAATAATACGACGGTTCACTCTTTTGTGAGAATCTTTCACAGATTTTGAAAATTCGTAAAACAATTAAATAAGACGCCCTAGTAAGTTTGGCTGGAGGTTGAAAGAAATGTGACGGATTCTTTGCGCTGAACGGGGGAGAAACAAGATTGGAAAGGTCGGAGTACACAGAGTTTCCAAATGCGTTCTTTGAGATTTCACAATGTTCTCAATATTTTTCGCTCAGATGAGATTTTTAACGAGAATCAAGCGAGGTACGATGTGAAATGCATGCAGGTCTTCATGCAAAGTAGTCGAAATTACTGTCCGATTTTAACCAAAATTGGAATCGACAAATTAATTTTAACAAAACTCCCTAATACGTAATTTTATTAAAATACGTCAAGCGGTTTCCGAGTTGAAACAATGGAACATTGTAAACTATATGTAGGTCTTCATGTAAAATGGTCGTCATTGTTGTCCGATTTTAACCAAAATTGGAATCGGTCAATTAATTTTAGCAAAACTCTCTAATACCAAATTTCATCAATATACATCCAGCGGTTCCCGAGTTGAAACAATGGAACATTGTAAACTATATGTAGGTCTTCATGTAAAATGGTCGTCATTGTTGTCCGATTTTAACCAAAATTGGAACCGGTCCACCAATTTCAGCTAAACTCCCCGTTACCATATTTCATCAAAATACATAAAGCGGTTCCCGAGTTTTAACATGCGGACGGACGGACGGACGGAATCGACCTCCCCTATTTGCGTTCACTTCATGCAAAGAACGCATAAAAATACAAATGAAAGGGTTTTTTCTTTTATTTTAACTGCCTTACCTCTGGGTCAAATGAAAACCGCCGTACGAATGGGGTTGGTATTTTACGGCGAGAAGGGTTCTCCCCGGTCTCCGCAGGTAATGCAGATCGACCGAACAGATAAAAAGAAAAACCCTTTTGTCCGACCGCCATATGTGGTCCTCTATTTTATGATTTCGAAGAAACTTCCAGCAAAAGTGTCGGATTTTTGGGAGGGACCACACACGCACACACACTATTCATAGGAGCATTTTGGGAAGGAAAATTTTTGTTCTCTTTAAGCAGATTCATATAGTTCTTAATGTAGGAACAAAATCTATTTCCCTTGAGATCTTGATGGGGAATTTTCTACGAATTATCTAAATTAACCGGTTCCTGAAAATTTTACCTGAAAACGTTTCGGTATTCACTCCATAAGAAACGCTATTTTTAGAAGACTTTAATAATAGGATAAAATCTACGAGACTGTGATAAGACAACATGTTAGAAACTCGATATTAAGTTTTAACTTTTATTGTTTCCTATTTTCAAGATCAAACATGTATCTTGATTTCCCTTATTAAGAATTTAAATGCTAGATATTTACTGTAAAATGATATCACATAGTACATAAAAACGCAATTGATCGCATAATTTTACAAATGTAGCCGTATATAAGGGCGATTGGGGATATGAATGAAACAAGTAAAATAATCAGCGCAAGCCCTGCGGATCGGCAACTTATTAAAACACATTAATTTTTGCTTTTTTATAAAAATGATCCATTTTTGGAATATAGTTTGACCGTGTTATTTTTATTTGCATAATTGATTGCGCGAGTGGTTATTTTTATCCTCGAGTTTGGGAAAAATAAAATTTCAAGAAATTTGGTAGATCACAACATACTTTGAGAATTAATGTATGTAATGCTAAATCTAAACATACGTTCCCAAAGATTAATAATGTCGTAGTTCACTGTAGGCAGAATATAACTCTTTCGAAGCCTTTCGTGGTGTTGTTGACTTGAAGGTTCCATATTTCCGGGTGGTCAACACGTCGGTCAATTGGTGGACTGACAACAATTTCGCCGAACTTCCTGTCGGCGTCTTAAGGTCGACCTGAAGACGCCGACAGGAAGGTCGGCGAAACTGTTGTCAGTTCTCCAATTCACCAGCGTGGTGACCACCCGCAAATATGAAGCCTTCAGAATATAACTCTTATGTTAAATATTAGTAATAAAATGAAAATGTTGCGTAATACTGCCAAATTTATTTTAGATATCAAAAGGAACTTCATGCCTAAGAAGAAGAAAAGTATGGATAAAACTCCAATGGGTTTCATTTGAAAGCTATAAAATTCCAAAAAAGTAATGCCATTGAATTTGGGAGATCAAACTGCTAAAAATTATCAGAATTTCTATTTTTAAATTAATTATGCATCCTTTTATGAGATCCTGATATGTATATTCATTCGCAAAGATGATTGAGTATTTATATCAATAAACAAAAAAAGAATAATATTAATCAGTAAAAATATTTCTTTCGTGCCCACTCATTCCTTAAGATTGCATTTACTCATCTGGAAACCCAATAACCTTTTTGTACTGAACCAACTAATAAATTCGACCTACGCGTATCACAGCGATTCTATTTATATCGAAGAGTAGCCTTAATAACCATGGGTTGGCGTCACAAATAAAGGCAGAAGAGCGGAAACATTTCGTCATTTGTTCGTGGGAAAAGGTTGATTGGCGATTAGCGGAGTCTGAGAAGGAGTTCTAGAGAGAGAGAGAGAGAGAGAGAGAGAGAGAGAGAGAGAGAGAGAGAGAGAGAGAGAGAGAGAGAGAGAGAGAAAGAGAAAGAGAGAGAGAGAAGGGAAGAGTTAGAGAAAGAGCAGCTAGGATACGGTCGATGAGCGTAACCTGCGTCAGATCAACTGCAAGGCAAAAGGTCAAAGGGACATAGCAGGGCGGAAATACGCGGAAACACGGATACACCGGCCTCAAGCGATGGGAGAGAGATGAGATCTTCTTTTCGTCCGGCGGATAACTTCACGGAACAAAAGAACAACGGACCGCGCCCGCGGAGCTTAATCCTTGCACGAGTACTGCGAAAACGGCTACACGAGCTCGCTAAAGCTCTGGGTTATCTAACAACGTTTGCGATTCCCATGTTGATAGTCTATTTCTTTATTCTTGTGCTCTGCGAGTATGACAGGTAAAAATACTACATTGAAAACGTATTAGGAATGCGATTGTGAACATTTACATTTCCAAAATAAAATACTAGTTTCCACTAGAAAAATTTTTACGGGGCCAATTTAGACGAGTCACTTGATTCTGATGAGGATCGATCGTCGAAAAGTGTGGGGGAGGATCCAGAAATTTCCATAGGAGTGGAGGGTGCGATCTCACTTCATTAGGATCCGTCACTACCGACGGCACTTGTCATTTTCCGAACCAAATAAGGAGCTTTATTTTACGGAATGAGTTTAATAAGATAAGGACAAACAAAGACGAGGTGTACAAGAGGAAGATCAATCCCATCGTCAGCTCCTTTGATCCGCCAGCGGAACATGTGTATTATATAATTAGAATTATAAGAATAATTCAAATTAATATTTTCAACCTAAAGAAGGAGAAAAATTCTGAAGTTGATCGAGAATGGAACCCGGGTCTCTCCCTTTCCCGGGAAAGTGCTTTAATCAGCTAAGATAGCAAACCAACATAATTATCCAACTTTGAATTGGGGGAGATCCGGGTTCGATTCCCGATCAAGTTAAGAATATTTCTCTATGTTGAAATTTAAGTTCTATGCATTAAAACTTCATTTATCTACATTACATCTTGTGATTCAAGTTATTTCCATGTTTGGGATGGCCCTAGTGAAATCAAAAGGTTATACCACATTGTTACTAACTATCTAAATATGTGGAGAATTCCAGTAATAGATTTTCAATAATTAAATACGAGAAAAAATTCATAAAATTTACTAAAATGTGACATTCAAATGACAAATGAGAACTAAATTGCCTTATATGCTAGTTGTGGCAATTTTTTCAAAGCTTTTATGATGATAAAAACGTTGCATTGCCAAACATTTGGAGAGAGGATGAAAATATCATAATTCTGTTATTCAAATTTCATTAGGTTGGCAGATACCATGCATACAGACAGTCTGACGTAAGAGTGGGTACACAAAAAGAAAATATAAGCTTTTTTGTGTGAAATAAAATGAACAATCTTTCGAATCTGAGTTTGAGTTTGTAAGCATTCGCACTATACGAAATTTATAACCTTTAGATACCAACCCATAACAAGAAATATTCCGAAATTATCTATCTGGAGGAGTGAAAACTACGCCCGGGCTTATATGAGACCCACAAAATATAAACCACTCAATTCATTTGAAACATCACTTTAAAGCGATATGGACCTATTTCCTGGAAACTCGAAAACAAACATACTGGAATGAAACGTATTCAAAATACATTTCGGTGAAAGAGAAAAGTTATTCTACGTATTGCGTCTTTCATATCAAAAACCCTTATAAATACAATCACGCAAATTTACCCTATTTTTTGAACGAAAGACAACGAAGTCCATTTGATAAACTCCGACGCACATTACGGCAAGGGGAGTTGGCGGAGTCGACAGGCTATCCTCGTTTGCCTTCAGCAGGGAAGTTGGGGAAGAGGATCCTTGAATGCGGGATAGAGTGGGAAAGCAAAATAGGCATGGAAAGAGGAAGAAGGGCATATGCTCATCAAGTTGAAATGAAGGAAGTGGGAGAGGAAGGACGACCACACCATACCAAAACCCACACGTTATAATGCTCCCACGCTAAAAGGCAAAAGGAAAAAAAAACTCCGAAGAGAGAACGCGAGGAGAAACAGATAAAATTAATGAATAAAAAGATAAAAATATTTCCATGTATATTCAAGCATACATCCATTTATGCGTCTGTATGCGCGTAAAGTAAAACAAGAGAAACATATTGGGAGAAAAAAGCAAAAATCATACAAAAGACTAACGCCGCGCGACATAAGACTGGATTGAAGCATGCGCAGTAAACTACTGACCAACGCGTGTACCCCCTCCCCCACGCGGATTAGATTACGCAAGGTTAAATAAATGTCAAACACGCATAAAATTTAATTATAAGCCTTCTTGAAATGAGTGTGAACGGCATTTTACAAATATATGTGATGTAAGAAAGCTCGTAGTATACACGCACAAGTTATTTTCTCCGTAACGAATTTAATTTGCACAACGCGGTTTTATCCGACGGGTCCTTTCCTTATAACGTAACCATTGCTATGCGAAAAAAACTACTCTACATAGCCTCACTTAATTATATTTTTCTTTGCCATCTCGCTTCTCATTCAAACTACAGGATGTCTCAAAAGTCCCTTTACCACAGACGTTAAGATTGACTGGCAATAAATAAACAATAAGGAATATATTTTAAAATGTAAACACGAAGAAGTAACTGTTTAAAACTTATTATTTTTTATTAAGGGGTAGTTTACTAATCAGTTGAGTCCGATTTAATTGCTAACTGCTGCAAATTTCCTCCACTTATGGGATTTACGTAAAAACCTGTACCGAAAGATCGGTGATTCTGGAATTTTTATCTTCGAAAGTATAAATAATAATTAGGATGTGCCCTCGCGTACTTTTTTGTGACTAATGTACTCTTTCCGAATACATTTTTTAATCGATACGTTACAGATCATATAAGAGCCAGGGAGAGAAAAATATGGCTTTTAATTGTTGCCTGACGGATGCCATTTAACGAGATACGAGTATAACTTGATTAAAGTACATACTTATACAAAGCGGATCACAAACCGGCGACAGACGATTTGACAGACGAGACGTGCGCATAAAGCGTACCGCTACTAACTTTACCTTGTATAGAATGTCTAAAAATATGCTACATCTATCATTTCTATTCATTGTTAATCTACCTTTTATAGTCATTGTTATATTAATTGTTTATTTCGTCTTCATGATTATTTTTAATAATCAAGAACATCAGTAGGGTTCCCCCGTGAGTGCCTTAACTCCCTGTCGTAGCGAGGTGATAATCGCGATCTGATGTTTTTTACGTTTCTCGCTTTTTGCAGGAAGATATATGACAAGACTTCCGAAGGAAACAGCTTTATGTCTGTGTGTGTCTCCGTTTCACAATAACAACTTACCCATCAATGGACCGGTTTTAATGAAATTCTGTATGAGGCTCGCGCTACCAGGCTCAATACCCCGGAGCCATATTTTATTTGGTGAAGATTGATGTCCCTAGTTCGATTCCAGGAACATCCTTCCCCTATCTTATTAACATAGAAAATCTCAAATCCATCGCGCAGAGATTTTTTTCTATGGAACTTTAAAATGCCTTAGAATTGTCATATCGAAGCGGGGTTTGTACTACACTACTTCTATCACAGTTTTGATAATCGTTCGTATTTCCTTGAATTTCCAATAAATCGCATTTTATTGGAGTGTTGGCATGGAGAATATTATTACCGAACTCGCTTTGAGTATAGAGGGATGCACCGATGGGTTATTTTCCAGTCAACTACATTTCAGAGCCATGGACTGTTGATCCGAGTGTATGCATAGTACTTTGTCGTAAAATTACGAACAGAAAATAAAGAAGGAAAGTCACTGCTTTGCAAGTTTGGAGCATGTTTGGATTATTTTACGATAAATATTATAATGCTCTACTCATATGATTTCCAATTTTTCTTTATCACTGATAAACTATGAATTACAAATGGCATTGATGGCAAGAGAATTCCTTGGAATGGCTTATACTAACTGAAACATTTCCTGTCAATATAAGTAAGCAATTCGACACGTCAACGTTCTGCCCTGGACTCTTGTTTTAAGGTAGACCACAATGAAAATCTACCCATGAACATTCGCAATTTTTCGACATTGTTTATTCCTTGAATAAAATTTTCAAGTATTTTGCAAAGAACCGTCTTTTAAGCGTTAAAAACGAATTGAACTTAGGATGCGCAGTAGCACTTTATCAGAATTCCTTGGCGTGCACACACAAATTAGAACGGAGGAGTTCATTTAACCGTCCTTGTATATATGGCGTTACGACGACTATGCTTATCTATTTATTTTCTTTAAATATATTCTACCGACACTCTGCGTTTAATTATATTCAAAATTCAGGTAAGCTTCATTTTATTTCTACTTTCTATCTTTGCCGACAGGGGTACATGCGTAAAAATTAAGGAGGCGTGATAGTGTATATCGCTCTGGTGGCAAAATGTCTAGACACGGCCCTGATTGTGTGTTAAATTTTGTTTTTTTTTCAGAGAAATTTAACTTCTGCGTTCGGTATGTCTGTCTGTCTATCGCGTGAACTTCTAAGTGAAAGTAGATAGAGAACGCTTTTTCGCCAATCGATTTTGTATTATGTCTCGTTGCGCACGTTTTCTCGGCTTGTTCGTCTAAATCATTTTTGAGAAACCGCCATTTATTGTTTGCTTCAGTAGCTTATTCCTAGCATGTTGCTACCAATCTTAGAATATGGGAGTAAAGGCACTTTTGGGACACACTGTATATGATTGTAAGACGAAAGAGCAAGTGACATAAGAGCAAGCCCAAATGAGGAAGTCTCGAAAGACCGAGTGGGCAAATGTATCAAAATTTATAATCCATTTACGAATTATATTTTTGAAAATGACAATTTAATCGAATTTTTTGTTACAAAAGAGCAAGTAAACCATAGTATTAAATCAGTGTATGTATTATGTATAAAAAGGGCAAAGCAGACAAATCGGCATTGCCTCAGTCGTTGATATACCGATGCTAAGAGATTTTCTGGGCTGGGGTCGTTTTCTGGCGGGGTTTATCATCAGAATGTCGTTTTCTGACAGAAGTTTAGAGGGAATGATATAGATAGAATGAACGCAACCCGAAAACGACTGACCAAACACAGGAATTCCGAGTCTTGTAGCATCCGTAAAGCACCTAACCTAATATGTTTTAAGAGCATAGATCATATCATCCCCGATAATCTCTACAGAGACAATATTTAACATCACGATAAATTTGTTTTTTAGACACAATCTTCCTTGCCCCATTTAAAGAAACGAAATTTATATTTGCATAATGATATACATACTTGTTCTTTTGGCACAAAACTTCCATTAACTTGCCCTATTGCAAAGATGTACTTCGTAAATTGATTCTACAGTATAATGTACTTGCTATTTTGTCCAATTGATCTTTGGGACTTGCTCATTTGTCCACTTGTTCTTATTTCACCTGTTCTTTTAGAGCCTATCGCTGTACATAAATCTGAAATTTTCCTGACCTAAGACTCAGATACAGAGGGAATGACAACAGAGGAAATAACCGTCGTAAAAAAAATGAAGGGAGAAGTTACGTTTCTTCGATATTGGCGCGCTCGTCATCGCCCATTTCAATTTTTTCCGTTACGAACTCACTCGCCTTTCGTTCAAGTAAAAAAACTTCCTTCTTCCTCCGTCCGATACCGTCTGGGAGGAATTTATTTATTCCTTTTTATTGAATGGCTCGAAGTGACGCTGCACGTCTGGCGACATCTTGGACGGACGGTGCGAAAGGAATTCGGACGAGACGTACTTTTAGCACTTTTATTCGGGTGCACCGCTTTTGAGCGCGAGATGGATGCCAAATGGCTTATGCGACTAGTCTTGTGGATTCGTTTGAGGTTTCCGGTGAGTCACGGTCGCATTCCGAAGGCGGATATATTTTACATTTAGATTTTTCGCTTGTGTGTGCGTGCGTATCAAGAGGCCGAAAGACACGAGGCATAAAGAAATTGCCAAATCCTTAAATTCAAACGTGGGGAGAGGCAGGTGAAGAGCGACGCTAGAAGAATCTGGGGAGACCTCCGAACGGAAATTGATGGAGATAGGTAAATTTTGCGTGTTTGTTTTCGCCCAAAGTTCCCTCGGGCTCAAGGTCAGTAATTCAGTTGGTTCGCGGAAATGTCTTTGGGAAAGAATTATTCGAGCAAGCAAATCGCAAAAAAAAACAATTTTTCGAGATGCGATTCTTCGATAAACAATCCTTAGAAAAACATCTCTTAAAATGTCGATATTATATAGAACAAGTGAAGTAATAATTTATTTGCATAAAAATTATCAACATATATATGATATTTACTAAATAATATTATGAGCAATGCAACGTAATTGGTATTATAATTCCTTTGTACAAAAATTCTTAACACGAACTTGATATTTATTAAGTAATATTATGAGCAATATAACGTAAGCCTTCTCGGACTATAGAGGTCGAAATCCTATGGCACGCAATGATATTTTTACATTGCACGACATAATTACAAAAAATGGGTACTTTAAAAATAATTTTAATTTCATTTCAATTTTATTTCGCAATGCAGTGATAAAGCATTATATTTAATAAATGAAAAGCTTTCTTATTACAAGAACTAAGCATTATTTTTTTGTCTCTCTTCTTCCTTCCAAAAAGGGGTGAAGGAAAAAATCCCTCACCCCTTTTTCCCCTCCAAAGATGGGTGTGAAAGTAAAGAGGACTTTGTGTCCAGCACTATAATAGATGGAATAAGGTGCTGCTAATTCTGGTTTGATCATAAAACAAAAATTGCAGTAATTGTAATGAGAAGAATTGTTATTTTGGATTAGAACTTTTTAGAATTAGCACTTTCTTTGAATCATAATAGCTTGTTACAATTGGAAAAGCTGTGGAAAATATTCGCAGAGAAAAATGTATAGCAAATTGCGTGGGTTGAATTCATACGTTAATTAAAATGTTGAAATTGACATGAATTGAGAATTGGAAATCGTTACAAGAAAATCCATAACTGAAATATTATCCTTCATAAGAATTCCAAGTTTGACTATAAAGTAAAAAAATCATTATAATCACATTTTATAAGTGTTATGGACAAAACAGATTCAAGGGTGAGACGCGCGGAGAGTCGCAGATTATTAATATTGATAAAGAGTGGCAACCAACGGAAAAACGTTACCGACTCCTGGTTTAGTACATTGTTTTATTCAACCGCAAAATAATCTCATAGGCATCATAAGGGATATTTAAGGGAAGTTTTTGTCGCTATGCAGTACTTACCGTGCGGCATATCGTACTTCCCAATTCCCTCCGGTACATCGAGCTCCGGATCCCATTGTCCTTCGTAGCGACTGTGAGTCCAAAATACCCTGGATTGAACGATTCTCTCGTTTGCTGACTGACCTTCGGCTGCCAACGACAATCTAGTCTTCTGTAGTGCGGGAATCCTAACTTGACCGGTTATTGAGTCTGGAATCGATATTATTTTATTTAAAAAATTTGCGCGTAAAATCTTAGCAATTTAATTTTAATATAGCATTATCACAATATCATGTGACATTAAGTTATCCTAATGGTCTGAGACGCTACTTCACCACATGTCCAGTTATACATTTTTCCTATCATTGTGTCTCAGTTTATTGAGCATCCATCTTGGAACTCAATTTTCAAGACATTTGGGGCGAAGTATCGCTGCTGAAGGCCGATTTTTAATTTTAATGCACTCAATAATGATAGACGCTAGACATTATTACTTCGATAATCTTGTAAGTAATGCGCAAGCATGTGGTTGCCGTACCCTGAATAAGGGTGAAACCTTGATACGACTCCTGCCACAAATTACAGCGTTTTCTTTGGTTTCACCTAATAAATGAAAAGGTGCAGAATTTCAAATCTCTCCCACAGTTTCTTATCTTGACTCTAGCGGCGATTTCAACGCATATTTATCCTCTTTTTTCATACTGCTCTATCCGATCTTGATTTATTAATGCTAACTGATTATGCAGGGATTAAGATCTTCACTATTTGACGTTCTCTTCATTTTGTAAGGCGGATCTTGATCATAAATATTTTCAACATACTCTTACCTATTTCCGTCAACATCCAAAAGTAAACCAGGTATTGATATTCCAAAGTTAAATTATCCGTGCTTAATTCATTTCATAGTTCGCGCTATGATTTGAAAAGGGCCTAGAAAAATTATCTTATCGTTCAGTTATTTCTTAGCTGTTCCAGGGGCAGGAAATTGATGTTGATTCGACGACAACATAGATCTCCTTGTCATGTTCATTTCAAAACCGAGATCGTCCGACATGAACTGTTCATTCGTGGTATTGTCCTTAAAATAATAACTCACCCGCCGTCGCATTCCTCTTCCTTCGAGCCCTTTCCACATTGTTCCGACTCCCTCGATTGAATTTCCGACCACGCCTCCGCATAAACGAACGTGTTATCGTATCACGACACGTCACGATACTGTTTGATCAGTATGTCACAGCATGCAACTTTGCATGTGTCATTCCTACCCCTCCGCCTCCATCCCTCCCCTACCTTCTCTCGTACCCTTCCCCGCTCCACTTCCCACACACATTCCCCCTTCTCTCTCGCTCTCACGCAGCCCAGGACAAATGAATTTCTGGCAACGCCCCTGCATACAGCAAACCTGTCGTTATCGTGCCCGCACAACATAAATGCGCGAATCGCCTGTGGACTTCTCTTTATGCTTTCCAAGGAGCGCGTCCTACGCGTTTTTCATCTGCACCCTTAATTTCTCATCGATTCCAACTTGTATTTTTTAACCGATGCGTGGCTGAACTTGTTTAATGGACTTGCCTCTGATCGTGCTTTCTTAAATTCTGAAGACGGGAAATATTTAGTAACTCGAAAAAAAAATACAATTAGGATCATGCAGATGAAGGAATATTTTAAACATTTTTCCTTTTTTTCAGTTTTGAAAATACGTATATATAATTTAAATTTAGCTGACATTTTTTTTGAACGACATGCTGATTCCCTCTGGCCTACGCGCAATGGGTATCTGAGAGGTAGTGCAATGAATAGCTGGTCAGTTTGAAAATATTAGGAAGAAATATAACTTCCCGATTGACATTGACATTTTGGCACCACGGGAAATATCATGTTCAAAATTTCGGCAAAGGCTGGTGAAATGAAGAATGTTTTACATTACATTAACATGAAAAGCAGATCGAATGAGATTTTTACAGTGTATCTCCAGCTAAAAAAAGACAAAACAGATAAAGCTTCGATGAATAGATATTTTGAATGCTGAGTGAGTTGATAAAAATAATTCGGTGGGAAACGCCGTTGTAAATTCCTCTTGGCGCCACCGGTGTTCATTTTTCTTATGAAACTGT
Source organism: Tanypteryx hageni (assembly GCA_028673005.1). Lineage (NCBI taxonomy): Eukaryota > Metazoa > Arthropoda > Insecta > Odonata > Petaluridae > Tanypteryx > Tanypteryx hageni. The sequence goes on from CM054117.1 coordinate 51,496,520, forward strand.
GTACTAGACAGACCGGTCAAGGAATGGACCGAACCACTTGTGGTAGAATTCGAAATTCGGAATGAAAGATGGAAGTAATCAAAGCTGGGAAAAGAAATTGTCTCCTTTCCAATACGAAAAATGTATTTTTTAAAATGATAGACGCTAATTTATGTATGTACATGATTGGCAGCAGTACAGTTTACACGGTAAAGAAATGTCTCCAAATCGGAGGTGAATTCATTTAAACCTACGAAATCAATTTGCGCGGCTCGAGAATCCATTATGAAAGGGAACCATGAAAATTAATACACATGCTTTCAAACTTGTTACTTAAAAATTATGGCAGAAAAATCTACTATAGTGAAATAATGAAACTAAAAAATATTTATTTATTTATATGATCCCTCAAAGCCTCTTAAGTAACTCCCGGTGTAAACTCCATTACGTCCCTCCTACTAAATATTTGGGCCGATTCTGCCATAAATAGAAGTAAAAGTAAAACAAGTCGCAACGTAATATTCTCTTAATAATACCAATATGCTAAAGAAGAACAAGATAAAAGTGAAAAGAGATAAAATTTGGCTTTTTTCATTTCAAACCAAATAATTCTCTCGTGTTAGATGCCTTAAAGATTTCATTGGTCAGAAATGAGCATAAACCACCCAAAATATTAACAGGCTCAATGAAAATCTATGTTCTTTCTTTATTTTTATTTCTTGAATTACTGTCACGTCATGTTTTTCGAATTCAAAAAGTGTCCCAACCCACGACAAAGGCGATATTTGGAAAGCGTATATCTCGAAGTCTTTAAAGAGTAAAATATGATTTCAGCTACAAGAATACCATTACATTTCGAAAGATGTAACCAAAGTAAAATTTAAAGTAATTGATTTTGTATGTTATGTCCGCCATCAGTTGCATACATAGTTTCCCAAAAAACGAGGCGATCAGAAAAGAACGAGTTTTTTTCCATCGACGTGTCACGTAAATGTGATTCAAATACCGTGTCACAAAAGTTCGTACGAATGTTGGAGAATGCGATTTCTCACATTCTTTCTCCCCTCCATTGTCAAAATTTCACGTTTTTGGCGAATTGGATTTTGTGCCAGTTAGCAACAGCGGTGCAGCGAGCCACCAAGCAGCAAAAATGGCACTTTAAGGAAACTTTCCTTTAACAAACGCCGTAAAGATGTTTTGTTGTATCTAGTGCAAATGTTTGATTGAAACAGTGACGTGTACAATCACGTCCAACTCACAAAAATATTCACTTGAAATATGGCAAAGATTTATGCTTCTTAAAACCAATCGGTTTGATAAAGTATTGACATTTAGTAGCAACAAGTAACGTTCTCATTTCACCGGTTTTACGTTACTTGAAAATTATAATTACATGTAAACAAAAATGCCACTAATACAATTTTTGAAATAACATTTAATTATGTGTAAAATATATAGAGAAAGTTACCGCATTCTATATGGTTGTAAAAATCTTTCTAATATTGCATTACTTTATAATTTTTAGAGTAGTTAAAGTTATTATATTAAGCATAAATGAACATTTCTTTGGGCACATTCTTTTGTATTATGGCTGTCTTAAATATAAGAAAATGCTTATCAATACATGTATCTAGAGAGGAGGATGATCAGAAATTATCCTTGCAAGATTCTAATGTAGAGATGATAGTCACAAATGTACAATCGAAAATGACCTCCTTACGATGATTAATTAGAAATATGCTGGACATCCATTCACCCAAGTTCATTTTGATATATATATGTACTCTACTGCATATAATATAAAAAAGCAAATACAAGCAAGCCGATAATAATATTACTCATGTTCTTAGTTTATAAATTAATTATTTTTGAAACCTCTTCTTGGGAGCTTACATCTTTCAATGAATGAAATAGCAAAAATTAACCAAAAGTGAAATTGGATAAGAGTTGATGAAGCGTTGAGAAATACCGTCTCAGGAATATGGTAACGCTATAGTAGACTTTTTCTATTGTAGATAGCAGATGACACGTTAGGGCGTGGAATTAAATTATTTCAGAAATAAATGATCAATAGCGTTCACATGGCTTATGGACGATAAGGAAATGGCATGAAGATAGATAATGAATATTAAAATATTTTATAGGTTTTTTGAGGAGTACCGCACGGATTCTTATAGAGACCTATGTTTTTCATTGCGAATTCATGCCTCTACCTTCGTTCGAATCGATATCCAAGCTCGAGGTATCCTCATCTTCATCCTCCGACCCGCTATCCCTCTGTTCCTCGAGCCATTCCTCATTCTTAGGTCCAACTACAGCTGAGAGAATCTTTCTCCACTTCCTATCCATTTTTTGTTTTCCCTTTGGATCTCTTATCCTCACCTTGTCCACCGAACCTTCCCTTGAATTTATGCTCTCGTTGCTCGAGGAGGCTGGGTCCCCCCTCTCCTTTCTGCTGCTCACCTCGCTCAGTTCCTCCATGAGTTCGGCACCGGGACACCAATAGGATAGAAACTGTCGAAACAAATCACGACCCATTTTTGGGTACTTCCGGCGACTTTCGCTTTCGTCTCTCGAGCTCTCGTAATCGGATGACCTCAAAGCTTTTTCAAGTTCGGCGATTTTCTCCAGGAAAATCCTCCTCTTTCCAAACTTTTCTAATTCGGCATCCGTTAAATCAGCCATTTTTCTATTCTAGGGTGAAAATTTTCCCCCTATATCGATCGGTTACAAGCTAGGAATTACGCGAGCAATTTTATCTCTCCGTTTTGTGATTGGCGACGGTTATGTTTACAGCATCGACAATGGCACGAGCGTCGTCATGAAAGTTGTTGAATTGAAAATTATTAAATAAACAGAACTTCCGAGTCGGTTATCTCTGATGGGCTTTATTTTGTGATTTTTGAAAGATATCCCGGAGATATTATGTGAGCAATATTGATAAAAAATAGGTGATTTATCTTTCTTGGATGTTCCAAAGCAGACCAAAATTAAACATACATTCTGCTGCGCTGTAAATATACGTAAATTACAACAATAAGCAAAGCATCCTCGTAATGGTATAGTTTTAGTAAAAACAAATAGCGAATAATGTTAATTCTTCAAAATGCTGTTTTGTTTGAATTTCATCTTAGAGTGAAAAATTAAATACGAGCTATCACTGGCTAATGTTAAAATGTAAGGCGAAGGAAAATCTCCGAAGCCACTCAATTTCCATTGGCTGGCTTCTGAGATTTTCCTTGGCCTTACATCCATTTTAGAGCTTTTACATCATTTTGGACTAAAATCAATTTAATCTACCAATGAATACGTGAAAAACAGCAGAATAATGGAAAATTTAACTTCGGTAATTCAAAATGAAATTGGATATGAAAGATAAGCAAAATCTATACTTGCATTTTTAATTAAGATTTAAAATTGCAATAAATTTCAAAAATTAACTGATATATACTACAGATGGAAAATAGACTGAAGAAAATTTCGAGTATTCTTTTTAAATAAATTAAAATAATAGTCATGAGCACTGAAAGATAAACGTAAGAACTCTGCTAACGCCTTTAGACAAATATAAAGAAAAATTAAAATGCCATCTGTTCAACCGAGTTCACCACTTTGTCCCGTTCTTCGTGACCTGCTTCATTTCTTCATAATTCTCATTACTCTTCAGGTCATATAGGTAATCTCTGAATTCTTTGGCTACCTCTTCCTCATTCTCCTTGCAATTTTCCTTTGAGCATATAAAACGTACAGTCTTTTCTAAAGAAACAGCCCGTTATTCTTCTCTCACTGTTACTTTTTCTTACGCCAATAAATGTTTTAATAATCCTTTCATTCATGGATAATCCATCTATCCATGGTTATTTTATCTTTTGGTAAGCTTTTGACACATCCGGTTCAATCTGTACCACCTATTCATCTTTTTCTATACACCCTTTGCTTCAAGTCAGCTAACATTCTTATCCTCTTCTTATGCCTTTCTTTCCATCCTCCCTTCCTTCTATGCATTCAACTTTGCCCTTCAAAATTTGACCTACCTATTTCTTCTGTCTTTCCCTTATTACTCTAATTAAGCTCCTTTCATCCTTAACTGTATTTAAGACTTCTACATTTGTTTTATTCTCAATCCAACTAATTTTCTACAGTTCACGCCATACTCACCATACCATCTGCAATGGCTCTAAATTTTATCACATATGTATTTTTGCATTGACCATGTCTCACACCCATATAAAAGTACGCTTCATATAAATGTTTTCACTAACTTTTTCAATATCATTCGTAATTATTGTCAGCAACTCTCGTTGCCTCATAAATGCCTCCCATACTCTTGCTTTACTTGATCTGGTCAATTTCGTACTTCTTCCAGTTTAACAGGGTACTACCTAAATATGTAAAATACTCCGCCTTCTCCAGCCTTCTCCCATCCACTGACCTGTGATTCATCGCCCTTGGTAATTTGCTTTAGTTTTCTTCTTATTATTTTTCGTTCCGAATTCCTTCGTATTTTCATCCAAGGAATTAATTAGGATTCAAAAATCTTTTTCCGAATTACTCACTAATGCTCCGTAATCTGCGAATCTGATTTGACTAAGTTACCTCCTGCTTTCATCCCTCATAGAGCATCATTATGCGATAATTCTTCATGCGGAATATTTATTTATATTGCAGACAGAAGAGAAAAAGTTTTTTTTTCCGAACCGAATAGATGAAACTTCAGAGCTAATAAATATTAAATGGAGAATTATCGAGCTCGTCTTATGGCTGAAAACTTTCCAAAACCCAAAATAAAAAGTGCTTCACCTCCAATTTCCATAGAAATATGAAAAACGATATGCGCATTTCTTTTAGAAAATACCATCGGTGAATACCAATGATGACGGAAGATCGGTATCCGAAACGCTCATATGGTTTTTCATAACCTTGTTACGGGTATTGTATATACCAGAATATTTATTTTTTATATGAATTAAAAATTCCTATTTTCAAAAATCATCACAGCGATCGGAATGTAGTTCCAAAACGCCTTTTTTCGCGTAAATTCAAACTCAAGAACGATCCTCTCTTTACAAAACTCGAAATCAAAATGTAAATTTTAAAGCATTCTATAGCACGTCGTCGTCCCGAAGCGACGAAACATAGCCATCCAGCGCGCTTGATTCACGAAAAAATAAAATAAAACGAATCTCCCCCTCTCTCTCCCGTGGAGCAACGAAAATTCGCAATTGACTGCTCCGTGAGATAGGAAATCCCTTACCGAAGCAATGAAAAAAACAGGCGAAATTGAGGGTATAGATGGGGTAGCTGAAGGGTTGGGGGGGGGGGAAGGGGAGGGAATAAAAGGGCTGCAAAAAAATGGGGACTGTCCGTCTTATTATCGGAATAATTGACTTCATCCTGCCAATACCCTCTCCCCCTCCTCCCCCCTCCTCCTCCCCTCCGCCCTCCATCTATCTCTCATTGCGCCACATCATTGCAATCGGCGGGCGAAATAAAAAAGAGAAGAGTTCGATGGACGCGGGAGAACGAGGACGAGCGGAAAATTGGGAAGGGCTTGGGAAAATAATGAGAATAAAAAAAAACAAATTAGAAAAACCCGCGCGCGCCCTCGTTCCATTGTGATTTTTAGCGCCCGGGCGTCGCATTCGGTGACTATGACGTACATGAGCAAAACGGACGGTCAGGGAAGATGGAAGAATCGCGTCCGAACCGATCGAAAACAAATGAATCGCGCGCCGCGGAAGGTGTATGTTTGCGATAAAATTCCGTCAGCCCTAACGACTCCATTTAGACCTTTATCGAGGAATGGATGGGTTTTATTCTGTTTTTTAACGTTATGAATCCTAAGGTTAAGAGTTTAGGTCCGCTATCACGGCTGCTGCCCTGAAACATTATTGATTCGATTGGACTGATAACAGATAACGACTTTTTGACCAAATAAATCCGACCAACATTTGTAATGATTCGTGATGTATAGTAATAAACTATTACAAATTAAAAATTTCAATTGGATTTTCGCTTGAGACGTGTGGTGAATATATTGCATGATTTCCTGTAAAAATACGCGATAAAAATGAATTCACTAAACTTACTCTAAAGCAAATATCTTCGACGTCGTCATTTGTTTTAACTTAATCGGTAAGTAGTAGTCTTTGATACTTTCTCTTTCTCGTGTATCTCTCCATAAGGAATAATGGAAATATTTTTTATTTTATTTTTTATTTTCGTGCCTATTTTCTTCATTAATCTGAGTTTTGCTTGAGAAAGCATAAGTGATTTTTTCATTATTCGTTTAGTGTGGAAAGACATTGACTCCGTTATTGCTTAACCATTTAAATTGCCTATACGCATTATTTTTATTTATATAACGAGAGCTTCTAAGCAAAGCTTTTATAGGTGCATTAATTAAAATATTTTGCAACCTTTACAAATTTTACGATGAATTAAAAATCGGCCAAAGAGATATATCAAAAGGCAAATATCAAACGAACAATTCAGGTAACATCTACTGACACAAAATCGTTCTTTTAACAACTCTCGCGTAAATACAAAATATCGAATCGCTGCGGTTATTTGCCTATTGTTTATTCTAATAAGGAAGCAACAATCGCTGAGGGCGGATACTTTGTATATAGTGAGCGTACGAAATCACAGCCATTTTTTTTAGAAGTAATCTACATAAATATTTTTAGAAACATTTTGTCGTCTTAAAAAAATGTCTGGATACCATCAATACACTCGTTACGAATTCTAGTACACCCATAATAAAAATTCCTTTAGAAGGTCACATGAGGCTATTTCCGCAAATGGAAGTAAAAGAAAGAAAAAAGAAAATAAGGATCCCCAAAACGAAAGAGATTTTTTAAAAAGAGACTGTTCAATTAACCCTCTTTCCACCCCAAATCCTACGTTAAAAATAAAAGTCTGCACACTAAATAATTCAGTCCCTCTGACAAAAGGAAAAGTGGACGGAAATATAGAAGAAAAAAGAAGGTACGAGAGAGAGAGAGAGAAAAAGAGATAGCGGAGCGCCTCCGAAATAAATAAAAAAACAGACGAGATTAACAAAGCGAAACGGGAAACAATAATAAAAACGGGCAGCTCCTTTTCGTCTCTCGATAAAATAAGACCACTCGCAGGAAGCTAGGTGCTCGAGAAATCTGAAGGAATAAAAAAACAAAAGGCATAAGCCGGCGAAAGGAAAGAGAAATTATGTGTCCGGCGGCGAGAGAGTGAAAGGTCGAAAGAGGCCCAGAAGAAAATCCTTCGCTTTTTTTCTAAAATAACAAAAAACAACATCTCAGGGCGGAGCGTTTGCAAAACGAAGGCGACGTAGCGAGCGCTCGGCGTTTTTGGCACGTAGAACTTAAAAAACGCAAGAGAGAGAATGAAAGAGAGAGGGAGAGAGACCACCAAAGCGACGGACAACACGACAGGGGAACGATATTTCCATGCCTTTGGCGATGAAATTTTCAGCACTCGCACGAATGTCAGTTGTTCAACAAAACCCTCTGCTACGGACATATGCACAGTTGCATAGAAAGAAGGAGAGAGGGGGGGCAAGGTAAATTAATAAACCCACGTGCTACTCGAGAGTTCAAGATTTTTGATATCTACATCCACATGGTACCCTGCAAGTCACCAAGAGTCCATAGTTTTCCTACGTTATCTTTTCTTATTATGTTCTCTTGTCGTCCTAGGGAAAAACGATCCTCTATATCGCTCGTTCTACAATCGATCTCGCGAATCTCATAATGATTCTATACAGAACATTGACAAACGTAGGTTAAGGTTCACATGCCACTTTATCCAGAATCGGAAACGATTTACTATGCCCTAGATGCGAACCTATTGTAAATACGGAAATAATTTCTTTATATTATCATTAGATTTTATCCTGGAAATAAAACAAACGAGATGGAAAAGTACTTCATAATCCGTAAATTGAATACACAGAGATTTCAAAGGCGTTCTTAATGGTAAGGATTGGAGGGATCTTGAATTTTTATCTCCGAAACTATGTTGCAATTACGTGGACCCACGGAATATATTGTGGTAAATGTTTACCTCTATCCGAATGCATTTTTTAATCTGCACCTCACAGATCATGTAAGAGTACGAGAGAGAAAAATATGGATTATTCATTATTGTTAGTCTATAGGACCGTCGTAGTGATCGATGTAAACAAAATATGCGATGTTATGCTTGGAATTTTCTCGAATTTTTATCTCCGAAGCTATGATTCGTAACTATGTTTATTCGCGGTGTTTTTATGGAAAATGTCGTCCTCTTTCCAAATAAACTTTTTAATCGATGCCTTACAGATTATATAAAAGCTGGGGAGAGAAAAATATGGCATTTCATTGTGGCTTGATGGATGCCTTTTAACGAGATACTAATATATGGCTATTTAAGTTCTTATATAGAGTGGAAGATCTAATTGACGGATGAAGTAAAAAATCACAATTGGGCGACAAATTTTAATTAGAATCACACGTACTTAATCTAATTAAGATCCGCCCAGCGCGTTTTAAGAGATGAAAGTTACGACAGACAGACGGACGGACGGATGGGCAGGCGGACGAGACCTTCTCGCTTCGCTGGTAAAGAACGCCTAAAAAGGTTGCTACAACAATAGCTCATGGATTAATAATTTTCTTCGCTGCTTTCAAACATTAATAACCAAATTTCACCGAAGATAACTTAAAATATTACTATAACCGATAATTTGAACTGAAAATTTAAAACGCGATGGATGTATCGTGAATAGAATAAATTAAGGTGTGTATAGTTAGTTATAAATCGTCAGTACCGAGTTCTACACAACGTTCTGTTCGCAGCCTCTTCATGTACTATGAACCTCACTTAAACGTTTTCTTACTCATGACCATTTTGCCTCCGATTATTCTTCAATCTGTTATTTATTCATACATTCTTCTCTTCCAAACCAGTCATTTTTCGTATTTGTCATATTACCATTCTTATATCTCGATTTTGTATTAAGTTAATGCAGGTAATATAAAGTAGAGATTAAGAATCCGTTTGCACTTAATTCGTAATTTCACTAACTATAAAAAATTAGAATAAGATGACAATAATTTATTGGGGCAATTTTCTCCAATATTTTGAACATTATTATGAGAGAGTATCACAGTTTTCTCCATTTGGAATTTTTTTAAGATTGATGAATCAAATTATTTTCTAGGGGAAGAAAATGCTGAAAACTTTTCAATAAATGTAAAATGGTTGAGTTTGTTGTTTTTATCGCAGTACCTTTTCTTCAAAGTTATCGTAATAGAGAAAGCTCTATGGAAGAGAAATAAAACAATAAAACTGACGGAATTAATGTTACCTTGGAGTTACAGTTGGAGATAAAGAAGGTTAAGACACGTGTGGCCGATTTTTTAACGAGATCAAGGAACGCTTTCGTGTTAAAAGCACACTAGCTGATTCTTCCACGAAAACCACGATCAAACTAAGAGATAAATGATAAATTACTCGATCCTTCGCGCCGACAATTACTACGACCATAAAACATTCATCACCTTGTTCGAGTTCTCGAGATCAAACGCGATCCACACTCGCAATTCGCGAGATTCACGCGTTTTAGCGCCCCAGCGAGTTCCCGAGGATCATTGGCCGGATTTGGACCGGAAGCCAATCTGAGGATTTGTTCACAAATTCGTCATACCTTCAATTATTCAACCAACCCCCCCCCCCCCCCCCCCCTCCCTTCCCTCGACCAAGCTCCGAGAGACCGAAACGATCAAAAGCTTTCGAGAGCCACCGATGAACAAGCATCACGCCCGAAGTGAAATCTACACATCTGTTCATCGAGTTCGCGGAACCATTTTCATCGTCGGAGAATTGGATTGTCACGAAATTCGCATTCTCCAAAATCGATTTCTGTAACCGGAGAAATATGCTCTACAAGGCGAGTCTCGCTTATTTGAAATATTAATGGAGAGCATTTTCTATTGCATTGGTTGTCAACCTTAAGAGACAAACAGATTTCCGCGGTACCTCAGCCTTAATGTAAGGTTTTTATATTATTACAAAATGGTATTACAAGCTTTGCACGAATTCATTTGTTGGTGCTACTCCATAACGAAATATTAGAGAAAATATTATTGCCCTATTGCCGATCAACACATGCTCATTTATTAACTAAACAAAGTTTTTCCCGGCATCGCAAAAACTCAGTTGCGGCACTCAATTTTGGAACCACTGCTCTATTGCTGCTTGCAAATTCCGATTAATCGGCGGCCTTTTACTGGTTTTTACTTTAAATATAGAAGGCCGGATACACGTCGAATCGTGACTCATAAAGATAATAATTTAGAGCCTATATCTTTTTAAAAGGAATGACAATATATTCTGGAATTACATGCGTAAAATAATACAATGCCAAATAAATGCCAAGGTAAGCTTCTATGCTAATGAAAATTGTATAATAATTAACGTGGTAAAAGTAATTATTTTTACTCGAGCAAATGAATTTATTTGTCATTTTATTTTTAATGGAAAATGATAGCGACTGATCAAAACTTAAACATAAAAACAATTTTAACATCGAAACAGTTTATCGATGCATACATATCGATCGACAACTTCGAGTTCTGAATAGCTTACGACTATGAACCACTTTAGCTACAGGCGATTGCAGAATATGGTCCTCCTTTGCAACGTAGCGTGAAAAAGAGCGCAAAAAATTGACCTTCTGGGCTGTCGATTAAAAATACAAGAGGTTTGAGGAAACATACCCGTTGAAAAATTTCGTCCAAACCGTTGGAAACGGAAATTGTTTTTATTGAATTTTTAATTCTCTCTCTCTTTTCGATTAAATAGTTTATATATTCACTACCCCCAGCATTCTTTTCAGATGAACAGTGGTGTCGAGGTCAGGTTGTCGGCTAACTGCGCATTTTGTAGGGAATTTTAACGGTGACGTTTTATCAATCTGGGGCTTGAAAAATCTACCCGCTTTGTGTTGTAAGGATGGGAAAGCACATATATTTCCGTTATGAGGTAAATAAGGTGCAGTTTATTTTACTGGTGTAGGCTATGAATTTCGCATCTCATCCAATCTGATTAAGTTAAAGAATGAATGTACAGACGAAGCGTAAAAATCTCTAAACAAATAGTAAAGACAAACATTTCGACATATCGAAACTTAAAGTTATCGAGACCACCTTAACGACTAAAATGCATTTAAAATTTAATTCAATAAATGACGTCTTTGAATAAAATTGAGATAGATTAAAGGACAACAATAAGAAGTGTCTTGCCGTAGTTAATTTTTATGAAAATGAAAGGAAGATAATTCCACCAATAGAAAATAATGCGGATTAAATAATTAAACACATGAAAATGGGAATATTCAGTGAGGATATACAAATTAATATACGGATCCCTACCGTATGTTTCTAACCTAGGAAATGAAAGGAAAGGAAATCAAATGGTATCTAATAATAATCTAAAACACCAGGAATGTTATGACAAAGGGCAAAAGGGAAATGATTTATACGAGACTGAAGAGAGGTGAGGAAAAATACTTACTACTAGGGATAAGTTAGTCAGGAATTGATAGATTTAACCCGTAGCTAACAGAAAAATATCTATCACTTACGCAGTCCACTCTCACATGTCCACGGTTAAGATCACATGCTAGAAAGAACCAATTATTAAAAGGAATCGCTAGAAATAAACGCTTTAGAAAGTCAGGATAAAGACAAAACTTGAATGAATGACCGATAACGCCTTGACGATTGTTCGAGCACGGCTTAAAATAAAAGGCGCCTGGGTGAGGAACAATGGCATCGTCGCACGCAAACGACGAACAAAGAAAATAAAAATAAAACAACACGCCTGCGGTCTCAGCGGGACACAAACCGGGGGAACCCGCGGGCATTAAAGACACTCGCATAAACACATTTCCCTGTCTTTACCAATAAGGAAAAGAAGCGAGAAAAGGAAAAGTTGGAGGAAAAAGAATCGAAAAACAAGTTAGAGGAGAAAAACGACGAGGAAAAAAAACACAAAAGCAAACAAGTCTGAACGGGAGCCATCACGATTCGGAGATGTATAATGAAAAGTGAGGGAGACTGAAAAATAGCCTCGGAGATAGAAGAGAATGGAGAGAAGGGGAGAAAGAGATAGATAGATGGATGGATAGATAGATAAGCGTCCTTATTCGAACGAAATTTGGACCATAAGGTCCATTCTTACGTTTAACACGTCAATATCATGAATATTACAAAAATGTATTGCAATAAACAGTATATAAAAGTATGCAAACTATGAAAGGGTATAAGTGAAAACAGATTTAAGTTTTTGGGGAAAACCTAGATAAAACAGGTTTGTTCTTAATAGTAAGACCCACGCAGGAAAACACCCACTGAGAAGGGGGCGTGAAAAACCTGCGAAAACCCTACCTAGCATATGTATCACAATGGAAAACTACAATAAGATATAAGAAACCGTAAGTACAGTAGGAAAGATCGTAAATACAATTACGTAGTAAACCGTCATAAATATACATATAAAGACATTTAAGTAACATACACATAAAATATAAGAATAAGAGAGATAAATGGAAGGAGAGATGAAGCGAGATGGACAGAGAGGAAAATATATGAAGATAGGGATACAGCGAGATAAAGAAGGAGAGAAAAGGAGGGAGAGGAAACATGTAGAGAGGGAGGGAGAGATGGAGGCAGAGAAAAATGAGAGAGGATAAAATAAGAAGCACAAACTGTTATAAACATTGCATTGCAGTGTGCTCAGAAAGAGAGGGAGAAAAGAGAACAAAAGGAGATAGAGGTTACAAGAGGACTTGGAATGACTCCGGGAAAGGAGAAAGAGAGAAGAGAGAGGGAGAGAGAAGCGGAGAAAGGAATACTTGGTTTGAGTTGGGTAGCATGTTAAATGCACGACTAGCGCGGACTAACCCGAGGAAGGAAGGGGTTGAGGAAAAAGATGGAGTAGAGAGAGAGAGAATGCCACGGCGGGGAGCATATAGACAAAGATAAAGACAGACTGGGGTGAGGGAAAGAAAGGGAGCGAGAGGTATATTTTCCAAAGAGTCAGCGAAAATGCGCATCCCCCCCGCTGAATATGAGAGCGACTGGAAAAGATTTGCGGTGTCGATAGCCAAGTTCTTCCTCTTCCCTTTCCCTCCCCGTTTCCCGTGTGCTCGCATGACGGTCGCAGAGAGTAAATAAGTTAACGGTATAGAGTGCAGGTAAAGAGAGAGAGAGAGAGAGAGAGATGTAGAGAATAGGTCGAAAGGGTTTCTTTCCCTTCAAGTCGTCTGGTGTCTCGTGGGCGCCTCCTACTCCGCCTCCTCCCATGCGCATATCCCATAAGGTCAGGGCGCACACACACGCGGGCATACACACACATACCCACGCACGAAAAAAATGTGCGCAAGCACACGCAGTCTTTACTGTATGCTCCGGGACGCGAACCTCTTTCTTTCTTTTTTTCGAGTGAGGGAGAAAGGGAGAGAAAAAAAGGGTTAGAGGAGGGAGAGAGAGGTCGCATGAACGGTGGGCAAAAGGAAGAGGTGTGTGTGTGTGAGAGAGAGAGAGACAGAGAGATAGTAGGAGGGAAAAAGAGAATAAAAGGAGATTGGCATTGGTCGTGGGAATTGAGAGAAAACGAAGCACGGTTGTCTCTCGTGTGTGTGCTTGGGTGTGTGTGTGCTTGCGTGTGCATGCGAATGTGTGGGAAGGGTGAATTTACGGGAATTTCCTCCCTCTCTCAACCTCCCATTTGCGATCCCTTTTGTCCGTTTTGTCGTTTCCTTCGCTCTTCTTTTTTTTCAAACGCGTCGAAGCTGTGTTTTTTTAAAATACATTTTTCGAAATGCGCTCGAAACGTCGAGAGGGGCGGAGGGAGTTAAAAGGAAGAGGGAAGTGGTAAACGTGACGAACTCTTTTAAACTCTTTTCTAACTTTTTGACGCGTTTTTTTTCGTTCGTGTAAAGTTCGAAGAACTCGTTTTTCTTTATTCGTCCTCGGTTTATTTTTTAACAGATCGAGGCGAGGACGCGTTGTCCGCGCTTCCTCGGATTTACACGAAAGGGGACGTAACTTCCGTTCCTCGAAGTTGCGGAACGCGGTTCCGCGTTTCGATTTCGGATGAGTTGGAGCGTTTCCTGGTGGTGATCAGCAGATACGTCCTTCTTTCGGGAAGTAACTGACTGATTAAGTTGGTTAATTTTTGATCGGAATCGATCGGAAATTCTGGGAGATGACCTGGTTTCCACGGAACGGATACGGAAAGCGACAATTTAATGAGAATTTTTTTACGGGAAGAATGTTCGGCAATTGTTAGCTTAGGCGCGACTCTTGAATTGCTGAATAATTGAAATTCTGAAAGAGGGATATTATGCGAGACGTATATTTATATGCTAGTTTTTATCTAAAAAGGTTGCCGGATGAGTTTCTTTGAAATGTCTACTTCGCTAATTAACTTTCTTCGAAAAAGCTATTGATTTAAAAATATTACTTTTTATTCATTTAAGTTCTCCGGTAAGTGTTTTAATTCTGTGGCATAATCTAAGTTAATAACCAATTGAAATATTTTTTTCGCGATATAATTTAAATACTTTCTTCGTAAAATTTGCAACAGCAATTCACTATTCCTACCGAATAGCATAATTTGGAACGGTACAAAGAATTTTAAAATTGCCCATATTAGAGAAATTTTGGAAAACAGATTTTTTGGCTAATTTTGAGCTGTAATAATTACATTTTAGCATGAAACAAACGATCTATGAAAAAAAACTATTGCTCTCTCCATTCACCTTATTGATACAGCTTACATTTATAAGCTCAAGTTTTTCTTAGGTGTGATCGCTTTTGGCTATTTTTACGTACCGACGATTTCACAAATTAAAAAAATCCCGAATCATTAAGGGGAAAATTTTTATAACCTAAGTTCGATCTTTTTACTTTAATGCCATACTTTTTTCTATGCATAAATAGACCGTCGAACCAAATATTTTTGTGATATGCGAGGTAGTTTTCAGGGCAGGAAATTTTTCCCTCGCCTTTCTAGCTTCTACATTGGTACGAATGTGTGGAAAAAACAATTTAAAAAATCGATCAAAAAAACTGAATTGGAGTTTTCGGCGGGAAGATTCCAAGACCTATTAAAAACATTCTGACTGCCTGTGAGAACGTAACAATTTTCGGTGGAATTAAAGCGCCTGCTATTGTTTCATTAAAAGTCCCTTGTTGGGTACGGCGTGTTTTTTTGTACTAATTTTGGAGTGCGGCATCTGGATAACGAAATCTCGGAACCGCTTCGTTTTCCGCTAACAAATATGGTCCTGTCGATAGGAGTTCGAAATTTCAGTTGCGAGTCAAAACCAGCCCAGTGTCAAGAAATGAACGATATTGTTTCTTTCTTTAGAGTTTTATATGCATTATTTTCCTTCCTAAGTATTATTTGATATGCGAGTCATAGTTTACCGTTATATTATATATTTCAGCTGAACAAAAAATTCTGCGCGTGTCTTGACTGATTCTGGACCAATATCGCGCAAATAAAGATAAATTAAATATACAATTACGACAGATTTTTCACGGATTTTATATTTCCGGCAATAAGATATTTCAGTGATGATAATAGAATCTCGGGATGTTATCTTGTCGTGCGCAATCTCCACTATTTTATCCATTGCTATCGCCAGTGCCTCGCACTCGCAACTCAGGAAATTAATAGTAGTCCTTTTGTGGTTGCAATTTGTCCCTGTGTGTTATCTAATCTTTTTGCATACGTTTCATCTTTTACATAAGTATTTATTATTTTGTATTGACCCTGCCATCAGGCCTAGAACCCAATTGCGTTTTACATTTTTAACAATAATAACAATATGGATTTTGCATTATACGGATACGAGACGTGAACGATGAAAAAATAAGATGAGAGTAGATTAGAGGCATTCGAAATATTGATACGGCGTAGACTAGAGAACATCAATGCGACAGAGAGAAGAACAAATGAGGAAGTTATGAATATAGTAGGGGAAGAGAGGACCTTAATTAGAGTGACAAGGGAAGGAGAGATGTAATGCGTAGGCCAAATTTTGAAGAAAACGGTAAATTGAAAGAAGTCACAGAAGGAAGAATGTTAGGAAAGAGGTA
This sequence comes from Tanypteryx hageni, assembly GCA_028673005.1. NCBI lineage: Eukaryota > Metazoa > Arthropoda > Insecta > Odonata > Petaluridae > Tanypteryx > Tanypteryx hageni. The sequence continues at coordinate 51,512,653 of CM054117.1, forward strand.
AAGATGTAGGAAGAGGAAAGGCATATTAGTAGATGACTTCAAAGAAGGAATTGGGTATGGGAACTTGATGAGAAAGGCGTTGGATAGCACAGATTGAGTTGGGTGCGCCTAAAATCTACCAGAAGATAAAATTACAATTAATGGATGAATAAATTGTTAGTGTGCCTAATGTCATAAAATCCAAACCTGTCAAGAAAAATGGAGACCTTTTTGATGCACAATACAAATAATTCTTTTATGGCTTTAATTGTCTCTGTTTTCATCGTGATTTCATTATTTATTAGCATTCCGCTTAATTATAAATAAAACCAGGTTAAATATTTTTATTTAGTTTTTTGGTAAAAGCAAACTTATCTTCTTTCTGACTGAGTCATTCGCGTAACTTTAATACGGAGATAAATAAATAAGAAGAATAGCATCTATACGATATAAATTCTATCTTTATTAAACTGAGAAAGCAATATTACGGTAGATTAAATTTTAATTAAATATCTGTTAGACTTTCAAAATAATGAAAATAAAATTCTTAATTTCCATTCTGAGTACAATTGAAATCAAGCTCTCTTTATAAACTAACGCCTTCTTTAACTATACTTTCATTTTGCTGTTAAATATTCAATATAGCGATCAATATTTTCTGTAATCGCAATGGAGGCCAGTTAATCGCAGGGCCTGATTATGGAAGAAAGAAATTGACAGAGGATACGCTTCAGCTATTTCTGCGATAAATATTCTCAAGATATGTCGAAACATAGGCCAAGTTACATCATCGCATGCTTCGTTGATAATCGAAAAAGATTATTTACCTAAAAAAACTCTCTTGAAAACCTAAGCGATCGTTACTAAACTTTACTATGGACTTGATTAATACCTTTCCATTTATTATACTCTTATTCAAATATTAAATCTACAAAATCAACGCCCTAGACCAAAATAATTTCTTGGCAACAGGAGTTTCCCTTTGTCTCACAACCCTGCATGTGAGACGCTAACCTTAATTTCCGACGAATAATATGACTCATTCATTTTTGCCATTTTGTTGTCGCGACCCATATATGCTGTATATTTTTCATTAGTAAACGAACGATAACGAAGTGGCCATTAAAGCAAAGGGAAAACGGTACGAAAAAAGAGGCTACAACGAAACCAAAATAAAACACTCCAAGAACTCGGCAAGCAATATTTCTCTAAGGCACCCCTGCCATGCTAATATATAAACACTGCCCCCAATTCGTCATCTGTCTCGCTGGCTCGATTTGGAATTCATGGCGTCATCGCTCCACATACATATGCATTTACGTTCTAACTCGCAATCACAAGCTACTTCTCTCTGTAAATACTCGTTAAATGATGGTAATTCCAAACTGTTCCCAATCCTACTTTTCTAAAAATTTTGGTTATCTATCCCTGAGTACGTATAACGCGAGAAAATTCATCTTAAATGAGATAGGTAGTGAATATCGAATTATTCTGTTAAAAATTTTCCGGTATTTTTTTTGTACGTATATTGTATACAAAACTCGTCTATATGAGACTTTAGAGTGTAAGTGGTAATTCTACTAACTATGCTGATGAAAACTTGGCGACGTCATTGACACGTCTTACGAGCAAGGGAATTCACTTTTTTCTTACGAGTAGCGTGTGATACTGATGGTGACTTTAGACTCCATTTAACAAAACAAATTAATATTAATTTTGTACTCTTACGATCTCTTGCAATTTTCCTTTTTTATCACAATTCTAACCAAAACACCGAATATTAGTCTTACATATTAAATTTGTGAACCAGAATAACATAGAAATAGGCATCATATTTCGGTAATGTGAGGGTTAGAAATTGGCTAGAACCGCGTAACCTGGCGCGCAAATAATTTCAAACGTCTTATCTCTTGGTATTTATCTAATATTTGTCATGTCTCAACTCGTATTTGTATAAATTCGATAGCAACTCGGTCGATGATTTTTCAGAATTTGTTATCCATCACGCACGGTCGCGATTCCGTTAAGAATCACGCGCACCATTGTACACGGCTTGCGATTCGCGATGCTCGTTTGGATTTCTCCAATTCTTAATCGATTCGTCATAAGTTTAATTTTTACGTTCGGATGATTTTTTTATGAATTCACTCGCAAATAAAGACTTACGTAACTTATTCAACCTAATTTACGACGTTTTCCGTTATGAGTGCAGAAAATTGGGGGTGTCGTCTTGAAAGCGCTAGCTTGCAAAACTTTTCTTGTATTTTTCCTGCAATATTTTAGACTGTATAAATCAGTGGTGCAAAAACTTTTCGGCTCGAGGATCAAATAGACCACTTCCTCACTCATCGCGGGATAAACGCAACCGAAAATACAGCTCAGAAAACTAAAGGGTTAGAGTTAAAGTTCAGTATTAACTTATTCGTTTTAAATTGATCATTTATGTGAACAGAGGGGACAAGGCAAAATATATAGTTTTTGTAACTTGCTGTTTACATTTTACATTACATTGTGTCCTGTACTTGTTAAACCAGCGAGTCGTAGTTTGGGCACTACTGGTCTAAATCCAAAATCAATCAAAGTCCGCAAAAATATATGGGTTTCCTAATCTGCATGCAAAGGAGGCTGTTCGTCTGCTGCTACATTTTCGGTTAGTTTCTAGTTATAGATAGTCAGTGCACCCACAATATCCCGGTCACAGACAGACACACACAGACACACACAGGCGCACACACAGACACACACACACCCGCAGACAATATCGAAAAATTATTTCAAACGTGTTCAGGGGACCTTAAAACATATTTCCGTTGATATCTCGAATTCGATTTTTTCATGAAAATAATACTTTCTCTATACTTCGTATATGGAGAAAGAAAAAATTCGGGCGCCTTCTCTCTAGTACTAAAGCATTCAAAGCACGCTTTCGTTACGCATATAGTATAAGGACGATAATACAATCTTGGGTTTTAACAATGACACGGTCGGCAAGGCAACATTTTGTTAAAAGACTGAATTTTTTTTTTTTTAAAGAAAAAGCCAGCAAGTGGATAAAAGAGATTTTAAAGTCTTCTCTTATGAGGATTTTTGTATAGCGTTCCGGCGGATGGACCAACGTACCAACGAACGGATAGATTAAGGATATTATGTATATAATGTCAAAAAATAAAATATTAATGGCTTAGTATGTCTACGAACTGAAATACCAGTAGTGATGCCTATGAAATATAGAATTTTTGATTCACCGATTAATTTCCTCATCAATTTTAATTAATAATACAATGGACTATTACTTAAAACATATCTTACTCGAATATTTGTAATATAATCCTTATGCTCACGTAATACCTTCGTCGTAAATTACCCATTTCTTTTCACTTACAAACGTTGTGTTATACGTAAAGAAAATAGACGTATTTACGTTCATTTCTTCGTCGTGGATGATCTATTTCCCTTCATTTTCCAAATGTTGCGTGCGCACGAAAAAATTAAACTATCCAGTAGTAGCCGCAAAAACTTTTGCGAAGTCAGTCAGAAACCTGCATGTTTAACCTAGCAGCCACATATAGTTCGAAGATTGATTTATTTTGCAACTACTTCCGACTCGTCTGCAAAAATGAGGTTTATTTAATTACGAAGTGAAACGAAATGATGGTGGCTGCAACAACAATTTAACTCAATGAATTATAAAGAACATAAACCGCGTTACAATCTCGTGCATTCCGTCAGCCAAACCGACTTCTTACGTCGGAGTTTAACGTGGAATATACGGAGAATCCTACCAAGTAGCAAGATAAAACTGCAAGTGTTTTTCTTTAATTTTTTAACGCAGATATCTCGATTGCTTTTCCCTTGTCACTTTAGGAATTTCCGTTACGTATCAATTATTATCGATTCTAAATTCGTAAATCCACTCGTACTTCTACTATTAGAACTAATTACGCTGCGAGTTTGCTTCAGCCCTCCCCAAACAACTCCTCACTTGGACAAAAAAACAATTCAATGGGCCTGCTTACGCTATCATCACGATGCAAGAATGACTGTTAAATAACAATGGCGAATTATAATAGTACGTTCAAACGATCGCCCAAGACGCGGAATAATCTCTGTTAACTCCGGTCTATACGCAAGAATACGTCGTATTTTATACAATAATAAACCCTGAAGGCTGAGGTGGCGTCACGACAGGGATAGATACATAGTCACCGACCGACGTAAAATTCACGCACATATGAAGTTAAAATTCAGTCTGCCGCGTAAGCGACGCCGCTCAAATTGTTGGAATACTTTTGGAAATGACTGTACATGCAGAAATAGAGATAAGGGAGAGGGGGAGAAGGGATTATGTAGCTAAAATCTCTAGGCTGGGTCTAAATACAAAAAATAAATAAATAAACAAACGGTAAATAAATTTTGCCGTTATCCTGTCCTCCCGATTGATCTGAACCAAAGCCGGAGCGAAAAAAATTTACGTTCCTCGCGGTAAATCCTTTAAAAGCCTTCGAAAAAGTATTTTTTCGAGTTCTTTCATCCTTTAAGGCTCCGCTCTTTGCGTTCCCTTTTACGTTTCGATGTGAAGCGACCTGAGGAGAGAGAGAGAAAAAATAAGATAATCTCTCCTTGATGAAGCAGAACCGTGAAGAAGGAAAGGAATATGCCACGCTTCGAATGCGTGCTGCAGAAAATGACAGCAGTTTATGGCAAACCTCTCTCTCTCTCTCTCTCTCTCTCTCTCTCTCTCTCTTTCCCTCCCTCTCGCGTCGGTTGGGGATGGCCCTGGCGAAAAGGCACGTAATAGCGGAAGGCGAGCCATGTGTGACAAAAGGTTAAGAAGTATAAGGAACGGAAGGGGGCCGTGGCGAATCTCTTCCATTCTCTGTCTTACGGTACATCTCTCCATTATATGCGACAAGCTGGACTGTCCGTGAAAAATAAAAGGTCAGTCAGGAGAGACAGAGAGAGAGAGAGAAAGGTAGGACGCTTACCTTTTGTTCCTTTTTGCTTTTGTCCCTTTTTAAAAGGATCCATTAACACGCAAAAAACAAAAGGCGACTCCAAAGACGGTTGCACTTTTCTCCACGTCCCCCGAGCTCTTTGCCATGGTGACTCGTGAAAAATAAGGCGCACGTCGTTTGCTTGCGTTTCTTCTGTTCTTTTTCGGCGTCCTGGTAAGGCTTAAATTTTGAGCTTCGCTACCTAAAAGGAGAGAAAGGAATCGTTTGTTATAAAAGAAACCTTTATGTTAGAAGACCCAAAGCATAAGCGTTCTGTGTTCAGAAGCAGTCCTCTTCTGAGACAGAGCTGGTATTCAGTACGTGTATTACCGCCGTCGTGAGGTTCTTGGTTCATTCTTCCCTGGCGTAAAGACCTTCATTCCATCTCCTCGCAACAAATTTATTCAACTAATACAGGTCTCTACAAACTATGGCCCGCGGGCCAAATTTGGCTCGCGATCCTATTTAATGTAGCCCTCGAGCCTGTAATAAGTCCTTGCCATTTTTAGGCTGGTTTCCAAAGGAAACAGCCTTATAGGAAATGGTCCTGTCTGGGTGTGTGTGTGTGTGTTTCCTACTAACAACTTTTGCACCAAAGAACCGATTTTAATGAAACTTGGTATGAGGCTCGTGCTCCGGGTTACATTTTATTTGGCGAAGATTGATGTCCCGGATTCGATTCCAGGAACGTTTTTTCCCTATTTGTTTTACATAGGAAATCTCAAATACATCGTGCAGAGATGATTTCTTTAATACATTAAAATTTAGTATTATATTATCGTAATAGTCGGCGAACCAATTGCCAGGTTTTTTTTTGTTGACTGGCCAGCCAATCAGAGACCGGGACGTTATTGTTTATATACCTTGGTTACATTATATGTTTACCTAAATATATTTTATTACTGTAATGCACCTTTCCAGAACTTTTATTGCAGCATCAACTATAAACAAACTATTATTGTTGTTCGTAGCAAGGGTATAAACAAAGTACGTTTTATTTATTTCGGGCACATACGTACCGGAAGCATTTCTATTAATACGAAAGATTATCTACATTACTATTCGTAAGAACGTCTATATCACCTATGTATTTTTTCTTAATTTTTCTTTTGTATCTTCCTTAATGTTTCATTTTCGTAATACCCGTTCGTTAGTAATTCAACTCTTCTGGCATTTCCCGTTGGAACTGAGTGCTCATCAAAATGGCATATAAATAGTATCTCTTTAGATTAGATGCTAACCAATGGAGATTGGTGTATGACTTTTCATATTTGCATTTTAAAATTCATTAGAATAGAGATAGCTTGAATAGAATAGAACGAACTCGGAATTTTAAAAATTCCACAGCCCCTCCATATAGTTCAAAAATATGTTTTAAACACTAACATTTTACGTTTGTTGAGGAGATATTATGGACTAACAATAGGTTAAGACGAGTTTCTCTTTAATTTATTTAATGGTAAGTAATTAATACTTTCCTAAAAAACTTAATAAATTGTTTTGCTGATTTTTAATTACACAGTTTTTGGTCATCTGTAAAATTAAAGTGTTTGAAAATTCAAATCGAAATTATTTCTCGACAGGAAAGACAGCTAATGATAAGATACTGACAGATAATGTTGTTTAGCGAGAAATCCTTTCCGTGATTTAGGATTTCAAAGGTTTTGGTGGTATTACTATTATAAAATTTGAAAGCTAATGACTAACAATAATATTTTTTGTTATAAATGACCAAATTAAAACTGTTTTACATGCAAAGCATGTAACAGGATCTCTATTATTTTAGAATTGTGATATCGGAGCAAATTTTGCACTGTTCTAAGCGGAAAAGAATTTAGATTCCGAGTCCTATCACCGACTTTTGATAATTGATGGTATTTTCTTGAATTTCTACTCATACATAGCGTTTTAAATCGCATTTTATCGGATTGTTGCTATGGAGACGATTATTACCGAACTAGGATTGAGCATAGACGAGTGAACAAATGGGGTATTTGCCTTTCCGCTCGACAGCTCTTCAGCAATGGACAGTTGATTCAGACATATTAGAGTATAAACAGTAACATTTATTAAATTCGTTTATTTAAAAAATATATTACAACATATAATGTCAGAAAGAGTTTTTTTACATTGTTTTTAGTATTTTTACTTTCTCCATATAGTATAGGGGGAAAAATCGACTTCGAGATTTCAACGGAAATACACGTCTTGAGGTCCTCTGAACACGTTTTGACCATTTTCTCGATGATGTCTGTGTGTGTGTGATAGCTCAAAACTATTAATTAGGTCAACGCGAAATTTTATATTTAACATTTTCATAAAAGTCAGAAGAACTGATTAGTTTTTGGTAAAAATCGGTCAACCGGATGTGGGTGTTTACTCTTGTCACTTATCCGTTATTTTTTAATATTTGCCTTAATATTTTATAAATGTAAAAATGCATTGCAATAAAATTTGTAGGAAATTAAATTTTCTATAACCTTTGTTTGAAATATTTTTTCCCATATAATGCATTTTTTAAGAGATACATATCTTATATTTTTAACTGCCATCACCACGCCACCTACCCGACGACCATTGTTAACAATTGACGCGTAGTTACGTCTTAGTAACGCTCCTTTTTCTTTTCTTAATTGTTGGAGCTTTGTGGCTATATCCCATATCAGAAGGCTATGGTTTGAGTTTATTTCTGTTCTTTGTAAAGTCTAAAATTTTCTCGGTCTCTTAAAATATTTATTATTACGTAACCTAATAAAGGGGAAATACTCCTTTAGCCAAACAATTAGAGGGTTACAGCACCCAATGCATTTCGCCCACAAGGTGGGCATCGTCAGGGGTAAAACCTGTTTCAACATTGACTGGAAGCCAACTGCCAGGTTTGAAACGGAAAGTATTAAGAAGACGACCGAGAAACAAGTGAAACGCGGAAAGATTTTTCGGCGTGTGTGTCGTTTAAATCTGTCAATTTGTATAGGGTCCTGTTGAAATCTGTGTCTGTGTTCATAAGTGTATCGCGGTTTTTGTAAATGTGAAGGTTTTCTAACGAGTTTAGTGAGTTATTGGCTGAAGTTATCAATGTTAAATCGTTTACGTGTATACTATGACCTGTTTCAAAGATGTGGTTGGCAACGCTTGATTTTTCAAAACGATTATATTTATAGTGAGCCATGTGTTCCTTGAAGCGTGTTATTAGTTTCCTTCTTGTTTGTCCTATGTACTTTTTGTCGCAGTGTGAGCATTGTATTTTATAAATACCGGACTTGTTCAAGGATTCTGTTCTGTCTTTTGTACTGCCCAGTAAATTTTTCAAATTATAAGGATTTGTATATGTTATGGTATAATTCTTATGTTTAAAAATATAATACTATAAATATAATCGTTTTGAAAAATCAAGCGTTGCCAACCACATCTTTGAAACAGGTCATAGTATACACGTAAACGATTTAACATTGATAACTTCAGCCAATAACTCACTAAACTCGTTAGAAAACCTTTACATTTACAAAAACCGCGATACACTTATGAACACGGACACAGATTTCAACAAGACAAATTGACAGATTTAAACGACACACACGCCGAAAAATCTTTCCGCGTTTCACTTGTTTCTCGGTCGTCTTCTTAATACTTTCCGTTTTAAACCTGGCAGTTGGCTTCCAGTCACTGTTGAAACAGGTTTTTCCCCTGACGATGCACACCTTGTGGGCGAAATGCATTGGGTGCTGTAACCCAGTAATTGTTTGGCTAAAGGAGTATTTCACCTTTATTAATCTTAGCCAAAGTTATTGAGCTATTATCAATTATTACGTAACCTATTTGGAGTTTTTAGAAATATTACAGATATGGAGAAAGTCATGTGGTGACCACATCAGAATTTTAACATGATAATGGTTTGTTTTCCAATTTTTCTCTATTATTGATAAACTATGAACTACAAGTGGTATTTATGGTATGAGAATTTCTTGGAATGACTAACACATACTGAAAAGTTTCCTGTCAATATATATAATTTGGGACATCAACTTTGGGAAACCAGCCTGCATTTGTCCTGGTTTGGGCTTCTTGTTTACTAAATATAACAATCAACCAATGTTGGAAAACTTTATGCGTAACGTAACAAAATAATTTTTGAATAACGTATCGAAAAACGTTAAAGAGATTTTTAAAAATAACGGTAACTAAAAACGTCACGAAAACGAAAAAAATGTCATTTCGTTATGTTTACGCTTCTGCTGTGTGACATGCCAAAAAAATTCCCGGAAAAATCGTAATTCGCCTAATTCACTAAACCGCCTTTTAATAAGAAAATAACCTACATTTGTACATTGTGCGCCTATATTTTCAGAAAGTTTTTCATGTTGATACTTTGGCCAGCGAGCATAAAATTTATTGACCAAGTGGCCCATTTGTAAAAACGCTTGGAGACCCCCGTTTTAATGCATCCAAAATTCGTATTCTCCTGCTATCTCTTATGCTATTTCGTAGCATCTTCCATTTCATAACTTCCACAAATAATCAGTTGGCTATGAAAATGCGATTCAGACGCTTTTTCAGTCTCATACCGTTCACTCCGGTTAAACTTCTATGTACCAGAAATATCCGTGATGATGATGACGATACTCCTGTTAAATTCGAGATATGACCATTAAATTTTATTTGTGAATCGGATGATGTTGAAATACAATTTTTGTTTAATGAAGACAACGCATCAATTAAAAGACGTAACACCACGAATAATTTATATAGACAATGAATGGGGAAAATGGGCATTTGAAATATTGCGAAACTTTAATGTAGATAGATGTAGATAGAAACGGTCTTAACATTTACTATACCAAAATTTTCATTTCTTGGTTGCAAATTACATGGCTGAGGAGATTGAAGCAGCCCGTACACAGTACAGCAAACGCTCTGTATTGCTAGCTCAGCTAATATTAATCGAGCGATGAAGAGTTAAGCCAAACCTTTCCATTTCTCGTCATAATCAACAGAAGAGAAAATGTCAACGGCGAATTGTTTGCTAATTAAACGGAGCAGATATCCAAGTGGTCTTTCGCGCACTTGGTATTTCGCAAAGCAGCATCGGCGATTGGGACGAAAACTTATTTCTTCTCCTTCAACATCGACGAAAACCATCCTTTTGAGTCCCGATGACTACCTCATGCGTAAATCACGGCATGTGCTTCCAAGAGTCGAGCTTTAAAAGATTCCGAAAGAGTACAGTAACAGTACCTTTTCGCGGTTTGTTGGTCTCGAGTACAAGTCGTCGCGAAAATAATAAAAAATGTTTTACGTTCTCCGGAGTGGTGACAGTGGTACCGGATGCAGCGAGGAGCGCTTGCTTATTGAATGTTCCGCGATTGCGGTCGAAGATTGTTACGAGCGCGCAACGGCGAAATGCATCAATAACGCGGCCCGTTATGCGATAATCTGAGGAGAGGAGGGAGGCCGAGAGAGTTGCAGAAAAAAAAAGAAAGTCGAAAAATGAAACGAGAGAAAGAGATCATTAATACGGTCGGATGATTCAATAATACATTTCACGTCCATCTTTATGTCATCCGAAGGTAATTTTTAGCAGGATGCTCCTTCGGTTATGATTTTCTCAGCATCGTCGAAAACACAGTAATCTACAGATTCAAATACTATTGAACTTAATAACAATAATTTTTGACACCGCAAATCCAATTTTAGATTTAAGAAGTTTATCTCACGAACTTTTTCTTATTATCGGCAACTCCAAAAAACGATCATTTTTTAATATTATAATATGGATAAAAATGAAAAAACATGTTTAGAGTTTTATATAATTAACGTATGTTTTTAATACATGTAGGAAATATTGTTTTTGGCAGGTTTGTTCTCATTATATGTGTGCATTAGAAAACCGCTCTTGAATCACGAACTTCAGTTTTACCTGATACTTTCCAAAAAAGCACAGTAATTGCATCTCAGTTCAAAACTCTTCAGACAACTTAGCTACACACCCGTAATAAATCTAAACTTGAGCCACATGGTAGCCGCGCTACACCATTAGCACAGGACGCTACGATTTCCGTTTGTTATAACGTTGAGTTTCATGCAAATGTTTTAAATTAAAAAATACGTATTTTAACGACTCTACCTGTTTTAAATATAAACTAAAATGTGCCGAGAATATGATATTCTCAATTACTTGTCATAAAAATAGATGGCCATCTTTTGAGGAAATTCAACATCAATAGAAAAAAATACACGGAAACGACTGATGCAAGATACCCGTTTCTTTCACAATCATATTTTTTTATATGTTAACTACTTCATATAAAATATGTATATGTTTTATTCACGTGTAGAAAAAAGTATTTCATTTCGAGCGACTGAAATCGAAAAAATACCGTAATCATTATCGTAATCCGAGCAACTTTCATTCGAAACCAGCAAAAAAAATTAATTGAAGAAAGTTTTCCCATGTTCGATAAAATATAATCGAATGCTAGCGTAAATTTTCTAGAGTATACGCTTCCTTTCGCCATTATCGTATTCATTAAATGTCTTTCCTCGAAAGGCCGCATCACTGTTAATTTTTTCCAGAATATCAGCGCTTATACCTTCAAGAGATGTCTTCCCGGTAAACAAGTGTGGCTAAAATGAACGATAAAAGTGCGAGAAGATTCTCGGAACACTAAATGTCGGCTTGTGGCTGAGATACATTGTCTTGACAGATTCTGAATCTTATACGCCTCCATCTTATTTCCTCGAAACGATGAGTTTGAGAAAAAAAACTTCAAAACAAGCCACGGATATCTTTCACGATCCAAGTGCCTACTAATTCGAACGAGGAAATTCCGAGGAAAATCTCGGTAATCACTATATCGGCCGTTTAAATCAATTTGGCGATGGAAACACGTAGTACAATTAACTTTTACTAATTTAGTGCGAGAAGAAAATTTATATAACTACGGCCAGTGTCGAAAAGTGATCGTAATTTACCAATAACAAAAATTCACTGACATTTTAAAAAAATTAATTTTATCCGTGGAAATTAGTAAAAGATACCTATTATGTGTATCATTATACATAGACGTTCCTTACAGAGGAGGATATAACATATAGGAGGATACTAATGTTTAGGCACTTCCAGATGAGCTGGAGATTCGAATTTTTTTTGTTAAGTAGGATTTTGTGCAAAACCAACAAAAAATCTTGAAATAAGTGCAACAATGCGGCCGCTAAAAATTCGCAATTGTTTAAACAAAATTTCAAGGTTTATGTCTTTTTGAATATGCTACGGAGTTGAAATTTTTTTAGAGGTAGGATTTGTAAAAAAAACGAAATAGGGATTATATAAATTTTGATATTTTAATTTGTGTTACCGTTAAAAATTCTTCAAGTTCAAACAAAGAGATAACTGTTTAGGTACTACGGGATGAGCTAGGAATCTAAAATTTTCAAGTTATTTACAGAGTAGTGCATTTGCACAAATAAATATTTGAATCTCTCCATAAATATATTGCGGCGGCCGTTAAAAATGTTTAAAATTTAAACAATTAGAAAAATATTATTTCACTTCTAGAATAAATAGAATATAACTTGGCAGAAATGTGTATCATTAGTATCCAATAATGGAGAAAGTTTAAAATTCTAAAAATTGCAAAGTTTGGGGATTGTTTCAATCTATTATTTTTACATGATGGAAAAACGAAAATCGCTGCGGAGGTAAAATCCTTAGAATTAAAAAAAAATATTTGTAATGATGAAATATCTGTCTGAAAAATGAATGTTTTTTCAAGGTGAGATGATATGCTTGCAGAATGCAAGCAACTTCTACTAGTATAATATATGAATGCTCGATTGGCGGGTCCGAGGGAGAGGGTGTGACGTGGGCAACGCCCGTCCCCTTTATATTCGTAACTTAATTTACCACAATCTAATGCATTCCTTACACCCATTAAGCACAAAATTCCTTTATTTTGCGAAACCGAAAAAGTTTCATACGACAAGGGAAAGAAAGATCCAAACAGGATTTGGGATATTTAGAATAAATGATCGTCGGCACCTCAAGATGAGGTTGATTGATTGATTTGGTCTTTATTTGGGGCGAGATTGAGATCTAATCCCTCTTCATGGAACATACATTAATACATAAAATATTAAGTAAATACAAGTAACAATAAAGATACAAGTATTTCAAAAGAAAAGATGTAATATTGTGGGGAAAAATAGGACTGCTGAATAATGATATCCATGTAAAAAAAACCCACTGCAGGAAAACACCCACACAAGAAGGGGTGTGTGAATAATCTGCGAAACCTACTTAGATTAACTAAAGGCATCAATAAATGAAACTTAGAACAAAAGATAAATGTATGAAAAGCATAAAGCTATACATCAGGGAATAGATCATTGATGGAATGAACATATAAAAATGACATGAGGTGATGAGATGAGGCGATCGTTCTGCTTTCATCTCTATAATGGGGTTCCACCAGGCATCGGTCTCTTTAGCGGATTACATATTCAGTCAGGGACGAAAGCTGATTAAATATTCTGATAGCCAATGCCATCCCATAAATGATAAAGTTATTTTTACGGTTATATGTTAAAAGTGATTTTGGTTTCCCTTTTGCCGTCTTCCGTCGGGTACAAATTACTGAAATTATGGTTGAATCAAAGATTCACAACGATCAGTTTAAAAAAAATACATTGGTATTGATCTTTCATATATTGAAACGCAATGTTCAGTGTTCCCACCCATCTATTCGTTGGGCGATTTCTTTAACTGAAATTGTGAATAAATAAAAATGCTTAAATTGATGGAAGCTTTAGAGGAAAAATTTTTAACTCTCCCGTTGCATCAAAAACAAATAAATGACTAATTAATTAAACTTGCTTAATCCATCAAATATATATATTAAAGAGAATTCTGTGTGTTTGCACGGTTTGCACACAGATAGAGCACATTTTGCATTTGCATTTTAAAATCACTTAGAATTGCGATATGAATACGGGACTTGCACCAAACGACGCCTAAAAGAGCGGATATTCATTTTCCAGCCATCGATTTTCGAATACGCGTGGAATCGTTCCACAAATTCCTTATTAACACGAAAATTTGGCTAAATTTTAGACGACAAAATTTTATCGTCAAGGGCGACGGCATTGTTGCTGCTCTAGCAAAATTGCGTGTATATTTAAAAGCAATTATATGAACTTTAATATCGCATTTGAAATCATTTGTGAGAACTCTTCTTATATATTTTGAATGCATTTTAATAGAAAGGGAAGTAATGATGGCTTAATTTGAACGATAGGTTCGGTTACTGCAGTGCCATTTCTAAGGCGTGGAAGAAATGTGAACGAACATACGACCACTAATATTTTAATTAGCTTTTTGTTTTGTTTACCTTGACGACGAAAGAACTTAGTAAGTAGATTTTTTAATTCACACATTTTTTGTAATCGCTATAAATACACCGGCCATGCGTCAAATATATTGCTTAATTATCGAAAGAAATTAATCATAATCATTGTTAATATAGTAATTTGCTTTAAACTGCCCAATAAAATTTGCAAACGAAAAGATATTTTCAATGTACGCGTTAAGTATCTTCCTGTTTGAAATGTTGAGTTTTCCATCATTACAATGCATTTGAGTCGTTACTGACTTAAAGTTTTTACGCTACGTGTTTATTTGTTTTAAATTTGCCTGAAACTTTTCACATAAATTTTAAATCGGTTTTTGCCCTTCATGATTTTGTTTCATTGTAAGCTGTGTAAATGCACTTGAATGCCTGAGTTCAATAATGCAAAAATCCGAGATCAACAATGCCAGCTACCATAGCAACCTCTTTATGAAATGTTGAAAAATTGGAAAAAAATCGAATATAAACTTAAAATATGAGGGAAGAGAATGGAAGAGAGAAAAGGAGGAAGAATGGGAAGTGGCTTCAATTTAATATTTAATCCACGCATACCCGTCATATTGACGGGCTTTTGTACTAATTGTTTCATAACAAAAATTCCACTAAAATTACTATCTATCGTGTTGTAATTCACCATTTTTCTATAGGATGAGTGGAACGTCTTACGATATCATAGAAACCAGATGGGTGGAGCAATATTAGTGAAATGCATCCCGCACCGCCCTTGGTTCGGATCATGAATATGAACGATGGAAAGTAATCTCACATTCTCATGAATTTATAATCTCCGCAAATATCAACAGGGTATCACCCGAATACTTACACTTTTTCGACGTCTATTTTTATATACGTCGAAATCGCCGCGACACCAATCTCGTATGAGCCATTCTTTTCGTCCTTTACATATGGGTCGAGAAAGATGAGATTTAACTTGCAAGTTACCCCCATTGTTCGAAGACAATCAAGAAGAGTTATGCAACACCTCTCTTGTATCTCTTCCCGGAGTCTTCCGAGAAATTAAACTGATGAGATACCCTTACGATGTATCCCGCCCGTTTCTAGGTAACTGTTTAGACGACCAATGAATTTGACGGAGTTTCCACGTACACTAGAATGTCGACTCGTTCCAGACACGGTAATTTGTTGGGCGGAAAGGGTGGGAGAGAGTGGGATGAAAAGGGTTTTTGATTATAATGGAGATAACCAGAGGCCCCGTCGGTTCTGACCTATCTTGATGGTCAGACGACTAAATAGAAGGGTAGGAAATTAGAAAAAAAACTGATGTTCCGAAGAAAATATGCAGGATTCCAAGATGCACAGCAGATCAGGATGTAAAAAAACAAACCTTTTCGGTTTAAAGGGTAATCATTCTGCCCAACTGATAGACAACGTCTCTCCAATGGCCATAGAGAGTCGTTAACAATTCGATTCCAGCCATAAGTCGAGGTCGACAGTTCTCTTTTGAATCCCGTCCAATGTAGGGTGAGATATTCTCGAAACCTTCAAGGTGGAAATTGGACGCAGTAGTTAATTCTTTTGCAATTCTCTGCTTTTTCTCCCTCTTATCTGTTATATTATTTGTTGGTTTAATTAATAGCTTATGCGTTTTGGTTTACCGTCTGTCTGTCTGACGTGCTATTTCCTCCTAAACGAAAGCAAGTAAACAGTAAACAGTATTCTGTCTCGTTGTTTCCCGTCTCTAATGTTTCTGTTTGTATTACTTTCATTATTTGTAGATTTTTGATATTATCTCAATGTTGTAAACTTCCACCGTAAAATTGAATGAATATGCTACATATAAATTGATATGATTAAATGAACAAACAAAATAAATAAGGAATCAGAAGAATTAGAGCCAGTATAATGTTCCTAGTTATATCCTGTAATATTAGATGAACTCTGAGAATGCATTTTTTCTTAAGCACTTCAGCCAATAATTTGTAGCTCTGCAACTTGCATCATGCGTGAGTAGAATCTTTATTTTTTCCTTTAAAGCATAAAATATACAGGATAGGTCCGAAAATAACGTGCAGAGATGCAGACACTTGATTCTAAATGCAAAGGATAGGCGGAAAACAATTCCGTACATGTTCGGAAATCAAATTGACGTCTTCCTCTAGCCTCTTCCAAGAGCTGTGAATCATTTCTGATCAATAGTTAACTATCGGTGCTGAAACAGTCGATTTGAGAGACAAAAAAAATTATTGCCTCTTTCAAATAAACGGTTAGATGAGATAATTCTCGATCAAAATTCTCCATGTTTTTCACACGCTGAGGCATTTGTATTGGCCTTTACTAAATTTAGAAATCCATGCAAGTCAACAATTTTACCATCCATGAAAAATCAAAACATTTTTCGTGGCTAAAATAAATGTAGCCGTCAAACTGTTACAATCACAGGCTTATTCATGAAGCCATAACTTGTACGCTATCAATAACAGAAACTATCCCGCGTCTTTCTGAGACGTAGAAGAAAGCGGAAAAATGGAAAAATATCGTCCTTCACGAATTTTGTTTACAACGGATGCTCGACGCTGTGAAATTTGTGATAAAATCTCAGAAAAGGAGGAAGCGGAAAAAGGGATGGGAAAACAGAGAACAAAGAGAGAGTGAGAGAGAAGGAAAGAAATATATGAAGATATCCTCCCAGTATTTTCAAAGTAGAAAGCGGCAAAAATAGGAGAAAAAGGTGTTTGAAAATCCCCACGGGATTTCTTTTGGAGTGGCGCACCGTTTAACACGAGGACGAGATGTTGGATGATGAAAACGGGAAACAAAAAAACAGAGAGGATAAGGAGCCTACGGAGAACGAAAAGGGAGTGAGAGAGAAGATTGAAGAGTAGGCTATAGCCATTCCTTGGAATGCGGTGATAACGACGGAGGAAGGGGGAAGGAGAAGGGAGGAGTCAAGGGGTTTAGAACGTGACGTAAGGTAAGAAAGAATGGGCGGCTGTAGGAGAGAGAGAGAAAATAAAGAGAGAGAAAGTGGGAGGGAAAGAGGTAAAGTGAGAGGGAGGGCGGGAGAGATTGGGAGGAAGCGAGGGAAAGGAGAAATAAGAACAGGGAGAAAAGCAGAGGGAGGGAGAGAAGGACGGGGAGGGAGAGAAGGAAGTGGGAGGGAGGGAGAGAAAGTGGGGGGAAGAGGGATGGGGAAGGAGATAGGGAAGTGGGAGGGAGGGAGAGAAAGTGGGGACAGAAGAGGGATGGGGAGGGAGAGAGGGATGGGGAGGGAGAGTGAAAGAGAGAGGAAAGGAGAAGTGGAGGGAGAGTGACTGAGATAGGAAAGAAAGAGGAAGAGAGGGAAGTGGGAGGGAGAGAAAGTGGGAGGAGGAGAGAGATGGGGAGGGAGAGAAGGATGAGGAGAGAGAGAAGGATGGGGAGGGAGACAGAAAGAGAGATGGAAGGAAGAGGAAAAAGAGTGGAGGTAGAAGGGTGGAGAGTGAGAGAGAGAGAGGAAGAGCATCACAACAGAGGAACCTCAAAGAGGAGATGGAGACAAGGGGAGTGAGAAGACGTTGAAGGAGAAATGGGTTGAGCCATGGTACGGTGTAGTTGGAGATGATTAGGAACACGTCCCTTTCGAAACAGTTGACGACGTGAATGCAGACGGGGAAAGGAAAAAATGTGAATTAACGAAATAAAAAGGGAAAGGAGCTTCAGAGATCCGTCGAGGAAAGCGACAGTGTTATGTTTTTCTCTCTTAACCCCTCAACGTCGCCATACGTGCACTGCACCGACCCTGTACTTTTGGCTTAATTTTGCTTTTGCCTGATCAAATGTTACAGTATCTATTTTTTGTTTATATGTTATAATAGAGTAAGGTTTATAGTTTATTTTATGTTAAATTTTGAATTTTAAAAGTATTTTTTGTAAAGATATTGCCTTATTATTTCTGTACATATTTCTTGCTGCTGCATGAAATTTTGAATTTTTAACCCTCCAGTAGGCGCGTGGATCACAATAGTGATCCATTCACGTGCTTTTGCCTACCTCTCGTTTTGATGTCGAACTTAAATTTCAGTGTGTTTTGCTTCTTTTGCTGCTTGAACTGCACGCGTTGCCACTGTTGTTACCAGTGTTCCACGCGCCTACTAATGCTAGTGTTATTATCTTTTGCGGTGTTCCTTATTTTCTGATTTATTTATTTTTCGAGTAGGTATATACATTTAGGCAAATAGTCGTTATTATTATAAATCATATCGGTGTTTTAATTTTAGGTTGAATTATGTCGAAAAAGGCATACGCAACCACAGATGACCCCTGTTTTTTTCGAAACCGTTCTTGCCTGGCTAAGGGCAGACGATTGTGATGACCCAATAGATGGTGACGTGGATTCCGAACAAGAAACAAAAGATGTACTGGAAGAGAGTTCACATGAGACTGAGTCAGAGCAAGAACTGGAAGAAGCAGAAGAAAATGACGAAGAAGAGAACAGTGAAGCGACAAAAATAAGTTTTATTTTGGAAAAGACGGCACCAAGTGGCACATAGAACAACCCCCAAAGAATGTCCGGACTCGTTCCCAAAATTTGGTGACGCATTTACCAGGACCCAGAGGTATAGCGAAAAATACTTCTTCAGAACTTGATTGTTTATTTATTTATCGATGAAGGTGTAAATTGGCATGATAACAAAATACACAAATGTATTTATGCAGTCTCTCAGACAAAAATTTGACCGTGAGAGAGATGCCAGAGACACAGACTAATTGGAAATAAAAACATTAATAGGTATATTGTGCCTAGCGGGTGTTCGAAAATCTGAACGCCAAAATGTTCTCCAGCTCTGGGACAATTCACAAGAAACCGGAATTGAGGCCATCTATTTGTCAATGAGCGTAAAGAGATTCCGCTTTTTCATGAGGTGTCTAAGATTTGATGATATAATGGATAGTTTAGAGCGGCGGAAAATAGATAAACTTGCACCAATTAGGAAACTTTTTGAAAAGATAGTTGCTAATTTCCAGAAATATTTTGTCCCTAGTAAATATTTGATTATCGATAAACAGCTAATTGCTTTTCGAGGAAAGTGCTCGTTTAAACAGTATATACCAACAAAACCATCCAAGTATGGGGTAAAACCTTTTGCCTTGGTTGATACAAAAAATGTTTACACCCATAATCTCGAGATATATGCTGGTACACAACCGGATGGGTCTTACAAAATGGGAAATTCAGCTGCAGAAGTTGTTTCCCGTATGGTGAAATCAGTGGAAGGTACAGGGAAAAATATTACAGGGGACAACTGGTTTAGTAGTATTCCTCTAGTTTTAGATTTAGTTAACAGAAAAAGTCTATCTTTTGTAGGAACAATACGCAAAAACAAGAGAGAGATCCCTAAAGCGTTCATTACGCCTAAAAGAGTTGTAAATAGTTCTTTATTTGGTTTTCACAAAAAATGCACTTTGGTATCTTAAGCTCCAAAAGATTTGTTTTAGTGATATCTACAATGCACCATCACCAAACTATATATCACGATTGTAATGGGAAACAAAAACCCGAAATCGACACGTTTTACAACAGGATAAAGCATGGTGTGGATGTACTTGATCAATTATGCACGCAATACGATGTATCCAGTAATTCACGACGTTAGCCACTTACGGTATTCTTTGGCCTACTAAATATCTGTGGCATTAATGCTCTTGCTTTATATTCCGCAAATCACAGTTGTGAAAAAGTTGTAAGGAGTAAAGTTTTGCAAAATCTTGCACTTGACCTTATAAAACCTTCAATTCTAAAAATGACAACTATTCCACAAGTTCCAGACGCACTAAAATCTCGAGCAAGAGCTTTCTTGGGAATTCAAGAAGAAAAAGTAGAAATTAAACAAAGGAGAACTGCTATGAGCCGATGCTATGTTTGCGGAAGAAGTAGAAACAAGACAACGAGGCGATCTTGCTATAAATGTGGGAAATGGGTCTGCCCTGGTCAGCTTGAAGAAATTTGTGTGAATTGCAAGATTAATGAATGAAGAGATTTACCCTTTAATTGTTGTACTAATAAACTATATCATTGTTTTTTCGATTACCATAAAATTTCAAATATTTCTAAAGGAATAATATTTTTGTATGAAATTGTAAATATTTTTACAACGTATGAATTCTACAAGTCTGTCGATATTGTTTTCAATAAAAGTGCATGTAATTAGTACATTTTAACTTATTATTCCTAAATGACTTCATTATTTTTTGTTAACAATATGATTTCACGTCACTTTTGTTCACCTCAGCAGAATCCCTTGGCCATGCTTTCTCTATACAGGAACTTTTTTTAGAGCAAGGCAGTGAGACGATGTGGGTCTTCCAAAAAGCCTCACTTATTTCCAAAGGATAAGGACAAGCATTATAGCATTATACAAAAGGATGAGCTTGAAAGCTAAAAGCCTACGTGGAAATATGCCGACTGATCTCATGAGTGTTTTTACGCCGAACGTTTCTCGCATCTCTACAGGCAGACCGAAAGAAGTCTTTGCCCTGAACGGTACATCTTGTGACTTATGTTTTTTCTGTGATTTGTTTGCAATTGCGTATTACGTTCGTGCGTTTTAATTGTGTATTATGCGTGTTTTAGTTGTGTATTACGCGTTTTTATCTGCTCTGTGACGTCTCTCACTCTTTAGATGAATATTTTTTCTTATGCGTCAACAATTGAGAGCTATAAAGAAAAGGAGGATCTAAGCTAGTGCTTGGTTCAGCATCTCTTGAGGACAATATAATGCCATTGAGAGAGAGAAACACCTTTCTGGCATCACTGCACAAACAAGCTGTCTTGACCGAAAGCGTGATCAGAGCGCGCGGGAAGCTTTTGGATCGCACAACAAATATTCTCTTGCCGCTCTGAAGAAGTTAGTCTGAGGGAAGCATTTACGTTGTACGGAGGCAGCTATTGTTCGCTTTTTTCTGTGATAACTTTTGTTTAATTTCTAAGAGATTAAAAGAGTCGAAGTTATCGTGGCGTCGACCAGTAGAAAAAGGCAATGAATATCTGGTGATAAAAACGAGACGGAATATTAACTTGAAAATGATTCGGAAGAAAGTGTCAGTTCAGACAGTGATGGTGAGAATCATGTTGAAGATTGTGCTCAAATTACTAGGGTAAAAACACATATTTTTGGCATTTTTTGTTGAGTGGGCAAATACAAAACCTCTCTCTCCTGTCCCTGCGCGCTTCTAGCATCTTTGCTTATCCTTATTTGAGTGTATTTTCCGATAAACTTACGAGGAAGATGTAGAAATCTACGATAAAATAGTATACATGAAATAATTCGTATGGAATAAAGACGTGCGATATAGCGCTTCTTTGAATGCTTAAAATACTTCATCAAACCAAAAGAAATTCATAAAAATGTAAAAAAAAATACTGTAAAAATACTCATAGTTTTATGCAAATTCTCAAAAAATTCAGATGAATCTAATGAATAGGAAAAAAGTTATGCATATTTTTATAAGTTTACTTCATTTAGCTAATTCATTTAAATCTCCTCCGATCTCCAGGATGGAATTGCTTTAAAATGCCCTCCGCGCTTGAGGGGTTAAATAGCGGTAAATGTTACGAGATTGCGGTCTTATTGCTCTGAAGTTTCATTCTCGGGCACGTTGTGATCCAATATAAGCACGCGCTACATTTTATAGTTTAATTCATGCTGGTAATTTTCTGATCTCTCTTTGCCAGGGCCGCATCTAGGTGGTAAGTGAGGTAAGCAAGGCATCGGTGCGCCGAGGACCCGGGGGGCTCAGAAGCCTGAGGGCGGCTTCCCAATTTTTGGTCTGCATTAATACAACGAGAAGTTGCTTAACATAGTACTGCCGGATGTAAAACGCCTTCCCCTTGGGAAGCTTTTCACACATATACCTACTATATGCAATATATGAAACATCCAATTAAGATGAAAGCACGTTTTGTCAATATTAACCCTAAAGCAACAGCTGATTCTCTTAGTTTTGTTAGCGTAGAGGAACATTCCTGGGGTTTTGTTGAAGTTTACAAGACAACCGGAGAAGGATTATCGAAATATTTCATTCAAAATCTGATAAGTTTTAACTTAGATGTAAAAAATTTGCGTGCTCAGGGATGGAATAACAGAGCTAATATGCGAGGCAGAAAAAACGGCATACGAAAGCATATTTTTTATATCAATCCCAGAGCATTATTTGTTTCGTGTTCAGCGCACAATTTAAATTTTGTGATCAATGACGCCATTAAAATTAATTCCGAGACCATAAGTTTTTCGGAACAATTCAGTAATTATATAACTTCTTTTTCGCCTCAACAAAGCGTTGGGATGTTTTGAAAAAATATTCAGTTGACACTGAAACCTCTTTGTAGCACTAGGTGGGAATCTAAGATAAGATAAGAGAGGTGTACGACGCGTTACTTGAAATAAGCGAGGATGCAGAAAGAGATAATGTTACCAAATATGAAGCACAGGTTTTATCTTCTAAAATTTAGGGATATATATTTTTATGCTAATTAGTGCTGTGGCATAATATTTAACAGAGAGTCAACATAGTAAGCAAATTGCTCCAAAGCGTCAACCAGAATGTTGTGTGTTCCTTGGAATCCACATTAACAATTTTTGTAAAGGAATATCGCATAGATGAGGGATTTCAGAATTTACTTTAAGAAGCTAAGGAATTCTCTATAATATTAGAAGTTTCTCCCGAGTTTAAAACGAAAACGAAACTGCAGATTAATCATCAATGAGCGCTGAGCATAAGTTTAGAATACATTTTTTCAATGCAATTTTGGATACTGAAACTAATTCGTTACAACATAGGTATGAACTTGTACAAAATCACAGTGACGCATTTAATTTTCTCTATTACTTCAGCGAACTGAAAAAAATGCGTAATGTAACTCTTAATAAAAAGCGTATAGATTTGGAAAGAATTATTACTGATGGGCAAGACAAGGACATTAATGCAACAGAACTGTTTGACATGAAATGAAATGAAATGAAAACGTTAAATGATTTTATTGATCTAGATCCTGTAAGCATACTAGAATATAACTCAAATAACTCGGAATCTATCTTTGCAAATCTAATTGTTTCCTTGAGAGTTTTCTTAACCTTACCCGTATCAGCGGCGAGCGGTGAAAAGTCTTTATCTAGACTAAAAATAATAAGAAATTATTTACGGTCAAGCATGTCACAAGAGCAGCTTGTAGGAGTATCTATGATAGCTATAGAAAATGATATGTGAGAAGTTAAACAATGATAAATTAATCAATGAGTTTACTAGTCTGAAAGCAAGGAAAATTCAACGTTGAGGACATTAATCTGCTTGAAAGTCCTCAGTTATGTTTTCTTTTGTTTTTTATTTTTATGTATGTATATATATGTTTGTAGAAAATTTTTGTTTATATGTCAAACACATATGTGTAGAAATAAAGTAATGTATATTTAAACTGATTTTCGATTTTTAAACTTTATTATTCTATCTATTTTTATACTCCAGTATTTTTCATAAGAACAAATAAATTTTAGGTTGTATATCAAGATAACTCACATGAAAATATTAATTTATTTTCTTATTTGAGAAAAAAGGGAAAGGGGGCGCTTTTTTTAAACTTCGCCTTCATACCTAGAGGCTCTGCTCTTCGCCATTCATTTTACTGCAGTCTCCTAGGCATCTATGTTTATTTTCCCGTCGACATAAAGGTGGGTCTAAAATTGAAGTTTAAGTAAAGAGAAGTCAGGATCGGTAGATGTGTACGGAATCCGTTGTTGAGGCATTATGTTAAGAAGGCCTGGCGTGATTATTTTCGGGGCCTATTTATGCATGTACTGATGAGTCCCGCTTAACGCAATCCCGGCCAACGCGGATTCGTTACAACGCGGATTTCATTTCAAATTTTATATTTATATATACATATATATATATATACATTTCTTATGCACAGTGCGTCTAATCAAATTTCATAAAATATCCTAAATATTGTGATATTTCAGCAGTGTTGCATAATGTTGCATCGTCTAGTGGCCAATTTCATTCTTTTCCCTTTAGATTTCACGGGTCTAACACAAAAAAGTATATCTCCTAAAGCGGAAAACATTTGAAAAACGGAAATAGAAATATGATATGCTTCATATTTCTTTGGAATCACTGGATCATAAAGAATGTTTTTGATTATTTATATTTTTTAAATCTATAAGTTTTGACAATTACTTTATTACAATATTAATATACCGTATTAACATATCATTACAAATAATATTAAAACAAAAACGTTACACATTAAAAAATATTTTGTGCATACAAAAAAAACACGTGGTACACGCGGAGGGATCTTAAGGTTTGAATTCATACAATTTACTATAATATATAATGATATATAAATTGTAGGGGTGCCGGTGGTGTAGTGGTTAGGACGCTGGCTGCTACTCGCCCGATGCTTGAAAAAGTCATCGGGTACAAATCCTGCGCGAGTAGGACTTGTTCTCAAGGTCATCCGGCCCCCTGTTTGCGTGGTTTGAGGAGACCGCGCAAATTCAGCTGTTCCGTCCTTCTGAAGGGAAGTTAAGCCGTTGGCCCCCCTGGTGTTCTTCGCAAGAGCAGGCAAATGCCGGCACCGGGTTTCCCTCCTCCCTTCTGTGTGTGTGTCCGGTGTGGAAGGCAACGGGAAACCACCACACCGTGTATGTATATTCCCTAGTCAAAAACCAATTAATTAATTAATTGGTAGGACCTGTCGTAAGACAGAACACGAATGAATGAATATAAATTGCAGAAAACGCAACACGCGCTACTATGGGTTTGATCTATAAGCAGAGCAGCAAGAGCATCGTTGCTTTTTCCCCATTGTCCATTGCCTCCCTTCCACTACTCCACCTCTAATGTGACAGGATCGACTTACGGCGGCTTGGGTTTTGGTGGCCGAAATATTCGACTTTTTCCAGTTGTAGTGGTTGTAGTCTTAACGCAGACCTAGTTCACTATCTATGTGTGCTGAGTTATTTATAACTCCAATTTATTCTTTAAACCTCTGTTAAATTTTATAATGTCGAAGAGGCCAAGTATAAGCGATAATGATGGAAGTAACGAAATTAAAACACGCAACGTGGTGAGTTTGGAAACTAAATTAAAAATTATCGAAAAAGTGGAGGCAGGCAGTGGTAGCAGTTGGTAGGGATTACGGGTTGGCAGAGTCTAGAGTCAGGACAATTATGAAAAGCAAAGACAATGACATCGCACGAGTGAGTGCCGTGAAGCGGGACTGCGACGGAGTATTTGAATGCCACCGACACGTTTTACGTAATATGCGAAAAAAAGTCAAGCAGTCAACCCTGGACTCTTTTTTAAATGAAACTTCGTAGGTGTTTGGAGAAATATTTTGAAATTATGTACGTTTACCGCTTAAAAGTTTTTTGTCTTATTGTTTACTAGGTAATTTTATAGTTTATTTAATAAATGACGTTCTAAAAGTCCGTTAGAAATATGTTTTATATTGAATGTGGGTCCAAAAACACCATTTGGGAAGTTATTTCCCTCTGGGCGCCTAAAGGTTATGGTGTCCGGGCGAACGCGGATTTTCGCTTAACGCGGAGACCTCAGGAACGCATCCCCCGCGTTAAGCAGAGCTCGCCTGTGTACATAACCGGCGGCGCAAAAAGTGACGTTTTTTAAGGAAAATGGTAGTTTTTTTATTAAAAATAGTTACGGTTAAAATTAATTTTTAGTAGAAATTTTATTGTTTAAAAATCTGGTGGTATAAATGTTTATCAATGGAACAAAAAATACCATAATGGAATAAATATCAAATGTGTATATAGAAATTTATATAATCACATAACATGAGCGATCAACTATCTCAGATTTTTATAAAATCACGAAATCAAATAGTTTTATTGAATATATGGAACAAATATTTTTAAAAAATAATTTTTCTCGCTCTTTTTGCTGCAAATTCTTGACAGATATCATCCAAATTTAAAGTTTTTGCTATATCATTTTCTATTAATAACATTGCAAGGGAAGTGAATCGCTCTTGACGTAGTGTAAATCTTTTTTTAATTAATTAATTTTTTATAATGCTAAGTTTCGAAAATGAGCATTCTGAGGATGCAACTGTAACAGGTGTAGTGAGTAGTATTCTTAAAGCCATTGCTAAATTTGGGTAAACTTGCAGAAATTTACAACAAAAGCAACTTTCAGGCATATTTTTAATTTAATAGAATTGATCAAATAGGAAAAAAAGGACAAGCAAGTGGTTTTGCCGACGAACATAAAAAAATTAAGTGAAAAATATGTGTGTGTTTTGAGAGAGCGTCAGAGAAGAGACGGATAAACATTCTCACGTATGGGGGTTCTGGTTCTGTTTATGCTTCGTCTTAATTTCACACACAATGAGAGTCTTATCCTATTTCTTAGTGGAGAGGGGGATTTGGGAATGAACCGAGAGAGAGAGATTGGCGCTACTGTTCTGAGATCAACAGCACTCTACGCCAAGGGTCCTAAACCTTTTGCCGACCTTGAGCAACATATAATATAAAAAGTATCTGGTGAGCCACTTACGAAATATACGAAAGGTAGTACATTACAAATAATACAGTGGAAACCCAACATACTCGTACAAACGTCATGCGTACCATGAAATGTGTTCGTAAGCTGAATGTTCGTAAATTGAATTGGTTTTTCCATTAGAAATAAACTTAATTTTGTTAATGCGTTCCTGAATCATTATGAAAAATCAATTTCCACGTATAAAGAGGGTAAAAAATTGCGCTACCAATACATAAGAATTGAACCCCTAATAAGGCGCTGAGCCCTGTTCCAGGGAACCGATTGAACATGCCTCACGCCGGCCTTGATGGTAAGAGCCGTCTAACCAACTTGTGAGGTTAAATCGTGGCCATTTATCATAAGTTACTCTGGAGTAGAGGATTTGTCTGTCATATAGCGGTAAAGGTTACGTTTCTTGATGCATTTACGAGGCTGAGGCCTGATTACTCCGAAATTCCAATCACTAACTCGCTGTAATCCAATCATACCTGTAAGAACACGGTAAATGTTATAACATGAAAGTGTGATAACGTACCATAACTATCTCCGGAGTGGAATAACGAAATTCTTTAAGTTTATTATGATCCTCGTAAACCTTCCGGCTCGAAAGATGTTCACTGAGATTGCGTCACGAATTCCTCTGTCGGACTTAATTCCTAAAACATCTTAAAAATATTCCACGGTCATAAAAATTATGATCTCTTATTCCCTAAATTTATGGCTGCGTCTACTCTCTCGTTTGTGTTCGGATTCCTCCTTTCGAACGAATGCGTGATCATGCCACACGCGCGCAACATGCGATAAATGTTATTTATGTATTTATTATGAGGGAGTAAAGGTGAAAAATATAATTCGTTTAAGAATGATATTCTCATATAAGAGCGAAAGTATGCGTCTGCATCGAGTCACACTTCATTCATGGTTGTTTAAGCTCAGTTATTAAAGGCTTCATTAACTCATCGTCGTGAGAGCTGGTCAAGCTCAGATATTTATATATAAAGAAAGTCTTAAAGGAAGAAAAAAATATCACCCGCGTCAATGAAGGAAAACAAACTAGAGCTATTGGAAAATATATCTTTTATTAGTTAAACAAACATTGGCCGAAACATATTTTATAGAAAAAGGTGGAATTGCGCAACGCGGGAACTACATTCTTGGAATATGTCGCGCTGGGTAAACCCGCATATACCTACTTAAAACATTATGGAAAAAGTCACGTGTTCGTACAGTTTAGGACAGCAGTTACCGAACTTAATACCTGTGCGGTCCCCTACTAAGACGACCGACTTTATCGTGATACCCTTAATCCCCCTCCAGCAACCAATAAAATACAAAATTCGAATGGAGTAATTAAGGAAAAACAGGATTTTTGTTACTATTGAAAATTCAATGAAGTTATGCCTTTAAACTAGAAATAAAAATAAAAATCTAGTGAAACTATTACATATACACTGTTCTATCTTCACGATTTTCCTTAAA
This sequence comes from Tanypteryx hageni, assembly GCA_028673005.1. Taxonomy (NCBI): domain Eukaryota; kingdom Metazoa; phylum Arthropoda; class Insecta; order Odonata; family Petaluridae; genus Tanypteryx; species Tanypteryx hageni. The sequence goes on from CM054117.1 coordinate 51,541,010, forward strand.
GACTTTCGTTATCCCTAGTTTGGGGACCGCTGGGCGAGAAGCTTTCTCACGTCAAATACGTACGCAAACTAGGGTGACAGCGTACAATTAAATTTTATACGTGTTCGCTGATAAAGCCTCGGCATTATTTAACCATTAATAATCAAATCCGTGTTGGAAAATCCGTGTTGAACATGGATTTATCGTACTTAATGTTTGGGCACTATACCGCGCGTGCTTTTGTCGTTTTTAGACGTTCTTTACCAACAATGCGGTGGTAGCGGAACGTCTTATGGGCACGTCCAGTCCGTCCGTCCGTCCGTCCTTCTGTCATCTACAAAACCACAGGACATTTTAATTGAGTACGAGTGATTCTAATTAAAATTTATCGCCAAATTGTGATTTTTAACTTCATCCGTCAATTTGATCTTCCAATTTATATAAGAACTTAAATAATCATATATTAGTATCTCGTTAAAAGGCGTCCATCAAGCCGCAATTAAATACCATATTTTTCTCTCCCCAGCTTTTATATGATCTACAAGATATCGATTAAACAATTTATTTGGAAAAGGGACAACATTTGCCCACAAAAAAAACACCGCGAGTAAACATAATTACGAATCATAGAAAATCAAAGCATAACATCGCATATTTTTTTACGTCGATCGCTACGACGGTTCTATCAGCAAACAATAATGAATAATCCGTATAATCCCATTCTCTTATATGATCTGTGAGGTTCAGATTAATAAATTTATTCGGGGGGGGGGGACAACATTTGCCACAGTGAATTCCGCGGGACCACATAATTGCGACAGTTTCGCAGATAAAAATTCAAGATCCCTCCAATCCTTTGATACCGTTTCATACGTATTTCTCATAAATAACGCATTTGAAATCTCTGTGTATTCAATTCATGGAGTATATTTTTCCATCTTGTTGTGTTTAAAGCGCTTCCTCATTACAATATTTATAGCCTTTCCAAATATCTACCGTTTACGTAATGCGGGGAAAAAACAATAACCCGAGTGTCCGACGATTTCTTCAGAATCATCGTGGCGGCCCGGGCGAAAGAGTTTTCTTTTTCGGATAACACTAAAAAAGTTACCGTTCAGCAAACACGCCGAAAAGTGCAAAGCGCCGCGCACAGGTGATAATTTTCATTCCTAACGAATTTTTGCGTGGAATACATTTTTCGCCGTGAGCGTTCTTTCTCCTTCTCGTTTTTTTTTCGAGAAATGGTGGAACCTCTGCCGTTAGGAGAGGAGGTTGGATGGTCGGGTTCTGACACTCCGGCATTGGCGCATTTTTACAGCCGGATGCCCTTCCTCGCGCCTCAAAACCGCTTAGGTGACTCGATCACATACCCGCATTCACTCACACAGCTGGGACGGGAGAGGAAACCCTCCTATCCTACTCTCAGGTCACGCGGTTTTTTGCCACGCGCCTCTGCACTGAACTAGAGACTATATTTGCTCGCCATCCTAATAGCAGGCGATCATTGAGAGCAGGTTGCGTAAAGCTCGCGCCCTCTAAGGTGGCAGGCGGAGACGCGTGACAGGGGAAGGGAAGGAGAAGCTTTAAGGCTGGTTCACACTGATGGGACGGTCGCGGTTGGGACATTTTAGACCAAAATATAAAAATCCTATTTTCAACGTGGTTTCTATGGAGAAGTCCCAAAGGCGTTCACACTTGTAGGGGAGGACACGGTTAGGCCTCGGTACGAACCCATTGGGTCGCTCGAAGAGGCAACTTTTGTCCCAAGCCCCTTCGTGTCCTTGCCTTTTCGGTTACCGCGACCGAGGCCTGACCTACAAGTGTGAATGGTCTCCGCAAAAATAGTCCTATCCCTAATAAAACCCTCAACCGTCCCATGAACCAGCCTTTAAGGGGAGCCGGCGTCAGATCCTATGCACAGTAACACAGTTTTGGTTCGCACGAGTCCAAGTTCGCGCATCAAATGCCAATACCTAAACACCACCTCCCCTATAGGAGGTCCCGCCTCGAGGATGGACTCGTCCTACCGTAAATGTGCCTACTGCGCACTGCGAAGTTAGAGCGTTTTTACTATATGAAAGGAGATCGGCTCGCAAAATCTTAATTGTTTTTGCCGCGAAAAAAAGTCGCCAAATGAATAAAATAACGATATGGACAGCGGTTAACTAACATATCCAATCACCTCAGTTACTAATACAAATATCACAGGAAAATTCTTCAAAAAACTAAATCTACTTAAAATACAAACACAAATTACCACACCGCATCCTTAAGAAATGGTGGAGCCTATGTAGTACTATGTTAGTTTTTGTTTCGTTTAATTCCATTAGAACTTCCAAATTAAAGTTTTAAATTAACCACGAAACAAATAATTTACTCATCGATTCCATAAATTATATTTTGAAAAAAAGAACGCAAGTGTGTTTTCAGATTATTATTATGGAGCATAAGAATTTCCTTCATACACAGGTGGTTATTACTATGCCCCTTTAATCTAAAAAGGGTAATGCATAAAATTTGAAGCTTGAAGCCTATGTTGATACGCCATTGAGAAGATAATATTTCCACTAATGAATTGATGATGATGTAGAACCAGCAAATAAAAGCGGCCAAACATTATGGTGCCCTTATGTAACAAATGTACGACCTTTATTTACGGTAGGATGCCCCGAAAATCTGTTAATCTTTGAAAGAGTGCCGTGCCTACAAAAATTTGGGGAACCACTGTCAATTACCAGGCTCCTCCATTAATCATCACCATCATGCTGCTCTCCGAAGACAGGTTTCAGCTGCATCGCTGCAAGGGTCCCTAATATGAAAATAGAGTGATAGCTGACAAAAGCAAGTGCTGATTTGAATTTCCATGAGTGAAGCATCCATACTTCTTGCTTAAAATGCTATAAACGGCCAAGAAAAAGAGTTGCACCAAAATTGCCAGCAAATTTTCCGAGCCCGCATCCTCAAAAGATTTAACAAATTTCGTGGATACTTAAATACTTTTGTTTTACGTGATATAATGAATGGAGCCGTAGTATGCATATTCATTTCCGTATCAAGGTATGCGTAACTTCAGTTAATATAATATGGGAGTAGGATAATGGTTAACGAGTATTGTTAAGGTCACTCTTCACAACAGTGATATTTTAATTTATGAAATAAAGAATAATTTAATTTTGGACTGCGTACACAAAATTTTTGAAAATTGTCGAAATTAATTATTTATATAGGAGTATTCATTCCTACTGCTCGTGTTTTCCGTCAAATCTTCGGAGGAAAACTTAACGACGCGTTCTATTTGCCGGACATAACTGCTATAATTTCCAAGGCAACAGATGAATTTTCGCTTGTTTAATCTGTAAAAAGACGATTAAAAGAATTCGGCGAAAAATGAGCACGCGGGTGCTTTTATGTATTAGTGACCCGAGTCACAACACACGTTCGGTTCGTTATGTAACAACCGCCTCGTTGGGAATCAAGCGAAAATGTCACACACACACAGCAACATCACTACAAACGCGTTGCGACAAGCCATCAAACTATAAGATTGCAGAAGACGTGGCAGCGACATTAGCTAGGAAAAACACCGCGAATGCGATGGCATTATAGAAAAAATATACTCCCCGCCTATGCAATGATCCCCGTGATTCACGACATCGAGAAAAATCGGCTTACAGAATCGTTTTTTCATTTAAAACGATTATTTTCCCAACAAAGAGGAATCTTCACGCGGGGCCGATTTGAAGAATCGTCGATTAAAAAAAGGCCGGGTGCGTCTATTCGAGGAGAAAAAAAAGGATTTACTAATTGATTCGACCTCTCCAAGTTGAGGGATGGGTAAAAAAATGCTCGTCTCTCGCCCCTCCTTCATTTTGAAGGAGGTGTTGCATAGAAATCTTGGCATTGCGTCAAGGAATTCCTCATTGGACCATTCGCAGAGAAGCGAGAGAGGGAGAGGAGTTATAAAGCGAGGAAACATTCATTCTTTTAAGGGGATGAAGAGAGAGAAAGAATGACAGGGAAAAGGAGATAAAGCTTTAATCTTAATCCCAAAGCAGAATTTCACCGCATTTTAGCATTCCAACGGACCGTGTAGAGAGGGAGAGGAGGAGGGACGCTTGTGAAACTCAATGAGCTCCTTAATACGACGACGGATGAATATGGAGATGTATCTTCCAGCGTGGGACAAAAAGTACTTGCACGCTTCGCCGCCCTAATGCACGGGGGAGGGACAAATATAAGCTTCGAAAAAGGTTGCGAAAGTGCAAAAGAGGGAGAGAAAATAATATACAAACTCGACTCGCTAATAAATCTGGGGAGAAAACATGTCGGGAGACATTAATTTCGAAATAGACGCGAACGGATGGAATTAAGGAAGAATTCGAGCATTTCGGGTTTTCTCAGGGAAGCTTAGAAAAGACGCTTCCGACTCCCGAGCGATTAAAAAAATCGACGGACGGGAGTTAAATTGCTTTTGTTCTTATCATTAAATTCATTCTTGACACAAGTCTTCCGAGCCTTTTGTTTTATTCATTTATTTTTGACCGAAAAGAAGTTAATTTGGTTTTCGAACGAATGATTTCAAATTTGGAAGAGGGAAGGATGGAATTGTTTTCAAGGGGTAGATCATCTTCGTCGAATGTTTTATTCTGGACGCCGCTTTTGCTATCATTTTATTTGTTTCGAGACGGACATAACGCGTGATGACATTTCGACCATATTTATCATATTCATTTCATTCAAATCTTATCGGAGTCATACAGATAATTTCGAAACACAACGAGGACCGCATATAATTATTTCGAAATGTTGCGCATCATAATAATGAGTCTTAGCGTTTTGTTGATATTTTTTGAAAGCACGTGACTCAAAATGGTTCCTACATATATATCTCAATTAAAAACAAATAACCACGCAAATCCTAAATATTTCGCACGTTTTTCGAAAAATCAAATTATACTATCACTTTGGCCTCTGTCTGCGCACTTTCTAAAATTGAATTTGTAATAAAACAGTAATGGATAGAGAGCTTAAACTTGGAGGGTACATGTCTGTGCTGCTGCCATATGCATTTCTTTAGATTTTTACTTTGAACAATCGGAGTGGGGCTAATTTAAACTTTTGTTTTTTGTATATCTCCGAAGGTGGAAAAGATGGACAGTTGAAAATTTGAACGTACATTTCCACTTTAATGTCATTTATTACTTAAAAGTTTAAGAAAAATCCAATGATAAGATCGTCATTTATTTTGAACTTAAAACATTTCTTACACGCTTTAATTAACTGCCGTCGACGAAAACAATCCGTAGCGTTTGAAGTAAACAAGATCTACAACAAATACTTAAACGCCTTTAATTTCCTTTCGTGTGCACACGGCACATAGTAAGCGAAAGGAAGAAGATTATCTACGTCGAATAAATTAACGTAAATACATAAATTTTCCTTTCGTGCACACAAAGCGCTTTCTAAGTGAAAAAGAATAGATAATTTACGACGAAGGAATGAACATGAGCGTAAATATTACGTTCAAATTACTCGATTGAGGTATCTTTTAAATAATTTTTTATTGTTTCATTCGTATTCGAAGGTATAAAAGACGGAAAGCTGACACTTTGAGCGTACATTTCCACATTAACGCCATTCATTCTTAAATAGTTTGAGTTTTGAAAGCTTTACCAAGACGGGTAGGGAAAAGTTCGAAATTTCAACACAAAAATTGATTGCGTTCTAAACTTAAATGTCATTTTGGTAAAATCAATTATCTAAAAAAGTATATTTTTATGTAAAATATATCATTATGTAGAATGATGGTGGACAATACGACGCTAACTTAGTTATAAAACCTCTCTCATCAAAAACTAGCCTCACCTTCACGTATCACCCCCCCGTTATAAAACAATCAAGGCTCTATTGACCGAATATGTGGCGGTATAACTGCATAAAAAATAAAAACGCGCTAATTTATCCATGTTCGCGGAGAGCACTCTACTTTTATTATATAGCTAATATCACCTCATTGTGTGTTGATTGTCTAGTGAATGCGTGTCTACCATCTATATACAGTACAATCCATCCACCAAAAACGTGACTTGCAGGGTATCATGTAGATCTAGAATCAAAATAATGTAGGGGCCATAAGAGGCGCGGGAGCTACGTGTTTGAGACGCCTCTAATAGGCAATAAAAAGGCTCCATAACCCAAAACTGGTTCTAATGAAGGCCCAGTCATCAAAATTCCATCAGCTAAAAATACTCTCGCTGTATATTTTTAGCGTCACGTCAGTTTGGATTGTTTCAGCAGGTGCTCTGCGAATATACGACGCATCAGTTCACTCTCGAAGACATGAGATGATAACCCGAGGCCGCGGAATTCTCCCGAGGAACCTGTTAACCCAAAGCTTGCCTAATCTATGACAAAAAAACTGAGTAATCAAGAACTCGTATGACGAAATTGATAAACATCTTCCGAAAAATTCGCAAATTGCCGGAAAAAAATAACACCGAAATGATTTCCGTCCAAACCTAACAGATATCCTCCACCGACTCGCCTTGAAAACTCGTCGTATGACTCATCGCGGAATGAAGGAAAAAATATCTCTCTCTCTCCCGGGATCTTTTCTCCGTGAGCAACTCATTTACGGAGCAATCGAGATTCCAAAAATAAATCCGCAAAACCCGGTCTTTAAGAAGATAAAAAAGAACGTGGATGGCGGGTAATTGTTTCGGAGGTTGCTAATAAAAACCCCCCTTTCCTTCTCTTTTTCCCGCCACCCTCTTCCACCCTTCCGAGAGACTGGAAAAAGAACCTAAAAAAAAACAAAGACGGAATGAAATGTGAAATTAAAGGAACTCGATTCAATTGTGAGAGAGGAAGAGGTTCTTTTTTTCAGGAGCAAATAAAACGCGTTTAATGAGAAGAGAGACGGAGAGAGAGAGAAAAAAAAAAGAAAAATGGATGGAAAGGATTGAAGGAGATGCCTCAGGTATCGCAGGGGAGAATGTGGTGGAGGGGGGAATTGGTTGGGTCCCTCGGTGGCGCAAGGTATTCCCGTTAACTCCCGATTCGGTGACGTCACGATCCTACGGACCAATCCCACCACACGCCACTCTGCACCCTCCGACTCCAAACGCACGCACACATATACCTTACCCTCCCTATCCACACCTCTACCCAATACCTCTCCTCCCCCCCCCCCCCCCCACCATTCTCCTCTCTCTCCCTCCCCTACATGCATCCCCACGTCCTCATCCATTCCTCCCGAGTCCTAAAACCCATCCCTTTTCCCCCTCCGACCACCCCCTCCCACGCTTCAAACCTCGCCCCTCATACCGGCGCCGTCACCCACCCTCTCCCCCCTCTCCCCCTTCCCCTTACGCGCCTTCTACCTACCTCCTCCTCCTTCCCCGCCGTTTCCCAAACGCCGTATAAAACCGGTCGGCAGCTCCAGGCGGAGCTCAATGTTCCGTCGGTCATCTCCCGGCTAACAAGTCTTTTATCTCTCACTGTTCTCCGTACAGAGAGAGAGAAGAGACGACTGGTATAAAACGTTCCGGACGCGATCGGCGGGATAGGAAAAGAAACACGCGACGGTGCGTTGATACGTAATATTTTTTTCCCGTGTGTTCGTGTGAGACTGAACTCTTTTTTTTATAAATCAGTGAGTCTAGTAAAAAAATATTTGTCTTTGAGGACTGAAAGAAAGGACGGGACAGGGAAGGTTTAAACTTTTTTCTTCTTTTCAAAAAAGGTGGGAGGAAGGAAGTGGTTCTCCGCTTAAACTTTTTCTTAAAGGAAGGAGTTGAAGAACTATCTGGAGGAGATAAAGAAATATTCGGTTTTCGCGGTAGTGGAAGGGTAAACGATATATTGAATACGTGTCTGGTCGGTTTCCTAAAAAAAAAACAGTCTTCGCCTTCGGTGTTTTCACTCTCGATCGCAAGGCTGATAGGAAGAAGAAGGTGCCGAGGCTCCTAGTTCGAGCGTCTTGGGAGTTCAACGGAGGGTCTACACACCTGTCGTCCGCTGCTGGAGAAGTGGAAAGGACTTTCCGAAGGAGGATTTTTAAGAGGTGAGTGAATTTCCCAGGAGAAGACGGTCAGAGAAGTCCTAGCGAGAGTATTGCGGCCAAATAAAAGCATTTTTTCCTATTCTCCGGTTGAGGACGGCCGATTGGAAAATAGAGTGTATTTTTCGAGATGTGATCGCACGAAAACGAACTTATTACGGTCTTACTGAGATGTTTTCCAAGTTTTCTTTCATACTCTACTTTCGTTGAATAACCACTGATGATGGCTGCTTTGTATCCGAAAAGCAAATCTGGTATTTCCGACTTTTAATTCACTCTTGGAGAGACGATTTAATAACTAAAGTGTCGAACTAAAATTTAAGCAGGTTACGTCGTTACTACGTAATGCTGAACACAAAGATACTATCGTGAAGAGATTTATAACTTTTCTCGCGTATTAAATATGTATTTATTTTCGTGTGGAATATTGAAATACCAAATATATGTGTACGAACTTGTGAAATGAACTGCAAGAATATACGGTTAAAGACTTTTATGAAAGATTTGTTTTCAACAAACTATAATTAAATATACTCATAACTGAGGATGTAATCCGCAATTCGAGAATGAAGTTCATTGAATAAAACTAATATTATCTTTCGCGCAATAAATTTAGAGTGAATTAGAAATGTTGTCTACGTGCTCATAAATTAAAATTAACTAAAAAGGCAAATATATCTGGAAAAATCGTATAGGATTCTATTAAAATATTTTCGTCGAAACAAAATTAAAATATTAACATATATTCATCTTTTCGCCGAAATATTCCGAAACCGAACGAAAAATTGCCTTGATCCATCAACTTCCGCCAAAGCAACAATATCCTCGTTAGCTTCCCCAGAGATTGATTCAATCAATTCGGTATTAATGTCGATATTAAATTAACGCGTCAGCTTACTCGTTCGAAATCGATGAGACTCTTGGACTCGACCCTTCAGCGATGAAGTAACATCTCCGAACTTGGATATCCGTGAAGTTTCGTTACGGGAGCACGTTTCCGTTCGTCCGTAACTCACTTTCCTCGCCACCCACGCGTCAGAAGCGTAAAAGCTGGAACTTAAGCATTTTGTTTTTTCCGAGGTCCGCGAGAACAGCGTCGTTATCACGCGGCCGCACAACGTAAATACCGACGCAGATCGAATTATCCCTAGGGTCATATCGGATAGGGAACGTTTGCGGTGGCGGGTAGCGGTGATTGAAACGCTGGATCGAAGCACGCATTCCGGGAAGAATCGCTTGTTTTCTTAATCCAGTGCACGACCACGCAGGACAAATGTAATGTGGGAAGGGCAATAACCTTGGAACAGGAAAATGGGGTATTCGTTCTCTCGCGTTCAAAGAAAATCGTTCGTCGATCCATAATCATCGCTTGGCATTTTAGGAAATTAATCCTTCGTTCGTGGACGAATCCATAAATTTTCCAAAAAAGGAGGAGATCACTCCAATGAATTATTCGTCGTGTTTATTATCTAAAATAAAAAAAAATGCTCCCACATTCATTTTTGTAACAACTAAATGAGCTTATATTTGATTATCAATATAGCTTTGCTATTAACATAATGAGTTTGGAAAAAGCCAAAAGTTTTGACATCTAATTCATTTCTTTAGTTTTAACATGGTGGTAATAAATGTCTCACTAGTTTTTCCGTAAAAACAACACCTACCATCGTTATTTTTTCCGGAATACCTTATTTTATCACGGATTTCGTTTTTGCGAAGTGAAAGTGAGTGAGTGAGTTGGTGCGTCTAAATATTTTTGTTCAAAGTTTCGTGAATCGTTTCAAATTATTAGCAGCAGCAGAAAATCATACGCTTTTATGAAATAGAAAGCAAGGGTCCGTGAAAATGAGCGTTGGTCACTGAAGTAAACCGTAGGAACTTTTGCACAGAGCTCAGTAGCAGAAATTTGGGGATCCAGAGCTAATGTAATTTGGGAACTTAAAATGAGTTATACTACTGACAAATTTTGTTTTAAATTACTGTGTAGGGTCGGTAGTATATTAAACCATCAAAAACGGTTTCGCTGTTTCATCATCAGCTGACTGGTAAATTGGGATAGTTTAATAGCATAGTGGTTCCACGAAGTTATATTAAACGATTTTTTCCAGTATGAACAACAAATTCTGCAAAGTTACGCCAAAAAGGGTATATTATATAGAATAAGATAAACATAGAAGGTGAAAACTAGGTTCTTTAACTAATTAGCTTATTTCATCTCTATGTTAAAATTAGATTAAATTTTCGTGAATTTTCTTTTCTTTTGTGAAACTCTCGATTCCGAGGTCCCATGGCTTCAGCCCTGTTAGCACGTTTCTAGATCCCCCCATGGCAATGCTTTTGGGAGATTGGTATTTCTATTAAATTTTTATAAAATAATGCCAACGCGATGTTAATCTAACGTCCGAATAAATTTCCAATTTCATTTCTCCAAAAAATTTTGTTTTTGCTGTATGCACTTGGTCACGAATCATTCCGTAAAATGAGATTTTTACCGTAATCCATCTTGGAAAACTGTTGTCTCTTAGCCGTAATAACTAAAAGGGACGATATATTTTTTGAGTTTCGTTGTTACTACCAAGTAAAAACCGCTAAAGGTTACCTAAGCATTCTGATTAACATGCCATTATAACAAGAATTTGTCATCATTCTAGTTATTTAAGAGTGATAGTAGTGAAGAGGAAGAATTTTCGGTAAAGATCAGCGAGTTATTACAGGAAGGGTGCGAAAGTAGGGACAAATCAGCGGAGAAAAATAATGCCTCTTCCCATTATTGCCGAAAAGTTCCCTCCCAGACCATGATGCGAATGCCGACCTACGTGACCCGTCAACAAAAGTAAGCGCGATTTCTCACACCTCTTCAGTGTCGTCGAAGTCTATAAATAACCACTCGTGCATTCTCGAAGAACGGTAAATCTCGAATGAGTGTTTACCGCTGGGCGCTAACTCGCGAAACGCGCAGCAAATCTCTCTCTCTCTCTCTTCCTTTCTCCCTGCCTTTCTCCTAAACTCCTCCTCCGCTCACCCCATAGGTCACAAAAGCCACTGGCCTTTCGACCCACTCGCTTATTAATCTTTACCCTACTGCTCCCGCTGCTTCCCCCGGTCTCTCACCCACCCTCAAACCTCTAGCTACCACTCCTATCCTTCACATCTCTCTCCCTATTCCTCCCACTCCCCGCCATCGCTTTTCTCTGGAACTGCTAGCATCCGTTCCATCTGGAGCCGCCCCCGACTTTTGCCGGCAAAGCTCTCTCTTCACGCGGTCCCAATCTCTCACTCTCTTTCTCCGTCTCACACGCACTCTTCGCGAGAATCGCCCTCGCAAAAGAAACAGTTGCGAATCCGCCCGCGCAAAGCTCGTCCACCTCTTAAGACTCCGCCTTTCCTCCTCCCCATTGCGCCACCTTCCCTCCGCCATCATCAGCGCCTTCAAAAGGGACCCCACCCTGTGGCAAAGAGCGACCTCCTAATAAATCTCCTCTATCTCTCTCCCTCTATCTCCCTCCCTGTCTCCCTCCTTCCTCACTCCACCTCTACTTGGGTGCATAATGCTCGTCAGGAAGAAGGGCATGTAAGTGCGTCTTCTTCTCTGGCAACGAGAGAGAAAGGCAGAGGGCATTGTTGCCCATTGTTGCGTCGAATGAACGCTTGCACTGCTGATGATGCTAAGGAGTATCTGACGATATTGGCGGGAAGTTATACTGTTAAACGGGCATTTTGGTGTTTTTATTATGTTTCTGTTGTTGTTTAACTCGGAAAAGTTTTTTTTTTCTTGATTCGACATTACCTCTCGATTTTCGTTTCATTGTTGCTTTCCCTTACCTTCTGTTTTTACTTTTATACAGCAGATGTTGCTTAATGCGATCACACTGTATTCAGTTTAATTGGTAAGATTAAATTGGCTAAAAAATACAGGCAGCCTTCAACACACTAGATTAAGCTTAGGAATTATTGGTCTGATAACAATAACCGGCTGCCAACAATAACCAGTAATAATAACAAGCAGTATCTACTAGCGATATCCTCCTTTATCTTTGTGCTGCCGATCTGTTCCAATTTTCACCGCTATTCTCCTTTCAACACCTTTTGAAATTCCATCTATTTCTCGCAATCTCTTTTGATTCAAAGCATTTCTCTCATTCGCTATCTAAACTATATCCCCGTTTATCTGTGAATCTCATGCTAGCCATCTGATCATTTTCTCTATTTCATTTATCCTTATACTTTCTCCCTTATTTTTTTACCTTTATTTTTATCGCTCTTCCTTTTTCTCTCTCTTTCGCTATTATTTATATTTTCTTCGTCTCTACTTTCCATTTGTCCATTTCCTTTCCTTGCATTTTCCAATCGCTCCGCCCCTATTTTCTCTCTCCCTCTCTTAAGAATTTTCGGTATCGCCTTTCCCACCTTATTTCTCAACGACTTCCTCTCTTCCTCTTTTCGCCTTCTTCCACTCCTTCTGTTCTTCCGTTCATCGTCACTCTTCATTTCTCCCCCTACTTTTGCAGCCCGTTACGCCGGGACAGGGGAAGGTGGCCCCATCTGTCGTATTGCACACATCCCTCGCTCTGCACGGTTTATATATATATATATATATATATACATATCGTACGTTTCTGGTTAACCCTTGCTCTACCAAGGTATTCTACAACTTACTCCTCCCAATAGGGGTAACTAAGTTACCCCACCATTCTTTTGTCAGATATCTACATCTACATATAGTGGTTTATTGGGAGAAATATGTTAATATTAGGCTATCTATATAAAACAAATAATATAAAATAGATATTTGAAAAGAAAATAATAAATATATTATAATTACTTCACAGTTGTAATAAAAGTTTAGCTACCTTGAATGTTGAGCACAACCAGAGGAGAACATGAAGCTGACTTGTATTTATAACAGTCTTGCACTGTAACATACAATCACATAAGATCATACTTTCGTAATTCAACACGCGCCTGCCCATCACCAAAATGCTTTGAAAAGCTCTTTCCCTATTTCAAACATGAAGTGTATTGGCTGATATAAACGCGTAATATAAAAATAAATATTTCTAAAAATAATTAATAGTTTATAATTACATCGCAGTTGCAATGAAAAGTTTTTAGTTGCCTTGAATGTTCACTACAACCAGACGAAAACGCGATACTGACTAGGATTTACAACGGCCTTCCAATGTAACACACTAGCACATGAGAATATTTTGCAGTTCAGCGCACGGCTGCTCATCACCAAAATGTCTTATTTTGCATTGTACACCGATAGTCTGAATAAATTACACACATAGGTAGCCACATGTATAGTGGAACTGCATTTAAAGTAAAAATGAAACAATGACAAACTCTACCAAGGGGGGGTAACTTAGTTACCTCGACAGTGTTTTCATTTAAAAATGTTCCCCAAAAAAGATAAAAATCTAAAAAATAACCAATAGCAATGTTCTTAGATGGCAAAAAACGAATACATGAGGGGATATGAATGAAATCCCAAAAATTACGATTAAAAAAATAGAAAAACGTCTTTGGGGTAACGGAGTTACCTCCCGTGGTAGAGGAAGGGTTAAGTATGGTTTACTTTAGAGAAGTTCGTAGTATTGCACTGTCATAAAGTTTTGAAGTGGTCCCCGAGCATTAAAAACTACTAAATTGTTGGACGTTTAAGTCAAGACGGCGCTCAAATGTAACCTCGTGTATTCCTATGAGGTAATCTATCTCACTTTGCACGGTTTCGCTTTTCACGGTCTTTTCCAGGAACGCATGCACCGCGCAAAGCGAGGGATGGGTGTAACGAGTAAACACGAAAAAAAGGAGCAACAGGAGAAACACGTGCGCCTCCTCTGGCGCACGTCGGCTGAAATATATTTTACTCGAATCCGTGACTCCTACGTTAGGGAACTATCGCACCCAGCCATCTCATTCGGTTGCTCGTGCGACGAGAAGTTTCAACCATCGGCCGCAGAGAGACTCGAGCGAGCGCTAACTCTTCAAGGATTTCTATCATCTCTTGGTCTAACGTAGAGAAGGGAGAGGGAGACTTGCCAAGCGCCACTCTCGCTAGCTATTGTAAACGCTGGATGCAATCTATTTACATCTACATCTACAGTTTACCCTGCAAGCCACCGCAAGGGTGTGTGGCAGGGGGTGTATTAACGCCAAGGGGAAAACTCCAAAATTAGGCCTTGGTTTACGCCCCTACGCGAGGTTACTTTTGAGGACAGTTGTATATTTTGCTCGCGCGACGCGCTCGAACAAAATATAATTCGTCCTCGCGATGTTCCATTGAAATTCACGTAGAATACGTTTTCTATCACTTCGCAAGCTTGGCATTCATGCGATGAAATAGTTGATAAATGACATTCGCTGGCTTCGAAAGGGGTTGAAATGCGGAATGAACTTTTTTGAGTAGCGTGACGTGATGGGATTTGAAACAAAAAAATCATTTTCGGAGCCTAACGCGTTAAACAAATATTGTTTCAAGTGGAAAATCTATCATAAAACAATCTGCTGTGAAGATATTTTACTGGTTATTTTTGGTAAACATTAACAAAAACTTTGCTATTGATTCTGAAATTTTATTTTGCTATAACATTCAAATCGTGCTAAAGAATAAAATCTACCGGAGTTAATAATATATGTCCTTGAAAAAAATATAAGAGAATATTATCATAATAACCGAGGAATCTTTAAATGATTCTTAAAAGTAAAGCAAAACAATTTATAATATGGCGGTTCCAACTAAGTGACATTCTCTTAGCTGTTTGTTGCAATTAAACACAATCACTCCAGTTTTTTTGGTGCGGGAGATATATATTGAGTCACAATGGTGTTTCGTACAATCGAAAAGGTAATGTAGTTAGCCTTTAAAGGTGATTTATGACTCATGACCTTAATAAATCTTCGGATCTGATGCATCGTTGCAAAGAAAACTCGGCGGTTAAAAGAACGGTCATCGTGTTAATATCCGAAGGAATTGACTAATCATCTCTTCTTTGCTCTCTTACTGTGAAACTACACATGTAAGTAAAACGATGATAGGTTTTTGAACGATACTAATCAGCCTTTAACCCCTGAGTAGTTCATATTGACAGCCTCGGCAGAGTGGTCGCTAGCGCGTCTGACTCCCAATGGGTCGCGGGTCCGAGTCCCGTCTTGGTCATGGTTGTATGTGATTGTCTTTGTTGTTATTGTTATTTCAATATTGTTATACCGTTGTTATATTCAGTGCAATTGGCCTTGTGCTGTTTTTGAGTTCTTGAAAATAAATATGTAGTATTTCTTTCAGCACTACTTAGAAAAATGAAACAAGTCGCTTTGAGGCGTTCAGAACCGAGGATTCGACTTAGGTTATAAACAGATTTATTGATATTGCTTGTGTAATGAAGATTATTTTACACCTTATTGCTATTTTCAATTAATCTTATATATGGAAAGGACGCATAAAGCCTTCCCGAGATATAAACACTACATGCGCCATATCTACTGAATTTCCTTTTCGCCAGCGCAGAAAAACTGTTATGTTCAATATTACGCTCATTTTGTGGAAATACATTCCGCCTTACCCGCGATCAAATCTTTACGTTGTCTACAACGCAAGTATAACACCAGCAAGGTGCAACAGATAAGATAATAGTTCTCTTAGATGAAACTACGTACGATTCCCACCGCTAAATTAGCATCGCCGCGGATATAAACGCAAACACCTTCCCTATTTTCTTCCGTGAATTTATCTCTGAAAGCCATAAGGCGTATGGAAAACAAAACCATGAAGAATTGAAAGAACGACTTCGGAAAATGGAGATGGGGAAAATTGCCCGCCGGAAAAAGTAATTTCCCCATCATCCCCGCGGTAGGTGTTAAAGACAGTCCGCTCCTTCGCATTGAATAACAATCTCAGATGATCTTACCTGTTGGAAACTTTACTCTCCCTCTCTTCTCCCACTCCTAGGCCTTACGCTAAAAAAATAGAAGGAAAAAATATGGAGGAAAAGGGATTTACACCTCACTAACTCCCTTGAAGCTCGTTCATCGTTTTAATTTTATCGTGAAAGCGAGCGTGCGTGATAAACATCTCCATGGCTTGAACTTGGTTGTGAGGAGAAGATCCTCTCTCACTCTCTCCCTCTTCGACTCTTCTCCCTCCCTCCCTATGCCGTCTTCCTATGCCCTCTTCCTCTCCTGCTTCCTTCAGCCGGTCACTTCGGGATCAACGACTCTGCCGGTCATTCAGGCCGATCGGCGACGCGGAGAGAGAGAGAGCACGTCAGCTGAGCGAGGGAATGGATTCCGAACTCGTTTTTTCTTTTTCTAAAAAACATTTCCTACTCTTCCTTTTTATCATTTCGAACCTCAGTTCCTCCGAAGAGAAATAGTGGGAGTAAGTATAGGGAGGAGGAGTAGGAGGAGAGAAATGAGAGAGAGAGGCGGAGTTGTAGAAGAGAGGAAAGACGTGAGGAGTGAGGGAGGGGGATCGGTACGAGGTAAGAGGATGAGGAGTTTTTTCATTAATAAGTTTCGTATCGAAATAGAAGTGGCGAGAGAAGAGAAAATAGTTTACCTTATCGAGAACTTTTTTTATTCGGAAGAGCTGATGATGCTCCTGGGACGTGCTGAAGGAGAAGCGCCGAGATGATAATTTAGGAAAATACATTTCGTCGCTGCCGTACAAGTCGTTTTATCCAGGTTACGGGCGTGATTTGAGCGAGGATAGTTTCGTAATGCATTCGAAAGAATTAAACAATATGAACCGCTAATCATTTCATTCGCTAGTCTTTTTCTCCACTCCCTAGCTCATCGAGCTATGTCTTATCTTAAAAATAATTATCTAGCTCCCCTTATGCCTGAAATCAAATCGGCGAACTATGCATCTTGAAAGGCTACTATAAGTTTGTGAGAATCGCATGCGCATTTCGGCTAAAAAAACAGCCATCATCAGTTTTATAGTCTATTTACGGCGAATCGCCACTGAAAAAAGGCTGTTTTGTAGCCGTGATGCGCCTGTAGCTTTCTCAACCTCTTTAAGGCTGTTGGAAAGACGTATTTCGTCATTCTAAATCCGTGAAAAGTTTACAATATGCAATGAAATCGAAAGATTTTTTGGGAGCATTGTATTATATTTGTGGTGCGAGCATTCGCGAAGCCGTTCTCGAAAGAGAGTCAGGTAGGCAGGAGAAACTTTCCCCTCGTGCCAAGGCCGCGAGTTCGAACCTTTGCGTGGGCATCGCAAAGTTTGTCTTTCGTTATTGTTAACCAGAAATCCAAACCAGGACTAATGCAGGCTGGTTTCCCAAAGTTAACGTCCCTAATCGATTATTTATATTCACAAGAAATGTTTCAGTATGTATGAGTCATTCCAAGGAATTCTCATACCATAAACACCACTTGTAGTTCATAGTTTATCAATGATAGAGAAAAATTGGAAAACAAATAAATAGAGTATTATCAGGTTTAAAGTACTACAAACAATGTCAAAATCTCTTTCTGGCATTATATTTTGCATGTATTTTTTAAATAAACGAATTTAATAAATGTTACTGTTTATATGCTAATAGGTATGTATGGATCAACTGTCCATTGCTGAAGGGTGGTCGAGTGGAAAAGAAAATAACTCATTTGTTCACTCGTCTATGCTCAAGCTGAGATCGGTAATAATCGTCTCCATGGCAAGAATCCGATAACATGCGATTTAAAACGAAAAAAGCTATGTATGAGTAGAAATTCAAGAAAATACCATCAATTATCAAAAGTCGGTGATAGGACTAAATTCTTTTCCGCTTAGAACAGTACAAACCTCGCTCCGATATCACAATTTTAAGATATTTTAATGTATTAAAGAAAACAACTCTGCTCGATGGATTTGAGACTTCCTATGTAAAACAAAAACGTTCCTGGAATCGGATCTGAGACTTAAATCTTCGCCAAATAAAATATAGCCCGGAGGTGGGCCTTGGCAGCAGGACCCTCAAAGCAAGTTTCATGAAAATCGGTCCATTGATGCAAAAGCTGTTATTATGGGACGCACACACACAGGCAGGACCTTTTCATGAGGCTGTTTCCTTTGAAAACTAGTCTAAAAATGGACTCAAGTGAAAGTGACTTCTGTTCCATATTCGGGTTATAAACGAATAAACATTACGTGAATTCGGAGATAAATTACCCACAAACTCATATATATTTGTTACTTTTTCAAAATCCAATCAATAAGCTCGCCATTTCTCCAAATTAAGCCCAGCTATGCGTCTAATATGATTTTAAAATGTATCTCCGAAAACGTCTTGGCTGGATTCATAATTCAATTTAAATCCCCGCCACCGAGTTTTCGGCAAAAGTTAATCCGACCTTTTACGGGGAAGGATTGTTTGACAGTAAAGTAAGATATATGTGGAAATGAGCTTCACGGCACAAATAAAGTGGTAAAAGGTAAAATAAGAACGCAAATATTTATGCTTGACGACAAATTTGTATTTACTCAATAAATTTTAAAGAACACAAACGTCCGGTTAAATAGCAAACAGGTTAGTTATTGGAAACATTGAGTACATCGTAGACTACATTATCCGATAAAACGAAAGTTTAAAAATTTCACAACTAGCTGAAAAACAGATTACTTTCATTTTCTCTCTAAATATCGCTCCATATGAAAGATTGAAGTCTTTTAACTCAAATCTCTCTGTCCGACAGTTAATAATATTTTTATTCAAACGTTCAAAAACTATAACGGGCATAGTGTAAAAATACTGCTGCAAGCGAAAAAGACCAAGATGTTTATTTATGCAGCCTTTCAATTAAATTTCATAATTTTTACGATAAATACTTACAACTATCATTCCCTCTCTAACTGACCTGTGACGCCATCATTCATTCGCATTCATAATTTATTAGTGTGAATTGCTTCCTCTCCGGTTAATAAAAGTTAATAAGATTGAGCCAGAACCCTCGACTGTAAGTATAATATAGCTATCTAAGAGGGAATCGCTCTTGTTACCTTCTGGCGCCAGTTCTGTTATTACATCTTAAGTGTGCGCAGATGGGAACTTTTACGGGCAAGGGTTTGCATAACTAGCGGTAGGAAGAATGCTATAACCATTCCTTTCGATGGAATACTTTTAAAATTTTACGCAAAAATATTTCCTTTGAATCAAGCACGAAAATGTAGGCATGAATTCCGAAAAGTAAGTCCATGGCGCAAAAATCTTCAACTTCCTACCTTAATTCAAGTTTTGTTTATTTACGGTACCATAACATATGATGCTACCGCGCTGTTGCAAAAACTACAAGAAATTTTCCTTCAGTCATGTGGCTTGTGACTCACGATTTTTTTCATTACTCAGGATACTGGAAATTGCAACTAAAACGTCGAACTATCCGTGACTCAATTTTCATTTATAAACCTGCCGCGAACTTTTACATGCTCATATACTTTTTCTTTGCTAACAGACTTTAGCGTTCAAAATCCGCATCGACCGAACTTCTTGCCACCTCCAGAAAAAGTTTGTGTTTTTAGCCGATTTCGCCAGATCGGCGGATTAATGAAGTTTTTTTTTCTTAATTCATTTTTTCGGACCTTTTCATCCCATTACTCATCTTTCCACCTCCGGCGCTATTTCCGGTGATCTTTTTTTCTCGTTTCCTAGAAGTCACGTACCTTAAAAGGCCCTCTCTCTCCCTCTTTTTCTCTCTTTCTCTCTTCGCACGACCTTGGAAGCTATCTTAGCCCCACCTCCCCAGACGTAAGAGGACGATGTGAGGCAGATGCGCCTCTCTCCCTCCCCCCATCTCCAAGATATGGAAAGAAGCGAGAAAGAAAACACCCTCTCACCTTGAAAGGTTAAAATTCTCCACCTTCTTAACCCCACCCTCTTTCTTTCCTTCCCCTTATAAAGTCCCAAAGGACGTGAAGAATCCATTTGTAGGGAGAGATAAAGTCCATGAGATTTTAGGACGGGAGAAGGGGTTCGTTGGGGGGGGGGGGGGGCGAATAAAATGACGGAAAAACCCGGGCCAAAAACAACGTTTATTATTTTTTTTGACACATCCTGAAATTTTTGGCAGCAAGGTGAGAAAATTGTGATATTTCTTTCTAAATACGCACAAATAAATTATATATATATATATGCGTATTATAAGTTATAACAAATATAATTTTGACTCGGAGAAAAAAGTCCTGGAAAGTTGGGAAGTTGTTTCGTGAGTCGTAATGATTCATCTCTTTGATAACTTTTATAGACCAGATCTCGTCACGTGACGCGAGAAAGCAAGGCCGTCCGCGGTTTCTGCGAATAATAGGGTCTCCGGATGTAAACACAAAGTGGGTCTCGGAGAATAAAAGATTTGTCGCTTTCAATGCGCAACTCGAAACCAGTTTTGTATGACTAAAGGTAGGCGTGCGCCGTAAGTTTTGGCTATGAGCTGATTTTCTAAAATGTTATTCGGAATTCACGCCCATTCACGTGCCAAAGGAATAAACGGACGGTTACGTACCAAACGATACAGCTGCTTTATTGTTGAAAGGAACATATGATTTTATAGATGAAGGGGTATAAATAATTTGTGCTCCACGAGTCATTTTTAGCGTTAAATTTACTTCGAATACCGCGTGGAAAATGTTTGTTTCGATTAACTGTGAAACTATCCTACAACGTTACGTACTTTTTTCTTTTAAAATTAACCATATATTATATGTTTCCGTGGGTTAAAATATCTAAAACTTGATTATCTGTATTGTTATCTTAAAAAGTCGCTGGTGTTAATTGAATATACAACTTTTAATAATGAGATCGCGGATTCGAACCCGGTTTGGCATACAAGCCGGTCATTTATCTGACCGAAAGGGTTTTGTAAACAAGGTAACGACGAACAAAATAAACTGAAATGAATTCCTCATCGGCTATATAATGAGTTATAAATATTCTGATCATCTTTCGTACAGAAAGAGACACGCCGTTCTCACTTGATGCATAATATTATTTTTTAAATCCGATTGTTTGGGAGAAAACAGATCCAAACTTGACATTCGAAGCTCAACCCATCGATTCGTTCCAAATATAGTCATGTATTACAAAACCAAAGTATGCCATTAATTGTTACCCCTCTTAATTATAAAAAGAAAGACATTCTGTGATCTTTTCAAGAACTGGCACGTAAACAACGTACCCCATGACCGTGGCGAAACGATTTTTTACCTCGATCGCGTAGTTCTTTATTCACTACTATACGTGATTAATTCTTCCCATTATCTTTTCCCGTTACACAAAATGAACGCCTCCCGACGCCGAAAAATACACACGCCCGAAATGATAACGGTGATATTCTTCTTCGTCTTCCCTGTCTCTATAAAATAACCTCCTCTCCCTTTCCATTTTCCCTTTCTACTCTCTCCCTCCTCCTCTTCATCCATCCAAAAAATTTCAATCTTCTAGAGACCATTTATTGAACGGTCTAATCTCACCGCGAGACTTTTTATGTAATTTTTAACCCGGATCTCCGATCAAATCCGGTAATCGACTGGGGGTCTCCTTGGGACGCGACCGAAATTATTAAGGGCTCCAAAGAATGAGAAGAAAAACAAGGCAAACCCATCTCTCGCTTAGCACGGTTTCTGTTATGTGCGGTTTTATTTTTAGAGGACTACTTCGAATTGCAAGACCATCAATTTCACTATACAAGGCTTAGGAACGGTCACCAAGCATTAAGTATCGTAAAATGTTTTCTTTCGACTCAGATGTCATCTTAAATAATAAAGGGAGCGATTATGAATAAAGTATAGCTAAATTTTATGGCTGTGGAACTAAATAAACTAAAAAACGACTTAAAACTTTGTTATAATCACAAAAAATTTCCATTTAAAATTTTCTTTTCAACAAACATGTTTTGACACTAATCAACGCTGAATCAAATCAAATCTCTACTCATCTTAAAAATATATTTTCTACGAAATTAATTTATTTTAATGTTTATCATTCCTGACTTTTTGGAATTAATCCCTTTTGCCCGCCAGCCATGGAATTGTTACACATCGAACACAAGACGTCGTTCAAATCTAACCTCATGTATTCCCATGGGTAAAGTGACCAAGTGTACTTATTTATTCAGTTCTGTACTGATTTTTCGCGATATTGTACTGGCTGACTTTATGTACTAATTTTGTACTGATTTACGAATTATATAATTTCTTATTCGATACTTTTCTTTAATATGGTAATTTACCTCACTTGTCGGTATTTTGGTAGATACTCGATATATCGTATGTAGCTATCATTTTAAGCAATGTTTTCTTAGCTATCTAATTAATTTAAAACGTTTAGTGATAGGTTGAACTTTTATCGTAGTGTTCGCATAAAAATAACGTTTAAGCAAAGTAATTTGTTCAGTGGCTTTCCTCAATTATTCAATCAGTATTCTACAATTAGCTGCTTTTTATGGCCAACAAAGGTCAATTGTACCGAACTGGACACGAAAAAATGACCACGTTATCTATGTGGAAACATTCAACTTTGCACGGTCTCGCTTTACACGGATTCTCTAGGAGCTCAGTGAAAATCGAGGGATTGGTCATAAAACAAAAGAGCACAGACCGTAACATCGCGAGATTACGCAATAATTGGACGGGAAAACTCGTCGCCGCGGCCGCATCTCGATCGGCGTAGGGAAAGTGATCTTCCTTCCAGTCATACGGACTGACGCGACCGACCCCTAAGGGGTGGGGGGAAGGGTGGGAGGGAGTGGATGAGAACACGGAAGAGGGGAAGTCGTCTTTGCGGCTTCGCTTCGAGAGGAGGAAGAAGTGATCGTAAGGGGGAGGTTTCGGAACGTGTGGTTTCCGTTCTGACTGCAGAGGAGGAGAGAGGGGGGGGGGAAGAGAGGAGGGGGGGGGATCCAAGCATCGGAGGTCAATGGCTAGTGGTTGCCCCTCGAAGAATTCTGACGCGGTTTCCATCGATACATTCATCCCTCCGTTCGTTCCTTACACGGAATTTCCCGTCGGAATTTTTACCTCTGAAATTTCTCCTCGGGTGCGATGACTCGATTTCCGAGTAAAGGGTCGGTGCGCTTCTATAACATTGAGGTTTTTCAGGAATTCTTTGGGGATGGACGCGAAGCCACGAAACGGTCGAATAAACCAGATATGCGATGCTGCCGCGAAGTGATCTTCCTCGGAGGAAATTCATCCGCCTTAGTTACTAAAAATCGCGCGCTGGCCGCGCGGTTTGGATTTTTGTGGCTTTTAAGAAAAGGGCGGGGAAACTATTCTTATGGATTCCGTGATAGACACGCGTGGAAGGAGAGCGTAGTTCGAATGAGGGAATTCGCTTCAAAAATCTCGATGTGATCTTTGCATTTTAAGAAAATGTTCAACTTTTTTTTACCTTCCGAATGAGAGGTATATATAAAACGATCAATTTTTCTCGAGGTCAAATCAGTAAAAAATCTTTTCCTTGGTCATATAAAGCGAAATACAATTTAAAAAAAGAAATTATCATCAAATACAAAAATTATGGAAATACTTGCATCGAATTATATTAATAGAATTAAAGTTCAACCGATCAAAGATCATATTAAAGTGGCGAAATAAATAAAAGAAATTGTTCAAATACACTGGACAGACATCGGTGCCAAAATACCGATAAGTAAGTTGAAGGCATGTTATGAAATACGAAGAGTCAGTAAAGAAATTCAATCAGTAACAACTTCGTCCGAGCCAGTACGGTACTGAATACGTAAATCATTAAGACGGTCACCTTAAGCATACCGCCTCACTCCTAAAACTATCCTATACCGTCTGCTAGATTTGCTGGCAGAGCGAAGCGAGGTCTCTCTTGTTGAAACCCTGTGCAGTTTGTCTGTTTGTTTGTTCTACGATAACTGCCGCCTCGTTTGTTTGATTTTTACCAAACTTCGTGTACATGTACATATAACCTAGAGTCGATTGCCTATAGTTTTTCTAGACCACCGCTCTTATAGTTGCTGCGCAATTTGCGTTAGCGCATTGCGATAATTTCCAAATCTTATCCAATCGAAAGGAAATTTGGTATACATACGTAAAACCTCAATTTATGAGAAATCGTCAAATAAACATTTCTCTAAAACGCACAGAGAGCCTCCCAGAGGCGCGCAATGTGATTCCCCCCACCAGA
This sequence comes from Tanypteryx hageni, assembly GCA_028673005.1. NCBI lineage: Eukaryota > Metazoa > Arthropoda > Insecta > Odonata > Petaluridae > Tanypteryx > Tanypteryx hageni. The sequence continues at coordinate 51,565,184 of CM054117.1, forward strand.
CCTAAGTGAGCTGAGAGAGGCCGAAGATCTCGCGGATCCCATAGTGATACTTTCTTTCGCGTAATGAAAGTTTTCGCGCTGGAAATCTTCCAGAAGATGAGCTTTCGATTTCGCTGCGTGGCAGTCGGCTGCAGAGGACGTGCGACGAGAATGAACCTTCACCTCTGTAACGCAAGGCATGCGTCGCTTTATAAATAGCTGACATGAAGGAACGTACGCGGAAATATTCCCCGATGCACGCAGTTTTTAATCGAGTCGCGCCATTTTCTGCGATTTTTCCAAATCTGCACGAGGGTGCGCAAGTGACGCGAATTCCGAAATCGTTCATGGGGCTTTTATTTTTGCTATGAACAAGAAAACTTTTGAACGATAAAGACTTCAAAATAAGTAAATTCCCCAATCGAGCGGCACTTTTCCAAATCAGTAAATCTTTTATGGAATGTAATGCGTATAATCTGCGGCTTAACTTTACGAAACATGCAAATACTCACAGAGAGGAGTATTAAAAATCCAACATTCTTCCTCAATAATTATTGAGAAAGTATACCAAACTTTTATCCTCCTCTAAATGAATGTTCTCTCAAGTAAATTTTTAGCGTACTCTCCATTCTCCTGGGAGTAACGGTATAGTCACCGTTTCAAAATTTTCAATTTTATAAATTAATCTATTCGAATTTTATGAAAATCCAAGTCGTAATCCGACGGTGACGCAACCACGCGTAAAATCGGATATCTTCCGACGCGCTCCGTTATCAGGGATCGACGCCATGCATCATTCAAACGATTTATAACACAAAAATGAAAGTTCCTGAATTTAAAAAAGCGGCAGAAGCGGCGATACGATATCTTTTTTTTTAACGCTCCACCCAACCTCATCCATTCATTAATTATTTCGCCGACCAATTAACTAGAGAACCCGCGTCGAGTCATCTCCGCTACGATAAAGCCTCCGGAGGAGCTCCAAAAAAAATGAAAGAGTATCCGTCCAGAAAATGATAAATAATAAATTCTAGAACGAAACCCGTGACAAAGAATAGAGTCGTCCTCGAACGAATCGCCCCCCCCCCCCCTCCCCGCTGGATTGTGATTTCGTGGACGGAATGAGGAAAAAAGATATAAAAAAAGGGACGGCGAGAAACGGCAGGAAAAAATAATCAATTCCGCGGAGCTATCATTCAATCACCGTGATCGATGTACGACCGCGGAATTGAATGGAACCCTTCCTATTCCCCCACTCCCGTCCCTTACAACGAACTCCTCCTTTCCTTCCTTCTTTTGTTTTTACCTTCCTTCCACTCCTCGCTTCGTTATTTCCTTTTCTCTCGGTTCTTCCACTTTGCTCCTCATATTGTATTCCGCTTCCCGTATTTATTTACTTCTTTGGTATCTCTTCCGCCATTCTCTCGATTTTTTTCTGATTGGTACCCTCATTCCGTCCTTTAATTTTCTCTCCTCGTTTACCTTCTCTTCCCTTTCGTCAATTTGCCAGCCTCTTCCCTCTTTCATTCACCGTCCACTTTCCTTTCGTCTTACTTTCCTCCAATCTTTTTCTCCAATTTTTCCCTTCATTACTTCTTCTTTCTTTACCTCTTCCTCTCAGAAGCATCCCCTCTCCGCTTTCTCTTTAATTTTTTCTCATTCCCTCACATTCCGCATCGTTTCCATTCTTTCTCGCCCATTTCCCTATTTATTTTCTCTTTCATTCTCTTCCCATTCCTCTACATTCACACCCTCTTCCTTCTCAACTCCCCCTTCCTCCCCTTCGCTTATCTTTCCTTTTTTACCCTATCTAACCCTTTGTGCTTGTTGTTTCCCTTCTCCCCTACCTTGTCGGCCTTGGTATTCGGGTGGTTAGAGATTCTGCCAACGGATGCTAAGGTCGCGGGTTCGAATCCCCCCTAGGACATGGATGTTTGCGTTTGTCATATCAGGGTTATATATAAGAATGGGCATGATTGTCCATCGCCCTCAATAAAGACGGATTATCATTGTTACTAGCGAGATGCCCGTTGAAATTCAAGGGGAAAGTTTTTTGTGAAATAAGAAATGAATAAATAAATATATCTTGACTTTCTTTGGATGGCAAGAAAACAAACTTCCGTTCTTTTAGGCGTTCGTTGTTTCAAATTTCGAACTCCCACGATGATTCTAAATACCTAATTTTTAATATGAGAGTGATTAATGTTCTACATTCATATGTATACCTTCTCGTAAATAACGCAACGAATGTTGTTTACATTGGTTGCTATGAAAAGAATTTCTCTCTCCTTCTATCTCTCGTACTAATTGTAAGAGCATTCAAAGCACGCTTTCACCTATAAGGATTGAAATAACAATAGAATTTCAATGTTTAACAATATAATGGGTTGGCATGGCAACATCCCGTTAAAATGGCAAAATTTTCCCAAAATATGTGAATTAAACATTTAACATGATGAATTTCGAATTGTAAGCTGGGATAGATGAACAGAATAAAAAATTTAATATATTTTCTTTAAAATGGGCTATATCCGAAGATCATAGGTGAATTCCTTTTAATTTAGATCTCAAAAAGAATAAAAGCCTGCAAGTCAAAAAGTCGATTTTTACGTGTTATCATATGGGAAATGGAAATGCCTACCTTGGAGTCGAACCTAGGACTTTTTTCGAGATTTCTTTTCGCCATCATCTTACAATATGTGAATCAATCATTCCTGCCAAATATCAAAAATGTATCTTTATCCAATATCAAGTTATTTGCATTTTTATAGTTTGACAGAGGGCGCCACAAAGGGACCAGGGGACAAAGGGAAAGGAATAGGAATTATTATAGGAATTATTATAGGAATTATTATAGGAATTATTATAGGAATTATTATAGGAATTATTATAGGAATTATTATAGGAATTATTATAGGAATTATTATAGGAATTATTATTATTATAGTTAGATTATTATTACCTCACCTCCTCTTTCTATTTCCCCTTCCTCCCTTTCTGAAATTCTCTCCCCTTCCTTCCTCTCTTTCACTCACTCTTCTTTCCCCCTTTTACTAACTCACTCCTCTCTTTCCATTCTCTATCCCCTCCCTTTACCTATCCTTCTATTTTTCCCATCTCCTCTTCCTTTTATTTTTCCATCCACTCCTCCCTACTTCTCTCTCCCCTCATTCCTCTCTCTCTCTCTCTTTTGTCCTCTCCTCCCGTTTCTCATCCTCGATTCTCCTCTTACCCATACGCGATCCCGCGCCTCCCTTCCGTCACCCCTCCACCGCTATCCCCCGATTTAAAACCAATCCGATCTGCCCGATTTGTCAGCCGAATGCGGTCTATTTTTTCCAACTTCCGGGATATCGCAATCTCTATTGGACGCCGGATCGGTTTCCGACCGACGCTAAGTTTCGAGCGTGTTTTTTTGTTCCTGCATAAAAACATTTGAGGTTTGTATTTTATGCATGTGGAGTGACGTCATGCCGCCGCCATTTTCTCGCCATATTTTCACAGTCGTCCCAAAAAAATAATGCGTAATGGTTAGAAAAAATTCATTCCGAGTAACGAAAACGAAGAAAAAATTACGACGCGATTGCTTAACGCTATCGATGCGGTGAAAATATCCAGTAAGAGGGTTATCACTGATAAAATGGAGCTTTGAGGGAAAAGAAATAGAACAATGCGGCACGTAGCGCTGGGTGCTGCAGTACTTTCGTCTCTGTTAATAGATGGGGTTAATATCGAATCTCCGGCACACTAATCCATTCGAAGTGTCACGGTTGTCACTTCCTAGGATCGAGAATCCGTTGGGGCTCCAGCATGAGGGGCGTGAGCTATAATTAATCTTCGCAGACAGATTAAATTTTCATTAAATAAAGTGATCACGGGTGTTTAAGTTTAATGAGGCTAATTCAGAAGACGCGGAGATGAAGAAGAAATTAGTTCAGGGGAAATTTCCGTGACGTGTAACATGTGCAGTTATACCAATTTAAATGTATCCATAATAGATAAATTTTAGGAGCAGTACGTCTTAGCATCCAAAATGATACTGTAAGATCATTTAACCCTTCGAGTACTCCCGCTATAAATTGCGACGTGTGTACTCGCGCTGGGTCGAATCGACCCATGAATTTTAAAGCATAAGAAATAGTGATTAGAAGGCCAGAATATTATTAAAAATTATTTTTAATCCTAAAAAATATCTCAATGCAAAATAGCAAACAGATTAATTAATTTTAAATAACCCATCAAGAATTTATTTGAAAATATTTATTTCAAACCAATATTGGGGTCAAGAAAAACAAAAATAACAGTAAACATTGGTTTAAGAAAAGATGTTGTTTTACCTTGTTCTGGATTGTATTGGGCGGTCTTAGGGAGGTTCCTAGGCTTTCCCTGTTGTTGCCAGGTTGATATTTTCCAGTTAACGTGCGAATTTCTGTTGCGCCTAGCGTGTTCTTTCCAAGTTATTTGCTCTTCTACATATTTAAATTTTTGATTCGGGACCCAGGAAAGCATTTATCACGTTTGAAGCATCATCAAACTCAGCTATTAGAAGAATGAAGCTAGAGGCGTATCTAAGTAAAAAGTTATTAACATTTAAATCTGGTCCGGGTCGATTCGAGCCATACGCGAGAACTCGAGGGTTAAAAAAAGGGAAAATATTGTCCTTTCTTTCAACAAATGTTAAGTGATAACAAAAGCAAGTAGGTAGAGTCTTAAAAGGGTTCTGCTTTGATTGGGGGAACATAACAGGCCCGTTGTGAATTCGTGCGGCGAATATAGTCTAAAAGAAATAATCTATTTTTAATGCCTTCCTATTTGAGAACAATCCATTTTTCATCATTGAACATTAATTATTATTTTGATGCACTCTCGCTAATCGTCAACCTAAATGTAACGATAAAGCAATGGAGACGTTGCACTCTGCGCGAGCTGCGCTCCTTAAACCAGTCGCATTTTTGCGTGAATCACTCCTCACGCGAACGTGTTCTACGCCCACAACGCAACGGACCTTCGCAGTCCCCCACAGTCCATTAAGGCGGCCGGTTTTGGAAGCTGACATAAATACATAAACACACCTCTCAAAATGTGTATCCTTTTAAGTGTAAGTTTTGCACAATCCAATAACAGTACCCTCATTTTAACCCAAAACGTTAACCATGATAACATGAGAGACGCACGGTATTAATAAAGAACGCAATATGAGCTCCTTAAACCCTTAAATGTAAAGAAAGAGAAGCAGACATATCATCCGGCTTAGAGCTACTCATTTTTATCCGCACCAGAAGCCGTTCAGCACAATCGCACTTAGGTTTACAGTATAATACTCCTCGCCAGGGACCGTTTCAAGAACGCGGCTTTTTTATTTACATTTACAGGCTTACATATTAGATTAACCTCCTCCAAACTCGGCGGGTTTGTGTCCGAGTGATGCGTGGGTGCTTCGGTCACTGACGGGAATTAATTTCCTCTAAACCGGTGTGTACGTCCACGCAGATCCTTTTCCATTTTCTTCTCCTGCTTAAAGGAGGTTACATTCAAAATGAAATGTAAATTGGTGAAGTTTTTATGGGGCATATGGCCGCATATGAACTCCAAGGTTGAGAGGAAAAATCCTGCACTTCACCGGGAAGCGAATCCAAGTCTTCCACTTTCCGGGCGAACGATTCAGCCGGTTAAGTCAATGTTTGCCTAACTGAGCGCCGCGAAAAAATTTGTCAAGTAAATAAAGGGCCGATTTGAAAATTTTGATAGGCCATTAGGGCTACACGTTTTGCTCTAATAAATTGCTTATGATGTAGCACGAGCAAACTTATGCGTCCAAAGCTTGCAATGCACGTATTTATAAACATAAAACCTCATTTCAAGGTGGGGGTGCAACGAAATCCTGTTTTATGAGTGCCGCGCCTAGGTATAATTTAGGAACCGCAGGACTAAGCTATCCGGTCAGTACCATCGCTCACGTTTTCTAATAATATAGTTTGAACCATATCTCCGGAATGGAAATTTTATTTCAGACGCTCCAAAGGATTCTAAAACAGGAAAGGTCGTCCGTGATGCAATTGATGACGCTTGTGACAGTTTGGTGAAAGAGATACTCTGGCACAGCTCGTTAGTTCCGCAAACTCTTCTCTCTCTCTCTCTAACCTCTTCGTCTCTCCGAACTTCCCCACCATCCCCGAGGGGATTTTCCCTTCTTAATAATCGTGCCAGACTTAGAGTATGCAGGCAATTTTTCTATACAAGCCCCTTCCTCTCTAGGCAATATCCGGTCCTTGATTGAACGGCGTGTTATGGTCTGGCCGAGGTTGAGGGAGTCGAAGAGAAAGAGAGAGGGAGAGGCTAGCGGGGAGAAAGGTGCGGATTGAAGTGAGTTGGAAGAGAAAGAGGAAGAGAGAGAAGGAGGGGAAAGGAGGAAATCCCAGGTGCTCGAGGGGGTGGGAGGAGGGGTCGAGTGAGGTATGGCTGGCTGCCCTACACCCTCGGGCGAAACGAAGGTGCATTCACCCTTTTAAAACCAGCGTCGGAGGAGAGTCGGAGAGCACTTAACTTGCATCCGAATAAGCGAATAAGCACGGAGGGGGAGGAGGTGCGCGGAGGGGCGAAACGGCGGCGGCTTCGCACGGCGCGACGCATTTTTTATCGTCCGAATTTTTTTTCGGCCACTCCGGGCCGGCATAGCGAAACCACTCGTGTGCGTCGTCTTCCGAGAGGATGATGATGAAGGAGAAGTGGAAAGGTATTTTATTCCATCTTTTTTCGTTTATGTTTTTTTTTCTAGCTCCGGAGAATCTTTTTCTCCGGGTCCGGATTTTTTCTTTCGGGAAACCGTAAAGAAAAAGAAATCGTTTAATTTTCCTTGGGCCGGATGGAAAAGAGGGCTGAGTGGATCTTGCGATCTACCACGCCAGCTCGTTTGAACGGCGGTCGATCTATGTAGGAGACTGTGGGAGACCCTTCCCGACGCCATTTTAACGGTTGAGTGAACAAGACGCTCATTTCGACCAAAAAGTGACCGTCCTCGGTCTCATTCGCCGATCGATGCATATTCAATTTAAATTCTCCCTACTTCCAATGAGTCGGCAATTACTTTTTTTATATTCACATCTGGCGCTAAATAAACTCTCCTGAAAATGTGCCTGTTTATTCTGAGGATCCCTTCGGGGTTGGTATGCGTGGAAAATGTATTGGTTTGTTCATGTTTTTGTAATTGCTCGGCAATTATTTCACTAATTCATTTTCTGATTCTGAGCGCTATCAGGAATAACCGATTTACCGCTAAAGATGGCTGCTTAGTAAATGGATAGCGCACGACGTTTACTTGAGCATTCTTCCGCATGGGGAGTGCACCTATATCGCCTAGTTGACCGAAAGCCATTAGGCGAGCTCGATAATTCTTTGTTTAAAAGTTGATCAATTACTTGAAATTTTTTTAACTGTTTTCGAGGTCGCGATAATATTTGCAATTTACAAAGTGGTACCAAACTTGTATCGCTGGAATGTGAGAACCGTGGTAATTTGTGGAAGTGAACGATTTTGAATTTTGCGAATAATTAATTAATCCTCAATTCTCTCTCCATAATTTTCATTATTTAGTTTCCTGTTCACAGACACTTTGATCATCCATAACGAATGAAATGTAGAACTGAATCAATATCGATAATTGTATGCAAAAATAAAAGAAACCTATACCAAGAGTCCGCATAATTATTAAACAACCTTTTCATCTCTAGCATGTAGTAATATTTTTGATTAACATTAATACGAAATTTCCTTTCATCAAGCGAAAACTGAAGTCATTGGTTTTGATGTTATTATCTATTTTTTTAAATAAAGGAGTTAGTGAGCAATTTATTAAAGGTACTATTTTTAATAAGAAGAGAGGCACCACACACACACATCATCATCATCATAGGTAGTCTGTCCGTAGACAGGTCCGTGATCATTCTTGGTTAAACCTGGTTCTCCATATACTCCTATTTTCCGCTGTCCTCTTTATATCTTGATAACTCTCTTTCCCTTTCAAATCGTCTATCAGCTGAAACCATTTCCTACCCCTTTCCCTTTTCCATCTAGTTTTCCTTCTAGCACGTCTTTAATCATACTCTCTCTCCTCAGGTAATGTCCAACCCAGTTAGCCTTCCTCTTTCTAATAGTCTGTAAAATCATTCGCTTCTCCTACTCTTCGTAGCACTTCATCGTTTTTCATCCTTTCTGTCCATTTTATCCATTTTATCCGCCCGGCAAGTGGAAGACCCGGGTTCGATTCCCGGTCATAGCAGAATTTTTTCTGTTTCAAAGTTATCCCAAAATTACAGCTTATGCCTTTCTGCATAGTTTCTATTATTCCATCAATTTCTGGCTTTGGCAATCTCACCATTTGAGAGGGAGGGGTTTTCTTTGACGTTCTCTTGGTGGACGTCCGTTGGGGCTGGTTGATACTAGCTTGGCTAGCCCGGACCCAACTAAGAAAACACCCTCCTTCAGAAGCAGGAAAGATTATCTGCTAAGGTAGTTCAGTGGTAGAATATCCGCCCGGCAAGTGGAAGACCCGGGTTCGATTCCCGGTCATAGCAGATTTTTTTCTGTTTCAAAGTTATCCCAAACTTACAGCTTATGCCTTTCTGCATAGTTTCTATTATTCCATCAATATGCAGATATCTTGACTGTACTCTATTGCCCTTTCTGATATGATTATAACTACCCCTATAACATCTCTAGTTCCTCGTCCTTTTCTGAAACCGAATTTCTTCTGCATTTTTCTCCAGTCTTTTATTAAGAATCCTCGTGATGATCTTCGAAGTGTGTGACAAAAGGCTTATCGTTCTGTAATCTTTACCCTGCATTGCCTTTGGCTTCTTCTTTAGAGGGACCATTGTTACTTCTAGAAAATCCCGAGGCCACTCTCCCGTGTCGTACATCTTATTTATTAATTTCGTGATCCCTTTTAGTCCTTCTGATCCCATGACTTTAAGTAACTCAGCCGGTATTCCATCGCTGCCTGTGGCTTTCCCTTTCTTTAGGTCCACTATCGCTTTTTCTACTTCGCTCTCCATAATACTTGGTCCTAAGTTGTCTTCTTCAATGTTTTCATCATATTTCAGTTCTATTTTTGCCGATCCTCTCTGCTTGCTGTATAGTTTCCTAATGTATTCTTCCCATACCTATACTATATCCTTTATTTCTGAGACTATCTTTCCATCCGTATTCATAATTCCTTCCTAGAAGTCTAATGAAATTCGTGGTAAAGGAATAAGGAATCACACACACACACATACATATATATATATATATATATATATACACAATATATTTTTTATATTACAAAAAGTTAATAGGTAACCGTCATGTTAACAGCTTCTTCTAATAAACATTACAAGAAACGGTATGTAACCCCATATACAACAGACATTTTTTATATTGAAACTACAAATGTACTCGTTTACTTCTTAAACGTGTAACAAAGATCGCACGACGATGCAAAGTGGAAGGAAGAGAAAGAATAAATTAACAAAGATACATCCTCTTTGGACTTGCGGGGTCTGTTTTACGACTCCATATTGAGCCATTGTTAAGACGACGCCCTTTATATTTTTGACTTGCCCATTGTTACGGACTGAATACTTAAAAGCGTGAAGCGTCCTTCTTTGCCGCGATCGCATCACTCCTTCGCAGGAAAATTAGACGACGCCCACTCTCCTTAACATTCTCTCTTTCTCCCTCCTTCGTTTTCTCTCTCTCTCCATATCCGAAAAACTTTCCCTTTTCATCGCAAGGTTAGAAAAACTAGCGCCAGTTACAAAATCGATAAAAAATAAAAGGGAAATGGAGAGAAATATAGAACTGACCAGTGCGGTGATTTCTGCCTTCAATACGGTACGTGTATGCGATGGTTGTCGTCCCCACCTGACCTTCTGGAGAAAAATATATCGGCCGTTACAGGATAAAAAAAACACTCGCTCATTATCTGATCAAAAGTGAACGCGATAAATATTGTCCCGAAATTGCCATCGCCAGACGATATCATCATTTATAGAAGATCTTTAATGGAAGTTGTAATTAAGCACCTGAAGATTTTTTCCCGAGCATGGGTTGTATTAAAGCGGCATGATCCCCGATTTCTGGACTCATTTTTGATATCGTGGCTGAGGTTATCGATACCAAAATGATGCCTTCTATATCACGTGGTTTTATCCGACCTTTCAGAGACTTAATGCATATTTTAGCCGGCGAGACAAAAATTCCGATATCCGCGCAGACTAGTAAACTGATTACACCCAATTACATTAGCGATGGGAACATTAACGCGATAAAAGTAATCCGGATTTTCATCGCGCAAACTAAATGGAATTTCGATATTTAGTTGACGTAAATTCGGGCGTGCTTTCATAAATTAATTTCGATGGTAACCTTAAAAATGCAATATGTCATAGCGCAAATAATTCGGAGTTGTCTTCCACGTCATTATATAAAAAGTAATATGTAGTTCATAACGTGTTTTATGCGGAAAATTTTTGCAAAAATTATACATAAAACTGCAGGCATATGGAATGATGACTAAGTACATTAATTGTTTTAATTTTAAGGGAGAACCCGTTTCATCATCTTTGAAATATATTTTCGAAAAAATTATCCATTGAAACTTATAATTTAAAAATTCCCGAAAAAATGAGCGCTACGGAGATTTTCATCCAATATGTAACGAAAAATTAAAAAAAAAAACAAAGTTTTGCAGGTACAGATTCGTTCATAAGAAATTTTCCTTTAATTTATGCTCATGTCTATCGATGCCAATTATAAAAACTTATTTACAAAAAGTTAAAGAAATGAACACCATGAAATCTGGTACCAAGGATGATTTTTTAGCCAAGGGCAATAAGAAAATGACACAAATGGTTCACATAACCCAAGCAGGGGTGCCTTTTTTCTTTGAACAAAAATTTAATTGTTCTTTGTCATAACTTTTGATGTATCGTTTTTCAGTTTCGGCATTATATTAAGCCATTAACATCGTTCTTTTTTGGCGTTATTACATGAATCGTAAAGAACTGTCGTGCAAGTGTGCACGCATGAAACGTGCACCTTTCCCCTCCTGTCACTTAAACCGGTAGAGCATGCATTTTGTTGCGAGAACAATTTTTACAGTACATTTCGGTACAGTTGTTTTTTCAATAATAAATCTGTCTTTTCCCAGCGATTGTTTGAAACATTACTAAGTGATCCACTTCCTGAAACCGAGATACGTTCGGTTTGGACGGAATAACGTGCGGTGCATACGGCAGGCGGACGCGTATTAGATTATCATAGGCCATGATGAACGGTAGCGAAAACTAATACGCGTGCTTCGGTCAAACGGTGGCACGAATGATTGGCATTTCCACAGATGGACGCGGATCGTCGCTTTACCCCTCCCTCTAGTGCGCTCCGGAAAAAACCGGCTCCTTTGGATCTCCGACCACGCACGAAGCTTCGCCATAATGGATTAATGCTCCCAGATTCCTGGGAGCGCGCGACCCAATAGTTTGTGTAAGCCGACGGCTTATTATGCCTTTCCCATGGTAATGAAATAACTGACGAGCGCCTTTCACCCTCCGCCTTCCTCCCTCCCGTCCCCCTTTATACTCTCTCAGTCTCTCTCTCTCTGGCCTCCGGCTTATCCCATATTCGTCTGTTATTAATGCACATCCGCGAAGTTCAACGGAGAGAAAATTCATGAAACTTTATGCTGACCTTAAAAGTCAGGGCGGCTGAGGTTTGAGGGGCGGTGGAGACTGAGCTCTCCATAATGGCGAGATGGTTTGCTTTATTCTCAAAATCTAATCGGTTGGTTTTTTCCCTCTCTTTGTGAGATGCATGAAGTTCAGTCTTCCGTTAAGAATTTTCCCAGTTGCACTTAAATGTACTTAATTGCGCAAATGTTTCTAAGTTGAAATAACTGAAACCTCTTTGGTTTCTCGGTTCAAATTGAATTAAAGGGTGGCATTTTGAAAGGAATAATGGATTAAGGTTCAAAGAGAGAGAGAGAGAAAGAGAGAAACCTATTGAAAATGTTATGCAGACCTAAATTTAAAAACTCTCTTCCGTTCCAGCAAACGGTTGAGCGTGTTTTAGAAATTAGGTGAAAAGTTTCAGGTTATACCTGTTCAGTGTTTAAGCTGTGTGTGTATTTATATAGGTATACATACGCCCGAAAACCTCTCAATCATATTTATGTTTCTTCATGTGTCGCTTTCCAAACGATGTGTCCACTGGGCTTCCTACAACACTTAGTTGCCACTGATATATGGATGGCTCAGAAGCCAGTCAGTATAAGTCAAAATTTTGTGATTTTCAGTTTAATTGTTGTAGTATGTCTTCCTGTAATTAATACTGTGTCTTACAACAAAGAATCTAAAGTAACTAAGCTACATTTTTCATTAAAGTTTTCTACAATTACAGTTGTTTTGAATTAATTATGATCCAAATCCCTAAACCCTTTTTTTCTCAAAATTAGTCGTTCGTGACATACACTGATTGGCTTCTGAACCATATATATATATATATATATATATATATATATATATATATATATATATATATATGTTTTTATATATATATATGTTTTTCTCCTGTCAATGTGTCAATAGTCAGTAAGTAACTTTGTTATTGTAGTATATACGTATAGTGTACCTTTTTATTAAAACATGTTGGCTTATTTTTTGCGCACTATCCCGGTTGCTTCTGATCGATACATTTTCTGAGCACAAAAATAACCGGGTCAGCGCGCAGCACAAAGGAAACGAGCGGTCAGCGAATGAAAAGTGAATGGTCAACCTTTTCTGAAGCAACAAAACTAGAACTCACTCTCGGTTGAAAGGCTAAGTTTTTTCTGCCGGCTCGTGTGGCTTTTTTTCTTATAAAATGAAGCGGACCTATATAGAGGGTGAATAATTGCCACGAGACTTAAATCCGAGATAGGCACTAAAGGCTTAAGTGCCTCTGGAACATCTAAACGCCAACGCGCGCCTGAACTGTAACGATTTTAATGCTTTTTTTGCCCGCCTACGATTCCAAAGTTGCGTAAATTCCTGAATATTGCATAATGCTAGAAATATACCGTTGTTTTGCTCCTGTCAATAAGTGACTCTGTTACTGTAGTATTTACATATAAATGCGTATTAATGGTTTCAGACCTTTTGGGGTCAGATCTTTTTTTTGCTGTGAGTGCCTCACACGTTGTTTAAGTAGAATCGCCCATGGAATTAGTTCATCATCGACCGTATTCATAGACTTAATTAGGTCGATTGCTTAATGAAATAAGCAATAAGCAAAAAAAATGTTTATTAAATAAAGCCTAGAATGAAAATTAATGGTGGTGGGTAATTAAACACACATTTATGGAAATTGCATGTAATATAACGATAAACTGCCAATCAGTTTGAAATTTGATGATTATTTTTGTTATCACAATCGATAATAAAAATAATTAATTATGTAAAATAAAGTAAATAAAGTGTATACAATGGAACGATTTTGGTTTCAAGCAATTACTATGATGAATGGGAATGGTATATATTATCGTTTTACTTTATATTTTATTCCAACGACATAAAGGCTGCTTGTATTTACATGACCTTTTATGGAAGAATGGATTTGAACAAGAGAAAAAGAGTAGCGACAATCAGAAGCAGTGCTTTGTATACTGGTGACATGTCATTCTTGTTTAATCGTTTTCTAAATAAAATATCTACAAATAAACCAATGATCTGTTCGACATACGACATGGTAAGTCTCTCTTTTTACCGATAGGTAGTCTTTAACCGATAAACCGACATTTCACTTGAAGGCACTCTTATTAAGGCGCCGAATAAATTTTCTTTCTCGCAAATAAAAAAAAATAACTGCGTCGGATAAAAAAACAACTCGTCGCGAAATCAAGTCGTCCTTGCAGATTGATCGAGTTGCACAAAGAAATCGCTCTGTTGAAATTGAAGGTCAAGTCGGAACTGTTGATTTCTTCTGCTCGGAGAGCATACGCCCAAAACCGTTTTGCGAGTCGTTTCGTTATGCCAAGCGTTTATCGGTTTCTCTTCCACACTTCGTAACAGTAAACCGCAACTCCCTCAGGCGCGAGACTCGTACGCAGAATCAAACTTCTAAGGCAACGTTTGCCGCAGCTTTCGGAGTCTATCGTTGAAATCACCGACATTTATTTCCGGAACAAATGCGTCAATTTTCCTTCTTAATCGCATTCTTTAACAAACCTTAATTCGTAAAAAATAAAATGCCGAAGCAATAATTATTCTATGCGAATAATATCGATAAGCCTTTGGGAATAGTTCATATTTGCATTTGTAATTTTAAATGGTTAAAAGGAAATAAGAGAAAATGGCATTATTACAATGTATCTTTTGGTTTACATAGTCCATTTATTTCGCCCATATGGGTACAAAACGATAAAACCATAGGATATCGGTATTACTTCACATCCATATGGAAATTAGTTCGATAGATACACTTATGTCGTCTAAACTTTTCTTCGAATAAAAACAGAAACAATGCATATATATATATATATTTGTCTATATCTATACTATGATAGAACTTATGATCGATTCTTTGTTTATTTTATCATTCGCGACGCTTTACAAAGCAGGGTTTGATTAGATCGCCTGGATATTTCAGCTAACGCATCGGTTCATCAAATTATCTAATCAATTCCTCAGCCGGCCTTGATGGCTATCTTTCTCATTACACATAGATGGAGCATCACGGGCAAAGCCGGCTGTGTTTTCATCGTTTTCCATTAAAAACAGTTTGGTATGAGAGGCCCGAAGCGTTATTATTTAGTTTTAGCGGTATATACACCACGCCGGTACACCGAAATGTGAAGGAGAACTTGGACGAATGATGCAAAATAACTGTGCCAACATGCCGATTCTCAATAAAGAAGCAGGAACATTTTAAGACCCGCCTAACGTGGACCACGCCCAGAAAAAAAAGCATCACGCAACTGCCAACCCCGAAAAAATAAAACAGCCGAGAATAATTCCGCCGTGGTTTCTTCCGTGAAGTTGCCGACGGAGGCGCGACGTCCTGACGACGCCCGCCTCCTTTAACGAACGGATTTAGAGGGGAGGAAAAAAACGACGAAAAAACTTCGTCCCCTCATTTCCTTGAACGACACAGGAAGGAAAGAGATGCTTAAGTCAGGCTAGGTTGAGGTTGAAGAAACAAACGAATGGGACACCCAGGAGTCTCCTTGAGCGGGGAGAAAAGTAACACGTGGGAGGAGAAGGCATGGAGGGAGGATGTAGACCGTCCTACGCAAGGTCCTCGCTATAGGAGGTGACGCATGGGATATCACGTTCTCGAACGCAAACGCGAGTGTTTCCAGCCAGCCGGGTTGACCAAGTGACCGAAACTGGCGGATCTGGAGGGCGTGTCTTGCTTTAAGTGGGTGAGGTCGCGCAGACGTAAAGTTGGCCGCCCTGCGGTTAAGGGAAAGGGGGGGGGGGGGGAGGCGGCCGCTCGCTAGACGAGATAAAATTAACCGCGATGACTGCCTCCACCTCGGGAGTCACACAAGTTCATTTTTCGCGATCGCCGTGATGTTATTCACGGTGCCGTGATTCGAAATTTGATGAGGGGATTGTTATATTGTATTGTCATTTTCAAACCGGCCAAGACCATGTTCATGTAAATGCGTTACGATTACACAGTAAACTTCCGGGGAATAAGGAATATATATTTTTGATCCAGAATTGTTTTTAATCGAGTATGGACATATCCAACAAAACAAAGGGAAAAAAGATTAGAAAAAATATTTCAATGCTGGATCGTTCAAATTTTTGTATAGTTTTTGCACTAAAAAATACGTAATTTGAGGGAATTAATGTTTTCATGTCAAATTCCGAGCCAAATTTTGAAATTATTTTTCTCTATATATAAACTCCCGAGATTCCATTCCCTCATACCTTACAATCGACTGTTGAAAATTCACAATCGCTTGCACATATCCTCTTCAAATATTTATATTTCGTACTTCAGCGTCAAAGCCAATTAGAGGAAGCTCCGGAATGTCATTATAATCAAATAAACATCATATGTAACGTCAATTTTTTGTCGTAACCTTCAATAACCGTTTAGATAATGACGGTGACGCTTAGAGAAGCGCAACCGCTAACGCAAATATACGCTCACTGCCCTGGAATTGCACGGTTTCGCTTTACTCCCTTTAAGTTTAGCGCGGTTTTACTTTTAGACAACTCGAATTTCATGGCCAACAATTTCACTTTAGCACGGCTTCGGAATGGGATTCCGAGCATTAAAAGTCATGGAAAGTTCCATTTCCACCTAAAGGTTATAAGAAAGAATAAAGGAAGCAACTATGAATAAAACATAACTAAGGTGTTACACGTTGACGGCGGTCAAATATAACCAAATGTATTTCTAGGGATAAATCTATCCCAATTAGCACTGTTTCGCTTTACACGGCCTCTTCCAGGGAGGCATATACCGCGAAAAGCGGGGGATGGGTGTATTCAACTTCTTTACTTTATAATTTATCGCGCAATTAATCGTTAATAACTGAATTTTTGGCTAGAATTTTTAGTAAGTCATCGCAAGTTGCGCGTATTTGGAAGGTGGCATGGTTTTAATCAAGATGACTCATCTTTTACACATATCTACTTAAACAATAAGGGGATAGAAAAGGTACAGCAAAGAGTAGCTAGATTCGTAAGGAGGAATTACGATAGTAAACAAAGCGTACCGTCATTAATAGAAAATCTGAAATGAGCTAAACTGCTGGAAAAATATTTTTCGGAGGGACTAGCGAATGAAATAGTAGATCTTATCAGAAGCCCGATGTATCTCGGAAGGCAGGGCATCGAGGATAAGATTTGCGAGATCGATTGTAGGACGGAACGATACAGAGGATCGTTTTCCCTAGGACGACGAGAGAACATAATATGAAAAAATAAGGTAGGAAAACTAGGGACTTTAGGCGCACTGCACTTCCTGCCATCCACCAATAAGGAAACTTGCACGGTATCATGTAGTTTACATATTTTCCGACCGCATACTTCGACCTATCCCGGTACCGGTTACCTAATTTCGAAACGTTAGTCGTAAAACGCCGACGCATGTGGTAACAGAGGACGAGGAAGGGATCGGAACGGGTTGACTATAGGTTGAATGGAGGAGAAAGAGTGGGATAGGGCCAATGGAAAGAAAGAAGAACAATCACCTCGTGCCAAAAGTAGAGAAGGTTAGGCGCTCTCTCTTTCTCTCTCTCTCTCTCTCTCTTCGACAGATATACGCATATAAATTTTCAGCAGAGGAGAGATAAGCGTGGGATGATGAAAAAGATCCTTGATGCGTCTCCCACTCTAGGAGGTGGAATATGATTCACACGTTTCGAACGGATAAGGAAAACCCCGTTACGTTCATACGAAGGTTCTAATCCTTTTCCTCTCCATACCGGTTAGATTATCGGTCAAATCACTTAGCGATAAATTTTTCAGGAGTTTAGCAAAGACCAGGGGATGGGCAGACTATTGACGAGGAATATGCAATTCCGACTGCTTCGACAAACCACTTTAGCAGCTGCTAATTGTTTCATAGGGACACATTAGGTTCACATAGACAGTTATCTGGGAAATTGTGCGGAATTCCATGAATAAAAATTTATAATAATTAATTTTCAGCGCCAGCACATCACTAGAAAAGGTTTTGCGGGCATAGATATGGGTACAAAAGTTTGTAATGATATGCTTTACATTTCGCGTATCGCCTCCGTAATAGCTTCTCGGGTCGCATGGAATTCTCTAGGGGCCTCATAAGGCCCGCGGGCAGCAGTTTATATTTTACTTTAAAACTTCTCTCGCCAAAAGAAAGAATTACGTGATGAGTAATCGACCTTTGTTCTTTAAGATAAATGTCGATTCCGTGCATCGAGAGGCGTTTTAACGCATGTGCGATTTAATCGACTGCAGACAAATGCCATTATTTTTCGTTTTTATGATAAATTTATCGCTTACTAAGGAAATGTATTTGTTGGTTGCTTATTTTCCGTAATATACATTTTGGGATCAAATATTAGCTGGTAAACACATGTTAGCAAGCGTGTGTGTGATGTTACCTATATCCTCAGGTTATGCAAACAAGTATAGAAAGGTGTACTCCATGTCAGAATAACAGTTTCCAAATGCGTTCTTTGAGATCGACAAATAGTAGTAAAATTTCCCAATACCAAATTTCATCAAAATACGTCTAACGGTTCCTGAGTTGAAACAGGTACATTGTAAGCGACATGTAGTTCGCCATATAAAGCGGTCGTAATTGTAGTCCGATTTTAAACAATATTGGATTCGGTCGACAAATTTTAGTAAAACTTTCTAATACCAAATTTCAACAAAATACGTCCTGCGGTTCCCGAGTTGAAACAGAGGCACGCTGTAAAATACATGTAGATCGTCATGTATAGTGGTCGTTATTGTCGTCCGATTTAAATCAAAATTGGAATCGATCGATAAATTTTAGCAAAACTCCCAAATATCAATTTTCATCGAAGTACGCCCAGCGGTTCCCCAGTTTAAACATATGGACGGACGGAAGCGACCTCCCCTATATGCGTTCACTTCGTGCAAAGAACGCATAAAAAACGAACATGTTCAAAATAAAGGAAGAGTCTATCTTGCGTGTAATAGTTAACTATAGGTAACGCTTAAAGCCATAAAATAGTTGAGTAAACCAAATTAGAAATTCAGAAACAAAGTAGTCGGCCTGGTTATAAATTAGCGAATTGTCGAATCTAGTACTTTTTCATTAGATTCGAATATCGGTGAACTGGCACTGCTAACAAGAACCTTGAGTTATAATTTGTTTTTCTCGACTGTTTCATGGGTATATGGGTTACCTATATCAAACAAGAAATTGGGCTACCTTTCTAACAAGGAAGTATAAATAAACACGTTTGAAGCAAAAGAAAACATCCGCGGGCACGCTTTCGCTAATTCGTTTAATTTCGCAGAAAATTTAAACGCAGCACGTTTGAACATGGCAATGAAGCATTTAGGCATGCCATTATGATATGTTCTATCACTCCATCTGACTAGGAGTATTGAAACAACATCTAGAGCCACTAACAAACTCCAGACTTCAATTACAAAAGGAAGCATACGGTTGCATGCACTGCAGGTACTAATTGAGAGAGAACACACACTTTGAACTGAGACATATCAGCTACGCTTTTTAATCGAATTTCTCTTGGATTACATTTTGAATATCTCCCAATTTATTTGGCGCCCAATTAGAATTTATTCCAATTATATTTGATATAGGTAGATTTTATCTTGATAGTCTTATAAACAAGGCATTTTTTACCGTGCGAGTAAATTAATCAATTAGTAAAATTAATAAGATCGTTTTTTCTAACCTTTTTGTTTTCTTCTCTGTTTTCAGTGAACCATCGATCAAGAAAACTCCTAATTCAGCCGAATCTTCAGAGCTTTCTCTTGTTCGGGTGCGAAAAATACTCCATCCTTGACTCACCAATTCTGTAAGTATTAAAGATAAAAATAAATCACCATAGCAAAGCTAGCGTCAGATTAAAGAAAGGGACGTATTTTATGCGAAGTCAACGAGGCAACATTTAAAGATCCATTAAAATCATTCTTAATAATCTCCGAATCCAACATCGAGCAGATAATATCACGATATTACTCCGTCACTTTGACGACCTTCCCTAATTAAAACCGCTATGGCATTATTCTTCTCCCACGCCAAGAAAAAACGCGAGAAAATAGCGATAATTAGATCCGGGTAACACTCCGCGCATTCCGCACAGCAGGCACCGTTGAAATATTAATTAAGACCTCAAAGCCTTTCAACTCTTACTCGCTATATTTTAATTCACTCAAAGCACTCGTCTTTAATAATGGGAAGAGACCGTTCTTCTCGGCTTGAATTATCTCTCTGTCGCTTCAACTCTCCCATGCACCCAAACGTGCATCCTGTGGCCGTGAAAAAATACCAGAGAGAGAGAGATAAAAAAATCAACAAGTCCGACCTTCGTGCGAATTTCCTCCGTGGAAGAAAGAAAGAGACGATTTCAATCGAGCGAATTTCTCGTGCGAGGATCGCGGAGGCGTAACTGTTACGCATGCTAAGGATAATAAATTTGAAAGAAGAAAAAACAAACAGAAAAAAAAGTTTCATCGTCGACGGAAGAGGATGAAGGGGGATGGGGGAAGTAATAACAACGCGTGGGTCCCATCCTTTTAACTCCCACCCGTCGGCCGTCAACCCCCTCACCCACATCCTCTTTGTGTGTGTGTGTGTCCCCCTCTCTTCTCTTCCTCCTCCTCCCCACCCACTCCCCCCATCCAGGAGGCCTTCCTTCCACCCTTCGTTCACCACCGGAAACCCTCCTTCAAAAGCGACCGACTGCTTCCCGCGAATGTAGGTAGTCTAGTCGTCCGCTTCCTCCTCCTTCAATGGAGACTCTTTGCCTGCCCCGCAACTCCCCCGTCCCCTTCCAACCTCCTCGACCCTTTCGTCGCTCCTGAATCCACGTTCGAGAACCTTCGCCACCTCTTTATCGTCCTAGCCTCCGTGTCCGCCATCCCTCCTCGCCCCCCTCTCGCACGACCGACGTAATAAATCATTAAAATCTTCTTCCGCGCTCTCTGTGATCAATCGGTTAAGTTTTTTCTACTGGTGTAGTCGATGGAAATCGTATCACCCTGTAACCGAGACTGTTGAGTTTGTATGGCTGCAATCTCTCGTGGGATACAGATATTGGTTGGGTTATAGATGACGTCGAAAAAGGAAACGGCCATGCGAAATAAAGTCGTAAGGTGTAGCATGGTGCAGCGAGAGAAAATGGTTGTTCAACTTTTACTAGGCCTCCGGTCGAATTCGCTCCAAGTATATCTGGACCACGTTAGAAAGGTCACATACTTGAATAATCAGTGAAATTATTTGAGGTCCTTGGCGCCCCTCTTTTGCGCCTAGTGAGAGGCAAACCCGTCCCTACCGACGTCTGTCCTAGGTTGCTAGGGATAAAAATGTATTTTCTGAAATAGGTACATGCTCCGGAATCAATGGAGGAGAAGGGGGAGGGTATGTATAACCAACACATAGCTACGTAAAATAATCCACTCGGGAACTAAATATACGACGTATACTCGCGTATACGTCCATTTTCATCCCTGGTCCTATGCACGGGTAAATTGAACTTTCCGACAAATTTAGACCATAAACATACATGCGTCCTATACACGAGTACGGTATTTGACCATAAGCTAATCGTTAAGAAGCTCAGATTTGGTGAATTTCAAGGTCTAATTAAATAAATAATTACTGAGACCGCCTTAGGGCAATAACGAAATGGGCACAACACGTCTTTCCAATAGCCAGATTTATTATTGGTGATTAACCACTGATGAACACTGCTTCGTAGCTCAAATGCGCATCAAGTTTTCTTAACCTTTCTATTGGAGAGATATCGTGTCACTTCAGGGTCAAATGCAGATTTAGGCTACACAGTTGTTTCCCGCATTTTCTCATGTGACCATTTTACTGCTCTGTGATTTTTCCTACCAAGTATTTAGCTAATTATTCTGAATTTTCCCCAATAATAGATATTTATCTTCTTGTTTTCAACTACTCAAGATGACGTACTTTTTTCTCACATTTCTTTTAATTTTGAATGGCAAAGGGATAAGATATGAGGGGATGTTTTCTAATTAAAACCTCGTCCTAATTAACGCGATTAGCCATCCGCGCATCCATCTGTCTTTCTCCGACAGGGCTTAATGTCCATCTCTCCGCGCAATTTTTCAAGAGAACCGCCCATTTCAGAGTCCTCTTCCTTCTGCTTCGCCGCGTCTTCCTCGAAACCTCTTTTCTCTCACCCACCCGCCGCCGGCGGCGGAACATCGTTTCGTATAAAACGGGGATGACTTTGCTTGGCACAGTAAGAGGTTGGCGAACTCACCCTACGACGAACGACTCCTCTTCCTCCTCCCCCACCCGGTCTGTAGGAGTGCGCTCGCACACACACACACCTGCACAACAGACACACACACAGTCAGTCGTACCCTTCAGAATGCCCAGCCAACCTGGATTTCAACAAGGTTAGGGCAGGACGAGGAAGGAGGAGGTCGAGTGGAGTGAGAGAAAGAGAGATAAAGAGAAAAAATGTTTAGCGCTTTTGCGAGGATGTTGGTAAAGGCCTACATTGAAAAGGGCAAGTCATAGACATTTTGCGGACGTCTCTTCCACGCGAATGTGATTTAAAAAAAAACTGGCGAGTGGCGAGGTATGTTTCTAGAGGCATTTCAATGTCAGGGCATTTAAAACGTATGAAAAACAATTATGAAATTTTTTAAATCGGATCCTTAAATTATTTAATCTTTTAACTGTTCGCGTTTTTACAAAAAGAAACGTCCAAACTAATAAAAGTGAATTTAGGCAAATGTTGCACCTGGAAAATCTTCATCAAATATTTAGTGTAAATCCCCTTCGAGAAGTTTCGAAAGAATGTATGATCAAATATAGGAATGATGAAATTATTTTAATCTAATGATATAAATACTGAATGACGATTTTCACACGGAAAAGTACAAATTTTCTCGGATTCTAACAAAACAGCTTTTAAAGTTACGCATTATTGTTTCATCGTGATTACATACGTCTCTTTTCATTTGCCATGTAGCTCATTGGATATTCAGTCAGATAATAAATGCAGCTTAAAATTCGTTCTCTCCCAATCAAAGCATTCACGCTTCGTGATGATACGGATTAACTGAAACGCAATAATTCATATCACGATTTGGATGACGTTGAAATAACGACTCGATGATGAAATAATTGCGTTTATTAAAAGTGAACTATTTGAGCGGAAAACAAACTTCATGTCCAGAAACAGTTTCTATTAATTTATAAATTAATTATTTACATGCAATAAACTACACATAATTACGACCAAGATAAACTTTTTTACAGTAAAATTATCGACGGAAATATTTTTAGCGATAATTGGAATGCGTAATCATATTTTTTCTAATTAAATTTTGTCCGCATATTTCCACTTTTAACTCACAACCGACTCCGTGTAATTGACTTCTACATTTAGACTATAAATTTTGTGACGTAAAGTATGAAACCATTAAATGTGATTCGATTGATACAGCCCAAGTTAAACTCGGACAATCGTTCTGCCCCAGGTGAATGGAAAAATCACTCTCTGTCACGCTAGTAGGCCACTACTCCCGATTAAGAGGTCCAAAAAATATGGCCATATTCCTCGCTCGACATAGCTTCGGAAAGAAATGACAAAAAGCGCGTACGTCACGTTCCGTTACTCGTGATGGGCAAAATCCCAACTCCTTGCCTTGACAGTAGCGGGAGGAAAGGCGGCATAGGGCGAATAAAGAATAGGTCATGTCTCGCGACGGACCGACGACACGCACGCGCAACATAGTGGGTCAACACCCAGCCGAGTGGACATATTTGATTAACTGTCCTGTCGCGTACGCGCACTTACCCGCGGCTTCCTATTAACGCGGGGAGGGGACAAATAAATGAAAAAAAAAATGTTTTCGCTCTTCATGATCCTTTGCGGAATACAGGTGACTATTTCCATTTGCCCCACTGACGGGAAAACCGCTGTTTATCGGGTAACACCAAGGTGAGTAAACTACGCTGATATACACGCGGATATTTTTACTACACTAACGAATGCGCAGTAATCCGTCGCAACTCGCAGGTTAAGATCTTGGAAAAATCGCGTTGAGCAAATCTGCGTAGTGTAAAATTTTGCGCAAATTTAACTGCTTATGAAAATAATCCTTGTTCGTATTATGAAATGACAATCTTTTCATTTTCGTTGCCTTGAAGAGTAACGACGAAGTAACGATAAGCTAGCACTTCATAATCCTTTTGAGAATTATAGCAGAAATAATCTTGCACTTAACCATTAACATCTTCATGATCAGCTTGAAATTCAACAGTCGTAATGAAGATAGACTTTCTATTTGTTGGTAATCAAAGTGACGTGAATAGGCATTCAATTTGAGGCAAATTATGATCATACGTATCCAGTATAAGACACAAAACGCGAAGCACGTTCCTCACTTTCTATTATTTAGAAAGGTCAAATGATAAACAGCCGCCGCAATTGCGCATTATCCCTCTTTCTCGTGCTCGTGGTGTGTCGCTTAGCTTTCTAGCAACGCCTCCTGTCTTTTAACCACTTCGTGTGACGGCATTTCATAACTACGCTAACTTGCGTAACTTTGGTTGTGTATCCGATCCGAGCTTTGCGATGATCGATTTCGCGGATCCATCGGTTCCGGAAATTAAAACAAATGAAGCCTCGCGGCCACCTTTTAAAAAGGCACGAAAGGGTGAAGAAGATTGCGGGGTTGCAGGTGCAATTTCCCGGACATGCGCGCGCGAAAAAAATCGAGCAACCAGACCGTGTTTCCGACGGCGTGCCCGATGCACTTCAAGATATTTTGCGCTCGTCTTCGCCTCGGGTTCGAGACCAGAAACGCCCACCTATCAAGGTCGTCCCGAAGGCCAGTAGTCGCCCTTTCTCTCTCGCTCTCTCTCAACCCATTAAAACGCTGATCAACTCTCGCATACTAACTGCAGTGCAGCACCAACCAACGGCATCCAATGCCATCAAACAGCATCAAATACAGTCCAACGTCTTCGAAACTGGTCGAAATCCCATAAATCTCGACAAATAGACGCCGACCAAATCCGTATATAATATCGGTCCCAACCGCTCCCATCCGGTCACTTCTCCCAAACTACCTCTCCTTCAGACCAATCTTCGCAATTTTCTATTATGTGAATTTTCATTCATGCCTCCGTCTGAAACGAATATATTCTTAAGTAAGGGGCAGTGTTGCCAATATGAGGTATTTTCCCGCTGGATCTAACTTATTTCGTTGATCATCTGGAGTACAAAATTCTTTTAATCCGCTAAACGGATTTTCTGGGTTATTTTATAAATAAATTTGGAGATTTTTGTTCGCATATTTACAACATTTTTTAAATTTTAAATCTTCTGTAATAATCTCAATCTTCTACAAAAAGTTCAAATTATATGTACCCATTTAATACATAATAATCCAGAAATTCTGTGAAATGACGCGCGCTTAATTTGTAGGGATAATAGGAAAGTGACGTGGAAAAAATTTGCAATCCCTAGCTTATTTTCGTCAAAGCTAGATTTTTCACGGCTGACAACACTGGTAAGGGAGTGGGACTTTTCTCTCCAAATCCGGATTCAAGTAGTGCAGTTGTTCGAGCGACGCTAAGGGCCAAGTATGGTACTCTTGGACGTCAATCGTACGAATTCTCACGTAGATGTCGTACACACGCTGTATCGATGTTGAGACGATTTAATTGCCCATTAATTATTTTTCATAGCAATTCGTTCAATGAATAAAAAATAACAGCCTAAACCAAAAGTGTACCTGCGAGATATGGCGCCTATGGCAACATTTTAGAAAACACCTTGGTTATGTGAAATATTATTTTTGCTGCATTCTAATTTTAAAATATAGCGTTTTAATTATATATAACTTGGAAAATTGAGAATTAAATGAATACTTATTTATGGAAAAATAAACTTTTGACATTTTTCCCGGAACGATTGGCGCCTTTTGTAAGGGCCGCATATGGCATATGCCGCCTTTGCCATACCCTAGTTACGCTCTGGCCTAAACAGTCAACTAAAACGATTATTAATGGATGGTATCATTAACGCCTTACTTAAATTAGTAACACTAAATCTAAATTTAAAAATCGGTAAAATATATATTGAAAGAACATTCTCATATACTACGGATGCATCTGGTCTGCGGAGAATTTATTATGCGCGTAAATTGCATTAATTGAGTGTGTTATAAATAGAAAGAATTATATCCTAACCAGCTAAGAAGTATCCTCACCTCTTCCTCACCTAAATACCTAACCAGCAACTTCAAATCCCTTAATTCTGGGCAGTCTTTGAACACCCGAGACCCATCCAAACTACTTATTCCCGTTCATCGTAGCAGATTCTATAATAAATCCTTCACCGTTACCGTCTGCAATCTTTGGAACTCTCTCCCCTTTCACTTTTACCCTGTCAATGATGTTAACCAGTTTAAGAAATATTGCACTAAATACTTAGGTCCTCATAAAAAAGTAAATTTTCCTCTGTAGTTAGGCCTTCTCTCCTTCATTTAAATAGTACCAGCACAGTCGCTATAGCCATCAGCAGACTGGACAGCCTTTCCTTTATGATGATTTAATATTATTTTACTTCGTTTATATTTGTGCTGTACTTTTCTTAATTTTATTCTTGAAATAATTTTCATTTCACAGTTTTGATTTTAATTGAATTATGTACACGTAAATTAATTATATTGTGTATTAAAACGGTTAGGTGGAAGAAGGGGCTATACGGCCTCAAACTCGCCGTATTAAGGAAATAAATATCAAGTGTTTGCAGGTCGACGAAAGCACATGGGCGCTAAAGCAACATTTACGGACGAAGATTGCTGAGAGAACTGGCTGGTAAATTGGGCGTAAAAATCTACATATTATAATGTCTCTGGGCGCTATATAGTTATTTTTTGAGAAATATTTCTCACGAAGTATTGTGTATGACCACAATTTCTATTGCTGGGTGAATCTGAATCAGAATCTTTAGAGCATTTTTTTAATAAATCGATATTCTGTGAAAATCCACAGGTAGAAACTACCCTTACTTATTGCGCCATATCATTAATCTCTTTTTAGTTTGTATTCTGGGTAATGTTACGCCTAAATGCAAAGTATCATTTCTTTCCGTTGAACCGTTTAGGCTCTAGGGCCTCGCGCAAAACAGACGTCATGGCGAAAACCTTTTTGACCCGGGGACATCTAAAAAACTAGCATTACCGCCAAAATCTCAAAGTCGAATGTTTTCGCTATTACTATACTTTCTCTATATACTACGTATATGAGAAAGTAAAAAAGCTCAACGAAATTATCGAGCTCGTCTTATGGCTGAAAATTTTCAAGAAAAAGCACTTAAAAATACTTGTCTAAGGTTTACCCGGTAGCCACAAGGTTATAAAAAGACCAGAAGCAAATTTCAACTAAAAAGTAGCTGTATTTTAGCGGTAATTCAACGAAAATGGATTCTTTTAGAATGCACATCTGGTTATCTTATAATCTCGTAGCTATGGGCTTAGGCGAGTAGTATTTTAAGTGCTTTTCATTGTAACAATATGTGAAGTAATAATAGATAGTAGATCAATAACTTTGGCCAAAACTAAACAAAAGTGGAATACTCCTTTAGCCAAAACAACTAGAGGGCTGCAAAAACCCAATGCATTTCGCCCACAAGGTGGGCATCGTCAGGGGTAGAACCTGTTTTAACAGTGACTGGAAGCCAACTGCCAGGTTTGAAACGGAAAGTATTGAGAAGATGACCGAGAAACAAGTGAAACGCGGAAAGATTTTTCGGCGTGTGTGTCGTTTAAATCTGTCAATTTGTATAGGGTCTTGTTGAAATCTGTGTCTGTGTTCATAAGTGTATCG
Source organism: Tanypteryx hageni (assembly GCA_028673005.1). NCBI lineage: Eukaryota > Metazoa > Arthropoda > Insecta > Odonata > Petaluridae > Tanypteryx > Tanypteryx hageni. The sequence continues at coordinate 51,592,736 of CM054117.1, forward strand.
CGGTTTTTGTAAATGTGAAGGTTTTCTAACGAGTTTAGTGAGTTATTGGCTGAAGTTATCAATGTTAAATCGTTTACGTGTAAACTATGACCTGTTTCAAATATGTGGTTGGCAACGCTTGATTTTTCAAAACGATTATATTTATAGTGAGCCATGTGTTCCTTGAAGCGTGTTATTAGTTTCCTTCTTGTTTGTCCTATGTACTTTTTGTCGCAGTGTGAGCATTGTATTTTATAAATACCGGACTTGTTCAAAGATTCTGTTCTGTCTTTTGTACTGCCCAATAAATTTTTCAAATTATAAGGATTTGTATATGTTATGGTATAATTCTTATGTTTAAAAATTTTGTTCAAGCCTCTGTTTAATGGTGGAAAATAAGGCAATTTTACAAATTTGTCCTCTTTTTTGGTGTCTAATTTAAGGGAAGTGGCATTGGACAAAGTTTTATTAAAGTTATGTTTCCTCATTAATTTATTAATTAAATTATTATCGTATCCATGTTTAGGGGCAATTTGTTTTATGTGTTTAAGTTCCTTTGCATATCTGCTTTTATTGAGGGGGATGTTACATAATCTGTGTGTTAAAAATTGAAACACAGCTATTTTTTGGTTCATAGGGTGAAAGGAGTTTTTATGTGAATTCATTCTATTACGAGAGATCACAGGAAAATATCTATATTACGCGTAAATATTGACATGATCTCTTTTCTCATGTGTGTAATTCTTGAAACTTTTTACATACAAGCGAAATATTTTTACCGGTAATCACATCTCATGGAATTTCCGACGTTTATATTATATATTTTTGATTGAATTCTAAGAGAATTTGCGTTATATTTAGTCTATTATTTCTAATCGTCGCCATTCCCCCTTCTCATCCCACCTATGCAATAACGCCATCTTTCGTCGCCGCTGTGACTTCATAGGACGTCGCAATCCTTTTTGCCTAATATTCTTACGGTGACCGAAAAGGCATCTCACGTTCGATCGTTCTCTTATTTTATTTCCTTCCGCGCCAGGGAATCCATCTTTTTCCCTCCTCGGAGCGCTTAATCTCGCGGAAATTTACGCCCTTCTACAGCGGATAGCGTTATATATACGCGCGAATCTTATCCCGCCTCCCCCCCCCCCCCTCCTTGAGCTATGGAGCAGAATAAAGCTATATAAACTGCCGCACAGTCTAGCGGGAAATGTAAAAGAAAAACGAAAAATAATCAGTTAAGCGGATGCGTGGAAAAACAATGCTCAGATTATGTCCACATTAAGGTGGAATACAGTTAAAAGGAGAGAGAGAAAGAGATATATGCTCTCCACTGGTCCCTTGTACATTTTTTCCGATCTTCAGGAGAGCTTGAAAGAATGGAATTATTATAAGATGATAAGCTGTAAAGTTGGGAATAATTCTGAAACGAGAAAAAATTATTCCCAACTTCAGGAGAGATGTAAATATGAGAGGTTATTTTTATTTAGATGTATGTATATTACATTTTAAACTCCCGATACATTCGTCGGAATACTTTCGCATATTTGTAAACCTCACGAAGTAAAGATATGATTTTGATCTTATTTAAGGTAGGAGATATATTGGGAAAATATACTGTAGCCAGAATACGAAATCAGAATTAAAATTTTTTCAAATAAAGCTGAAAAGATCTAGCAAGATAAAACGTAAAGAGAAAATAATACAAACCGCACGTTCCTAGCGGCGATGATTGTTTGTTATAATAAAATACAGTATAAAAAGATAAATTTTTCTTCAAAAGAACCAAAAATAAGTCGTCATGGTGAAAAATGCTCAGAGAAGACGATGGAAGATTACATCCAAGATTTACAGACTTGTTATCTTATACGACAGTTGTAATCCAAGAAGGGCCACAGAAATTATCATTAAGTATTAAGATGATAGAATATGAGGAGCAAAATGTAGAGGTTTTTTTGATCGGTACGATAAATTGTTCTATTCAAAAATGATTCTCAAAAATTATTATGTGACGCAATGCAAAATGCGGCCACAATTTAAAAAACACCGGCGACAGAATAGCGCCGTATAGCTGCTCAAAAAATATTATTCTTCGTAAAAAAAACATAATTTACAGTTGTGATGAGATTAAATCGTTCCCGGTTAAGGATGCCGTGGATCGCTCAATTTAATCTCAAGTCATCGAAAACGTTACACCTGAAAAAATTACCCGTCAGAATGACTAATTTCCGCCCGTCAAACCATCGAATTCGACTTATATAGTGACAAATAACACCTCCCATTAACACACTTCGGTTACCGGAACCGAACTTATTCATCGCGAAAAGGATCTCCTCTCTCTCTCTCTCTCTCGCGAAAATGACGTCAACCCCCCGATGAGGCGGGATCGCCACCATTCAACCGATCAAACTAGCGGGAGATCTTATACGCAAGGACGGGAAATCGCGCAACCTCAATCCCGTACGTGACGAGCGTTCGACGAAACCTAAGCTCGAGTAATCTCCTCCATCGCTCCGAGAAGAAGAAAAATTAACAGAAAAAGAGAAGCGCTCTTCGGTGAACGGCAATAGTTATAAGCCGAAGCGATGCCATGCGTTGTTTGACCCACATAACAGCGAAGAATTCTCGCAAGGGTGGGAAATGTAGGAGTCGTGGGAGGACCCGAGCCGACACGCGAATAAGGACTTCCACGAAGTGACGTCACACACATACACACTCCGACTGGTATGAATGGACACGCGAGTCGACCTTGTTGTCGTCTTTTTTCCTGCGCTCGTGTTTTGTCTTTTTTCCCCATTCCCTCCGTCCTTTCTCCCCCACCTCTTTCCCTAAGACCTCTCTCTCTCTCTCTCTGGAATACTTACAGAGTCCCACTCCTAAACCGGTGCACGCTACGGAGAAAGAAAGAAATACCGGAATGCCTGGGAAGTTTGCAAGAAGGGAAGGAGAGACTCGAAGAGAGAAGATCTCGGTCCATTTAAAGCGACCGGACTTGCAATGAACGATATCAGGAGAAATAAAAGAAAAAATTGACAAAACAGAATCGAGGACCCAGTTGGAACGAAGCCTGCGCGGTGGGAATCTTTTTAACTGCGGCGAAGTTTTTTCTCGGACAAGCACGATTTAGGCTTTTTTTTAACTCTTTCAGGCGCAATAATTTACGAGAAACGGATATTTTTGCTTCGTACATGTTTTAAAAAATAAGAACCCAACAATACACATCTAAACCCTGTCATATTTAACAATTTGTGATGAATTTATGGAATGAATTGATCATAAGATCACTATGCGAAAAAAGTATAAGCTGGAATTTGGGGACTAACCTGAAATCAGGAGAAAAATTCTGCCGCAAGCGGTATTCGAACTCGATTCTTAAGAAAAAAGAAACGTGGCAATTATTTTGCCACGACAGCTCATGCTTGCCTTGCGACGGTTAGATTCCCCATCATGGCAGAATTATTCTCCTGATTTAAAATGATTTCCAACGATTTGCGAATTAAAAAAATAAAACTGCGATATTGGGCAAATTACCAATAAAATTATTATTATCGTGGCAGCATGAATAAACCAAGCTTTTAAAACGGCGGAGCAAATTTCGTATGATAAAAGGAACTAAAACTTGGCGGCAAAGAATTTGCGCAACTGTCCCTCAAAAGACAGTCGACTTGCAGTCCGGATCAAGTCACCCCTGAAGATGACCACTTAGTGGGCGAAATGCATCGGGTTCCAATATCTTTACGGCTGAAGGAGTTCTGCTTTACGTTTACAACGTCGAGTTTAAAAAAAAAAAACGGCTACGCGTTGTCTAGAGAGAAAGATGGCGCGGAATATTTTTTCCGAGACGCTCGATTCCTAAGAGAATTCGATAAAAAAAACGACGTTTCTGGGTCGAACGTTTAAAACCAGCTGCGGCATATCGAGGAAAAATACGGGAAGTACTCGTATTGTTTTTTGAAAAAGAGAAGAGCGTTCGCCCGCCTCATTTTACTCCTGCGAGTACTACTTAGGTCGGGACGTTTCTCTTTTTTAAGGAGGACGAGACACTTTGCTAATTGTATTCCGCGCAATATTCGGTACATCTACATGATACCCTGCAAGTCACCTTTTTGGTGGATGGCAGGGGGTGCAGTGCACCGAAGGGTCCATAGTTTTCCTACGTTACCTTTTCCCATTATGTTCTCTTATCGCCCTAGGGAAAAACGATCCTCTATATCGCTCCGTTCTACAGTCGATCTCGCGAATCATGTTCTCACTGTCCTGCCTTCCGAGATACGTCGGACTTCTGATAAGTCTTACTACCTCATTCTCTAGTCCCTCCGACAAATTTTTCCAATAGTTTAAATCCAGCCTGCAGCCTCTAACGATGTCCATTTCAGGTGTTTTATTAATGATGTTACGCTTTGTTTACTATGGTAATTTTTCTTTACAAATCTAGCTGCCCTACGCTGAACCTTTTCTATCTCGTTAGTGAGTCCCTTTTCGTAGGGATCCCACGCAGCTGAAGCATATTCGACCTGCGGTCGGACCAAGGATAAATAACATAATTCTCTCACTTTTTCGGAGCTATTTCGAACTATTCTCCCTATAAAGGCCAATACATTTAAGTAGGCAAGATAGATTGAGGAGGTTTCACGGAAAAAACGACGCAGAACTAAGCATTTTTTGCTGCGACACTCCAGGAATCGTATGCGAGTATTTGGATATTATTTTCGGATTAGCTATCGGAAAATCTCAACTGCCGCGTTCTAAAACGGGAGAACTAGTCTGCTACTGTAGTTCAGTGGTAGAATATCTCCCAGTAAGTGGATGACCCGAGTTCGAGTTCTGGTCTTGGCCGACTTTTTCCCCTGGTTTCAAATCGTTCTCAAATAAGAAAATTCCAGCGATTTAGGTGAGGGGAATTTTGAGAAAAAAATCAGTTGCTATATTTTTAGAAAAAGCGTTCGGTGCGTACGGTAATTGGGTTCAAAAACATGAAGAAGACAAAAACACGAAATAAATTTTTTTATTCGAGATTTTAACGAGGTCGGCCTTAATTTCTTCGACACGTAATGGCATTTCTTTTGCGTATCACGTTCGTTAACCTATTTATGGAATATTGCGCTGTTAAATTCCATTGCCTTTAGCAGAGGACTGATGATGTGCTTAAAGTGCAATGATTTTTACAGAGCTCTCGATAACATTTAGAGTCATTGTTCCGGACGTGAAATATATGACATGGGTAACCCCGACAGCTATAAAACGAATGAGTGGACCGTATAAATGTTTCAATTACAAAGTTGCTATCTACGATGGCAGTAATTCATTTAATTTACCTTTTACTGGAATTAATATAACTTATACTAAAGGTAATACAATGCATAATTTCTCCTAGAAAATCCCGTTTTTTAGTAAATAGTAGTAGCAGTAGTAGTCTATTTATCACATATAGGAAACCCCAATTACATGCAATTTAATAAATATCTAAACGTCTAAATATAAAAGAAGAGCAAGAACAAAAACAACTACCACTTTATCGCTATTCACGCTGGCATAAACATACGGCGCTAAGCCTCGCAACACGATATTTAGACCGGAATTTGCATGCATACGATCCGTTAATCCCGCAGAACTCGCTAAGTGGTACACGCACAACACCTTATAAAACCTTTCGCGCGATGTCCATAAGCCCGTGTAAACGCCACCGACGCCATAATAATGGCAGCGAAGCGTTTAAAAACGATTCGAGGCATTAATGGCTAGTCGCCCGGGCCCTTCCGCGGGAACCGATCGAGAGAAACCGGTTTCATCCCTCGGGCACTTAATCGTCTCCTCGATTCCACCTTCCGGCCGCGAAGATCGAAAGATAAATTAATGACGGCGATTTGAAAAGGGTGAATCCGCAACGACCGAAAGCAATCTGCGTTTCACCTTCCGACTCGTCGAGAAGCCCGAAGGGCGCATTAAAACTGGTGGCGCAATCATTTGTCATTCGTCCGTTGGAAAGGAGGGAACTTGTGGGAATTGGAACCCGCGCTCACCCACACGGACGCGGGCGCGCGTACACACACGCACACACAACGACCGCGCGGCTTTGACCTTGAGCAGTATGTCATCACCGCCCACGGAAAGCACTGTCTCCAACATCGAGGCGTATTTTTTTTTGCGAGTATAACGGTGCGGCGATATTTTTTCACCGACATCATAATCGACTCTCATGTGGCAATTTGAGAAATGCTTTTGATTCTTCCGCTGGATCCATTCTCTCGCTATCTATCTCACTTCCTCTCTCTTTCCCTATACTACTACGTTTCTCCACCCCACCCTCAACCTCTCTTCCCTTCCCTTTCTCTCCTCATCTATCTCTCTCCCTGTCTTTTCCATCATCTCTCCCTACCTCTTTTCCGTTCCATGTATTTTCCTATTCCTCCCTATCTCTCTCTCTCTCTCACCTGTCTATAGAGACGGGAGAGAGAGAGAGAGAGATAGGGAACTACATGGAGAGAAAGAGGGAGATTTTTCCTCCCTTTTCTCTCTCTCACTATGTATGTTAAGGGTTTAATGTAAGAGGGGACAATATCTAGTCTCAATTTCGACTTTAATAAAGTCGTTTGTCTGCCTGTCTGTCTCACTCTCTATCTTCCTCACTCTTTATTTCCTTCACTCCCCCTCCATCTCTCTCTCTCTTAATCCCTATCTCTCTCTCTCTATCTTTCACCTCCTTTAACAATAACTGACGTATATATTTTAATTTTATCACATAAACTGTATCATACGAAAAAGGATCAAATGTAACAAGAGACTCTGTAGTTTCAATCGGAATAAAGTCGTTCGTATGTCTGTCTGTCACCCTCTTTCGCGCATGTGAATCTAGGAAGATGCACAATCCCTAATAATTATTATAAATAATTGCTTCTTACTATATATATATATATATATATACCTAAGGTACTTCTAGAAGAGCTACAGAACTGAAATTTGGCATGAATATGAATATAGGTCATTAGGTACAATCTCTGGAAAAAATCCGAAATTTGAGAAAATGTTATATTTAAGGGGTGTTTTTGACCCCAATGTCCAATTTAAAAAACCCATAAGAAAAGCATTGAAAACTGTGCAGGGCTATATAAAATTGCTTTTTTAAATTATATAAAATTAAAATATAAAGTCGGAACATGAGCCATACTACGAAAGAAAGAATTGTTTATTTATCTTGATGACAGAATTCAAATCCACGCCGAATTTGCGTAAAAATTTGATTTTAATCATAAAATTTTGAATTTTTTTCAGTCTTCAACAAGGAAAAATATTAACTACCATAGCAATGACTCCAGTGCATTTCAATGGGAATTGATATTCCATACTTCAAGAACATTGATTTAAGACTGCATTATAATCCATTTGATTTCAGCCAACGACGTATACATATGATGACGTAACAATTTTAAATTATTTTTTTATCCGGGTACGTACTAAAAGGCACGGATAACACACAAAATATCCTAATTTTACATAACTTTTAGTGTAACATATAGGATATTTTCTTAATGATGATAATAGTTATTGCTTAAAAAGGGCGATCTGAGCCATGAACCTTGAAATTGGAAAACATAGACACGAAGCCGATTTCAAAATTCTGGATAGATGCCTTACTTTCGCAGAAAATTAAAACTATTATCTTATAGAAATGGTCTTTGTTTAGTTCAAATTCTGTCGCGCTGGTTTATTTACGTGTTTATATCTTGGTGTTATTTACGCGTTAGAAGGAAGATTAGATGTAAAAACTGGAAAGAGGTAGGAAAAGGTTTGAGCTGATAGACGATTTGAAAGGAAAAGAGAGTTATCAAGATAAGAAGAGGACAGCGGAAAATAGGAGTATATGGATAACCAGGTTTAACCATGAATAATCACGGACCCATCTACGGACAGACTACCTATGATGATGATGACCTTGGTGTATGGTGATTTTTCGAACGCTTGCAGTATGCGAGAACCGTCAACTCGTAATAAAAATGAACTTATTTGTCGTTCGTTTTATGGTTTCTCACATTGGAAGACCGGTTTCGGCGCCATGGTAGGAGAGAGGTGCGCTATTAAGAAGAACGTAAAATAAAATGACCTCGTGGCATAATAATTTTACGGCGATAATTGATTTTCCCGAACGTTTTGTTTGACGAAGAGAGGTTTTGAAACGAAAATAACGTTAATACGCACAGAAAGAATTTTTTATTATGACCACGTGTCGTTGTCAATAATTTCACACGCTTATTAAAAATTTAAGCCCAATTCCTGCGTTAATTCAAACGAAAAATTATCAATAAAGGTATTTATAGAGAAAAAGAGGAATTCCATGGGGCCAACTCGAAGAAGCGAGCAATGGTGAAAACTATTTGATGATACACACACACATATATGTACTTACATACACACGCACACATAAAAGAAGGTATTAACTTTTTGATACGTCGTACTAATTGCCTCTCGACATTAATCCGTTAGGGTCTTTTTAAGCTCTGAGTAAAGAGAGGTGAAAAAAGTATTTGCTAGCGAATTATTAAGGCAAATACGAAGATACGGAATAAATGAAAATTAGGAAAACAAACCGAAGAACCGCTGGAGTCGTAAGTGAAAAATCAATATTAATTTTACGGCGCTTATGCGAAGGCATGAAAGTGACTTGGTGGATCGGTCCAGTTATTTTTTTTATAACCCCCGACCTTCCAGAAATTAAGATTACGAGATTTTGCTGCGTCTTTTTGTACTATCGGAATTTAGGTGAAATCAGTGTATAAATTTGCTTCCTGGGGGCAACCATTTAAAAATATATCATCATTAATGCGCACTGATATTTCGACCGTTTATGCAATCACAAGCGTGTACTTTTGTTAGATGTGACGCCACAAGCACTACTCATATGATAAAAACGATTTCGTAAAGTGATATTTGCGTAACATTAGCATATTCTATCATAATAGTGTAACTTTCCGTCAAAGGTAACGCGTATGTATTAATTAAATATTAAATTAAAATTAAAACACTTTCCATTCTCCTCCCATATTCCTTCTATCTCCCTCTCTCACTCCTACTCTTCCCGCAAAAATGCAGCTATCTTTCTTAGCGATAGTGATAGATGACATATGTTCCTAGATCTTATGCCGCCGGTGGTGCATAGGTTGATCGTAACGGAATCACAAACGGAATTTCAAAAGTAGCTCTTCATTAATACAGAACAAGAAGACATATGGCGTATTTCCGCGAAAAATTTTGCAGCTAATGATCTCATGTTTATTAATTGCGAAAAAACGAGGAAAACATTTCATGAAGTTTTGGTAAAGACAAAAATATCGATTCTATTAATAGATACCATTTGTATAAGGTGATGTAAATGTCGGGTAACGTTAGCATAACGTTATAATATGGCATATGGTAAAATTCAGCAAACAAATGTTACAGCTGATGATCTACCATCTATTTAGTAAGGATACGTGACGGAAAACACTTTATATAATTGTGGTAAAGATATCCCTGCCGTCGTCACGACCTTTTAGAAAAATTCCTCTCTAACTTACGGCTCGGAGAAATAATCCTCCACATCATCACCAGTTTAGAATGGTACCTTCCTTCATCCTTCACTCACATGTTGCGGCAAATGCCACACGTTTTTCGTGCCTTGAGAGATGTAACGTGATCCACGATAGCTTTCTACGATCAACAGATTAAAAAGAGCGCGTTAATATTTCTCCCACAATAATACCTCTTCTGTTCAGTTACCATGGTGATGGTGAAGATTATTTTTAACCTTAATCACCCGCGTGGGATCTCTACGACCCCACGTAACGTTTTGCAATCGATAAAAAATGAAGGGGGATGCTATACCTTGGCCGTTTTTACCGTATCTCACTAACCTTGCTGATTATACTACAGAATTCTTCATAGATTCGGATCAAGCAGATTTTGCTCATTTTAATTAACGCCTCCCGCACGCAACGACTTCCATTGCCGTTACGATTCAAACATGTGTCTTAGTTCAACCAGATTGACCATTGGCGGCAGGAAATATAGCTCTTCGAAGAAACTGCATAACGGCTAGTTTTGCTGATAAAAGGAACGAAATCGTAACGTTGCCACAGACGATTGGTATAAAAATTTTACCCAACCCACTTCATAATAGCGCAAAAGTTATTTTATGAAACATTTCACGTACATTTTTAATAAAATCAATGATTCAATGACATGCGAACACTGTTTTCACTATAAAAAACTTTTGACGCTCAAAGTTTCTTCCCTCAAAATAAAATGAAAAAATCACAGTCGGGTCATGTTGACCTCGCGCGAACGATTGCCTAACTTATTTTTTCCACGCGGGCAACCTAGCGCTAAAAAAATCCTTGAGTAACCTTCCCCCGAAAACAAAAAAAAACTTTATCGAATAACCCAACCTTAATTCATCCCCGTGAAAAAAACCGACCTCTCGCGAACCAGAGTGGGAAATAAAGTATGAGGTTATGGGAAGGGTCGCCTGTAGGAGCGGAGACGCCGAGTGTTTTAAAAGCGTGGGCGAGGGATTTTTTTTGAGTGAAGAGACGAGGTGTGTTAAAAAAAATAAAGGAGGGGAGACGGGAAGTTTTAATGGGCGGATAGGTACGGTACATTTTTTCCGTGACCCGTGACTTTCGGTTTGAAGAAGATGGTCTAAAGCGATGATGATGATGATGTCGCGGAAGGTGAAGAGAAGAAAGGAGGAGGAAGACGGGGGGGGGAGAAGTCATCGGAGATTCTCTCACCCGTTTGTGCGGAGGTGGATGGGGAATGTCGGGCGAAATCGTGACTCGCGACGGAATACGGGTTAAGTTTTAGCACGCGCGCGAAACTGAAGGAGGGTTTTGCATCGTTATTTTTTTTTAAAGAAGGGGTAACAGATGGAGGGAGACGACGCGATCCGTTAAGGGGATTCGGGATAATTTTTACGGAGATGCAGGATTCGTGTCAAAACGACATCAAAAGGCGTTCACGAATATTTCAAATTAACGACTGCGCCTGCAATTTGTCGCACAAAACCCATGAGGTCTCAGTTTGGATGTGTCGGCGATTCGGAGATATTTTAAACGTTTGGAAATGCACCGTATTTTGCTTTCATGTTTATATTATTAAATGCAATCTTTCAATTTTACGGCGATATTGCAACATATCGACGATATAAAGAAGCTCTATAAACCTCTTTAAAAATCTAATTTTAGAAAAAGAACTTTATCAGATGCTTATTAATAGTGCTGTATCCAGTAGTCTTTTTATGACAGTCTCATTGCTATCTGTAATATATGTATTAAAAGTGCTTTTAAGCAGTTAATCGCCAACATAACCAGAAGGTCATATGAAACCACAATTGCGAAAATTGTATTGCTGAGCGCGTTTCACACTCCCAAGCCTATCCTTTAAGATCGAGTGTGAATCCCCCTTGACACAGATATCATTAACAAAAATGATGGATAAAAAATGTGATCTTATCATCGAAAAAGATTTGGCTATAGAGAAGCAGTAATTAAATACAAAGGATAAAATGAACAATCTAATTTGAAGGAAGACTACTATTATTGGCGTCTTATGATTAATACGAATAGTACTACTACTAAATTGGGTGGTAAGAAGAATCATAAATATCGTAGTCGTCATCCTCAATTCAATAGAGAATTATCGCAAATTTGGGCTTAAATAAAATGGACCCTATATGTCCTCCCAAGGCCATAAAAAGTTTAGAATTGGCGAATCATCACTGACGATAGCTGATTTGTAGCCGAAATGCACATCTGGTTTCCTTAACATCTTACAATATTGTTAATATCTATTGCAGCGGTGGGCAACCTTTTCTACTTGGCGGGTCGCATTGGAGGTTGCGAATTCCTTGGCGGACCGCACTATAAACTGTCATTGCTTCGCTGGGCCATATTAGACTTTAAATAGGACGTGAACTAGATATTCTGAGGTATCATATCAGTGAAAATCAAGTCTAAATTAGATTTTTACGGTTGGCATTTCAATATCTAGTGTTTTATTGTCGTAATTTGAATGTATATCTAAGATTTTGTGTTAAATCGTCTTTTAATCATGGCTTTGGGGGCCGTATAAAACGCTCTCGGGAGCTGAATGCGGCCCGCGGGCCGTAGGTTGCTCACCACTGATCTATTGTATCAACTATTCATCCACAACAGTGCTCATCTCTCCCATCCCCTGTCGCTTAATTCGAAAACGGATTTTGTCTACAATGGGTAACAAACTACGCGTCATCTCCAACTTCAAATGTATATCATATTAAAAGCCGGCATTCGCCAAAATGCTCTGCGCTTTCGAGATGATCGGGACAACATCCGGGTCTTCCAAGTCGATGACACGCGGTATCTTACGCGTAAAAAAAACTAAAAAAAAAGCGCCTTTCGACCACCTCAGCTGCAAACTTAGTGGAAATCTCCTCTCAAACACTCCGCGAAAGGGTGGGAAGGCGAGGCAAGGCAGGCGAGTACGTGCGAGTGATCGAGGAAGGAAGGAGAAGACATTGACCGTGAAGCGCAGAGGCGACGCGAGGACGTTGAGCAATGAGGAAGCCACGACCTCCGGAGAGAAGAGACTTCTCTGAATACCAGAAAGCGACAGATGGAAGACGATCATCTCTTCCTCATCCCCTCCCTTCCTCTTACTTGTCCTCGTCCTTAAATCCAACAGTTCGTCCTCCTCTCATTCCGACTGCGTCACTTTTTTGGGTTTGGCAGAGAAAGGGTCCTTGCCCCCTCCACCGTCATCGCATGGAAATATTTGGCGTGGGCAAAGGATGGGAAGTTGCTGCTGGACAGCGCGAAGACGGTACGAGGCGTGGAAGAGATGGAATACGGAAATAGAGAGGAGAGAGCGGGAAGAGAGAAAAGAGAGATGGAGGAGAGAGGGAGGATAGAGATAAAGGAAAGAGAGTAGAGAGAGGGAGGAGAGAGAGAGGATGGAGAGATAGAGAGAAGAGGGAGAAGAGAGAGAGAGAGGACAGAGAGGAAGGAGAAAAGACAGGAGAAGAGTGAGGGGAGAGAGTAGATAGAAGAAGAGAGAGAGGAGAGGCAGAAAGAAGTGAGAGGGAGGATATAGAAAGGGGGAGAGAGGAGATGGAGGAGATAGATGAGAGAGGGAGGAGAGAGGAAGTAGAGAGGAAGTAGAGAGAGGAAATAGAGAGAGGAAGTAGAGAGAGGAAGTAGAGAGAGGAAGAGGAGAGGAAGTAGAGAGAGGAAGAAGAGAGGGAGGAGAGAGAAAGAAGAGAGCGAGTAGAGAAAGACAAGAAAGAAGGCGAAGAGGGGGATGAGAGCGAGTGAGGAGATCGAGAGAGAAAAGGTATAGAGGGGAAGAGAAATTGAGGAAGAGAGCAAGAGATAGAGTAGGAAAGACGAGACTAGAGATGGGAAGAAGAGATGGAAGAGGGAGGATAGAAATGGCGAAAGTGAGAAAGTGATAAAAAGAATGCAATAAAATACAGGAGGATGAAGTACAAAGGATGGTGGAGAGAGGCTGGAGGATAAAGAGGAAGGGAGGAGGAGAAAATAGAGAGGTGAGGAGATAAAGAGAGCCGATAAAGATAGGAGATATAGAGGGAAGAATTACAGAGAGGATAGAGGAGAAAAGCGGGTGAAAGGAGAGAATAAATATAGAGGAAGGAGATAGAGGGGAGGAAAGAGAGGGGTAAGAGAGATGAGGTAATAGCAGAGGAGAGAGGATATGAAAAGAGGGGAGGAGAAGAGAGGAGCGAGAATTGGAAGGATGAAAGTAAAAGAGGTGGGAGGACGAGATGGCCAGCTTCCCAGCTCCGAGGATAACGGAAGCGGCGCTGCAGCTTCCTCGCGTATTATAACGGCTCAAGGAGTCGGAATGGAATGGAACGGATGAGAGGGAGGAGGAGGGAGTTTTGGGAAGAGCGGAGAACGCAGCGTGCGTGAGTGTGAGCGTGTGGGTGTGTGACGGACTCGCGCGAACGGGAGAATTCAGGCGGGACGTGAGAAATAAATGGGGAATGAGCGAAAGAGATTACGGTTCTTTTTTTATTCGAGGCGGATATTTCCTTGGTTGCCCGAGTGACGCGATGAGCAAGTGTCTTTTTTTCATCCCGGAAAATTTGGCAAGTGATTTTGCAGTTATTATTCTCGGTCTCATGTTTGTGAAGCGATGCGGAAAAGAAGCTTTGAAGAGTATGAATAAACGCAAATTTTTCCGTAAAATTCTTAGTCATACAAATTCCCATTTATTTGTTTTCATTTACATACGCGAGGAAGTTATCATCGGTAAAGCATGTGTTTTTAATATTTCATTTACGCGAATACGTTGGAATTAAATTGTTATAATAATTTTCACTATTTTATATTACAAAAAGTAATTGCTTACGCGGAATAACATCCATTATCTCTATAGTAATCGCAACATTTGATATTTCCCAAGATAAGGAACCACAATCACAGGAAGTTACAGAGTAATTTTTTTTCTGTGAATATGATGAAGGATGCAACCAGTTTACAAGCACATCCTCGTAAATGGCAAACGTGTAAAAAGTAACTCCGCTTGTGCAAAACCGATTAATTGTATTTCTGGGCGACAAATGCCGTTTGATACCCACAAAATAAAAGAGGTACTATTTTTCCTTCGCAGCAAATGTTAAGACCTAAAACATCTCCATATTATAAGAAGCGTATTAAAACTTCTAAAGATATATGAAAAATCTCGCCCTTTTTTAAACCGCACCCGCAGAATTAAAATTCTTACGTCTTTATTCAGTGTTACATAACTGTCCCGAATCCGATCGAAACGTCACCCGCGTAAAACAGTCCCCATTCCCTTCCCACCCTCTCTGTCCATTCTCGCGTGCGCCGCCGCAAATTAGAATCGTTTCGAATCCGCGACCGGAAAACGTTTGCGGTTCTTTCGTCCGTCCAGCAAACAAAGCTGTTAGCGCATACGGTCCGCCGCTGACACAAAAAACTTGATCGAGAATAATTGAATCCTACTCTAGTTCGATTTCTCTCCACACCTCCATTCCCCGACCCTCTCTTTTTCCGTTTTCTACCATTTATTTCCTCGTTGACTATCTCCTTTCTTCCCATCTTATATCCTCCTTACCCTGTCTCTCTATTATTCCACCTTTATTCGCCTTTCTCCCAGTTTCTCTTCTTTTTTCTTCCTCTCTCTTTTTCCCTCTTCTACCCTGTCTCCACTCTCTTCGTCTCTTTCTGTACTTCCGTCCCTTCACCTTCCTTCCTTTCCCTCTTCATCTCTCCTCGTATCCTCTACTTTTCCCTCTCACTCACTCTTTCCCACTCTCCCAACCTATCTATAACTTCCATTCTCTTCGCCCCTTTCTGTCCCCTCCTCCTTTCTTCGTCTCCCTCTTCTTTCCTTTCCTTCCTTCTTTTCTCTATCCTCTCTGTATTCCAGCGCACAGTGGTTGAAAATTGAAATCTAGCTAGACAAAATTATAACTGAAACAAATGTGGTCTTTTTTTATAAAATCATTTTTTATACTTCAGAATCTCAAAATATACGCAATACGCAATAATATTTTGTCCAGCTAGATTTCAATTTTCAACCACTGTGTTCTCAACCGAGGTGACATCGCACCCCAGGGTGACGCGAGAGTTAATTAGGGGTGACGCAAATATATGATAAATTCACAGCGTATAACATTCTGGATTATAAAAATAAATAAATGCGTAAATTCTGTCTTTGCGTGGCAGATAAAGCCCAATTTATCTTAAAAGGTGACTTGAAGGAAATGGAACTGTAAACGGGGTGGCGAGGAACTGAAATGGGGTGACGCACAAAAAAAAGGTTGAGAACCACTATTTCCTTCTTCCATCCTACCTCATTTCTAATCTCTTTATCCCTTCTTGTCCCTTCCTCTCTCCATCTTCCTCTCTCTCCCTCCTCCCCTTTTTCTTCCATCTTTTATTTCCCTCTCTCTCTCTCTCCCTATTCTCCTCTCACCCCTCCCTTCCTTATATGGATATAAATGTATGTACATATGTTTGTATTTATGAATGATTTTTTTTCTCTGTTTCTCATATTATTGTATTTTTTTCCTTCCCCTGAACTATTTTAGAAATTTTCGCGGTTTTTTACACCTCTCTTCTCTTCGTAGGTGTTTTCCGCAGGGGAATTTTTTCTGTGTTAAAACATAACTGATACACAGTTTTTTATGACCCACAAAACTATTCTTTGGTAATGCTCTGTTATCTACTAACAAATATATTAACTTGTAATTAATATGTATTTTGTTAAAATCTGTATGTAATTAATTTCTCTTATTTTGTAAATATTGTAATTACTTATATGACGAAAGGGTTAAATGTAAGAAGGGACTACATAGTCTCAATTTCGCCCTAATAAAGTCGTTTGTCTGTCTGTCTTTATTACTCTCTACAATCTCTTTTCGTCTTTCTTCCTCTCTATATTCTTCCATCTTCCTCTCTTTCCCCTTCTTCCACTTTGACTATAATTTCTATTCTCTTCATGCCTTTCTCTCGCTTCATCCATCTCCCTCCGTCTCTCTTCTTCGCCCTCTCTCTCTCTTCCTATTTCTCCAATCATTGAGCAGTACAAACAATTTCAGGATCATTGGAAAGGTCCTTGCTGTCTTTTGTAAGAGTATCGTGGCTCTGAGATTATTCCAACTCTAGTTTTATCACAGTTTACAGAAGCTGCTTCCGAAATCGAATTTTCGGGTTTACCCGTTAAATCGAATTCCCCACTTTGTGGGCACGCGCGTATCTTTGCACAAACGTGGCCAAACACGGAACACCCCGTTTTACCGTAAATTATGCATTGTCTCTTCGAACATGATTGAAGATGAGTAAATAAACGCACAAACTATTTATTAATGAACCAAGCTTTTTAATTGTGTAAACTACATCCGGATACTGTTCAATTCGCGTAATCAGTAGTTCTGTGAATCTAACGCCTAGTTTGAAGAGAAGTATTTTTAGCTGACCAATTTATTCTAAGGATTACAATCAATGTTAAAACAATACTGATTTTACAACAATAAATTCTCCGATCTGTAAATTTCTAACTGAAATTAAACTATTTGGAGCAAACGTTTGATAGATTAATGAGGCGATAAAATCTTATTATTCATTAAGGTCAACATTTTTTATTATGATAAAGTCAATAAGGACGGTGTCAATTGATTTCTTAATATAAATATATACAGATTTAATATTTACCTTTGATTATACGTACTAGCATATTTATGTCCTACTAGGATGCTAGTTCTGAAAAATATTGTCGGACAATAAGAAAAAGCAGGAGAAAAATTCTGCCTTGACCGGTATCAAACCCGAATCTTCTACTTGCCGGGCAGATATTTTGCCACTGAGCTACCGAGACAAACTAATCCCCCTGTTTCAGAAGAGCCGGGTTCGATTCCCGGTCTAGGCAACAATTTTCCCCTACTTTTTCAGAATGTCCTCGGGTCCAGTATATGCCTGCCTGCATAGTTTATATCAACACTTTCATTTCTGACACTTTCTTTGAGACTTTTATAATAGTCACATTTAAAACAGGAATGATTAATATTTTAATGTACTTTAGTTTTGAATTATTTTCTGGAATAAATAACGTAATCTCCACTTTTCAGACCCTACTATCAATAAAAAATACATTCAAATAATCAATTGAACACATTCTCCATTACATTAAATATCTTATTCTGCATTGAGACGCACTATTAACGTTTTGATAAAAATATCTCTCCATTTGCGTTTTCGTGTAAATTAAAAGGCAGATGGACGTAATTGATTCACGAACTAGTAAATAACCTTTATTCTGAGTAATATCTAATGCTCCCAACAGACAGTTAAAATCACTTTTCTAAAAGGAATATATTTTTGAAGCTTCATATACCTAATAGACGTAATTGTTATTGGTTGCGTTTCATTCAGCTTGTGACCTAATAAATCATCAACCGTTCATGGTTTCATTTGAGCGGATCAGGGTACATTGTCATTGCGTAAAATTGCACCTGAACTAGCTCTCTAGAACTATTTTTCTCTTTCTTCTTCTTTCCACTTTACTGAATTCGGTCGTTCGTAACGCGCTTTCTCAACCTAAAAACAAACTGTCTAAATTTAACCACCGATACACCTTTGATGAAACAATCGCCGAGATGCAATTGCATCTTAATTCTGGATGCATAAGTAATTCTTTTAGCATATTTTTATAAGCCAGGCACTTCCCATTATATTTTTATCCACAGTTATGCCTGTAATGTGCACCAGAAGTAATTAGAATAATGTAATTTAATGTCCGTGAAAATGGATTTGGTGACTGAAAAGGTAAAAGAATCGTCACGTGCACATTTGCGGGGGGGGGGGGTCTGAGGCGGTTTACGAATGATCTCTGTTTCGCGAGAAACATAGCCCACTCAGGCACATATACACGCACGCACACACAAGCAAAACCACAAACACGAAATCGTCATCCCTTCCATTGTTCGCGAGGCCCTTCGCAACCGATACCGACCTCCTCGAAGACGAAAAAAAAAACCCTTTTGCTTCGCTCATCCAGCGTACCGTGCCATCCTCGCTCGCACGCGATCGCCGGAGCGTTACCGAACTGAAAAACGATTCCACACCCTCTCTCCCTCCCCTCACGAACGTCGGGTCCACGAACGATTCCACAACAGAGAGTCCGTGTTAAAAAAGCCATCGCTTACGAGAGCCGGACGGAGCCAAAAACTAACCAACCAAGGAGCCGACACCGACCAACAGCATCCCGACAAAGCGGTCCGTCAACTCACTCTCTCTAGCGACGCGAGGAAAGTTCACTGAACTTTCTCCTCTCCTGTCAGTCCGAAGGAGAGAGTGAGAGAGGAAGGTGCGAGGGATAAGGGGGTTGGAAAAAGATGGAAGAGGCGCTGCATGAATCTTCCATTTTTTATGTAAAACAGCTTCTTTCGTAGTCAGGGATTGCTTCGATCCAATCTCCTACTGCATTCTCTCATTTCGTAATTAATAGGCAGATCATCCCCCGGGGTGGTCCACCCGTCAATAAAAGCAAAGAGCCATTCTGATGAACGACTCAGAAAAATAGATGTACTTTTCTTATAACCCCGATGTGGCTATTGGTGATACCTGAGACAAGTATTTTTAAAATGCTTGTTCTTGAATTGGACTACGTTATTCGGAATGTTAATTTTGTTTTTATGTTTCATATCCGAGAAAGCCACGTTCTGATTGTTATCTTTATAAAGCGTTATGACGAGCATTATAGAGTTGTGTAGTTGCCCGGGAGAACAATGCACAGAAATAAAGCTTAGTATTTTTTATGTTGGCGATTATTTTTCTCCCTGAGTCGTTAGGCGAAGATCTAATGCGTATTTTTATAAAAAATTTTAATTTGTTGATGTCTAATATCCTCATTCAGGTCAGATGACATATGTTTTGAAATATAAAAATAAAACGTAATTATTCACATGGCTGCGTATAAAAATTTCACCACGCGGCGACGCAAATATCAAACGATATTTTCTTGTTGTTTAAATGATTAATAAACATTGAACGACGGCATTTACAGGTGTTTTATCAAAAGAATTTTGACGCATGATGTCACAATTTCTATGATATAACGTATAATCACAGCTAGTAAGAAGGAAATTATCGCGGTCACTACTGTAAATCCCGTCTCGGTGCGTTTTTAAGAATACAAATGATAATAATGTCCAGAATCATAATGAATTATTTTGATTTACTATGAAATAAAAGTCCGATTAAAAATTAAAATAAAATATGTAAAACATATTTCTATGCTCGTAACGAATATGATAAACTCGTTTCACAAAATTCTACTTAAAACCTTCCCGTTCGATAATGACGTCTATCTTTTAACTTATCTCCCTTCTCAAGTTTTGTCGACAAAATGTTTCAATATTTTTTGTAATTCAACATCGAAAAATTTGAGATTAGATTCAAAGTTTTATATAAATAATGACAGTAAGGCAAGAGGAAGAATTGAACTAGATCGTCTAAAATACGCTTACACGAACAAAATGTTGATCCAAAACTAAATCCAAACGCGCCCTAGATCTGCTCCAATCGAATATAGTTTCATTCATCCGCATGCAATACACCACGGCATAATATTTACCAAACCGCAGAACATTTGTATGTAAAAAAGTGGAGCGAGCGGCGTTGGAGAAGGTATATGTTACGCCATTAAAGCGTAATCTCGAACAAAGTGAAGCGAAAGAAAATGATCGTTTGGCCAATCTAGTTTGCATTCATGTTACCAAAAAGAAGGATAGTAGGTTTATAATGCTCGCGCTTAGAAAGGACAGTTGCGCGAGTCTAGGAATGCGATCGGGGAACAATGCGATCGCGATATGAGGATGGAGACCGGAAAAAAACAGATGAGGAGCGGCAGGTTGCGTGCGCAAGGCGGCCTTTCACGGCTCGCGACTCCGTCGTTTGTTAATTCGACTATGAATCTGCGATCGGATAAAAAATGATTTTTTCAATTTTCCCGGTGTTGTTCAACATCGTTTGCGATAGTAAACTCGCTGGCTTCGTCATTACGAAGAAACATCAATCACGATCACATATATCTCCAAATTCTTCACGCCGCTCGGCAATTCATTGCTAATTCGAGTTGTTATCTGCCTCTAATGTTTTTTCATTTGCGCAAATGAAGATTAAAATTCGCAATAGCTGCGGTTTTAGATATCATCACAAAATATTATATATGAAAAATGCAAAAATATTTCGCAATATAACAAAGCTTCTACTTCGAATGTATACATATAACAAAATAAATATGTCAACGTAATCACAATCAGTATATTTGGGGTTTG
Organism: Tanypteryx hageni; assembly: GCA_028673005.1. Classification (NCBI taxonomy): domain Eukaryota; kingdom Metazoa; phylum Arthropoda; class Insecta; order Odonata; family Petaluridae; genus Tanypteryx; species Tanypteryx hageni. The sequence goes on from CM054117.1 coordinate 51,613,551, forward strand.
ATACCGCAAATATTAAAAATAGTACAATTCTAAAATACTAATAATTAGAGTTCGAAATGTATTTTCAGCTTTCACGGTGCCAAAAAATTATAATTGGCGGTTCCATAATCGTTTTTATTCCTTTTAATAATAGAAGCTCGAAAATATAAACAGAAAAGCAAATTTGTATATTTCGACTGTGAATATGTGAGCTCCATCGTAATTTAATAGCTTAATCTTACCGAATGAATATTTAACGTAAATTTAATCTATATAAATGGGTTCAGAGAAACTGAATTAAAATACGCAAAAAACACATAATGCAGTTACATCGTGCGCATTTTGCTATCCTTTATATCGATGACGCAGGAATATTAACACCGATAATTGAAGTTTTTAATGGAATGAGAAAGTATATAATAGGCGGGATTCAACCTCGAATATTCCCCGCAATTCGCCGAATTCATCTCAAGCGACGCAAAGCACTTTTATAAGGGAGGTGAACGGACTGTCAAATTAAAAATAAAAAACACCCAGAGGTAGGCGGACAGGAGGATGAGAAGAGGGGGCGAGAAAAAAAAACACAAAAAGGAAACAGGACTCGAGAGAAAGATCAAGAGGAGTGTTTGTCGAAAAAAAAATCGGAAAAAAAGCTAATGAAACAAAGATCCGAGTCTAGTTCGGGTTGGCAACGGTTGGGATGATGCGTTTGAAAAAACCGTCGAGAGATGGCATTTGTGAGAGTGAGGACAGGAAAAGTCTTCGAGAAGTGCGAGAGAAAAATGTCGTAAAAAAGGAATGTTTTTTATAGTATGCCTCCGAGGAAGGTCAAGGACACGACTAGTCATCCCAGACGTTCGAAAATAAAAGGAAACCGGGCTTGGGAGCGGGAGAACTACGCGATAATGCAAAGCATCTCATTACGGTAAATTATGAGGACATTTTGGCAGTTTTGCTGGAAAATCGTGGAGAGTCGCTAATTTTGCCAAGTGCGCACGTCCTCGACGGAGAATTTTGGAGAATTATTTTGTAAGGAATAATGATTCTGTAGTGGCAAATAGAAATATAAAGAAAATCTTAGTAAAATTAGCGAGTTTTGAGCAAACGATCTAAAAAGTGTTGCACTTCGCAAATGGCTTTTCTCGTATTTTTGCGTAAGAATACGAAAATGTCATTCAAGTAAATATAATGCCTTGATGACAGTTAAAATGATAGGGTTTATTTTATTTTTTCAGTTCTAGTGTTTATTTATTTATCAGTAATTTAATTGATAGTAGAACGTAGTCTATAGCAACGAAATGTTTGTCATGAAGCATTTCGATTCCTGCTACTTGACGCGTCTACGATTGTGGCTGGAAACAAGTTTCATAAAAGTCATTATAACCCTTTTTCATCTCTTTATATATTTTCTAAATCATAATTACTTTAAAAATATATTCCCTTCTTTCTCACAGTGATTAATTATGGAATTTGTACGAAGTAAAATATTGAAGATAAAACATACCGTATTTATCCAAGTACCACCCGCGCCCGAATAAGATCCGCACCCCAATTTCTGGGAAGGCAAATTAAAAAAAACAAATATCATTCAATTTTCAATTTAATGAGCCCAAATATAAAAGATAATATTATTGCATGCATCCTCCCTTATAAGGCACAGAACTTGCTTTTAAGACATACTATGGGGCGTAATTATTCCACGCACATAAAGGTACATTACGTAGCGTTGTGTTCTATTTCGCGTAACTTGATGTAGTAGTAACTTGACTGACTATTCGATCGCAGTTTGAAATTATAAGTGATTATATCGTAAATTATCACGATTATTCTCAATGAATTTGTATTGAAATATACTCAACGGCATAAGTTTTATCGAAACTAGCGAGGCTGAATGCAAAGCGCGTAGCACCGAGGTATCTGCAGCGGGCCGGAAGGCGCGGTTCACGTGCGTATAGTCAAGGTTTATCGTAACTAAAATAAAAAATGCATTAAATAGTGCAATGCGTTCAGTAAAAATTTAATTTAATGAAAAATACATCTCCATCTGCGTCGTCGTATTTAGTATCATACAGCAAGATTTTCTCAGATATGAAATCCTCGAATAAGACACGCGCCCTAATTTTCTAAAGAAATATTTTGAAAAATAAGGTGCGGTTGGTACTTGGATAAATACGGTATTTCATTGAGATTTTCCCATTGGTTCCCGAATCACATATTTTGCCAAATCTTCCAATTTCAACGTGTGAAAATGCACAACCCGTGCATGACGCTATTGAACTGGCAACAGGCGGCCGACATCTTGCGAACAACGCCCAGAAGTCGGGTTGCGAGGTAACGCCCACGATTCCTAGGGCCAGCTTAAAGACTGCTGACCACGTAACCAGGGACCGTAACTCACGTAAATTCCTCTTCACGGGGTCGTGGCCGCGGAGAGTTTCCACGATCGGGTTTGAGAAACCGTGTATCAGATCAACCTGCGGATGTTCAAAAAGAAACTACTTTTCCTAACCTTTTACTGCTGAGTTACGCTCTGTGAGACACCATTCAAGTTATAGTGACAAACTACCCCGCTATTTTACTTTCTGCTAGTTTATATTTTACGGTACAAAAAAATAAAACGAATATTGTGTTTAAAAAAGATATTTGCCTTTTAATCCTCGTGATGGATTATGAAGCACGGAAAAACAAATTGCAGATATAGCTAGTAAATAAATAATAATGAAAACAATAGCGGCCTGGGAGACCGCACTTCAGTTGAAACTTTTTTAACATTTCCCCTCAATAGTTAAAGGCAAACTTGAAAAAAATAATGTTCCGTTAGACGAATGAAAAGCGTTAAAAAAATTACGATCATTTATGGGTGATTTGCGGTATTTTAATGCCACTTGAAGTTAAAATCCTCGTTAAATTTTGATGACTCTAATGGGAAATGATGCGACGCGATAATTGAAGAAATTTTTCGCAGAGAAGATAACTCGGGAATTCACGTAGGAAAGAAAAATTAACGGTTGCGATGACATCGATCATTTTCAGGCAAAAAGTTTTCTGCACTACATACAAATGCTTAAGTTCCAAATTAGATGACTATCTTCCCAAGAATATGGGTTAACATTTTCTTCAAAGCGGCGTTAATTTCTCGCTCATGTGGCCTTTTAACTTACTCGGAATTCCACGGATCGCATGTTTTTAATCATATTACCTTTCTATGTGACTGCGAGTTCATACTTTCTCGAAAGTCAAGTAAATAATTGCAGAACTTTAAGGAGGGGGCGGGATGGAAAAAAAAATTTTTAGAAAGCAATCATTGTCCGGTTTTATAAATGCCTGCTATTAACGTAAACCACGAGGTTGTCTTTAACCCTTCCTTTACCGATGGGGGTCCATTTTGGACCCCACACATATATTTTGCTCATCATTTGCATTCAAATCGGCTCTTGATGTTTGTATTTGTTGAAAACCTATTTAGAAGCGTTCCTATGATCGCGGATTTATTTATTTTCATTTCAGATTAGTAGAAAAAAATAAAAAAGCGATTGGGGTCCAAAATGTACCCCAACATTACACTGCACAAAAATCGATAAAAATAGCATGCAATGAAGATTGGTTTTCCTATTTAACATGCTCAATGTTTTTATTTTTTCCACATATTTTTAATGGAGTTTTCAGTTGAATTTTAATCAAAATATATTGCTAAAAATTGATTTTTTAATGAAAATAAAAATAATAAATACATGATACACTCTGTTTTTATGCTTGGAAATTCATTTTAGGTCTACTATAGATTCAATTTCACCTAACAAGTAAAAAAGAACATTAATTCTCATGGGGTATATTTTATACCCCTATCGGTAGAAAACGGGTGAAACAAAGTTCGGTTATACAAGGGTTAAAAAGCCAAAATATGGTAAATAAAGCAATTAAAAATAGATGCCAGGTTGACTATCTGTAGGCAAACCGAGGGACTTTTTCGTCCTAGACAGAAACAGTGGAACGGTGCAAGTGCGAATGAAAACGAAAGTGTTTTCTATCGTTGCTGAAACCCCATTAGGTATGCACTTTCAGAAGAAGTAAATAGTCTCTTGTTTTTCAGGACACGACTTTGTCACGGACAGCCAAATACGAGGCAAAAGCAAAGTGTTTCTTTCTTTCTCTGGTAGCTCTCTTGAAAGTTGAATATCCTACAAAGTCCAACCTTTCGCGAGAGGGTGACTGTTTAATTAAAAATGGCGTGCGTATTGCGTCATCAATCCCTCCAATTAAAAATCGACGGCTGGAGACTATTTCGAAGCGGTTAACCTGCATTCGCAATTCCACTCTCCCTTTCAGGGACCAGACAGAAAAATAGTTCGATTTGTTAACTTTTTTACCTAGTAATTTCGCCCTAGTGAATATTTATTTTCTCGCGGTATGTTTATTCTATATATCGATAGCCATATCTACTTTTCACTTCTCCCTGCCAATACTTTCCGATTCGTTCTAAATATTTCTCAAGTTTAAATAGCATATTAGCACCGAGAAGCATACGATATCAAATAAAAACTGATATTTTTAGACGAACGAAACGTTAAAAATTTCAAAATATGCTCAGCCTTACTGAAGAGACCGATTCAAATTGAATTAATATTTAGAGCGAGAGAACTTGCATGACAAGGTTATGAAGACTGGTTGACTCTTAATGCTGAAAATAGTAATTCTGCGTGAATCTCAATGACGAATTTATAGTTGCTTCAATTTTACAGCCACGCCGATGACTTCAACGTTTTCCTGCCGGCACCGACAAGGCACTTAACCAAACATTTCTTGGATTTTGTCGTTTGTAAGAGTATATTAAACCCGTATTTAATTACCAATACAATGCCATATACAACATTTGCTCGGAGTTAATAATCCATTATCGACAAATGAGGTTTAAAAAATGGATTTGCTTTCACTTTGCGTTACGATCTGAATCACTGACTCATGGCTAATGTGAAAGCTCAGATCTCGAACTCGCGACCTCGCCGCAGAGACCGTAAGAAAGAGGGAGATATATAATTAATCACATCGACATCACCGGAAAAAAGCATACTCTAACCCAGGGGTCACCAAACTTTTTACTGAAAGGGCCACATGAGACCTCATGATCCACTGTGCGGGCCACATACGGCATTTCAAATGACTGATCGGGCAGTGTGAAATTTTCAAAGAGCAAGTTTTGAAAATTTTTCGATTCTGTAATATGTAATTCGCTTATATTAGAAGTAGATTTCACACAAGCACTCGGAAAATGTCGTTTAGATATCATACAGTATAGCTAATGAATACTCTTGCTGATAAGGCGGGCCGGATCAAATCACTGCACGGGCCGGATGTGGCCCGCGGGCCGTAGTTTGGGGATCCCATATGCATCGAAAATACCTTCCCGTGGAATTCCCGCAGAACGAATAGTTTCGGTCCTCACCGCTTGGTGGCAACTCCGTAGAGATAACGATCTACCGTGGATATTAAATAAACAATTTCGCCTCCGGGTAGTCGTTTTGTTATGGTTCTGGTAGCGCGGGAGAGAGACAGGGAGAGTGAGAGAGCCAGGCTAAATAGAAAAAAGTTATTGTCTTTTTTATAACGAACCGCTTGGGGAGGTGGTGGAATTCGACTCATCCAAAGAATGCCGTCGAACAACAGAAAACTTATGTCCGCCTCTCTCTCCATTTGGCGTCCGTCGATTCTTTTGTCGAGGAAAGTGAAAAGAGAGGAAAGGAATAGGATGGAATCTGCCGTCGTTTCTACGGGAATGTGACGGTGGGACGATACCGTTGTGCCGCGGCTGACAACAATGCGTCCGTTTTCTTTTACCTACCTGCCAAAAACGCCGGTGGTGTGTGTTTGAAAGGTGAATATTTAAAGTGTGAGAAGAGGAGAATCCGGAAAATTTGCCGTCGGTCGATCGGTTATGCCATTCTTGCATGCTGTAACTGTCCGAGTAGCTTTAAAGTAATCTATTATGTAACATCTTGACTCTGCGAAGTCGTTGCCTTCAGTTGTGACTCGGGATGAAATGAGATAATCTATCGAGATGCAAATTTTTTATGAGACTTGTTTTTGCATTTTCATTCGAAAAATTTTTTCGGTCTTCAATAATTTCACTTACCGTTTGTGATAGGTCCTTAAGTGATAGTATCGTAACAGAGAACTCTCATCATTCACCTATGTTTTATTAAAGAATTGAATCGTGAAATTTTATAAAGTTGAGAGAGCTGGGAAAATGATTTTGTTGTTTTATTGTTAATTCGTCTGAATTACCGGCTTCCATTAACTCATTAATTTTAACAAAAATAACGTTTAAGTCACATGCACCAAAAATGGTATGGAGGTAAGGCATTCTCATTTAGTTTTGGGACCATAACAAGTTATATTACCTATGTTATCAACCTAATGGCGGATGGGGATTTTGGGAGGGAGGGGGGGGGGGCAGGACTGACAATGAGTTCTTAACATAAACGAAATTTAAATGAACGTGAGAGGAAGACTTGTGGATGAAACGTAGGTTCTTCGTGTAATTACTATTACTCATTTGTATGTTTAACACATTTTTTAAAATTTTGTTAGTTTTATTTATTTTGTGAAACGAGAGCCTCATGATCCCAGGGGGAGGCAGTTGTTCAGCCCTGTTAGCCCATTTGTAGATCCCGCCCTGCAATTGCCACTGTGTTTGTCTATTAAATTTTATCTTCGTTCATTTTTCTATATTGCGGGGCGTTTCGAGTGTCATTCGCCATTGAATAGTTAATTAATTATGGTTCAAGACGAATAACTTAGCCATTCTCGAGCAAACCATTCCGTCTGCAAATTGTCCATCAAAAGTGGATGCAAACCATTCGTCTATTATGAAAGATTCATGTACGGATCGATTTTTAAAATTATCAAAACTTTATGCCATTCTCGTTAAGCCATGTCACGCAGTTTTTTTTCCTAATTTTATAGGCAAATGAAAATCGCCGAAACTAAAATTAAGAATAATGTAGCATTCAATGAGCAGTCTTAGGTCACATTTGCGCTTAATTTCAATTCCTCAGCTGCGAAACTCTTAAGTTTTTTTTAATGCTAAAAGATTGATTCGTAGCCCGTCTGAAGACCATGCTAGGATAAAATATCAATGAATTACGCCAAATTCAAGAAAAAAACGGATGCCTGTTTTGCGAAAGAAGAAAAAAAAACAATAGACGCCTCTGAATATCCGAATCCGTTAATATGTTCCACTCCTCTTCGTGAAGGTGAGCGCCATCCGCTCCTCGCTAGTCAAATAATGAGATAATCGGAAACGCACGGCTCAGGTGAACAAGTGACACACGGAAATGCGACGAGTCGAGTGTAAAGGCACACACGGAGGGAGGGAGAGAGAGACGCGTATGCCACATTCAAGCAGTTTCCGGGTGGTGGCGCTCGGCCTGTAGGCGTCGCTCTAAACCACTCCGTGTATTTACAGTTAATTCCGAGAAAGCTCTCTCTCTCTCTCTCTCTCTCTCTCATCTTGCCTCGGGGGTCCAGTGGCAGCGAGAGAGGCGTGTGATTTGTGAAGAAAGAGGTGTGAGAGAGAGAGAGAGGGAGGAGGAAATAGAGAGAGAGAGGGAGGAAGAGAGAGAAAAAGAGAGAGAGGTAGGAAGAGAGAGATAGAGAGAGAGAGAAGAGACCGGCCGACTCGCGAGGGTCAGCCGTGCCGGTCGCAACGCGCTTCTCCGAGCGGAAACGGAAATGCCATATTTCGCCCCGGCGCCATCTTGTGAATAAGGGTTCTCACGTGGGAACAGTTTCGATGAATAAGAAAAGACGGAGGGGATTTTTTTCCGCAAGAGGAATCGGGGTTAAGGTGATTAAAAATTAAAAATCCGTGCAAATATATAAAGCGCGAGCATTAAATCGCTTCTGTTTGAATTTACCGATATAAAGCTCTGAGAAGCATTCTTCACATGATCTTTATTTTGATTTGGTCAAAAACGAGTATAACATCCCTTTTCTGGATTTTTAGTCCTGTAGTTATAAAGTTGCCTTTGTCAATTTCCTGTGCCAGAATAGGGTTCTCTGAATCGTCGTAATAATGTGGAGATCCAGGAGAACAAAGGTGTAAAATCCGAAACAGCAGAACTTTGTATAATTTACACCGTTTAAATTTACAAAATTGTATTGTTTCGGCTTTTATTAAAACGCAATTCCACAAATTACACGTTCAATAGCGAATTATATGAGATGAAAGTAGCTCATATTTTATGGGATGTACTAATTTACTTTATAAAGGAGAATTTCAACAGAGAAAGCCATAATCGCGCTTGAAAGTGACTAACTTGTCGTTGAATAATTAGTTGATTCTGTAAGTGCTAAGTTATTGCGTTATCCTACTCTGGTCAACACCTAGTCCGAAAACAATTAGGTAACTAAAAGTCGAACACTCTTGAGGCATAATCACAAAATGTTCGCGTATTTATGAATTTAGCTTTATTAAAACTATGCAGGAGAAGATTTTTACTATTCTACAACATAAGGCTAATTTTATTAGAAATTAAATCGATTTTTTTCGTCGTCCGCGAAAAAATTTGATAGATTGGCAACAAATCCTCCACGAAACGGATGCATATGGAGGTAAAACCTAATCGCATTTAAATACAATCGCGTAGTAAGTTAAACTTGTTGCTCCCTTCTGCCGGTCCGATTGCAATCTGTCGAGGAAGGAAAAATAAATTTATCAGCGGATCTCCGTCGCTCAATTATCATGCGACCTGCTAGATAGCGTGAGCCCTTTCGTTTTAGTCCCGACCTCTTCCTTGTTTCTCAGTGTCCTCTTGTCCATCTCACAATAGAAGATCTTCCCCCTTTTCCTGCCACGCCGACAGTTCAACCTGGGGATAAGTTCGCGACTCCAATTACCACGTTTTATTTTAGAGAAAAACGGAGAATTTTTCTCCCGAAAAAAAAACAGTTTCCCTTTACCGAACGAACCGATTTTCTAACGCAAAAGTTACGAAGTTAGGAAGCGCTCTAGTGAGGTTAGGTAATCGTAGACCTGCGCTCCGTCCACTCCTCTCCTTCCTTCGAGAAAAAAACGCTGAATTGACAGACGCGAATCGATGAGATCCTCCCACCCACTAACTCAATCGTTGTTTACCTAATTGGAGAGGAAAGGAAACTCTCATTTAAAAAAAACTAGACGGTCAACGGACAGCGGTGCATCGAACCCCTTTAATTATCCCTCTCCTGTTTTTTAGAAGACTTTCCTTTGTTTTCTAAGAGGAGGAAAGTTTTTTTTGGAAACGGTCAGAGGGTGGGGAAGGGTGGAATTAATGGCTACTTAAAACAGCGGATAAAGTTCGCCGAGGAGGGGGGAAAAGTCGAAGGATAGGAGGAGACCGGATGAGAAGCGAAAGGAACAATCAAGAAGACGATAGAGTTTGATGCAACAATCGTTGCCCAACTCGACCCTTTTTATAAACGTTTCAAAAATAGTGTAACACTTAAGAATGCTTAGCAAGGAAGATAGAGAGGGAGAGGAAGGAAGGGAGAGAGAGAGGGTGGAAGATAGAGGGAGGGAGAGAGTGTGAGGGAGAGAGTGTGAGGGAGAGAGTGTGAGGGAGAGAGTGAGGGAGAGAGAGTGAGGGAGAGAGAGTGAGGGAGAGAGAGGGTGGAAGAGAGAGGGAGGGAGAGAGAGTGAAGGAGAGAGGAGGGAGAGAGGAAGAGAGGAGGCAGGGAGGAGGGAGGTGAGGAAGAGAGGGATGGAGAGAGGGATGGAGAGAGAGAGAGGAGAGAAAGAAGGGACGGAGAGTGAGCGAAAGGAGGGAGAGAGGAAGAGGAGGGAGAGAGGGAGGGAGGGAGGGATAGAGGGAGGTAGAGAGGGAGGTAGAGAGGGAGGGAGAGAGGGAGGGAGAGAGGAAGGGAGGGAGAAATGGAGGGAGAGGATGGGAGAGAGAGAATGGGAGAGAGAGTGGGAGAGAGAGGGTGGGAGAGAGAGGGTGTGAGAGAGAGGGTTGGAGAGAGAGGGTGGGAGAGGGTGGGAAAGAGAGGGAGTGGAGATAGGAGGGAAGTTTGGTGGCAATGGGATTTTAATTTCTGCGTCGTTGGACGCATTCCGATTACGGAATATCACATTTTTTGTATTTACCAAGGCGCCATCTGAGAAAGGAAGAGCGTTTTTTTTCCTCCGCTACACCAATCTAGTTACGCGAATAGATAAAAATCGGGAGAGAACGCCACTTGCGATATTTGGGTCATCCGTGTCGGATTCGAACGAAGGACGGAGGAAGAGGAAAAAAAAGAGAGAGGAATGAGATTGTTAAAGTCGATGTCGAGGAGGGAATAGTTCCTGTTGGATTCGCAGATCTTTTCACGCGTCGTTCGAGATACGACATTTTAGATAAAAGATCGGAGGAAACGTATGCACGAGATACTCAAGTCATCCGACCTAACGTAGATTCTGATGGAGCATCTTTTGGATTTTTTTCTTTTTCTTTAATTTTTCGCTCCGCATTATGCGCGAGGTGCGTGGGATGAGATGGCAATCATCCAAGCATAATCGATGCTTCACCGGAAAATTTTCTCGGTGCGCATACCTGGGTAATAATCCGGAAAAAATACACCCGTCCCTCGCTTTCAAGGTTTCGCTTTACGCGTTTTCGCTTTAGCACGGTTGTAATTTGAGAGTACTGCCTCAAATAGCAAGGTCATCAATTTCACTTTAGTACAGTCTCGGAACGGTCTCCAAACGTTGAAAATAATGAACTGTTTCAATTCTACCCGGGTGTTTCAAAAGGAATAAATGAAGTAACTCTGATTAAAGGATAATTATATTCCATGCCTGTCGGGCAGAAAGGGTTAAGTCCTGCAACTAAGGAAATGAGAAAACTTGACGTAAAAGTTAATTTTTAATCTCCAAGATCTCCATTTAATGGAAGTCATTTTCAGCAAATATGTTTTGACACTGTAGACAATGATGAATCAAAATAAAAATTTCCATTTAATCTTAAAAAACTATTTTCCACGAATTGAGATGATTTTAATTAATTTTAATCATGCTTGACTTTTCGGACTAACCCCTTTTGTCCGCCAGTCGTGGAATTGTATCACGTTGAACTCAAAACGACGCTCAAATATAAACTCATGTATTCCTGTTGGGTAACCTATTCCACTTTGCACGGTCTTTTATGGGAATGCATGTATCGTGCAAAGTGAGGGATGGGCGTAGGATAAAATATTTAACATTCCCAACGGCAGATTTGATTAATTACGCGACGCGATCGCATTTATTAAAACATATAGATTATATTGCCGTTTTCGAAAATGCCTTTAATACCCCCGCGTGAATCTCATGAACCTATCAAGTTGTCCGATCTAAAGGACATTGTGTCCCCATTCCAACATTGGCACAGATTCTCTACAAGCCATTCCCTCTCTCATCCATCCTTATTAACCCAACGGCCTTGCTAAATGAAGGGATGTTGTTGCTAAGCAGAATGATTGCGGTGCTTTTTTAACTTGGCATTCCGTTTTTTTATTTTATTGCAGAATGAAATTCGAAAAAGAAACTTGAAACACCGAGAGAGAGAGAGAGAGAAAAACATTTTAATTACACGATGAGAAGCATCGATTCATGTCGAAACGAACCGATTAACACTCGCACTCCTCCTCCTCTTCCGCCAACACTTCCCTCTTAATTTTCTCCCCATCGACTCTCCCTACGCGCCCTCTTTCTCCGCAACCTACCTGCACACCATCTCTACACCTCCCTGTCTCTTAAAAATCTACCAGAAACTCGCTCCTCCACTCCTTTCTCCACTTATTTCATCGGCCGTCTTCTTTTCCGTATCTCCAATGACTTAATCCCCCCACTCTCCAATTATCTCCGACAACAACTGCCGCTAACTAAGAGCCCCCACTTTCCGATAATAATTCCCGCTCTCAGAGAGCAATTCCCACTCTCCGACATTTATCTCCATATCTCCGACAATAATTTCCACTCTCCGACAATAATTCTCGCTCTCAACAGTAATTCTCGCTCTCTGACAATTATCCATCAATTTCCGACAATTATCCCTTAATATCCGACAATATATCCCGCTATCCGACAATTATTCCCCCTCTCAAACAGCAATTCCCGCTCTCGAATAACCATGCTTGCTCTCAAACAAACATTCCCGCTCTCAGGTTGCCATTCCCGCTCTCAAACAACACACCTCTTGCTCTCAAACAACAATTTCCACTCTCAAGCAACAATTCAGCCTCTCAAACTACAATTCCCACTGTAAAGCAACAAACTTTTGTATTCAAACAATATGTCCCATTCTCAAACAACAAATTTCACTCTCAAACAGGAATACCCGCTCTTTAACAACAATTCCTTCTTTCAAACAATAATTTACACTCTCAAACAACCATTCTCGCTCTCGAACGGCCATCCCCACTCTCACCCAACAAACTCATACCTACAATAAAAAATTCAGTCCTCAAAACAATTTCAACTCTCCAATAACAATTTCACTTCTTTAAAAACAGTTCCAGCCCTCCCGCAACATCTCCAGCGCTCCAAAAATAACTCCCGCCCTCAGGCAACTTTTTCTGTACAACAAAAGCTTCCGCTACACAACGACAACTCCTACCCCCTTTAAAACAACTCCTATCTCATTGAATCTCTACCCAGATCATCTCCATCTATATTTCACCTCCACTTACAACCCCATTATCATCACAGACACCTTTCTTCGCGCCCTCCATTTCCCCTCCTCCTTCCTCCATCTCCCTATCGCATCCGTTCTCTCTCCCTCTCCTCCCTCCATCTCCCGCCTACCCCTTCCTACCTGTTCACCCCATCCTCCTTCCCCCTACCTCCTACCTCTCCCACTCAATTGCACAAATGGAAGCCAGCTCTGAAAAAAATAAATCCATTTAACTATTCCATTTGAATTTCCCAACGTAGGGCGGCAGAGAGAAAAAGAGAGAGAAAAAAATCACGGACATTACGTAGTTCTCTTTTGTCCGACTCAGAAATAAAAGCGCCACGCCAAATTGTAGGTTCGATGAAGATCACGGAAATACACCTCCAATTCGGCGATGGCACGCTTCCAATCCGACAGCTCTCGGATTGACGAGGGAGTTTGGCAACGGCCGAAATGAGAATGTTCATAGGAAAAGTCAGTTGGTCAGGGTTAGGGATTTTGGTTCGAAGTAGGCGAGAGGAACATTTAGGACGCCGGTGATTGAGCGATTGTATGCGCAAATAGGATGAATAAATCGGTCGATTAGGCGTGAATCACGTCGGAAGGGCGAACGATGCGAGACGACTGTGACGAAAAGAAAAAAGGACGATCGATGGAATGAAACCGTCGGAGGGGAGGGCGTTGAGGAAAAAAGAAACGAGATTTGCAAATAGTATCTCCGCCAGGTGAGGGAAGTCGAAGGGTTTTCTCGCGAGGATGAAAGTTGGTTCGTTCGAACTGCGGGGTGATCGAACCAAAACTTTTATTAATGGAAAAAGGACTCGCGGGAGAACTAGAAAAATTGTCCAAGCTAAAGAATTCGGGAAACGTTTTCATCGACAGTTAAAGATTAAAAAGGTTCATGCGCAGCGATGCAAACATTGGGAGAGAGCGAAGTCCGAAACAATTTTTTGCTATTGCTATGCTGCCAACGTTTACTAAACATTGAAGAAAAACTCAAATCTTGCAGCATTGACTAAGGTTTGATCTAAATTTTAATTGAAAAAGAAAAATTTGGTTTAAAAATTAATGAATCTGTTACGCATTATGATTTCATCACTAATTGATTGTATTTATAATTGCGACTGTAAACATCATTAATTTTTTGCTTAATCAATTGAGCTCCTCCTTATCGGTGGCGAATGAACTTTTTACAGTCTCTCCTATACAGTCTATCTATACAGAAATAATGGAAAAAAATTTTTGAAAAGGTTTCATAATTTCAAAAAATTGTATATACACGTTTTGAGGTCCCCTAAACACGTTTTGACTATTTTCTCTATGATGTCTGCATGTGTATGTGACAGATTTTTTGTGGGTGCTCTAACACAAAAGCTATTAATCAGGCCAATGCAAAATTTTGTATTTAACATTTTTATGAAAGTCACAAGAACTGATTAGTTTTTGGTAAAAATCGGTCAGTTGAAAGTGGATGTTTATTCTTGTCATCCGTTATTTTGAGATATTTGCTTTAATATTTGATATATTTAAAAACATACTGAAATAAAAGTTGTAAGAAATTTAATTTTCTACAACAATTTTTTGAATCATTTTCCATATAATGCATTGTTTAAGAGATATCTTATATTTTTAACTGCCACCAACACGTCACCTACCGACGACTATTGTTAACAATTGACGCTTAGTTACATCTTAGTAACGCTCCTTTTTATTTTCTTAATTGTTGGAGCTTTGTGGCTATATCCAATATCAGAATGCTATGGTTTGAATTTATTTCGGTTCTTTGTAGTATAAAATTTTCTCGGAGTTTCTTAAAACATTTTGTATTATGTAACCTATTTGGAAATTATAGAAATATTTCAGGTATGGAGATAGTCATGTGATGGCCACATAAGATTTTTTTGTTTGTCATCACTCGTTTTTGTACTTTCTGTAGCGTCTTTGGTGTACTGAATACCCAGTTTTTTTCGAACTTGTTTCAGTGAACTTTATTATTCACCGTAATTTCCAAATCTGACGCAAACTATAACTCCACCGATCAGATTAGTACAAAATGCAACATTGAGAAACGTTTTTATCCATGGCATCGATCTTAAAACTTTTGCCACGGATGCCGATATAGCTGTTTACCTCTCGGAGTGGATAAACTAGAAGATGGCCTCTTGCTATCTTTTATGGGCTGTTAAATTCTGCAGCTATCAATGCATTTGTTGTTTTGTCACACAATAATGGCATGAAAGGCAATTCAAAGCTGTCTAGGCAGTCTCTCTTGATGAACTTGGGACAAGCTATGATCAGGACCCAGCTCCAAGAACGCCTCCAAATTACAACTTTGATAACTTCCCTCCTTAAGTCCATAGTTTTAAAGCTTTGACTTCCAGAGGCTTCAACGACTACTGCAATCAATTTGGAGTAAATGAGTGGAAGATGTCAGCTATGTGACTGTAGCAAGGAGTGCAAAAGTACAGCACGCTGCAAGAGCTGTCAGGAGTTTACTTGCCGGAATAAATCGGATATAATTTGCAACAAATGTTTTAAATAATTTCAAAAACGGTTTATTTTCAATTTTTTGTTTATGAATTAAATAACAAACACATTTGTTTGCAAACAGTTAGTGGCTAAATACATATTTTCTTCATGGAGTACTCAGTGCCCCAGTGTATCTAAATAAGTTGCCAAAACCTGGTGTACCTTACCAGGGTTAAGTACTCTACATTCTGAACTATCAATCCGATCTAATGCCACGATCGATCGCCTTAATATATGCACGTAAAACCCTTGCTCAAACGATAGCATCCCTTATGCAAACGAAGACCATAGGTACTACTACAATCGACCTCGGTGCTCTTCTAGAGCGCATGGAATATTTCATCCCCCTTTCATTTTCACCGCGGATCGGAACGTGCTATTCAAAATAATATCCTTTCACTGTTTAGTCTCCCCGGCGCCTCCCCCGCCCCCTCTTTCTCCCCCTCCCGCCAGATAAGCACATACATAAAGCGTCGCAAACTCTCTCTTTTCGCAGCGGCGGTATCTTTCCCTACCACTCGTTCAATTCTTGTTTTTAATGGCCAGCTTCCGCGAGAGAGTATCCAAACCCCACCCTGACTCTCCCTTTCCTTCGATCTAAACAATAAGTTAAAAAAAACGCATAATTTTCCTTCTCTCCCTTACTGGAGGGTATCAAAAAAAAAATGAATGAAACCGTTTTTGTTCAAATCCGACCGGCTGCCAGACGAAGATTTTCAGAATCGACCTTTTTTTAACCTACAAACCAAAGAGGCTTTAACGTTCGCTTTCTCCGTCGCGAAATTTCTCATACAGCACCCGCAAACTTGCACTTATTCCCCGAAGTAAATAAATACTTGTCCGAGAATATACCTGCTTCGCTAGCTAACATGGTTTTTCGTCATCGCCGTTGAAATCTCCGGCATTTCCTGGATCGACAGGTTTGCTAATGGCAAATAAATACGCTTTGATATTTTTTTTAGAAAAAATACATTTCCCCCCTTTTCTTCTGGCAGTGATTTTGGATTCTGAATAGTATTTAGTATTTAAGGATTTGCCATAAAAATCACGAATGGCAGAGGGAAAAATGGTTCCGTCGTAATTTCACCGCAAGTTATTGGGTTCACGTGTGGCTTAGTGGATTCCTTACGCTCGCATTCGGCTATATAACGACATGGACCCCGTGTTTTAAATCGAAAAACTCGGAGATTTTATTTAAAAAATAATATTCCGTTGCCCTCCAAAGGAAAATTGCTAAATGAATGGAATACCACCAAATTATCCAAGCGACTTCTAATGTCGAAGTTTTAGTTTCTTCGCCGAGCGAACGAAACTGTTAATAGAAAGTGATCATTTCGTGCGTTAAGGATGAGTTCAAAAATGAAAAGCATATCGAGCTCACCTTGTAGGTAAGTCGGTTGATGATGATGTTGGCGGATCATCAATGAAGACGGCTGCATTGTAGCCGAAATTCGAGCTTAATTATGGGGACTATTTTGTGGATGTCCAAATTATCGTCCTCACGAAATGGTTATTTGTCCAATATAATGTGAAAAAATTAGATAAACAATAAGATGACAAGACTTCTCTAACCATGTCGACGTGAATTAGCTAGTAAAAGTTAACGCATCTCATCCTATTCGTTACTTAATGCAGTTATAATTAAGTCGTCATTTCATTTTAATTAATTATTATTATTAGTACAAACTATAATAGAATGCGCATGATGTGGCATCTGAAAGACCAAATTTTAAACTGCGATTTTTTAGAAATAATCCATAAATAATATTAAGTACAGATATTCAGATGCTTTTGATTGATAAGGGATATAAGCAAGTTGCAATCCCCATAGCTTTCTAAAATTATTCTTATTATTAATCATACAACACTTTCGAATGTTATTTCATTATGTGTTCACGATAAAATCCCCTGAATTTATTGTTCTGTTGTCAATTTTCAGGCTAAATTACTAGACCGCTTCCCACGCGAAAGGAGATCGCCGATTACTGGATCGGGCGACATTACAATCGGCGCATTGCGACACAACGGGACCCAGACGGAAGTGAAGCATTTCCAGAATGCTTTGTCGTCTTATCGTGACGTGCGCCCTTTTGGGCCACGTGGTCCTCTCGCTTCCGGCCGCGAGGGCGCCACGCTACACTCCCTTACCGGATGAAGTGGACTCAGATGAAACGCGAAGAGTGCTCGGATCTAGGTAAGTGCAACCCTTTAACCTGGTTAATGCGCACTGGGGTTGTGGGTTAGTAGGAAATGGACTGGTGGACGCGATGCGTCCCAAAATAGTTCGATACGTCGCCGCCGCCTGTCGCAACACGACTCCACCGGACATATGAACCTCTTGAGTGTAATTAATTCCTTGTAAGACGCGATGCCACTTTTTGCCTCGCTGTAAATAATTTACGCAACTAAGTTGTGGTAAAGAGACACGGAGAATTATATTATGAATAGCCTTATGCTAAATTGACCATATTACTGCATCTCTATTTTGGAATAAATCAAAGAAAAATGTGTTTCTTTGCATATCGTAACTCCGGGAGACGATTTTATTTTCCCATATGTTTACACAGGAGTTTCGATTTTTTAAGGGGCAAGTTTTATTTCCTTCATTCATTAAAATACGTAAATATGGAACGAATTTCTCCATTATTGCTTTATTCCACGGCTAAAATTATAAAATGTGTTATTCTTGCGATGTTTAGATGTTAGACGGAAGAATTTGTCAGAAACACGCGTTTCTTTTAGTAATTTTGTGACTTTTTCGTATTCTTTCCGGGCATTGCCAAGGCGACCCGTATTGTTGCCTCCGATTGAATTATCGTCTATTAAGCCTTCAAATATACAAAAGAATTTCATTATTCGCTTCGCGCTTTTTACGAAGCATCAAAAGTATAGTTGTCAATGTCAAACTTAATAAATTGCAAAGTTAATAATTGCAAATAATTATTATTCATTAAACTGCGTGTGGGCTGTGGGCATTTTTAACGATTGACCAAAAGAAAAAATCTTTTTTTCAATACTGGAATGCGACCTTTTTTGGAAGGAAGAAGCAATTAAAATTGCAGATATAAATTATAAAAACAAGCATACAATTCACAATGTCAGTTTTCTAATTTATAAGAACAAATGGGCTATTATTACTTTTAAACATGCAGGTTTCTGAATGAATTCGCAAATGTTTTCGTGGGTACCACTTGTCCATATAAATTGTCAACGGTTGTCGCTAAAGTATTTGAGTTATACATGAAAATTGTATTAGGTATACCATTAGTTATAGGTATTGCATCTTTGATGCCATTACAAATCACTATTACATTAATTAAGCAATCAAAGGAAGAGAAAATTTTGGAGACAGGCTGGTGTCAACTAAAAACAATAAATTCCCTCTTCAATAATTAATATTGTACTTTATTTAATATTGTTTACAAAAGAATTCCATAAATATAAATTTTCATTGTGCCGTATTGTCATAACAAAAAGTCAAAAAACAGCTGAATTCAGACGTAAATATCTATGAATGCACAAACTGTTAATTCCTAATTCATTGCTAAATTCTAATAGCTGAAAGTTACTCTGATTATGGATTGACTTCAACAAAATACTTTTTCATTTTCCCTTGCTCTAGTGTGGTGACATCAGTATCTGTGATCATGGACCTTGGCAACGGTAGTCAGGCAATGTTCACCGAAACAGGCAACCATCACGGGGAGCATATTAACGATGGATCCAGTAAACCAGAATTCACGGTCGACAACAACCTGTCGCCAGAGAAAAGACCTGTCGGAAGTCCTCCTGCTCTGATGTCACCTGATAGATACGAGTTTTACACTTTCGACGAATCGGGCGAACTCGTAAGACGACTCATGACGTTGGAGCAGATCCAAAGCCTGATCGCTGGAGGTGATGACGCCAACCGCATCGCGGCGATACCTCTGGACGTAGAAATCGATACTGCACCGTCTCCACAAACTACCGACCCCCAAGGCCAGGTCGTCGCGAGCGTACAGCAGGTTTTGGCCGAAGAGCTTTTAGCTTCCACCAAGAAGAACGGCACAGAACCTCAGGAGACGGAAGTGGAAGTCGAAGCGGAAGTCCAAGAAGTGCCGCCGCCTCCATCGTCACCAAAACCGGAACAAGACGAGTCGCCGCATGTTAAAGTCTCCACAGAAGCAGCACCAGAAGCTCAAGAACCGACGGTCGCCTCGACAACTATGCATTCGACTGATATACATTCTAGCACTGTTTCAGCAACAAGCAATTCGACCCAAGAGCAATCAAATCTAGAAGAGGTCTCTTCGCCATCAACCGAAGCCGCATCTCAAGAGGAAACAGTTTTCGAAGAAAAAACTACCATGGCTCCAGTACAAAGTGAAAGTAGTTCCACTGCCAGCTCAGTACCCGAAGTAGATGACGTAAAAGAGACTATTGGAAGTAACGATGTTAAAGAGACTCAAATGCCAGCAGAAACTGTCACGGAAGAAGCTGCGATATCGGAAGAACACAAAGAATCTCAAACGCCCATAAAGACCAGCACCGAAAAACAAGAGGAGATACCGGATAATTCACCTTCGCCTCCATTCGTAAGCGATTCAGTTGGTGAGAACATCGACTATGTAAAAGATTCTGCTTCTACTGAAGCTGCCAGCCAAGGTGATATGGAAGAGATGGATGATAAAACGTCCGAAGCCCCTGTTATGCCTCAGGAGGAGGAGAAAGTGCCTGAATCTCCCGCACCATCTAGTACTGATAACGAAGAAGAATCGGTCATTAAAGTCACTGCATCACCGGTTGAATCAGGCCACGTGAGCGAAGAGATCGAGGACAAAAGTCCCACCGAAGGACCAATTCAACCAAATGCGGAAAGCGAAGGCACGCCGGACGAATCAGATCTATCAATCATGGATCCTCTTTTTACACCAACCGATGAACAATCTCTGTCGGAAAATACGGCCGCCGATGAAAGTAGCGTCCCAATTTTGTTCGAACCCGCTCCAGAGGTGCAACTGTCAGAATCTAGTGACAGAATTGGCGCAGACACTACTCCAAGTAGCGTTGCGTCCACATCTTCCGTCGAAACCTCATCCGATCATAAGGACGATAGCGAAGACACCATGTCCACGGGATCACTAGTGACGGATGTAGACGAAATCCTACTTTCTAGTCCCATACCGTCCGACTCCCACATCCTGGACGAAGCCGATCTTGTCGGAGTTTCCGAAGAAGTTCCTCTATCTGAACCTACTTCTGACGGACAACCCGATGAGGGCGCGTCTCCTCTTGCTGAAGACGATTTGGCCATGGAAGAGAACCCTGCCTCTCAGGAATTGGAAGCGGTCCTGCCAGACATGCCTGTCTCGCCTGAGTTGCCGGAAACTGAATCAAAACCCGAACCTGTTATGCCAGAAATTATTCCTACCGAAGCGGATATTCAAGAGAGTCAATATATAGTCCCTGCACAGAACGAAGGATTGGAAGAAGGTGGTGATAAAGAGGAGGAAGAAGAAGCGGATGAAGATGACCAAGACCTTCTCGACCAGCTAGCAGAGTCCGTGAGCAGCGTCCTGTCTCAGGTGACCGATCTTGACGATGACGACGACTTTAAGAAGAGGCCAGAATCGCCTATCACCACCGCGGCTACCACGCTGCAGCCGCAGGATGCTTTGCCAACAGAAGACGACGACCACCCTACCGCTGAGGACGCAGAAGATGAGGTCATAGGGGAAGATGGAGAAGAAGCTCCCTACACAGAAGCTTTTCTGCCAGACATGAGAGACCCTACAAAGGACACCTTGCACGGTGACTTTTCCGGAGCGGAAGACGAAGTATCAGTACCTCCCACTACTGATGAGGTGAATATGGAAGAGGATATGGGTCAAACTGGCGATCAGCCCTCGGTTAACGATCCGCTGGAAGAAGAGACAGAAACAGAAGATGAGAGCAAAAAGGAAGAAGAAGAAGATGATGAAATCAAGGATGAGATGCCGTCGACGGTCAGTGATGACAGTGTCCAAGATACAGTAGCAGCTATCACTACCACGGAATCATACGTAGAAGGTTCTTTAAGCACAGAAGTAAGTAAACCTTCGCTGGCACCTGAGAAAATTCCTGTACAGGTAGACGAATCTGACAAGGAAACCGAATCTCCCGTAGGAGTTATTTTGTCTGATGCATTAGAAAAAGAAGACGAGCCATCAATGGGTAGTCCAACTGACGTGGAAAAGATCAATTTACCACATCATGAAGACTTGGAAAGTGTTCAAGCAGTAGTAGACAATGATGGTGACAGCAAATATACCGAAGCTCCTCTATTGCCTTCAACTGAAGAGCCCGAATTAAGCCCTACTCTGATGGAAGAAGATCTCGTGAACGAGAGTTATGGTGAAACTTCCGAGACCGCAGAGGACACAATACTGACCGAAGAAGATGCAACCGGAGAAGAGAAAGTTGAAGTTGTTTCCGTGTCAACAGTCGACACAGGTGACAGTTCTGACACCGTTGCTACGAAACCAGCGCCAGCGGAAGAAGAGATAGTTAACCACGACGAAGAAAAAGATGGAGATGTTACCATGGGAGAGAAAGACGAAGAAAGGGAGGAGGAAGTCGAATACATGACCACCGAGTATTCAGTCATGGCAACGACCGAGAGGTTCGAAGGACCGGATGAAGAAGAGGTTCGATCCACCATTCCACCAGTCAAACTGACCGGAGAGCCCAAGGTTCCCGACGACAAATCACCGGAAGATAGTTCTTTGGGAGATACCGACACGATTAAGCACGTTCCCGATGACGAAGAACTGATAGAAGATCTGCACAAGGAAGCGGAGAAGGGAAGCGATCCACTGCTGGAAGGAGAAAAACATGCAACTGAAGGTTCCACCGAATTACCATCGAAAAATGTAGAATCGACCAGTCAATCGGGGAGCGTCGAAAGTTCATCGCCAGTTAACGACGACCAGGAGCAATTGGTAAAAGACGGAACGATCTCTCCTTCATCCATGGACTTGGAGACGGAACAACCTAAACCATCGGGGGATGCAGAGAAAAGCAAACCTTCCAATACTTCCGCAGCAGTCGAAGAGGAAGTTAAGGAAACCGCGGTACCTCCCTTGCAATCAGAGGTCGAATCCCAACCAACCATACCTACCGTAGTTACTGATATCGAGCAACCCGTAGATTCTTCGAGTCCAGAACCACCAAAGAACCCTTGGACCAGTATTCCGATCCCTATACGCCCTCAAGTTTCCACAGCGCTGGGATCGCAAGAGCAACCGACCTCGCATCCTCCTAGCCCATCGACCACTGATCCTGACAAGCTGTCGTTCTCTTCGGCTGCACCCGATGATCTTCCCGATCCCAACGGACTCCTACCCTTGCTCACCGAGAAACCCGAACAATCTGCCTCTCTGAAACCATCACACGACCCATTATCTTCCACGACGATTGAACCTGCTTCCTCCTCAGCCGCTCCATCGACGACAGCTCAATCTACGCAAACCGAAGTTCCTGCCGGTTCAGTGGTGCCACCGCTGATGCCGGCCTTCCCACAAGCGCCGGAGAGCAACGTGGGGCTTGAAGCAACCTCAGCGTCTACTGAACCTGACGTCAAGCGCTTCGTGGATCTTTGCAACGATCTTGCATTCGCTTTATACGGACAGGTAATTCTACGTTGCTAACGCTTATAGAATTTGCGCAGTAGGCTAAAATGGTTAGTAATAATCAAACTGAGTTTCGCTGGTGTTTACAAATTCATATTAGGAGTACTAAGAATTAATCTATGGAAAGTTGAATAAGCGGAGCATAAATTATATTGATATTTTTTTCTCCAAAGTAATCAGGGAAAATTAAAAATAAGAAAATTTAGAATGGATATTAAAAAAAAATTCTCTCATAATCCTTATGTCAATTAGTTGAAGAAGGTTAAAATTTTGCCTAACAAAAAATAATTGCTTTTTCATAAAACATTATTTCAGGTTCATATTAATCTATTATATACTTCAACAAATATCGCCCTGCATATATTACTACGCTATTTTACATATTAAAATTTTAACAAATCTGTTGATCGATTTCTTTGAAAAATATGACGTATGTATTTCCATTTTCCTTTTTATTAAGTTATTTTTTATGCTCGTTAAAGAGCCAACAAAAAGCAATAAAACTCTAACAAAACTATCCATTCTTTGAAAATCAGAGGGATTCATTCAATTTGCCAATTATTTACTATAGCAGGAGTTTATTTCGCCGCTACTTTGATTAAATCGGAAAATATTTTTATAGAAGTTCGCTCCATTGAAAATGTAGCTCGATGTTTTGCAAAGCTGTCATTTCGCGCATTCCTCTAACGATTTTCAGGTCACCGCTGCCTCCTCATCGGTACCAGCGACCAGGGGGGCGAACGGAGGAGGCGTACAGACCAGAAGTTTGGTCGTCTCCCCATTCGCTCTCTTCTCGCTGCTCGCCATGGTGTTCCTGGGAGCTCGCGGTCCCACCTCCGAAGAAATGAACGATCTCCTCCGCCTTGACGACATGGTCACTTTCAACCCCCATCTCGTGCTC
This sequence comes from Tanypteryx hageni, assembly GCA_028673005.1. NCBI lineage: Eukaryota > Metazoa > Arthropoda > Insecta > Odonata > Petaluridae > Tanypteryx > Tanypteryx hageni. Next base: position 51,637,283 of record CM054117.1, read on the forward strand.
CAGAACGTGACCGACGCCGTTATCACCAGTCCCGGAGTCTCTGCGGCCGCGTTTGTCAGAGAGCTTTACAGCGACAAAGTAAGAAGTTGCTGGTAGCGATATGGAGGGTTACTTTATTCCTGCCTCGTGAGCCAGTTTCTTTCAACTCCTCGAGCGTTTTAAATTGCATAGAGGATCGGTGAACCGTGCCCGACGAAGATACGAATTATTCCAGCTTCGTGATATTTAAAGAAGATCGTTGTTCTCGTATATGGAAATGTAATTAACACGCTTGGCAGCAAAAAGCTTTGAGATGCGATTGAAACGTGCGATGCGCTACAGGCACTTTTGAAAAAAAAAACGTCTCGTACGCTGTCGCGAACCTGATTTTGGCGTAATTAACGGAAACCCGTGAAGTTATTCAAACACGAGGGCATTTTTGTTATCCAATTAGCATAAGTTTAGCACACGGACTAATGAGTTTTCACCGCGCATGTACCTGTCTGTGCTCAAGTAGGCTGTTATCCTCACGAAATAGGACTTTGGCACGTTAGGATTGTATCGCTCAAACGTGGCTGCCACCTTAATAACCCCACAAAAGTTCAATTTCTCCCCAACTAGTAAAATGTTTATTAATTCCTTTGCTATGTTTATGCAAACTTTTTCATTCATGTGTAAATTTCAGCAAATATGAAATTACTGGGCTGACAGTTCCTGGAACGAGGTGTACCGGAAAACCTGTTCATTGTTTTTATAAAATATTTTGAGCGTTGATTTCGACTCATTTCGCATTCCTCCTGATACCACAAATAGATCTATGCTACGCGCAAATCACCCCCTACTTCAGTTTCTTTTTACTCATCATAGTAATTTCAGACTAAGGAAATTAAAAAATTGCATGGGAGAAGCGTGGGAAAATAAGACAGCGGTACGACTTCAACTGATTAATATTTCTTTTTCCATTTGCAGTCGAACGGAAAACTCTTGGAGTTCTACAAGGCCAGGGCAAAGGCCTTCTACGACGGACACGTCGAGGAGGTCGACTTCAAGGAAGTGAACGACGTTATTCGCCGTCGAACCAATCATCTTGTCAGATGGCAAACCAGGGGACGCGTTCCCGAATACCTAAGGGGCTCATCCCTGAAACTCAGGCCACCTCTTGCCGCACTTTCTGCTAACTTCTTCGAGGTAAAGTCCATATCACCACTTTCGCAAATTTTCTTGTAACATTAATTTTCCTGAAAAGGTATCGATATATGAGTATCAAAAATATCATAAAATTAAATTCTTAATCGCTGCCCAAAAATTCGGAGATGTAAATATAAATTTTGTTGCATTAAAAGTATCCATGATGAGGAATTCTGTAAGTCTGAACTTATATTCAGATATGTATTTCAAATTAAACATGCATATATATTCCGAAAAACACTTCGAGCTTTAATTTAATATAAGAGAAAATGGTTAAATATTCGGTACGGGTGTCCTAAATTATTTCCAGATTCTAATCGTAATTATAATTGGTCGTCTGCCCCCAGAGAGGTCCTTGACTGTTGACTTGCCTGTTTTCTCCTCATCACCTTCTCCTTTGTAGCTTTCATTTCTAGACAGTTTACTTTTCTCTCCAAATTATGCATCCGAATATTTTTTTCTTCCTCTTCCTCTTTTTCCTTCAATCAATCACATCTTTGAACATACGGTCTTTTAATAAGGAAATCTCCACCCGTTAATAACTCCTCTTTCTTTTCTGTTGCATTATAATTATTCCATCTTTTATTTTTCTCGCAACTTCCTCATTATTAACGCGTTTAATAAATGCCCCTATAGTTTCACTTTGGCGTCTGCCTGTGCACTTGCTTAAATTGCAATTGTGACGAAACCATAAACGACAGAGAGCTGAAACTTGGAGCGTATATTTTTGTACTGCTGCCGTTATTTTTTCCTTGGATTTGAGTTTTGAAAAATACACAGGGTTGGATAATGGCTAATTTAAAAAAATCATTTTAAATATCTGCAAAGGTATAAAAGATGGAAATCTGTATTTGAGCGTACATTTTCACATTGATGCCACTTACAAGCGAGGCTCTAGTGTGTCTTCGGGGGCGGCTCGTGGAATGTTGGCACCCCGGGCGAGATAACGCTCCAGCGCCCCCCTTAATTAATGTTTGTTGAGATATTTACAAATTACATGTTAATTTATTCATCTCTCCGTAACAATTATTGATAATGAAAAATTAAAAGAAACGACATCAAGATTCAAGACTGTTCCTCGATATAAATTGATATCCAACATTTATTCACTCGCAAGTAATGCACAGATAAATAATCAGGATAGCGCCCCCAAAACTTTGGCGCTCTGGGCAGGCGCCCGGCTCGCCCGTAAGCTCAGGCCGGTCCTGTGTGACGTATAACTGCATAAAAAATAAGATAAGCCAAATTTACGCATACTTATAGCGAGTGATCAGATTCCAAACTCTTCTCAGATCGTCAACTAGTTTATTGGGATAAATATTCATAGCCAAATTAAACAAAAAATATTACTGAATTTAATAGTAGAGGAAAAACGCGCTGGTTTTATCCATGTCCACGAATAACGCTCGACTTGTCATTATATCCGCCCATTTCATTTCCTGCGTTCTTCTTCAAGACCACATTTCAAATCCTTCTCAGGATTTAAAAAGAAATTTATTCGGCGTCTATGTATTCCCTCCTTACGAGGTAATGCACCATGCGTGGGATTTCACCAACTTCTTCCTCTGCGCTTGATTCATTTTCCTTTAACTCTCCAATTTCATCATAATTTATGTTCCTTGGACGGAAAGTAATAACTAAACATAGAATTCAAGAAAAAAGTTTCTAATATCCCTCACGAATTTATAAGGAATAGGTTTTAAAGTTTAAGAATGAATGAATGCTGGATGGAATTTTTAAAACAATAAGAAATTTAATCCTGCCTCCTAACACCATGTCCAACGCCTCGAACCGTATAGTTCCCCTACATTCAACGTCTTTGTCGCTAAACGGATATTTCCATTCATTTCCCGTAGGCCGACTGCCAGAGAGCCTCCAGCACCGGTACCGACGGCGAGATGTACTTCGAAGTGCCAGCGACCGGTCGCAGGCGCAGGCGTCTCGTTCCGGTTCCTGCAGTCGTTTGGCGCGGTGTCTTCCTCGCCGGACACGACGCGGGTTTGGACGCCACCGTCTTGGAACTCCGCCACGGAGGAGGAGAGGTCAGCACCGTACTGGTATTGCCAGGTCGCCACGGACAGTCGATAGAGGCGGGAGACATATCGGGAGGACTCACACGCCTAGAAAACTGGCTCATCAACGGAGGAAGGGAATCGTGGTCCGCATTGTTGCGCAGCGCCCTCCCAAGGGGGCCCCTGGAAGTTCAACTTCCTCGCTTCGCCCACCGATCTGTCCTGAACGCGACCGGTGCACTGAGCAGGATGGGTCTCCAGCACCTGTTCCAAGACGGCAAGGCGGATCTCGGAGGTTTGGACGGAGGGCTCGGAGGGAAGCTCCACCTGGCGGACATGATCCAGATGACCGCTTTCGGAGTCTGCGCGGACGACGGTTCATCCAAGAGGCATCTGGAGACTTATCCGTCCGCCCAGAGGACGGGGAGGAAGCACACTAGGTCCGTTCCAGACGAGTCGCCGGAGGAATCGCCGGAGGAGGTGCCGGAAGTGGCGGAAACTAAGAGGGAAGGGAAGTCCGGTTGGGTCGACGAACTAGCGAGGGAAGAGGACGATTCGTACGTGTTCGCGGCGGCGGCGGCTGCGAGGGAACTCCCATTGGCGCTGAGACCTAGACAAGCGAGGATCCCAAGGCCTGCGATGAAGCATCAGCAGTCTCGCATAGTCCTGCCGAGGTTGAGGTTCGACAGGCCGTTCCTTTACTTCGTCCGCCACAATCCGAGCGGTTTCATACTCCTTATGGGTCGCTTCAACCCGAGATTGTTTCCGACGAATTAAAAAAATCTTAATCTCGCGCTTTAAAAAAAAAAGAAAATAATAATAATAAAACCATCCCCATCATGATCGCGAAGAGTTCTTGAAAGGGCCGATCACCTCACATCGAAGTAGAAGTTTTTATATACTTCGAGATCCGGTTCAGAAAAAACTACCACAGACTGCTACTTTACTTTTTTTTTAGAAGGAGGGAACAGAAAATTCCACTCAAACCTTTTTACGTATTTCGTTTTTATTGGCACGAGACTCGTTTTCCTAAGACCAATACGTTCTATCCAGGAGTGCAAAAAAATAACGGCCCTTCTTCGTGCCGACTTCCCAGTCAACGTATTATAAAGCCAGAGATGCAGTCGGTAAATATCAAAAGGACTCGATGAGTAGCAGAGGTCTACGTTTGTTTTTATTTTGTCTGTGGCGTTTTTTTTTGGCCGAAGTGCGAGTGTTTATGTGCGGTGGGAGTCCGTTTCCTGAATATTCCATTGTAAATATTTCGTCCATTCGTTCACGAGGTGCATATTTTAGAGAGAGAGGCTGTCAAAAAATAAATATATTAAAAAAAAATATCTTTCATCTTTTAAGAAAAAGACGGAGCTAATAATATTACTTTTTGCCCGTGTTGGTGTAGGGGGGAGGGGAAGAGGTAGGGGGCGGTGTGAGGGGGGATTTTAAAAACGATCGTTGCCCGAAGATTTCCGCCAAGAAAAAAAAGAATAAAGTGGAAAATCTTCGTTGCGAGTAAAATGTGATGTGATATCTATTTCCTTGTATTGCTTGTCAAGCAATCAAAAAACACAATATCGGTAAAAGTTTCAAACCGGAAAAGGGTTAGATCTAATGCCTAACGTTAAATAATCTGCGACACACGACTTCCAAAATCGATCTATCTAAAGTCTTTGCGTGTCTGTCGTATACTTCAAGAAGTCTTCTTAGACCTTCCAAAATAAACATTCCAAAACTGAGAAAGTAACAAAAAGATTTCACATTCCGTTCAGATGATTATTTTTTCGATTTCTTTATCCTTGAAATGTATCAAGATGGAAAAGTTTCAACTACTTCCGAAGCACTGTATAAAAGGATGTTCAGACTGGAAAAATGACGCCAGTCGTCATTTGAGCTTTCGCCGTTGCAGAGGAAAAGGACGAGGGATTATTTATATGTTTAAAAATCTAAAATGATGTAGATTGGCATTTGTTTTTATCTTGCTCTTTCGACTTTTTTTTATAATTGCTTAAAAAAAACTACGCTCCGTTTTGATTTGCCCTCAGTGATCTCATAAAAGAAATTTAGTTTTAATTTTTAATTATGTCGTCGTTCACAATTACGATAATTTCTTATTTGCTTCGAACGTTTTCCATTGGTTTTTTGAAGCAGAGCTCTCATTTTATCAGTTACTAAAAATCACTCGAAAATGTGAGAAAATAGAAAACGTTACATTATCAACGGCTTCCGTTATTTTTCACCGATTTGAGAAATTAAATGTTTTGTGTTTTGAAATATCATTTTTAAACTGTGTACATTTTCAATCTGACTTTTGTTTCAGTCTATTTATTTACCGACGAATCCATAAATTGCATCTGATATAATAAAACTAATTGCTTTTATGAATACAAATATGACACTTTATCTCATTATTGTATCCGATATATATTGAATTTATAATTCGGTTATATTTATGCCTTCATACCAAAATAAATATAATTTTAATAAAACTGCATTTTTATTTATTTCAATTGTATTATTTTGTAAAAGATGAAAGAGAACACTGCATTTAGTTTACTACAATACTAAAGCTGGTTGCTATAAGTTGTATATATGTATATACATACATATATATATATATATATATATATATATATATATATATATATATATATATATATATATATATATATATATATATATATATCACAGTAAAAGTGATACATAAATTTCAACAAAATGTACATATAAATAAAACGGTAAAAATTAGCAGGGCTTATGATTTCTACTTAATCTGTATGATAAAGTGAAGCAAATTGGAGAAATTTCAGGGCAGCGTACCATGCCTATAAAAATTTTAATTTTTCATGAAAATACATTTATTTCAATCGAGTATGAAAAGAAGTAAAAACTATTGCTGATTTAATGATCAAAAAAGAAATAATTGCCTCATTATTTTTCCTCTAAAGCCCACAACATGAAATTCAAAAGATTACCAAACCCTAACAGCGAATATTTCAACCGCAGGACATACTGAAGAAAAAGAATAGCACCTAGATATCCGTTGAGACATTGTTTAAACATAAGACGTGCGCTACTAAAATATTAACGCATCCGATTCACTTTGGAAATTATTCAGAACATGATACCAGTTGAAACGTGAGAGCGAAAAATCCACCCACTCCTCTAAAATATAGTACCTACCCGTTAAGGATCAATCATACATAGTAAAATTCTAGCTAGCATTGCATTTAAATGAACTTCCATCGCTAAAAAAATGAGATATTATAATAAGGGTGAATGAAATTAAATTGTATGGGTAATCGAATAGTGAAGAAAAAAACTCATTCTTACTGCCACGGAATGAAACTACGTTTCAATTTCACCCCGTGGAATCTACATTTTCTACGGTGGCCTACTAATCTAGCTCTTTATAAAGCACTCTATCCAGCGTATATATTTGTACTGAAAGTCTATAATCGTATATATGTAGGTACGTTTTTCTGCGGCAGAAATCTTTTATGGTAAAATGGAAAAAATCGCGATATTACACGACGAAGAGAGGAAAAAAACATTATGCTCTGATTAACCGCGGAGGGTGCATTTTTAATTCGAAAGTGGGGCTCATTTGTTTGTTTCTTATAGGTTAAGACGCAGCAGCTGCTCTGAGAACTTAATTGCTTCGTCCTTCGGCTCGATTTCGACTGAATGAGGACTCTCTTTCTCTCGCGGTGCGATTGCAGATTAAGACAGGAAAAGGCATCCGTTGCCTTTCAACTGAACGGGCAAAGAAAAGGACGTAAATAACGACGTTTGAGCCATTTTCGCCGTCTGCATTATATATGTGCACATCAAATGGACTGGAACCGTCTGTGCATCACGATCGAATGGAACCAAAATGATAAAAAAGGAACGCCTCAATGTTTTCCGTGATCTTTTTAAGAGCCATTTCGACCTCCAATGCAAAGTAAGACAACAGATGGTTGCAAAATAAAAGTTCAAGATGCGAGTCAAAATAGGTCTTAACGGACTGTGCTTCCGCCACTGAAAGTTTTTCGTTCACTTTAAAAAAAATAAACGCAATCTGGGCCCTTCCGGTATGGGACTGCAGGAGAAACTTTTCCTCCTGCATATATTCCTATTCAAATGGAAACAAGAAAAATTAATTTTTGTAAAAAAATCGAACGTTTCGATGCTAATGCTGTAGAATTTCTACAACTCGACGTTTCGAAAATTGGAATAACATATTTTGTCGTTAATGTCACTACGAGTTGATTAAAGCTTTGCTAACCGTATCTCCTATATATTTATTTTTTCCTGACCTTAATCCTTAACTACTAACGTGGAGTCAGGCTGACTCCACACCACATATTATGCATCATAGCTCTGACTCATTTTACAATGTTGCTCCGGTGACTTCAGTACCTTCAAATGAAGTGATGACTAATGCACCCCCCAAATCTTATCAGTGTACCGCGAGCTGTTGGTAAAATAGCTTATAGTAATTTTTGTGTGGAGTCAGGCTGACTCGTGTTAGTAATTGTGCTTATATAATGCACCAATCGTACAAAAATAGTAAAAAATGACGCGATCCAATTTTATAACAAAATTGGCTAGGGACATAGTTATTCCCCACTTGCATAGAAGAGCAACAAATTATGGATTTCTTGTGATGTGCGATTTTAGACATTCCTTTTAAAGAAGGCATAGCCGAGAAGGAGCTTATTGAAAAGAGGGTTTACTGCTCCATCTGCGATCCAAAATTTTGTACTAAATGTAAACGGCCAATTTGGCTCACATGTGCCAAAAAAATGTTCCGATTGTATTCAGTAGTAACTTTGAGATTTTCAGCTACAAGGTTTTTAACATTGTACATTTAAAAAAATAAAAATAGATTTACAATTATTAATACTTTTTTATTTTAATGCCTTATTTCTAGAAGCCCAATCGTTAACTCCACCTAACGAAAGTGTCTAAATAAAAAAATTGCCGTCGTTATAGGAAAAAAATGCAAAGGAGTCTGTGTGACTCCACGTTAGTAGTTGAGTGATTTTTTTTCACGTTAGTAGTTAAGGGTTAAGGAATCTAGCAGTGGAGATTTAACTTAATATTCACAATAATTTGCTAATCGGAAAATATCTTTAAAGTGTGTTGGGTTCAGTTGTACCGGGAACAAAATTCTTCAGCCCCGGCCTTGAATTTAATTCTCGCCAATGCCATTTACTTATAAGGCAGGAATCCTTGACTTAACTGAAAAAAATTCTCATGCCAATTTTCAATCGAGTTATTTCCCGAGCGGCGAGATACAGATGCAGAAAACATCCCAAAACACTCAATAATATAAAGATCATTCCAGCAGTGGTGCTAGAAATTTATTGAAAGCGGCATAGTTAGCGAAATAATCAGATTCGAGCAAAGATTGCCAACCTATTCAGTTGAACAGGAATCGGCAATCTTTTCAACGTGGCGAGCCACATTCGTAGTCGTGAATGCTTCCGAGGGCCGCATAATAAGTCAGGAGAGCTTCGGTGGATGAGTGTCTATATCAGAAGTTACCTAGAGATTTTGTGGTCTAGTATCGGTGACAATCAAGGCTAAATAATTTACTACCTTTAAAACTTCACCTGAAAAGGTTTTGAGACCATAATTCTACTGAAAAATATTTCTACCGATCTCTTTTTAATCATTGCTTCGAGGGCCGTACTAGAACATTCTCAAAATTTGAAAATTTCATGACAAATATAACAAAACATATTAAATCTGGTCATGATAAGGCAGTGAGCTCTTTCGCTCTGACCTGTTGTCCTGACAACAAAAAATTCCCATTACTATTAATGTTCGGACGAAAAATTCAGTGTATTACCAAAAATTATTTTTTCTAAGCAAATGCTGCTGTAGAATGCTGAAAAGGATTTTTAAATGTAAAATGGTGAGATGAAAACAATTTTTGGCGGCAATACTGTTTTTTCAAAGTTGTATAAGTAAATAAATCAATGAAAAATGAAAAGAGAAACCCGATATATTGATGTTAGAGTGGTGCATTGAAGTTTAAAAGACAGCGTAATACTTTTGTTAATTCTTATTACAAAATATTTAATGATAAGGAAAAGAGAAGTGAAAGAATGTTGACGATGAGACTATGTATCCTTGAAACTAAGTAGTACATACTATATTCAACTCGCACTTAACAGTGAAGAGGACAAAGGAAGCAATGCTGAGAACCTGCTGGAGTATTGCGATTGGTTGGCATGGTGCTGCGTTTATGCTACAAGTGATAGTACAAAAGACCCTAAATTCGTTTTCTAAAACCTCATCTTACATTTTAGTGTATTTTTAATTATGAAAATAGAGAAGTTAGAATTCATATTTTTTTTACTAATATAATTTACGCACAGTTTTAATATACCGATTTTCAAAAGAGCCTTTTAATGGCTATTAAAGTCATTATAAACATTTATTAGCATTCCAGGCATTAAAAATAAGATCAACACGAGTTCATGTTATCCCGAATCTACAAAAACTAATAGTTATCTAAGGAATATAAGCATGGAAGAAAGATTATTTAGCAAAATTTGTCGTATTTTCTACAAATCAGCCTATTGAAAATAACATTTTATAGAAGCACTATTTATTTATATATTGCAATAAAATGCAACATGGAAGAATAAAACGGATACTATATAAGTTTATTCGTATGCCTAATCCCTGATAACATTTTTTTAGCGCGTTTCATTTCATAAACGCGCTATCTGTCCGTCTGCGCAATCAATTAGATTAAAACAGCACGTAAAGGTTAAATATATGACTAAAATTTTTAGGGTGAATGTAATCTATGATGCCATCTAAAACAATGTAGAAGAAATATTTTTGAAAAATCGGTGGGCAGCAGTGGGACCCTTTAGAATTTGTACATTAAAATTCTGAGCAAATGGTCATTGACAGAAAGTTAATTATTATAATTAATTATTGAATTACTTACTTTACGAAATTTATAAAGAATTTTAAGTTTAGAATTATAAATACACCTCAAAAAATAAAACGCGCTTTTTCATATTGCGTCAGCAAATGAAGCTCCTATTTTTAATAGATGATTACGAAGTGAATTAAGAAATAATATTTTTCGGAAATGGTAGGAAAGAATAGAAATATAATTCAAAAGTGACTGGGTTAATAGCATAGCATAATTCCATAAAATGGTCGAACGATATAAAATGGTCTATAATAAAACAATATTTTTTTCACTCATGAGTTTGATCAAATCATTAACGAGTATAAAACATTTACGTTAACGTAAGGTATTAAAAAGAGATCAGAAGGAATAGATTCTGTTTAAAAACAAGTACATTCTATTATTTCCAGTTTAATAGCTAATCTGGGTAATAAACTTCAACATTATCAAAATAATCAATCCTTCATGTTATTTTAAAATTCATTTCATATATAAACAAAATAATTCTGAAGGAAATATTTTTAATTTGGAATGGATGAATATATTATTGCTTTATGAAAGTTTTCTTGTTAATTGCATATAAATTAAACTAGCATTCACTAGAAAAAATGCCATTAAGATTAATCCACTCATTTTTTTATAATAATAGAAAACTAGAAACTATATTAATGGAGCAAAACAAAATAAACTTTCCAATGATGGTTTTGAATGAAACTTGAGCTTGTCCTTTCAGTTTACAAATTGCTCCGTAGAGGTCAGAAGTGCTCACAAAAATACTCTGTCGGACAAAGTGTAAACTACGTTTAGTGAAACTTGTCTTTAAATTGAATGAGGGAAATTGACTGTCTAACAAATGAAATTATATTGTTATAAGGCTGTGTTTTTAGAATAATAATAGCAAAAAAATTAGTACGGGATATATATGCAAGGAGCTGTAAACATAATCAAGCATGGTATTAATTCTTCAGCAAGCTCCACCAAAAAAATGAATTCCCCCCACTAAGTAAAACTTCGTTTTATTTGGGTTTATATAGCTAATATAAGCAGAAACTTTATTTTTCTCACTTAAGACTCTCATGAATAGGTAATTGACAATCCTTATACGCCCGTGGTATTATTTCACGAGGAAAATGTCTCACGAGATTGAGTTCACGAATCAGCAATTTCGTTGTATGATATCAATGCAATATCGAGTTTTTTTAATAATTCACTATAGCAAATATTCAACAAAAATAATATAAAACGGAGATTATTAAAAATATTCATGAAATTCTAAGTCTCAGGTAAACATAGCGAGTATTTCAGATAGAAATATTAATAAATAATTCCAAACGCATAGAGTCAGAAGATCTAGTTTGAAAATTACGGTCACGATTTTCTCTTTTTCCCTCCTGAAAATATAGCTTTTCATAATAGCATTTCAATCGATAATTTATCGTTCCTTAATTGTTCAACTACTACCCACCTTTCAGTAATTATAAATAGGCTTTTACCGTACTCTAGATTTAAATATTAGCCAAACTGAGCTGTCTATTTTCGAATTTCTATATTAGCCGAGTCTGCTGTGTTAATTAAAAGCTCTTCATATACAATTCTAAGGAACTAACGAAATACTTTATAAGAAACGGCTAGATTGTTAAAAATTGAACCGAAAATATTTGGTTAAAAAAATTATGTTGAATGATTTTTTTAAATACTGGCATACGTATACGATATACGATAAAAATATGTGAACAATGGACATATCAATTTAAGTTTAAAATTTTAAACAAATCCTCAATAAAATTACAAACTGACTAAAAATAAGGTGATACTACGTACATCGAGTTAGAATTTGATTTTCGTAACACTTTTAAGATAACATTTATCGATAAAAAACATTCGAAAATACCCACGCACAAACAAAATACTGTTTGCATTGATAAGCCACGTCTACCTAAGAAGTTACATAGACTCCTTGAAAAACTAGCATCCCCAGGCGACGGCTGAATGTGCGTTGGGAAAACATTCTCCCTCAAGGACGAAAACCGATACTGTTTTGTTGCGTTCCACCTCGCTGCGGTCCAATCGGTCGAGCGTGCACGACCAAATGTATTGCGTAAGGAATTTTTATCATCATTCGAAACCAATCGCGACCTTACACCGCCGTCATTGGTTACTTTTTTTGGTGTTTGCTGGTCGCAATGATATAAACACAGGGGAAAGTCTCTGTTTGCGATCGTTTAAAAGTTCGCTGCTCAAAAAATACCTACAATAACTGTTTTTCTGCAATGGCATGTGCTTCCGCTATCCTTTTTGCGTTTACAGATTTCATCCCGACACAAAAATAAAGGGATTGAAAATTACATATCTCATTTGCGCCGTAAATGAACGAGGGTAAAGGCCTCAGGAACCAAAAGAAGCAAAAGATCCAGCACGAATACTGAAATAATTATATTAGAACGCAGTATCTCATATTTAAAATGATTTACTTATCAAAATTGTGGTCGTTTCCTTTCAATTAGGAAGGCTTTATATCGATTCGGCGATGATTTCCTCGGAAGAAGAAAAACATTCCAGAATGTTTGAGTTTATGAAACGCAGATTTGCGTGCCAAACTACATAATTTTCGACCAGTTATTTCTTTAAACTATTTCCATGCAAGTTGCCAGTAAATTCGAAAATTAGTTTCGAAAATTCGTTCTGTTTTGCACTCAGGCACAATTCAAGTCAGTCTTAGCATGCACTTCAGACAATGACAATTACAGATATAGTGTCTTCTAGTGAAGTACGTTCTAATTAGTGTACACAAACTATCATTATATATAGAGGTTTCTTACAGAGGAGGAGGATATAACATACGATATATATATATATATATATATATATATATAGAGGCACTTTCAGATAAGCTGGAGATTCGAATTTTTTTTCTTAGGCAGGATTTTGTGCAAAACCGACTAGACTAAACGAAAATCTTGAAAAGGAGCAACAATGCGGCCGCTAAAAATTCGCAATTGTTTAAACAAATTTTCAAGGTTTATGTATTTCCGAATATGCAACGGAGCTGCAATTCTTTTTAGAGGTAGGATTTGTAAAAAACGAAATAGGGATTATAGAAATTTTGATATTTTAATTTGTGGATCCGTTAAAAATTCTTCAAGTTTAAACAAATAGATAATTGTTTAGGTACTACGGGATGAGCTAGGAAGCTTAAATTTTCAAGTTATTTACAGAGTAGTGCATTTGCACAAATAAATATTTGAATCTCTCCATAAATATATTGCGACGGCCGTTAAAAATGTTTAAAATTTAAACAATTTAAAAAATATTATTTCACTTCTAGAAGTGCTACAACTTTAAAATTTGGCTTAAATGTGTAGCATTAGTACCCCATGATGGAGAAAGCATAAAATTCTTAACATTGCAAAGTTTGGGGATTGTTTTAATCTATTATTTTTATATAAGGGAAAAACGAAAATCGCTGCTGAGGTGAAATATTTAGAATTTAAAAAATATTTGTAATGATGAAATATCTGTCTGAAAAATGAATGTTTTTTCAAGGTGAGATGATTTGCTTGCAGAATGCAAGCACCTTTTACTAGTACAATTATATAACTATTGAGAAGATTGAATACGAATTTCAACAATCAAGTAGCAACCTACAAAGGAAACTTGACAATGTTCTATTTAGGATCACTTTTTGTTTACACGGTTCTCTAAACGTAGTGATAGACGCTAAATATCGAGTGGATTATAACCGACGTATAAGTATCTAATAAAAAGCATTAGAGAATCTACTACTAAACCATAACGAGCGCGCAATGACACATTCTTAGTTGCCAGCTCGTCATTTAATGAAATCATCATTGAATGTAAACCAAAACATACACATCTAATTCAACAGATATTGGTGACTTAATTTGGAGTGATAAGCAGCAGAAACGAAAAAACCCTTTCCTTCTGATTTATTGCGCAATACATAACCAAAGCCACATTATCGCAGTTGACCTTAGATATCATATCGATTAAGTACGCCTTACAGTCTTCAATACGATGCAAACATTTTCTATAAATTAACATTTTCCTAGTTTTCACAAAATTCTAATATAAATATTGCCGATAACTTCAAACACTATGTTTAATAGAATTAACTCCTTGAGCGTAAAATTCGAAATTAGAGTCACACAATGATCTCGAAATACGTATTTTGTACGTTAACTCATTTTTAGAGATCTTGTGTGCGTGATTGATTCGTTTGTTAGGTCCCTGTCGTTGCCGGAAGGCACATAAACGTACAGGCCGCTGGTTGTGATACTAGGTCCCTGGCGTGGTTTAATCTCCCGTAAACCTAGTATTATTTCCCCGTTCCTTCCCTCCCTTTTTTTTCTTTCCTTTACCTCTTGGCGTGTACGTGTGCGTGTGTTTCTGGTTGCTTAGTAGGTCCCTGTCGCGGTCGTACTGACTCACAAACCTTCTAGCAACGGTGTGATTTTTTGGGGTCCCTGGCGCAGAGTAATTTCTCGCAAACCCGGCCCAGTTTCCTTTCCACCTTAGGATTAGTGCTTGTGCGATTGAGTGAGTGAATGTGTGAGTGACATCAGGTCCCTGGCGTGGAGTACAACCCCTAAACCTGTAAGTTTATAATTTTTATTGTCTTTTGCCTTTACCTGCCTTTCCTACCCCCCCCCCCTTTTCATTGTGTGACTCTAATTTTGAATTTTACGGTCAAGGAGTTAATTCTATTTAACATCAATTTCGCCGTAGTCTCCACCTTTACTTATTTTTCAAACACTATGAAAACTTTAAACATTCAAAGTGAAATTTGTGCTAATATTTTCTGCTAAAAGAAATATTGTTTCGAAGTATGAAGTACCCGAATGAGATAAATAACGTAATCGTGTATCGTTAGAGTCAGTTCCTCATCTAAGGGATTTGTCAACTCGCTGCGAACTAGTTTTCCGTTAACATAGCATATGTTCTCGTTCTTCATCCAACACATTTATTTGTTTTATTTGGCTTATATGAACAACCTCAATAAGAATCTCTTAATAAAATGACTGAAAAAGAATCTACCTAACTAACCAATCCCTTTTGTTGCAAAGAATAAGGAAAATGGTTAAAGTTTTTGAAAATTTGTTCCACTTTCATCATTTAGTTCCAGAAACAGACAATTTCACCGCCGCAAGTAGCAAATACATTCGATGATATCCACATCTGACATTAGAAACGAGGAATAAAAAATTTGAATAATTTGTCAATGTTCATTTTGTTACAAATTTCACTACAAATTCATAGGAACATGACCAGTTACGACACTTAGTATCCTCGCATCACTAAATTTAGACAAAAACTAATATTGCGAAACCAGCGGTGAATCCAAGGGGGCGGGGGCGATCGCCCCCCCCCCCCTCCCCCCTTTCGGAATCCGCCCCTGTACGAAACCTAAGAGTGGCTTAATTGCCGAAAATACTCGTGTTCCTTAGAATTTATGGTAAATTTCAAACTAAATTAAAAACCTATTTTTATTGCTGTATTGAGAAATTCCAAATCGTGAAAACTTCTGAAGTTGGATATACATATTAGAAACAAGATGGAAAAGTATACTACATAAATGGAATACACAGAGATTTCAAAGGCGTTCTTTATGGGAAATACGTACGAAATAGAATAGAAAGATTGGGCGGTTCGTATCGAATTTAGTAATTCAAATCCGTCCAGCGGTTTAGGAGATGAAAGTTACGACGGACGGACGGACGTACGAGACGTGCCCATAAGGCGTTTCGCTGCTACCGCTCATTTGGTAAAGAACGCCTAACAAGAATGATCTTGTTACCGAGGCGAGCTGCTATCGATTACCTAGATAAGAAAACTAGGGCCCGCGGGCCGTATTCGAAAGCATTTTATGCGGTCCGTAAGCTATAATTAAAAAATAATCCGTGAAATTTAACCGAGTATCGTATTTGTTAACCGAAATTATGGTCAATAAACCTTGAATATTGAAATTTCACCGTTAAAAAATGTCCAAAACTGATTGCCGCTTTTTTCGCATACCCGATAGCTCCAATCACTTTAAATTATTCGTCATAATCGGCTTCACCGAGGTTTTATTTTTCATTTCCCTGTCTTCGATTTGTTTTGTTTTTTATCTTCGACAATGGTCACTGCAATTTTTTCGCGCGCCCGATCTGTGTGAATGTTGAGTGTGTTTGTAGGTCTCTGGCGCAGAGTCTCCCGTAAACCTTGGTTGGCTGACCTGCTGTCCCTCGCGCTGGCCTTAAAAAAGCCCCTAAATGGCAGGTGGAGTGCCTGGTTGTATGGGTGAGGTTTCCGTGTATTCAATTTTTAATTAAAAAAAAAATTTCCCCTTCCCTTTTCTTAGTGGAGTATCTCAACTTTAAAATTTTAGTACGGTATTTGGAGATTTGTTGCCTTTTATCATTGTATGTGTGCCATGAAGCTCATTCCCGTATACATATGATATAGCAGATTATTCCTATGTAAGCTATTTTGCGGTCCGCTGAAACACTAGCAACTTCCAATGTGATAGGTTTACCGACCCCTGACCTAGATCTTTAATTAAAATTGATATAAATTACTCTTCGTTAAATAGGCTTTTGCCGTTTGGCAAGCTGTGGTAAACAGGGTGAGATATTGCTTTGGTGGTTCGAGCTTGCGACAGGTTTCAAAACTTTAGGCGTTATCTCAGTTTTTCTTCATCTTCGAAATACGTTCGGTTGCGTTTGTTTGGGTTTGGAAAGACATACCCCGTCGTCCATCTGATAATCCGGCGTTGATGTATGCCAAATTTCCAGATTGCGTGTTTATTCCGCAACGCAAACCAAAGTTAACACATCTGTCATTCAGTTTCGACAATTAAGATCTGAAAGAATTTTCGTGAAAACTCTCAGCAAATTAAACCACGCACGCTGACTTCTCAAGCCTTACGAATAGATTTTCCGACTTTAACTAGGAAGTAAAATTAGAAATATCGGCATTGTTTGACTTTCGGCGAGCATTCAAATTTCCAAATTCCCATATCAAGCAAATTATGCGTAAAAACTTGCGCGAACATACATAAATGAGAAGGTTCGAGAACATGCATTTAAAAGATACTTGCCTCAGTTATCTCCAATAGCCACAACAAGGTTGTAAAAAACCACTCTTGCTATTGGAGATACTTGAGGCAAATATTTTTTAAATGTATATTCTCGAACCTTTTCTCAGCCATAAGACGAACTCCCTGTTGAATTAACATAACAATTAAGTTAATATTGGTCCTATTGGTTCCTATAGCTATAAAAGGTTGAATTCCCATTATAAATAGTTGACATTTTAGATGTTTAACTTATAGATTCGAATCCAATCGATTAAAAAAACGATTCATGCTTTCAATCGTTCTATAAATCTACTGAATACACATAATTGAGAAAAACGTGTAGTTTTGGATCTCGCGGAATACTTGCTCGACATTCTTCCGATAAATGAGATTATAAAACGACCACGTCTTATGCAATGCAGAACACCGCTTGGAACGACTTGCAATGCACCGAAGTAAATTCGCGTGTGAAAGTGGAGCTGTCCTAATCCATAACGATATCTTAATGGCTTATATTGCCGCGAAGGTTGGTCACGTGACCCACTCTTGGACCCGCGTGATCGGAATAAAAATCGTTGCTAGGACAAGCGATCTCCATTCGTCGGCAACGAGTGAACTCAAAGTTTTTCGCTGGCAGGCCTAAAAGACTGCCAAGATTCATAACGAACGTAATGTCAGCTGTCTTCTTGTCTTAAGATAGAGAACACTTCATCGAATTTCGTTCTGATTTATCCAAAACTTTTTTAAATATCTCCCAAGCTCAAGAGTTCAAACTTGGGCGCGTCTTTTAATAATATTAAATATTATATTATATTGAATAGGTTTTTAATTAAGTACTATTGCATTTTTTATTGATAAATTAACTATTATTGTACGTATATTGTAGTTTGTTATTTTAATTTCAATTAATGTATAAGTCAAGTGATTTTTGGGTCCAATAGTGTAGCAGTCGTCGCCACCTGGCTTTAGCCAACTTGCGACATTGATGCTTAAATAAATAAATAACAAAAATTCTATATTCGGCTTCGAGGGTTAGGTTCTTCGGACACGCATTTTATAAGAAATATATTTTGAGCTTTCGCCGTCTAGTGCAAACTAACTTACTTCTCGCAGAGATGTACCACGGGGGCCGCGAGTTTGAGATCCCTGATTTATTCCATTCTTACATATAATCATGCCCGTGCCGATATGTAAGGAGACCGTCTCATGCGCCTCTCGAAAGGGGCGCCAAAGTTTGACCATACTGAAAATCTTTTCATAAGCGCTCCGTTATTCATAGAATACCATTTTTCGATGTTGTTGGGCTGCGCTGTAACATTATTGCAACGGAATTCCTTCGAGAAATTTAACGTATTCTTACATTTTGAAATTCGTCTCATTGCTTGTTCACAACACGTTTTTTCTTAAGCTTCATGTAGCTATTTAAGAGCTTAATAGCAGCTCTTTAAACAATTACTTCCTTTTGGCTGAAGTGCTGAAGTAAGCAGTCGAATCATAGGACTTACGCGTTGTTTACCGGTTAGTTGGGCCCATCAGTCCATTTATAGGTTATGAAAGCGAGCGAGAAGACACGTTGAAAATTTAAGGCGAATTTTTACTAAATGCATTGGTGCAAGTCTTGCTATAGATACTCTCATTTAGGATCAGTGCGTGCCATCTTGGGGGATCCTTTTACTCCTTGATCAAAGCCGCAAAGGGTCACGTGGAAAAAGAGTATTTTTGTTGAAATGAGCCGATATGTCTTATAAAAATTTCTCTATGATCTGCTAAATTAGTAGGCACACGGTTCTGTGGCATTTTCGCTCTTATTCTGTCTTAAAAGCGGCTGTTGTGGAACTTATTTAATTTTATTCGAGCTATTTCGCAATTATATGAAATACCTATATTTAATTTCGTCACTCACGTTGCTATTTTACTACTGTCCGCCCCCCATAGATCGACTGCATTCAACATTGCCTGATATTTTGCAATGCTGCGTTTTTTCCGCGTTTTTTGATGATAAATTTATATAAATTTTTATCGATCATTTTACTTCCAGATAATTATTTGCTATGTAAAGAACTTTGAATTTGAATTTATTCATTAACTATCATCTGTTGATGATGAGAGCTTCGCTCTTGAGGTGCGTGTGTAGAATAACTTCCTTTAATAAAAAAATTTAGAGTTTGAGTGCGTGTGTTTGATCTTATTGTTAGTCTGTTTGGTCGCTGTCGTTGTAGTGAGAAGCATAAACCATCAGACATTTGTTTGATACATTAAGTCTCTGGCGCGAATCAATTTTTCCGTATATTCTTAACTGTTTACTTCTATAATTTTTTTGATGCGTATGGTTTAGGAGTTTGTTTCAAAGAATAAAAAAATTATCAATTTCAATTTTTAACCCTGGTCTCTTTTCTCTCTTGTATACATGGCACGTTGAAGTAAAAAACAAAAAAATTTCAATCGGGTTAGCTAGTGAAATTTCTTACTGGAGCTTTTTATTTAGTTAAGGGGTATCAAACTCGCGGCCCCCGAGTTACATTTCTGCGGCCCGCGAAGTAAGCTAGTTTACAGTACACGGCCAAAACTCGATGAATTTCTTATAAAATATTTCGCGCAAATCTAAGAAATTTAAGAAGTATGTTAAATCGGCACTTGAAAAATATACGTAGTTTATTTCTAATTCCGATTTATAAAAATTCTGCACAGGTGGGGTACCTACGACGTACGTTCTTCCCGCTGCAAGCGTGTTCCTTGTGCATGTCCGAAAAACCTAACCTCCGACGCCGAATCTACCACTATTTTTGTTATGAATAGGTTTAAGGCCGCATCAAAAGGTTGCGACGGTTTATTTCTTGTGGAAGTGGAGAGTGAATGTCCAAAGAATATGAAACGGTGTTGAGGACTAGGAAAGTATGCGGCCCGTGGACTTGGTGAGGTGCCTTAATGCGGCCCGCGCACCAACGTGAGTTTGTGACCCCTGATTTAGTTTCATCTAGTTTCGCTATTTCAAAAATTATTGCTCAGATGGTGGGCCATTTAGTGATGGAAACTATAGAGTTATAGAGTTGTACCATTTTTATTTGAAGACTCAGAATAAAGAAAATATTTTTCAGCGTGTTATAGATTTGTCTGTTAGTAGGAATACAGTGAATGATAAAGTAATTAAAATGAGATCCTACGTGGAAAATAAAATAAGGAAGGATTTAAATTTATGTCGGTTGTTTTCTATCTGTCTTGATGGAAGCACGGACGTCACGTATTCATCTCGTTTAGCTATTATTTCTAGATACCCAGAGGGAATGAAATATACGAGGAATTAATTAAGTCAACAAGTTTATCTGTAAATACGACAGGCGCAGATGTATGCGAAGATGTTGTGAATGAACTTTCTAATATACAGATTAACATTTCGAAGCTAGTATCTGTAACTCTTGATGGTGCTCCGAACATGATTGGACGAAATGCAGGATTTGTAACTTTGTTTACTAAACATCTTAGCCGTCCATTTTTTCTGAACAAACAGATGTAGCGTTGCATTTCAAATTCATTTAAATCCATCCAATCGAATATTTCTAATCTCAAAATTTCCAAAACAACTCTATCAGGGTACGGGATGAACTTCGCAGTTTCTTCAAATTCTCTAAACTGCGTAAATATTACCGAGAACTGTTCCATAATTGAACTTGCGAACCCACAAAATTGTTTCAGAAGCTTGTTGGAGTCAAGACTGGCGAAATACTGCTTCAAGCGGAAAAAGTACCCATGTACTTAAAACTACACTCTACCACGTCACGTTTGAATATTTTTCAGCTTGACCTCGAAGGATTTTATCACGTCGAACATAACATCGACAGATTTGCCAGAACTTTGTAGTTTAATATTCAGCTCATTTAGCCGCAACGATAAATCGGTAAAAACAAACGTCTGCTGACCCAGTTAAAACTAACAAACGCTACCAAAATTTTCGCGTATTTGGTGGCCCCCACGAGCGCCAGATTTTCAGCTCTGAAAATTCGATTTTTCGAGATAAAAAAATAGTGTGTCGGTATGATGCGTCTTCGACAACCGACAGTATAACAACACAAATCTATATTTTAGGCGTTTTTTTGTTTCAAACTCCGATTTTCTACAATCAAAATACGCTATTTTAAAAAGCAAGGAGAAAATACGATCCACTCATTCCTATGATATTCTAATGGGAAAAAGAAAAGCTCTTGGAATCGACCTTGGGACCTTGGAACTGGATGTAAATATGTCCCTCGACCTTCTCCTACATGAGAGCGGATTCCATTCAAGATTTGGTTGAGCTGGTTCTTGCGGAGGAGAGAGACATGTACTATTATTTATGTTCTAGGGAGATGCTCGTTGAAATTCAACTGGAAAGATTTTGTGAAATGAAAAATTAACATAAATATATCTTGACTTTCTTTGGGTGGCAAGAAAACAAACTTTCGTTCTTTTAGGCGATCTTTTTTTTTAATTTCGAACACCTACGATGATTCTAAGGTATGTACCTAATTTTAATATGCGAATGATTGATGTTCGTCATTCAAATGTATTTCTTCTCGTAAATAACGCAACGAATGTTTTTTTACATTGGTTGCTATGAAAACAATTTCTCTCTCCTCTCTCTCGTATTAATTGTAAGAGCATTCACAGCACGCTTTCGCCCATAAGGAATGAAATAACAATAGGATTTCGAGGTTTAACAATGTAATTGGATGGCAAGACAACATTCCGTTAAAATGCCAAGATTTCTCTAAAATATGTGAATTAAGCGTTTAATATGACAAACTTCGAACTATAGGCGATGAAAGATGAAGAGAATAAGAAACTTTATTGTTTTTCTTTAAATTGGTTTAGATCCGAAGATCATAGGTAAATTCTTTCTAATTTTGATTCCAAAAATAATAAAAGCCTGTAAGTCTAAAAGTCGATTTTTACTTGTTATCTTATGGGAAATGGAAATGTCTACCTTGGAGTCTAACCCAGGACTTTCTTCAAGATTCCCTATCGTCATCATCTTACAATATGGGAATAGATCATTCCCGCCAAATTTCAAACATGTATCTTGATCTTTTATAGAGTTATTTGCATTTTTATAGTGTGACAGAGGTAGCTACAAAGGGACAGAAGTAGGCTTTTATAGATTTTTAGATTAGATAACAGACCATAAGGCGTTCCACTACTGTCGATTAAAAAGTTTATTCGGATATAGCGAAACTTTTTCACAAAAAATTCGCGAGACCACATAATTAAGACAGTTTTGGAGATAAAATGCAAGAACCGCCAAATTTTTTCATACCGTTTTATGCATAAATCCCATAATAACGCCTTCGCTGTCTCTCTTTTCCTCCGTATTTATTATTGTGTAGGACAATCAAGTTATATTTTATCTTTAAGGTTTATGATTTGGAAAAGAGATTCACATATTTAGTAATTATGTACTTGTTGGTGTAAATGTACTCTACAATTGTATGCAAAAGAAAAATGTATCCGAGTCTTTTTTTTATAAGGAAAAGTCATTATCCAGTATGAATAAATACATCATTTATTATTTCCTATATTTTCAGAAAACGTATAAATGAAAGGGGAAAGTAAAAAATTTTTTCCTCAGGCGGAAAATCGTCTGGGCACGGTCCTGCATATAAATCACCATGACAAGCACCCTCGACGGGATTCGAATCCGCGACCTCATTATTCTTCAACAGATACTCTAACCATCCGTCTACAAATGCCTGTAACCATAAGGAAAGTAACGTAGATTGAGGTACTTAATGGCTTCCACGCACAAAAACCGGATTCGAGACGAGTTTTGCCTCTGACATTTCTTCCTTTCGGCGAGATTTCCCTTGCTCGAATGAATGTCCGACGACGCGAAACACAGCTTGATGAAGGGAAATTAAAAGACTACGCTCGATTGGAATCGGATGATAACAGACAAGAGCGGGAAAATGGTGAGGCAAGGTCAGTCGGTGTTTTTAATTCCTCGGATAACTAATTGAACTTTGCTGGAAACCTCTTGATTGATTCCAAAAAAATAATAGTGGTTCGCAATCTCGGAAATCACCATCGCCTCGAATTAAAAATAAGCGCTTCAGCATAAAAAATTGAAAATTACTTATTTTAGGTATCACCGAATAGGCATAACATGGTTGTAACAAGAAGTCCAAACCAGGACTAATGAAGGCTGGTTTCCCAATGTTGACGTCCCGAATTGATTACTTATTATATTTACGGGAAATGTTTCAGTACGTGTTAGTCATTCCAAGGAATTCTCATATCATAAATACAAATTGTAGTTCATAATTTATCAATGACAGAGAAAAATTGGAAAAAACAAATAAATAGACATTATCAGTTTCAAAATAATAAAAGCAATATCAAAATCTCTTTCTAACATTATATTTTGTATGTATTTTTTAAATAAACGAACCTTAATAAATTTGACTGTCTATACGATAATATGTATGGATCAACTGTCCATTGCTGAAGAGTACTCGAGCGGAAAAGAAAATAACCCATTTGTTCACTCGTCTATGTTCAAGCCGAGTTCGGTAATAATCGTCTCCATGGCAATTTAAAACGTAAAAACGCTATGTTTTAGTATTAATTCAATAAAATACGATCAATTATCAAAATTCAGTGATAAGAATTAGAATCTACATTCTTTTCCCATTAGAACAGTATAAACCTCGCTCCGTTATCACAATTTTAACATATTTAAATTAATTAAAGAAAACATGTCTTCACGATGGATTTGAGACTTCCTATGTAAAACAAATAGGGAAAAACGCTCTTGGAATCGAACCCGGGTCTTGAGTCTTCGCCAAATAAAATATAGCCCGGAGGTGGGCCCTGGCAGCACGAGCCTCATACCAAGTTTCATGAAAATCGGTCCATTGGTGCAAAAGTTGTTAGCAAGGGACAGACACACGCACAGACAGGACCATTTCACCATTTCCTTTGGAAACCAACCTAAAAACCTACGGATACTGGAGATATCTAAGATAAATACTTGCTTTTTCATTTTTTTATATTGAAGTGGTAATTTTTAATTTGTTTTCAAACATAAGTGCATTTACCACCTACGTTTTACTCCACGACTCAACAGATTGTTGCGAAGTATGGAATTCAATGCGTAAAAATGTCCATAACGGATCTCTTTCTCATGCTTGGGACTCCCACTGTTGTCATTAGTAGTTATATGGTAGGGAATGCAAACCTGACTCTCACGACCATTGCTGCGATCATCTACGATGCATAATATCCCGCTAGAGAGCATCAGGACTTTGATTTGAAAATCGATTTATTTCTAATCGTGCTCGTCATATTGAATAGGCTATTAAACTCTGTTCTGGAGGAAATAAGAACTTTTATCGCTCTGCCCTAAAATCTATCTCACTCCCTTTGTTCTCATGGGCGTGGGCTTCTCCGACTTCTGTAGAAGTTTTTGAATCTGGTATTCAACCGGCGTTCCTTCAGCGCGACTAACTTGAACTCTTTAATAAAGAATGAAGCAACGCTTTGGTTTGGGTCGTAAGTCATATTTTACGAATCTATCTGCCCCGTCCTGATTTTTTCTTCTAGCTCAAGTGACCCATCTTGTGCGCATACTAAATAGGCGCCTACATTCAGCACGGAACTTTTAATACAATAAATTTAAGGTATTTCACCATATATCAACGGCGACACTCTTTTGCTAAGATTTTGTTATTATTATTGATCATAAGTTAATTTTTGAGGCGTCATTCAGATATACTTCAGCCTAATCAGCTTTATAGATTTAAATTTAAAAAACCTCGTAGTTTTTTTTAGTTTTTAACCTTATTGGATAATGCAATGGTTCGTCCGAGCTTCTTCGCCTCGTATATAAAATTCGACCAACATTGAAGTTTCATACTTAACAATGTTTGAATGCGCATTCGGATTTTTTTGAGGGTTGGAGGGAGAAAATAAGGCTATTTTTTGCTCCGGGAGTTATAAATTAGATTGAAAATGGATTTTAAAATGGCTAAATTGATCAATTCAAAAAAAGAATTAGCGCGTAATCTATAAGTGCTTATCCGTCCATCTCTGGGCAAATATTCCTCATATAAAAAATGATGTAGAATATTTTTTTTATTCTAAAATAATCATATTACCATCATGAAAAGGAAATTGTTTGCCAAATTGGCTGTAACAATAACCATACGATTCATATAAACATAACTATATAAGAATAGTCATTAGAATTTCCTCTAACGTCGACCGACAGTAAAAAGGACTTTTATCACAAACATCTCTCTTTTTATGACGCAAGAATATTAAATTTCATAAACGCAATGGTTACTTCTATCAAAGAAGAAAAAAAACTTAATCTTTTGGGTCTAACGTCCGACCGCTTCCTAACTCCAGGACCAACAAAAGTTCCGTTCTAGCTATTTATTAAACAAGAAGCGATACCATATAATATTATACGTTTTCTGGAAAAGTGAAGTCATTAAGGGAAATCCGCCACGATGGAAAAGAGCGCGTGCGATACGACGCGATAATAAACGCCGGAAATTTATGGAACTTGTTAAGACGAAAACCTTCAAAAATTACAGAGATAAACTCATGCAAAGCACTCACCTATAACGTATTCAGTAAAAGTCATCATATATACTTGACTCGGAGTTGAGCGATAATTCAAGTTAACCGACATTTCAGGCTTTGCCAAAACATAGTTCAAACGTCAACCAACAAATCCAATTTATAATACTGAAGCGATAATTTGTAGTTTTTTTGTGAGTGATAGAGAGAGGATTTATGCACAGTTTTTTGTATCAAATTTTAACTTTTTGAGGATGAGGGCAGCACATGTGCAACCATGATCTCCGCTTCTAACAATTCCAAGTATGCAATGAATGAAGCACCGAAACGTCTTCCATCGACACCTGTGTATCCACAGCACTTAATTTATGTAAATTCGACATTTTATTAGATCAACCCAACCTTTTTCACTTCGCGAACCCCTTGAGCTAACCTATTTCTCGTCGCGAACCCCTTGGATTAACCTTTTATCTTCGTGAACCCCTTGAGTTGTAACAGTTTTGCAGGCTAACCTCTTGTAATGGAGAATAAATTTTATAAAGACAAATCTTTTTGAACGGGTTCGATTTATGAACAATGAAAAGTATGTAAACGTCCACAATAAAATCAGAATCCCTGATATTGTGTCATCCGTTTCTAGCTAGAATACCATAAAATTCAAATATAATTCTTGAAGCACAATAAATAATTGAAAATAAAACCATGCAAGTAATTTGAAAGAAAATAAAATGTTTGATAAGAATTTGTAGAACAAAGAAAGTGAAAAAGAGGACATTGCCAAATTTTTCTCGCGAACCTCTCAAATTTATTTCGCGAACCCCTTAGGGATACGCGAATCACCGGTTGAGAAACGCTGTATTAGATGAACGCAACATTTAAATTTAATAAAAATATTTCCTTAGAATTTTATTTTTTTCGGGAATTCCACTATTATTAGGCTTAGCTTAGATCCCGAGTTGGTGAGATGCGAGTACTGTAACAGTACAAGCAAAACCTATAAAAATATCGACCTTATTTGTTGATCTTGGAACGTTCGATTGTCGCACTATCGCTCAAAAACGTGTGAAAAGCGTACTATGTAAATCCTGAGATTTCCTGATTACTACTCGCGACACGAAGTACGAAACGACAAGATTTTCATTGGTGATGTATGCCACTACAGCTAAATAAATATTCAACTAATTGAGAGAAATGAAACTAAATTGATATTTTCTCGTAATTTTCGGAGGGCAACTTCACTTTTTTTATAATAACAGTAATCAAAGAAGGCTTCTTGTGGAAGCGATAACGTTGTCACTGGCCCTATCTTATGTTAAACCACTAACATGATGTCGTCTTTTAATACCAATCTTCAATTTTTTGCGTTCAACAAGCAGCTGCATTATTAATCGCTTCCAAACCTCTTTCGTCTTATTTATGGCTACTATTTGCGAAGCGGTGAGTACACTCGACAAATAGCAAACAATACTTAAGCCTTCGAAACAAACACTAGAGATTAGAACGCAAAGTTTATCTGAGATGAGAGGAGAATTTGTAGCTCCAGATAAGAGAATGAAAAGTCATGCTCGGCCATGCCTTCTTGTCTCAAGGAAATTCTTGCCTAACGGTAGGCCGTTTACATCAATTCCTCGGTAGTATAGTGGTCAGTATCCCCGCCTGTCACGCGGGAGACCGGGGTTCGATTCCCCGCCGGGGAGGCTTTTTTTAATTCCTTTTTTTTCTATCCGAAAAATTCTAATAGGAAGTTATTGTTAGTTTCATCCCCTCAACACCCTCTCGTTCCGTGTTTTTTGTTTAATTTTAAACAGGAAACCCACTCTCGTCTTGTTTCCAGGAAGCAAGAGCGTTAAGCGATAAAGCGCTAACTGGATGCGATTTTTCCATAAAAAAATTAATGCAAATAGCTTTTGTTCGTTATCGCAACCCTCCTTAGTAGTCTCGTAGCTGTGGTGTGGCGAAGGTGGCATTTGCCATAGGCGCAGTTTGCAAAAGCTGCCAAACGTTCCCGTAAAAAATGCAAAAGTTTATTTATCCATAAACAATTATTAATTTAATGCCCAAACGTTAAAGTTTTAAAAAATTAAAATTCCACTATTCTTTATTAAAACGCATGAAAAATAATATCATACCTTACTAAAGCGTTTCCTAACATTTTTCCACACGTCTCTTCTCCTTAGTGTTATAAAGTTAGTTTTTTTTAAATCGATCTATTAAAAACGGTTCACTCGAGTTGTTTGATTGGCGAAACATATAAACATTAAACATTCGGGAGATATATTAAAGCGCAAAAGATGGGAAACCTTAACTCTAAATGTTATGAATGTAGGCAACTACAGTGCACCCTCAATAATCCGAAACCACGGTAATCCGAACTCCCAGTAATCCGAACCTTTTCTCGACATCAGGTGTAAAGTGTCGGTTAAGCGAAGCGAGCGTCGAAAAGTTAAATTTGAAGCTTTTATTTTGTAACAAGGTCGGGTTCAGATGACCACTACTATTATAACGCCTCTTGCGGCTAAACAGATGATTTTTTTTTAAATATTGTTTTAAAAAGAATGAGCGAAATCTTCACGGCCGGCTCTGACGATATCACTCATTCCTACTGCAGCGGCCCAGTGTGCAGTACAATTTTTCCGTCCATCAACGAGGATCTCTCACAGTCGTTTTAGTTAACTGTAAGTACATTAATTGGTGTTTTATTTACAGAAATTTAATACATAATAGATTTTTTCCTCATTATCTTACGTGAATCCAGTAATCCTAACACCTCGATAGTCCGAACACGCCCTTGCATTAATTAGGTAGTTTGGATAATAGAGATTGCACTGTAGTGGTATTCGTAAAGCATATGGTTCAAATTAGTGCTTTAAATGGAAAACAAGATGATCCAAACAGAACTTATGATGCCTACTTTCCATTTAATCATTTATTTAATACTTATATTGGCTTTAAAGTCATCGCGGATATGTAGCTCTTTGTGTTTCCAAATTTCATAATTTAGCCTTACAAAATACTATAAATACATTCGAACGGAATATTAAATTGATCACGCGTATTTGTGCGGCAAAAATAACGCGTGTACGTATTATAATATACCGAATCTGAGTCCAACAGTAGATAAGCCTATTTCCTTTCTGGAAAGTAGGCTGCTCGTGACGTGACGACAACGTTTACAGATAATATAAAGAAACATTCAGTTGCTCATCTCAACGTAAAATTAAATGCGTAATACAATGATAAAACTCAGAATAAAAGAAAAATTTTTTGTCACATAAGCCTCTTTGTATTGATTGTTACGTACTTTCCTCCTTTCGTTCCTCTTTGCGACAAGCAATCTCTACTGCCGAACTTCTTCCTTTCAAAATCCACGATCTAAGAATGGTTGTATATTTAATATATACAATGACTGTCCAAAGTAAAAACTGAAATTACAGCGCACCGGACGGTACCGGCCAATTTAAAGCACTGATTAAAATTCCTTTAATACATATCCGTCATCCGCCATGCTTTCGCGTCTTATTTGGAAATATTCCTTCCTAAAGGTAATCAAACGAAACTAAGTCTCGGTAGTATAGTGGTCAGCATCCCCGCACGTCACGCGGGAGACCGGGGTTCGATTCCCCGCCGGAGAGTTAATTTTTTGCTTTAACTGGAATATATTCAAGTGCGAATTTGAATCTCGTGCCAGAAAATGCGTCGAAATACTCGCTAGGACCGAAAGTTACAACTAACTAAAAGTTTCTGTTTGGTTGAGTGACCAGGACCGGATTATGGCTTAGGCACTGTGCCTAGAACCTACGAAAAGTTCAATCAAAAAATGTTAACATAAATGTTTTTTACGCATTAAAGTTCGCAACATGTGTTAGTTCTAGCTGTTTGGCATATTTGGTTGGTATAGCACTCGTGTTCAAGCTGGCAGCTGACATGCGCAATAAAAAGAGCAGAGCAGTATTATTGTCCATGTTAGCCACCAAAATAGGCCAGGCAACGCTCGCTGTAGTACAAGGAAAATATAATTTCTAGAATGAATTTTCTTGAGAAAATAATTATAATTTTTCCCCACGTTTTCCCAAATAAACATCATGTTGTATATACATCATTGTATGTACATCATACCCTGCAAGGCACCTTTTTGGTGGATGTCAGGGGCCGCCAAAGTTTCATAGTTTTTCTACGTTACCTTTTCCTATTATGTTCTCCTATCGTCCCAGGGGAAAAAAGATTTTCTATTTCGCTCCGTCCTACAATCGACCTGGCGAATCTTATAGGTAAAGGTACGTGTAATAGTTAAAAGGTCTACGAGCCTAGGGCCTACGAAACTCTTAATCTGGCCCTGACAATGACATCCCCCATTAAACTCCTGATGGCACCTTGCAGGTGAGAAATATAAATGTAAAAATTTAACTGGAACCTTCTTAATAGTAAATTACTAAATGTAATGTTTGG
This sequence comes from Tanypteryx hageni, assembly GCA_028673005.1. Taxonomy (NCBI): domain Eukaryota; kingdom Metazoa; phylum Arthropoda; class Insecta; order Odonata; family Petaluridae; genus Tanypteryx; species Tanypteryx hageni. Next base: position 51,667,464 of record CM054117.1, read on the forward strand.
GCAATGTGTACAGAAGTACTAACCATCAGTGGCGAATTTAAGGGGGGGGGGTTGCATATGTCGCGCGCCAGGGGCTCCGCTACGTATGCCAGTGCTTCTCAACTTGGGTTACGCGGAACCCTAGTGTTCCGCGAAAGATTGGGGTTCCGTGTGGATCCGCGAAAATGGAGGAAATGGCAAGATTTCCCTACCGCTCGGTTATCCTGAATCTTGAATTTCTTTCGTTCCGTACATTCCAGATTAGAGGTTAAATTTCACTTCGGAAAATATATTCCTTACTCATATAATTCTGACATTGACTCCGGCTAAATGTCGTTCTTTCCAGTTCTTTTATTTAAGTTCAAAAGATGCGGGAGCGGAAGGAACAATGAACATAAAAATCAGGTGAAGACATCATTCATTATTATTCAATGGAACATTCTGAAAAGCACAGTGAGATAATTACATAATGTCAATAGAGCCAGTTTCGGAGACCTGAATATTTTTTTAGCGGCTCTAAATTCCCCGTCGTGAAATTTCCGCCGTTATTTTTCTTCGTAAATATTCACGCACGCATTCGGCCAAAAAGCCTGCGAATTTAACCAGTGCGAGTAATTTTCCGACACCATTTCAATCCAATTATTCACCGCAAGCGTCCGACCAACAGTTTAGGAAAACTGAATCTAGGCGAGGTCAATCCGAAGACGTTCAACTTAAAACCCTAGCGAAACAAACCAGAACGGTAGAAACGCGACAGATGGCGCTACAGCCTCGCAGGAAAACTTGTCACCCGTAAAACCATCCTCCGGAAACTCGCGATTATCGCCTAGATTTCTTTCCGGGCGATGCTTTGCCTTAATTTTTTTTATCTCCGCGTGCCGCCAACGCGTAGCGAACGACATGCTTTGCCGAGGTGAAAGGCGGCCGCATCGAAAGATAAAGTCTTCACAATTTCGCTCTCCTTTTCTTTTTCGCGGATCATTTCTCGCGATACCCGCGCAACCGGTTTGGGTGCACTCTTGCGCCTCCTTTTATCTCGTACTTTTTTTCCCCGCGCTAAAAAGCGTACTTACAGGCGTCCGACGAGGTTTAGATAAGCCCTCCCTTTGCACCTGGCGCACGACGCGCCGTCCCCGAGTGTTCCGCTCTAATAATAAAGTCAACGCGGTGTAAATTTACCCCTGCCTCGAACCTCGCCGCACTCTCTCTAGAGGAGCGTTCTGAGTCTCCCCTCGAGATTATAATGCTTCCCTTCTCACGCCGCTCCGATCTCTCCATTTGCATGGGGGCCAAGGCGCCAACGACCTCTGACGCCACGCTGAGATGCGTTTCCGACGAACAAAAAAGGAAGGGAGGAGATTCGAGACGGAGCTTCGAAGCCGACCCGACCAGCGAATACGTCGGCGTCATCGACGGAATTGAGATCAACAGATCTTTTATTTTCGCGAAAAATTATTATCACCATTTTACATTTGTAAATTAAGCTTTAAAATCATGTGATGAACAATTTAAACTATTTCCAAGACAATTACATTGATTTTCTGTTTTTATTTTTCAGAGTTTGAGTCAGGTCTTCAGGGTCACGCGGCCCAACCAGCGGCTTGTGAGCCGCATGCGGCGCTTAAAGGCTTTCTTTGTGCCCCCCTAAATCAGCTCTCTCCCCTATATAAAGCGCTTAGAACGTAAAATTATCTCGTGAATTCAACTATCGAAAGTTCATGTTTACCTATAACAATGTTCTGAAAGATAAACTGAATTTAAAAAAAATAAGAACAGTCTCATTCACCTGTACTGCGGCTCTTCTCATGTTGGGTTTACGCTGGTAAAAAGTGACCGTACTTGTTAATTTAGTTGCCGACCCCCGGTATTAACGGAATGGATGCGTTACCGTTATAGCGTTGAATCCGTTATCCTATTGAATGACTTGGTAAATTCCATATTTTAACCGTTTTGATCGGTGGAATGATCCGTTTAGTCGCACTGTATCAAATATAATCTATAGAGTATCCGGAAAGTTCATCGCCAGCAATTCATCGCTAGCAATTCATCGCCACGGAAAATTCACCGCCACGGAAAATTCGTTGATATGGGAAATTTATCGCCTTGTACGGATCATGTTGTTTACAAAGGCTGTATTAAAAATGCGTGCGCGGACTCTGCACCGACAGAAAAATATAAGGGCAAGTAATCCAACTATAGCGGTTTCAATTTAATTTGTCTTAATTGTTTTTAAATTCCTAGTTGATAGATATCAACATTGGCTATATTTGATTCCTAGTTGATTGATATCAGTATTACCTATATTTCATTATAATTTCTTACATGCCCCCCCCATTCCTCTTCCCTATACACACTTCTCAATTTCTTTATTACATCCTCCTCCCTTTCCCCCTCCCTTATTCTTTGTTAACTTTTTCTGCATATCATTATTTTAAAAATTCTCATTCGGTTGTCATAAACAACTGGCATATTACTTGTAAATGTGGATTACTTACATTTCGTCCCCGGTCAAAAAATGAAACATTATCGTATTTATTAAAACCTCTATAGTTGGATAATTTGCCCTTATATTCTTCTGTCGGCGTAGAGTCCGCACACGCATTTTTAATACAGCCTTTGTTAACAACATGATCCATACAAGGCGATAAATTTCCCATGGCGATGAATTTTCCGTGGCGGTGAATTGCTGGCGGTGAATTTTCCTAGATCCAATCTATAGGCTACGTAACTGGCCACCAGTAAACCGTTGGAAGAAAATACAGTATATAACTAGTAGAAATATAGTATCTAACTAAATAGTTTCAGCAGTGATGGAAGCAATGGATCAATAGATCGATGTGCAATTGGCATAAAATGGACTCTGGGAATAATTTCAGATTATCCCCATAGCTACAACATGAAATGAGTTACAAGTTAGCACCCACGCTGTGAAACAATCCCAGTAAAGGCTGATTCACACTATAGAGACGCTCACGCTCATTGTCAGATCACGGTTTGGGATGATCAAAAACACATTTTTTTAATTCAACATCCGACTACGTGAAAAAGATGCCGGTTGCGAGCAGAAGCACACTAGTATCAACCAAACCCAACGGATGTCCTCAAAGAGATATATCAAAGAAAACCCCAACCCTCTCAATGGTGAGATTGTCTAATTATAAGAGATGGAACTAATTGAACATATAATCCCTTTGCTTCAGGCATAAGCTGGAATGATGAGAAATTTGGAAAAAGGAGAAAAAGAGGAAAATTCCTCTGCTACGATAGGTCAGTGGTAGAATATCCTCTCGACAGATGGAAGACCCGGGTTTGATTCCCGGTCATAGCGTTATTTTCTCCTGTTTCTAAATCACAGAAAAATAACTGTAACTTCCACGAGTTATTTTAACTGTGACTAGCAGATGTACCCGGCTTCGCTCGGGATATTAAAGCGGCACAGTATTTATTTTGTTGTAGGTTAAAATAACATAACTGAAAAAGAACGAGAACGAAATAAAACACAGATACCGGAGGCTGTCTGACAATAATCTAAAATAGTAATATATCGTCATACTAACCTGGATTTATTCCTCAACTTTGGCACAAATTTAACGCTCAAAAGGACTGGTGCACTCTGGGGGTTACCACTTTTTCCAAAATTTTCTGCCTGCAATACACACGGGTGAACCATACATTCCAACTTATCTGCAATTAATTAAGTTGCAATCTATTACGTTTGACGTTGCTACAACAATAATTTCGATGCTTCATAAAAAACGCGAAGCGAATAACGTAATTCTTTCGTCTATTTGAAGGTTTAATAGATGCTAATTCAATCGAAGGCAACAATGCGGGACGCCTTCGCAACACCCGTAAAGAGTACGAAAAAGCGATAAAATTTCTAAAAGAAATTCGTATTTCTGACAAATTATTCCGTATATCATCTAAACATTGCAAGAATAAGATATTTTGCAATTTTAGCCGTCGAACAAAGAAAAATGGAGAAAATTGGTCGACATTTACGTATTTTTATGAATGAAAGAAAAAATCTTGCACCTTGAAAAATCGAAAATCCAGTGTAAACTTATGGGAAAATATAATTGTCTCCCGGAATCGAATCCGGGACTTTTTCCGGGATGTTTGGTTTTTCTAGGGACCACCTCATGGGATTTTAAACGATTGTGAAAATTTTAGCTCGTTAGGGTTAGTAGATCCGAAGATATTAAGCGAGAAATATTTTAAGGAAACCGCAGACTCCCAACCAGCCAGACAGGTTGAGTTTTATATAGATAGAGAAGATTATGATGATTAAATCGACCAAGTGGAGCCTGCACTGACCTATGCGACTTTAACTAAGGTCATCCGAGAATGTACTGAATATCTACATCAGTGGTACCCAAAATTACTGTAGGCGCGAAATCTCTTCAAGATAAACAGAATTTCGCGGAACCCCAGCCTTGAAGCGAGGTAGTATATATTAATATATTAGTATCGCAACGCCTGGATACATTCATTTGTGGTACTAAATCATTATAAATTTATTAGAGGAAAATAATGACCAATCAATATATCCAAGTCGTCGATTTCTACACTCAAGAAAGTTGTTCGCGGCACCCATAACAATAAGCTTGCGGCTTCCAAATTGAGAAGCACTGTCTAATATAACCTAGAGACTGAAGAAATTGGATACTTTAACGGTGACAGATGTTTCTGTGTCATATAAAATGTTCACTCATCCAAGTTTTATCGGATACTTAGCTGGAAAACGACCCGCGGAAATTATACTGACCTGCTGATTTAGAATACAATCACTAAATTTCTTCCCTCTGAACATCTAAGTTCTAACTGGACCGTATTTTAATATTTAACATTAATTGTTATTAAAATAATCGATATCCACCATGTTTCGACATGTGGAGAAAAAATATTCCAAATAAATAAGTCCTCGGTAGTATAGTGGTCAGTATCCCCGCCTGTCACGCGGGAGACCGGGGTTCGATTCCCCGCCGGGGAGAACTTTTTTTCCTCGGCTTCTGTTATGTATTAAGTTTCATTTTTCCTAATAACCGCGTGCAACGAAGAAATCTGAGTGATTAGAATTTTTTTACGACTATCTATCCCCTAAACGGAAAATAACTTTTGAGGGAGAAGGAAATTTTAAACTAGGCAAAAGTCACGAGTTATTATTTGGATCCTAAATGGGAAGAAATGAATTACAAGATTCCAGGAAAAAAGATTTTCCGAGATGAGGAAACATGCGTCGGGAACTTCCCGAACGAGCATATATGAATATGGATAAATTTCGATGAAGCTGCGAAATGCAATGCAATTTCGTCAGAACATTGTTGCACGCACAAAGCCCTGAGATAGGCAGAAGAAACGGTCATCAGTAAAGGTAAGCGCGTATTTGAGAAAAGAGCGCAATTATTCAGACATGCCCCTATTCGCTTTGCAGATACCTGGAGATGGCTGTCTCACATCTCCTCACGCTTGTAAATTGAGAAATAATCCTTCACGGAAGAAATACGACGACGAGATTATGAAACGAATTTATCCATCGCGCTACAAGTTTTTTTCTTCTTTTCGTGCAAAGGAGGAAAATGATGAAAAAATAACATGACAGCTGGAAAACACGAAGCTGCCATTTTATTTGTCCATCAAGGAGCAGTTCCACAAGATTACTCCTACCACCGTGAGTTTCATGAAGGAGGAAAAATAAATGTATCCTGATTAAGCGATTCTGTATAGACGTGGCGAATATGCAATCAGAGTTGTTAAGAGGGGAAGTTGCCACAATTAAGCAACGCACGGTTCCTTGGGCAGATTAAAATCTCCGGTCACGGATCGAGGAAGACTCGTTAGAAGGAATAAAACAATTGAGAAAAATCATATCCCCAGGATTATTCGAGCAGAGATTAATTTCGCAAAGACCTTGAAAAGGTAAGAATAATGGCGAATATCAACCCGTTGGTCAAATACACTGTTATTCGTTACACTTCGATAATAGACTCAGGGACATGAAGTAATATTAATTTTCAAATTCATTAAACTAACGTTGTTGGACTAAAATTGATTGAATAACAAAATTCTCACTCAAAAAAATGCTAATTTAAAAGTTTATGCGCCCAAAAGAAGATAATTTCGTGGAATGACATGGTTAAATAATAATCGATATCCATGATAACTTTTAGGATAAAAAACTAAAACATGATTTAAGATTTTGTTGCAGAAACTTATCAAGAGAACCTCACATTTGGTCTAACTTAAATAAATTTCTTTCCGTTGTAGTTAAATATTTCTTCAATGTTAAGGGAATCATTCATCGGGTGAAAAAAATTTCTTATCTTGTGCAGCCTCCTTCAATCACAAACGATTAATGATTGTGGTAATGACCTATCCCGTAATCGACTTCAAGCATTTATGACTCAGTACTTGAACTATACGGAGTTGCTTTTTGGTGCGTTCTAACGAAAAATTACGCTTTCTTAAATACTTCTCAAGTGGAGGGTGACCAGGCGTCACGGTTTCCCGAAATTTGTCCCGATTTTCAGAGTTTTGTCCCGTGTCCCGAATACTTTTTCCGGAGGCATAAATATCCTGGGTGTTTTTCTTGTAAGCGTGATGGTCAGTTTTTTTATCTCCGTTTATACAGAATCAATTTTAACATCAAACTCGATCTTCCAAATACGATTTCATAAAGGGCATTCGCATTTCAAGTGCTGGAAAAACCAAAGACCCACGGAAGTTCACCAAGAGCTGATTGTAAGAAAATAATGACAGCTGGTCATGCTTTTCCCTTCCTTTGTAAATATAACTTAAACTGGTAAGATTTTTATGAGAAGATAAAAAACGATCAAAATTTGATCAAGAAAGGCAGAAGTACTTAAAATTATGATTGAAAACACCATTGACTCCTAAAATGTTTTATTGTAATACTTCTTAATTATTCAAGAAATACGTAAATTTATTTGTTATTACAATAATTAATTATTGAAATTTAAAGTATACAATAAAATAATGTCAAAATTCCCATTGTCCCGGTTTTTTTGGAAAATGTCCTGGATTCCCTCTTTCAAAATTCATTTTGTCCCGGTTGTGACCATCAGCATCTGGTCACCTTATTCAAGTGTCAAAATCGGCGAAAGTTGGGATTTACACTTACTCGGCAAGCATTTTATACTAATTATGACAGGCGACTGGTTAAATAATAAAATTATTTGTTGACCTTGTGGAATGACTTGATGGTTCAGTGAGTTGCACGAACGCGCTTTATTCGAGAGCGTGAAATTAAATTGTTTGGAAATGCTTCGCTGAGACGAATAATTGGCCTCCAAGATCTCCGATAAATGCCTTCTTTCGTATAAACAAGCAAAAATATTCGCAAAGAAACATATTTGTTTCTAAGCTAGGTAATTTCTCCACACAGTTGGTAGGAGGTCGGTAAAACAAATGCAAAGCAAATGATCGGAATCCCATCGCCATTTCCGAAGGTTGAACAAATAATCCGCCGGTCCCTCAAAGTAAAAATAGTTTAATCGAATCCAAAGTGAAATTCATTTATTTTAAGGAAATAATCATCGCAAGACTAAGAAATTTAGAGAATCTGTGAGAAGCCTCGGATGTAGGGTGTGCGAGGCCCCTAGGTGATAGTGGTTTGCGAGGCCCCTAGGCCAGGGTTGGGCAACCTTTCCTCCATGGTGGGTCGCATTGGTGGCAGTGAATCCTTCGGTGTGCCGCGTAAGGAATTGCCAATGCTTTGGCGGACTGGATTCAATATGCATTTTTGGCTAATCAACCTCTTGGATTATTATAGGGACTGGATTCAACTTAAATCGAAAGTTATTTAGAGATTCTTAGCCACCATATAAGCAAAAATCATGATGGAATCTTAGAGAAAAAACAATAAAACTACATAAAAAGAACTTGATTGGACGGAAAAATATCTACTAAGAGGTCCCAATTTAATGCCAGATATTTTTCATATTTTCCTAGATAAGAGGAATATTTGGTATGAGAATAAAAAAATGAAAAAGTTTTGAAAACTATGAAACACTGACGGTGGGCCGCATGTGGCCCGCGAGCCTCAGGTTGGGCATTCCTGCCCTAGGCGATAGTGATTTGCGAAGCCCCTAGGCAGGCGTGGGCAAACTACGGCCCGCGGGCCATATGTGGGCCACGAAGGCATGTTATGTGGCCCGCAACGTGATCATGAAAATGAACCGTAATATAAAATACAGATAATTTCATATTTGTGGCTTAAAATTAATGTCGGAAAACTATTCCCAGTGATTTTATGGGGATAATGATGTTATGGAGATAACATATTATTTATTATTAATTTTCACTACCATAATCCTTCCCATTATCCCAAATAACTTCCGATGCGAACTCTAACGTTGCCGGCCGAGGCATTTTCATCTGTTAATGCGGCCCGTCTAAAAAGCTGCAACTGTTAATGCAGCCCGCCACGTAAAAAGTTGGCCCACCCCTGCCCCAGGCGATAGCAGTTCCCGCGGACCACTACTCACGAATTCTGAAAACGCGGTTGAATTTTATGGAGGAATAAGGCTAACAAATTCTTAATAATTTATTTATGTATATAACTACAATATTTTTTTAATGATATCCCTCAGTTGAGGCTGGTCTTCGCCCAATAACTTTCACGTTTCTTCGTCGTCATCATTTGGGAAATACAGCTGACCGCTTCTTTTAGTTTGGAATTTTACACAACCAATACGTTTCTTTCCCCTCTCGTACTAAGCTCCTGACTCTGTTAACGATAATCCTCTCACGGATCTAGGCGCGAGGCCGTAGGAGGCCACAGAGATCAGTGGTTCTCAACCTTTTGCGTCCCACTACCCATTTTGTCAAAATATCTTGGTCCCTACATTTTGTCAAAATATCTTGGTCCCTTCATTTTGTCAAAAAACCTTGGTCCCATCATTTTGTCAAAAAAACCTTGGTCCCTCAATGATAAAAACAAACCTCATTTTTCAAATAAGTTGAATTATACGTCAATTGCATCTCAGTATTATATTAGTCATAAATGTAAATTTTTAATGACCTTAAATATTGATGTGATTTTGTTGACAAAAAGTTCTATAATAATTATTTTCGAAACTTCGCGTCACACCTAGAGGACCTCCGCGTCCCACCGTTTGAGAAACACTGGCCTAGATCGCCTAGCTCTATATCCGCTCCTGCCTGTTAGAATCAAATTAATGTTATTATCGCTTGCTAACTATTGGGTGTCTTGTCGCTTAGGTCGCGGGTATGAACACTGTCATAAGCGTGGATGTTTGTATCCTAAAATTGCTCTTAATGAACTCATTATGAAATATCGCTGGAGTTGCTAATGAGTTGACAATGAATTAATCAAGTAGCAGAAGCTATTTTAAACCTTATATGCATGACTATTAGATCCACCCTTTGAGATTACTTAAACCAGGGGTCACCAAACTTTTTGCTGAAAGGGCCGCATGAGGCGTCATGATCCAGTGTGCGGGCCACATACGGCATTTCAAATGACTGATCGGGCCGTGTAAAAACTTCAAAGAGTAAGTTTTGAGATTTTTTTCGATTCTCTAATATGTAATTCGCTTATATTAAAAGTAGATTTCACCCAAGCACTCGGATAATGTCGTTTAAATATCATAAATGATATCTAACGAATACTCTTGCTGATAAGGCGTGCCGGATCAAATCACTGCGCGGGCCGGATGTGGCCCGCGGGCCGTAGTTTGGGGACCCCTGACTTAAACGATGCGAGATAGCCTATCAACTCTCCGACATGCTACAAGGAGAACTGTTAAACAGATGCATTATGATACACATCACACATTTTACTCGGCATAAATCCCGCAGAACTTCTTCGGGACACTTTCCGTGCAACTGACGTTTAAGATGAATCACGCGAGACAGCGCCGTACTTATTACTCGCGAACTCGGTCCAATCAAGAGCTCGATCGACTAAACGCGTCCTCCGCTCAATTGGGATCTCTTTCACCCGTTATGTCAGAGGGAAAAACGCGTTTGAAAATCGGTCTCGCTCCTCACAAAGGTCGTTGACACCGGGGCGGAGGCAGCAGCATCAATGTCGCCAGCGTTCGCTTTCACCCTCGAAACGAACCGGGAACGGGATGCGGGATTTTGAAGGGCGAAACGGCGTTCAAGCGCCCACCGAACCGGTGTCCCTTCTTTTGCCCCGCTCCAGGAAAAAAAATCTCACGCAGCAGCAAAGACAAAAGCAAAACGTCCAGCCTCCAGCACGCCCACCACCGTGTCCTTCCCCCACCCCCCTCGACCTAACCCTCCCCCACAAACGCGAGGCTATTTTCGATCTTATAAGGCACTCGACCAAGCAGAACAGAAACAACCGAGAGAGGCCGTTTTCACCGATAAGTGGGTCATTCGAACCGCGGCGACCGAAAAAAATAACGCTCGAAAAATAGGAGAAAGATATCCTTCGAAGACGTCTCTCTCCCCGCCCGTTTTTACCATCGATCCCGCGTTTCTGTGAAATGTCAAGCTTCGTTATCGAACCGGCAGTCATCATTTCGACGCGAATTGTCGGGTTTATAGTCCACATGTGCGTAACAAAATGGATGATATCAAGGGCATATATTTTTCGGGTTAAAGATAAAATCGCATTCGGGGGGTAGTTATGTAAACAAATCGGGTGAAATCGGGTTTTTATTGAAAGCAAAGCAATTACATTTTTAAAGAATTAGGGTTAAATTGGGTTTAATAGGAATGAATTTTTTAACCAGTACAGTATTATACACGTTATATATCTTTGGGCCTGAATTGAATACACACGTAAACTGGTGACACAACAATGTTTGAAAGTGTTGTTGATTGTTGCCGCTATTCAATCGGCTTAAAAACAGCGAAGAATGCGATGTAGTGTCGTGTGCCGTGTAAATAAAATTCCATATCTTTGATATGGTCAAACGATGAAGTTTTGTGTCTTGGGGAAACTTTTCGTTCGTCTTCATCTCCGTGAGATGTAACGTCCGCATGGACTAATTACGTCTCCATTTTTGTCGATAACTATGCGTTTTTGAAATAGCTGTAATTATGTGATAAACTCGAGATTTTGAATAAATTACAACAAAATCAATGAAGGTTGTTTATATCAATTGTAAACGTGAGCTGACATTGTAAAGCGTTTGCGTATTGAAATCCTGTCCGCAAGTTCGAAGCATCTGGTTTAATATTGATTACTTTATTATCAGTGTAGCATTTTCGGGTTTATTCGGTTTTCACCCGAGTTTTTTAAAATCGAATCGGGAGACAAAAAACGGGCTAAGTCGGGTAAAGCCAGAAAAATATATTCCCTAATGATACCAGTGGCTGTCGAGGAATACATGGCGGTAGAACTCATTGCCGAAATGACGGATTTTCTTGCCAAAATTGCTTTCTAGCGAAACAAAGCATCCGTATCAGACGTGCCAGATTCTGTGGGGATTCAGAGTCACGTTGAAGCTATATAAGGGCCGCATAGGGATCAGGCGTGTTAAACGAGAGCCGCAGTTGAAAAAAGTCGAGTTTATCTTTGCGACTGGACGTTTATCTGGCTATTAGGTATAAACAATAATTTAATACGACCTGATTTATTTTTACTTGCTTCATTTAAAGGAAAATTAGGTATTTTGAAAATATTTTGTTTGGCATGTCTAATATTTCTCCATTCTCCTATTTAATGATCCTATAATGTTCCTCCAGTCCACCATATGTTGCCCTTTTTTTAATCCGGCTAATTATCCACAATGTTCTATTGAAACTGGAAAAGAGCACACGTGGGAACGCGGACTAGATAAGAATAAACGTTTTCTTACCTATGCTTGAAGTAACTGTTTTACCGATGGAAGATCTCAACTCGCACACGACGAAACAAGTTCCTCTTGAGACAAACGTCTTGAAATCTCTCCACTTCGTCACAGTATGGCTCCATAACTTTATAGAGACGGAGAAGTTTCATTCTGTAAGACAGGAGGACGGAATATAAATATGGGATTTACGAAGGGACTATATATATATATATATATATATATATATATATATATATATATATATATAAACTTAAGGAAAAGAAAATGTAGTGATGAGGGTGGCAACAAGGTGTTGAAGGAAGCCCAGCGGACACTTACCAAGTTGAGGACCAAGTTGTCAGGCTGCTGGGGGCGTCGAAGAGACAGAAAACACGCACACAAAAAAACACATATAAGCTTTTCGGGCATATGCCCTTCTTCAGCGATGGAGATAGAGTGTGTGTATATATATATATATATATATATATATATATATATATATATAAAATAAATGCAACGAGAGGTTGAGAGGGATAGGAAGGAGCCAGTGAACACTTACCATACGGTGGTGGACGTCCACAGCGATAGAGGAAGGCTTGTAATTTGGAGCTTTCGGGCAACACACGCCCTTCTTCAGCGAGAGGAAAACGAAGACTTCGTTTTCCTCTCGCTGAAGAAGGGCGTGTGTTGCCCGAAAGCTCCAAATTACAAGCCTTCCTCTATCGCTGTGGACGTCCACCACCGTATGGTAAGTGTTCACTGGCTCCTTCCTATCCCTCTCAACCTCTCGTTGCATTTATTTTATCATATTATTTCTTTTTCCGTATCGTTATATATATATATATATATATATATATATATATATATATATATATATATATATACACACACACACACACACACACACAGGGCTTTTCGGAGATGGCTCATATTTCAGTTTGTGAATTTAGAAGGCCAAACTGAAGCAAAAATTTTGCAACAACAGGGGGTCAACAAACGCTTCCAATCCGTGCTATCGCCACTTCGTGTTGTCAAAGCTAGTCACCAACGAAGACCCATATCGGTCTAACAAGCCATTCACTGATGCCCACGAGTTACATAAGGTGTTCTACGACACCCCTGCATCTCTAAACATGTTCTGTCTGACTTATTAAAACTGGCTCAAACGCTAGAAAATTCGTGAATAAACACGGATAGTTTCACTAAATTTTTGTACATTCACTTTGGTAAATATTACTTCGCTTTATTATTCCTGGACATATTCTATTTCTTTAAATTTTCTGTAGATGAATAGGAGAAATATTCTTTAAAATAGACCAAGTAAAGAAGAAAAACTACTGTCGGCGGACTATTACTTGAGCTCTGAGAGCCAATAAAAAATTAGCAGCCAAAAACGGATCCACCCAAGCGAAGCGGTAGTATCGGAGCGGCATAGCGTCTCGTCCCTCCGTCGTAACTATCTACTCCTGAAACGTTGGACGGTCTTTAATTAAATTAACTACGAACGATCCTTATTAAAATTTATCACGCGAGTGATCTTTATTAAAGTTAATCTCCCAATAGTGTCTTTGAGCTGGGTTCGACAATTAGAACTTGCACTTTATATAAGCATTTAAATAAACATATACCCTTATATTGTTAAATGGCATCCGTCAAGCAACAACTAAATTCCATATTTTTCTCTCCCTGGCTCATATATGATCTGTAAGGTATCGATTAAAAAATTTATTCGAATGGAAGACAACATTTACCACAAAAAGTCCGCGAGGCCATATACCTACGACTTATATTTTCGGAGATAAAAATTCAAGAACCATCCTATCTTTCGACACCATTTTATAGGTGTTTTCCATTAAGAACGCCTTCTAAATCTCTGTGTATTTATGGAGTATACTTTTCCATCTTTTTGAGTATGATTTAGATAGATAGATATTCGTCTTTATTTGGGTGAGATTGAGACAAAGCAGTATCATCTCCCATCCAACATTGTCAATTACAAACACGAAGGAAGTAACTAAGAATAAAAATAAAATACAGGTTTAGCAACATAGCTCCGATCCTTCGCTAAATGTCAGAGCTCAAGATAAACTACGCCGACTAAAGACGATTGAAAATCTATAACTAGGTTCGTTTGGTTTATGTAGGAAAAACTAGTTTATCGACAAAACCCACGACTTTGGCAAGCGTTTGCGGTAGACCTTGAGCGGAGGGAGACCCGGACAAATGACATTCAAAATCATTTGTCGATATGACCGCAAGAAGCGACGAATTCGACGCATTTTAGCAAACCTGACTCCAAAACAGGGCTTGATAGAGCGGTCTTCCTTCTACTGCTAGTACCACAGGAACGAATCCTGCCGTGAAAGAGGTCGCTTTTAAACTCATCGTAAAAGGTAGAGAAGTACTTTTTGCAAGATAGGTAGGTAATTATAAATAAGCAAAAAAGGATTTATTCCTTCTCGCTATTGAGAGACCTTGAAGAACGGACGTAAGCTCATTAAGCTGGTGAAAAAAATTTCCGCAGCAAGTTTTTTGAAGCGCAAAATTATTTCAAGCGAAACTGAAAGGAAAATAATACCTTATGACGGTATTTGTAAAGACAGCAGATGCCGCTTATTATTATGACTGGTTTTAGGTATTATCTACACATGTAGCATTTACACATCTACGTGTTACCCCGTAAGTGGATGACAGAGGGTTATTGTAATCAATTGTAAAATTTCAAAAACCAATGAAACTTAAGGAAAGTGGCCGTTTATTATCATCAACCTCTTCATGTTATCAATTAAATTGATCCCAAATTTATATGCAGTAATTCCATTGATATTTTATTATTTCAAAACCATACTTATATTCCAGATGAAAAAATGTCCTGTACGATGACCTTTCTTATGGGCAAAAATCAAGCATGCAGCGAATATTCACAGACAACTTGTCTAGGTGTATGGTGACAGTGTAATTAACGGTCAGAACGTCGCAAAATGCTGTAGACAGTTTAGTGCTGGGAGAGTCGATGTTCACGATGAAATTCAAAGCGGCCACCCGAGCAGTTCCACGACTTCTCGGTCACCCCCCTGATCTCAACCCCAAGTGACCTACCACTCGTTTGGATCTCTTAAAAAACAGCTTGGTGAAGTCAGATTTCATATGAATGCCGTGGTTAAACATTAAGTTCGCTTTTGGCTCAGTGCGCCAAGCACCGAAAATAAAAGGAAATACAAGAAAACACCCCCCTAGCCAGATATCGTACATGCAGTGGAGCATTTATTATTCCATCATCAATCATGTTGGTTTTCTTTTGAAAATGTTTCGTATTAGTTAAAAACAAGAAAGAAAAGTATATTCCATAATGGAATACATAACCGATTTCAATTGCGTTCTTTATTATTATTACTAGTGTAACTGTCCGTCAAAAACGAAGGGTATGAATGTTTTAAAATAAAGTTTAAATAAAAAATAAGGAAAAAAACTTTTACATGTACTAAAAGTAAACAATAAATATAAAATTCACATAACAATGTTCTAGAAAATAAAAATAGTTTTGGGAAAATAAAATTTGTGTGGAAAAAATATTAATGAGGATTTATTCGTTAAACATTACACTACACAATTTTCTATACCCAAAACAATTTTAACTTTCTGAAACATACAATTACCTTAATTTTAGTTTTATTTGTTACTTTTTAGCGCATACACAACGTGATTTCATTAAAATAAATTTTCCAAAAAAGTGATTCACCTTTATAATTAAGTTTTCAAAACGAAATATCTTTATCTTTGGAGTAACAATAACATGGAATTGACTTTTTAATCTCACGTGCACACAAATTATATATGTATGCGTGTGTATGACAAAACTACACTTAATGTTTCTGATGTATATCTTTCGCTATTTTTCGGAGACATGCTAAAAAGAAGGACCAATCGCCTCTTAACACAAATAAGTTGAATGTCTACAGACGGACGGATAGCAAAGCGATAATAATAGCACGTTTTTTAAACACAGGAAGTTCTTGACTTACGAACAACCCGTACTTGCGAACGAAGGAATTCCAAAATTTAAATGCCCTTCTAAGGATCTTTTGTGCGGATTTTTTTAATTTAAATACTAAAATGTGGATTTATTTTGAGATTTCCTTATAACATGCTGTGTAGTCATGGTATTTATGATAAACAAGAGGTATTTTTCGCGTATGTATATTGTATATATTATATACAATCACCTAAAGTTGTATAATAAACTATTGTAATTGAGTCCCCTTACCTCCTACCAGTCTGTTGCACTTCGGATAGCGTGTAAATATAGGTATAGATAAGCATGGTTCTATCCATCTCCTGCAAAGCACCTGAGGGCTGAAATTACAAAACCAGGAGAGGTCGAGTCGGGTCGGTGCCACACAACGCGATCGTTGGCCTGCCTGCGGTATCAAGATAAAGATAGCGTATGATGCTTGAAGGTCAAAATTCAAGGGAGGTCAGAAAACAACCATTCTCTACCTTTCTTGACGACTCCACTCAAGGGTTTTCCTCTCAGCGAGTAGTTCAACTTCAACACACTCTCGAGACAAATGAATGCGCGGTTTTGAGCATGTCTCATGACAGCGATCCTTTCACTATGATGAGATTAGTCATGCGGTCGAGATAGATATAAGTCGTTGCAAGGAATACCATATATAGCCGCAATTAAAAAGCCGAACCCCCACATTTCGAATATTAACCGCATAAAGGTGACGTTGATTTATTATTCCCCCGTAATAAGCCAAATTCGACCGGAGCCAGCGGCGGATTTAGGCATTCAGAGGCGCAAGATTAATTTTCCACCCCCGCAGAATGCGACTCGTTGATTTAGTGCACGAAAATAAAAATCTGGCGAAATTACACGTTTTTAACAACATTAAATAAAATATATTATAATTTTAAAATACAACATTCGTACCATTACAGTAAAACGAAAGTACATTGATTCACAAAATAATAAGAAATCAATTGTCATAAAAAGGTAAATAACAATTATCATAGAAACATATATAGCAAAAATATCAAAAACAACAAAATGTAGGAACATAAGTGGAAGATTTCGACGCAACTGTCAGAAGTGTGCACCTGAAGCTACGGAGTAAATTTTAACAACAAAAATTATACGTGTTAAATACATACAAAGATACAGTGATTCTGATTCTTTTAAAAATAAAGCTGATAAGCTACTAATAAAGTATGTATCAATGCAAACGGCTAGCAAACAACAATTCTCAAAATTGAAATACTTTCAATAATATTTTCGACAAATCAATACATAATGGTACCACTAAATGACCATTTCCTATTTATTACAAATCAATAATTATTTAAGACCTAAAATATTATAATCTACCTACACTATTTATTTGAAATAATTTAGACTGTGAAATAATCATTTCTGTAGTTTCCTAGCGAAAAATAAGAAAATACCAAGTAAATTATATCCTTCTACTGGAAACTTCTTTAAGTGTTTTCCGTGATTTTTTCTTAGCAAATAAATCAATCAAATTATCATAATTTATATCTTTGGCAACATCGTGCACAATAAATAAAAGAGATAAATTACTTGTTTTATTTTGAGACAAGCTATTTCTCAAATAGTTTTTTACTCTTTTCAGTGCAGAAAATGAGCTTTCATTGCTTGATTGGATTGATTCCACATTAGGGAAAGTAGATCGTAGGTCACTGATTATTAGATTATACATACACTATCTGTTGGGTTCTTTACATTTTCTTTTTTGGCAAATTTTAGAAATTGTAGTACATCGTCTTTGAACTGATGGATGACAGTATTATCTTTATATATCGTATACGCTTTATCTTATCAATACATAAATTAATTTCATTTTCAGCCATATCATAGTTAAAAACGATATTATACATTTTATTCATCATGATATACTTTTTTTTCTTGTTATTCCTGAGTTAAGTGTATCAGACATTACATAAACAGTATGAACTATAACTGGCTGTTGGTAATTTATAATTACCGCATTTTCATTCGTTTCATCAAACAGCATTTTCCGTTTTTTTTTTATTCGGCTTGTTTCATTTTTATACTACGTATTGTCAGTCAAACGTTTTGCTTCTTTTCCAATAATGTCAAAATTGGTTTCGTATATAGAACGAATGCTGACAATGATTTAAGAAGATTAGCACCTTTTAGTAAATTTATTTGAGTGACCTGGAGTGATTTGCTGTTAAGCATTGTTTCTCTGTAATAATTTGTTCCACAATATTGTAAGTAAAGCTGTTTCATAATTTTCAAAATATTTTGAATATTCTTTTGCTTCTAATCTGCAGTCTCTCTATCATTTAAAGATACGCCTATTAAAAGATCCTGAACATTTTGTAACCTGATTTTAATGCAGATTCAGCATCTACCCGAGCTGACCATCTGGTATCGCTCATTCGTTTCGAAGACAAAGAATTGTAGTTGGGTGATACACAATTTATTAGAATATTCCAATGTAGTTTTGATGCAGAAAAATAAAGATACCGGTTTTGTATAAAATCAATAAAGTGCAATGCCTTCAGATATGAATATGCTGCACGATTCCCTACTAAATTTAAAGAATGATTGGCGCAAGGTAAATAAAACGCAGTTGCAGTGCATTCTTTTATCCTAGCTTGTAGACCGGACTATTTTCTTGTTACATTGGCAGCAATGCCATAACTTTGCCCTCAGCATTTTTTTTATCTCAAGTGATAATTTCTCTAACGTACCTAAAGTTATATTTTCCAAAAATGCTGAATTATGCCGTTTTATAGAGAGAAAGCAAAAGAATCTTTTCTTCACATACCTATTATTTCCGACATATCTTATAATAAAAGCGAGGAGAACTGTATGACTTACATCTAGTGCTGAGTACTGATAAATACTCTCCTTCTTTAACTTCAAATATTAATTGTTCCTTTTCTTTGGTTCTCACAAGGGCTATAAACTCAGTACGTTTGATATGAAAGATAACACAGGGCAACAAATTTTCACTTTTTGTCGATAACATGAACAAAATTAGCTGTTTTTTTCTAAATCGAGTACGCCGATCATGATAATGATAGACAAAAATTTGTAGCACGCACAGTTATTTTGTTATCTCCTCATGTGGATTTGTATTCAAAATACACGCACTTACATATCACCTATTATGCAGTTTGAAGGATAGACGTTATTTAAATGAGATTAAACTTGGAATCACAATTAAAATATCATAGACTCACACTATGGTTGCAAATATAAAAAACACCAAAAAATACACAGATTAAGAAAAATGCGCCGTTTTGACTCTAAATTCAAATCACATAAAGTTATTTTTCCTTTTAAAAGAAGTACATAATTTAAGTGAGAATAAACTTGAAATCCACTAATTAAACATCATAGTCTCACATTATGGTTGACAAATATAACAAAAATACTCAGAAAAATATAAAAGTGAAGAAAAAAACATGCTATTCTGACTCTAAATTCATTACAAAGTTATTTTTTCCTTTTATGAGCAGTATCATCTCCCTTTTGCAAAAACCAGCAATAGTCACCCATCATGGCAGGATCCCACCTTCCCTGATAGCAATGTTCCATGTTACTTATATCTTGGTGGGATCTTTCAACTTGTTCATCGCTAACAGACCCAAGTTGTCTGGGAAGAAGTCCAAATGAGAATTTAAAAAGTGTATTTTCAGTGACATCCGGCATCCTAATTTTTTATAGTTATGTAGCAATTGTTGATAGTTCTCCTCTTTTTTATTACTCCGAAACCCATAAAGTTCGAATTTAAAGGATTTCCATGCAGCTAATTCAATGGAGTTTAGTTTGCATTCGAAACTGTTATCACGTAAAAGCTTTCTTATATGCGGACCAAGAAAGATACCTTCTTTGAGTTTTGCGTCACTCAGTTTTGGAAACTTTCCTTTTAAGTAGGCAAAACTATCAATATTTTCGTCCAAAGCTTAGGTGGTGGAACAGGAGTAGGAAGATCTTCTCTGTGCGGCACTGGATTCATTGCAGATGGGATGTTATTTTGTGTTATTTTATTTTTTCTTCTCCTTGAAAACCCCTCAATTTTTGTAAGACAAAAATAGAAGTCTTCAAGGTGGCCGGTTGGTTCATGCTAGATCATTGGAACGGCAAATGACATGCTCTTCTTCTTTCCTTTTATCCATTCTGTCAGGTTTACCTAGCACGTTATGCAGCATATATGCGGTGCCCAACTTACATCTTGATCTCCAAAATGACAACCAAAACACATTTAATAGGCTTGTTTTACCGTCTTTGTTATAGATCGACATTGCGATTTTGCTGTAAACTGCCTACACACATAGAAAAATTATCCGGCGAATCCACACAGCCGCGATGGTGTCCTTTCTCCATCTACAGAACACAAATTCACAGAAAAACAACGTGACTGATGCCTAAAATGCATGTGTTTGTTACGATATCACACTCCTACTTCCTCTCTATCCTTCAGTTTTGCCAACACTCACGTTATACCCACCAGTTCTGCGAACATTTAGTAAGAGATGCTTATTTTCACAAAAATATATGAAAAATGGTCATTACCGTATTTTTCTAAACTGTGATGTGATGCAAAAATTTTAAGTCCAGATCTGGAATGAGCATGTCAGAATTAATGTAAAAAAGTTAGCTTTCATTCATGTTACCAAAATCTTGTTGACTAGTGTAATTTGTGTATCCTCGTCCACAATCACCGTACATTCACAAATGGCATTATAAAAATAATCAAATTTAATGAGATATTCTGAACAGCTCAAAAAGTTACCTTTTCGATCTTTAGATGCGCCATTTCCTCTAAATGCTAAACTAAGACTAGCTAATAATTTAACTGTAGCAATGATTCGCTTTAAAACCACGCCAGTAATTTTGTTCACTCATTGTCAGCATTAGCTTCAGTAACTCAGTATCAATGCGCCATATTGTTGACGCCCTTCTTTGGTAAGCACACGTTGATCTTTAAAACGCTAATGTTCTGTTAATACTTAGCAGATATTTTTCCAGTCATTAAATCCATTAATCATTTTTGTTTTAACGCAATAAAAATTAGACTCGTGAAAATTTCTTTAATATATTTTATCACGCTCTGTATATGATACCTTTAGATTTTCAATAGTTCCTACATTACAAGGTTTGTTTATTTAATAATATTCTATCGTTTCATCATTAGCATTTGTATTAATATTCATATCATCAAAAGGTATCCCTGTATTTGTTTTCAAGCCTTCAACTTTTCCTCTTTTTGTATAACAAAATTTTCTTCATCTTTCAGTTCTTCAGTTGTTGGTAGTTGCATCGTTTCCTATCTATGGTTTAATTCGGATATATCTTCATTTTCTGATCTATCATTTGCAATGCATCCAGATGGAGATCATATAAAAGCAGTAATAATAGAGTTTCTTTGCTTTTCTATATCTTTCTCTCACTTTCTGTTTCTTCCTCTTTCTTACCCTGGTTTCAAACCTTTTCTTCATTTTGTAAAATGATACATTGAAACATGTCCTGCGATTTTCACGCTAGCCAAAACTGAAACTTTTTCCTATTCAAATTGTGACTTTATCGATAAATATCCATGTAGTCTTGTGGTATTATTTAAGCTTTGTTTGTTCATTAAAGTGTGATTTTTTAGCCGGTTCTTTTTCAATCCGCTTATGCAATCGTTTTGTACGTCATTCCGTCCGCCACACTTCCGTGTCCGATGAACTATTTCTACACCGTTCAAGTTAGAGCCACCAAATTGAGATTGTCCATGGCCAAAAGTTCGGAGACTCATGATGTAGCCTACGGGGCGCAGTGTGGGGCAAAAACGATTAATAAAAACATAAAATTATTGGACAACTTCTACACCGTTCGTTTTAGAGCAACCAAATTTTATGGATGGTTTCAGCTGGTGACAGTCACGAACCCTATTGATTTTGGGGTTCGTACGTCTGCCCGTTTGCCTTTTAGCAGGATTGTTAACTACTTATTAACTACTAATGAAATAGCCCGTTAAAAAGATGACGGGTTTCTACGAATTAAATACTAAGTTTTAATAGAATTTAAATAACAAATTAATGAAACCAACTAAATGTACACTAAAAGTATACAAATATAAAATGTGCATAATTGAATAGTTCCTAAATTAACAATAGTTTTGGGATTACAAAAGTTGTTGGAAAAAGAAATATTAATGAAGACTTCTTCGTCAAAGACTTAAAAGGTACTCTCGTGGAAATTTTCAAAAAGATTTTAAAAATACAGCAACTTGATTAACACAATATCATCGAAAAACTGAATATTTGTTTATTTTCATTACCGTAATATTATTTATTGCAAGCAATATATTGTTTAAACTTCAAAACAGCGTCGAAATTTTGTGACTCTGTCGATAGATGCGACGCGAAGTTATCATCCAAGTCAAACGTACGCAATTGCACAAAACCGGTGCAAATCAAATAAAGAAAATAAACGCTCCTGGAATCGAACCCATGACGTCAATATAGACGGCAAGCAGATGGCAACATAAAAGTTGCGCTGACAAATAAATCACGTAAGACTGATTGCAAAAGAATGAACAATTTTTTTATTATTATAAGCGGTTTTCTCATTCTTCCATTTAATTTCATAGACGTGGGACAGTAACAGAGATTCAGATAAAATGATATTATATTCTATTAGTAGAGATCTATACGGTTCTGTTACTTTGGTAAATATTCGTTTTAAGTTGCTACAGCAATAAAAGTGAAGCGTAAAAACGTTCAATTTGCTTTCGAAAAGGGATCAAGATATTATAACAATTGCTTAAATGTGGAGTATTATGAAATAACTTTGGATTTATTTTTGGTTTTAAGTATCGTTTTTAATACTAAGTTTCTAATGAAAATACAGTGTAAAATTGTAATAACGTATACTTATATATATTTTTTTAATCCGCCCTTTATAGCATCCGATTCATCAGTTCTTTCCTTAAATTTTTTCCATGTGACTATTACTGCTAGCCAAAACTGTGACTTTTTTCTGACTTATTTCCCTGTGACTTTTTGTCCTAGTCAAAGTCGTGCCTTCATTTGTGTGAGAATTTTTCCTGTGACATTTTTCCTAGTCAAAATTGTGGCTTTTTTCTGGTTTTTCTTCCTGTGACTTTTGTCCTAGCCAAAGTTGTGCCTTCATTTCTGTGACTTTTTTCCTGTGGCTTTTTTCCTACAATCGTCCGACTATGGCAGGGGTTTCCAAGTTGTGGGAAATTGGCCCACTGGCGGGCCACAGCACGTTTTCCAGGTGGGCCACAGAGACTGCCCAATTCTTTGTCTTTTTTTCTTGACAGACATATGGCCACACCATTTTCGAGTTGTACCTGACAAAGTTGGCAGAACACGGTATGACTCATGCAACTTGCATGAGTCATTTTGGTTTGGTTTCTGGCAGTTGCTGACAACTTATTCACTTGTGTTTTGTGGCGCGCTTGAGTCAGACACTAGGCCATGACATGCCAGACCAAAAGCCAGTTGGGCCACATGGCGAAAAAAGTGGGGAAACACTGGACTAGGGAGAACACAAGAGAATCCAACTAGTGTGGGAGGACAACTCAGAAGGGAATATGTTCGGGGATAGTCGGGCGGTATATTACGATATATGTAGGGTATGCATTTTTCGGGTTTTACCCGATTTTTACACTCCGATTTCCTTTTTTAAATTTCGGGAAAAACTCCGAAATTATTGTTTTCTTTAAACATTATTTTAGATTTGGTCACAGAATTTCTATTATGGCGCTTGTAGGCACCTCAGCACTTAAGTGCAATCCGAGATGTTCGTGATCAGTCATTTTATTCTCTTTGTAAACAATTTATTCGTAAACTTACTTTGTAACAAAATCTTAATCTCATTGGTTTGCTCACGCCACGAATAGTCAAGGACGCGCCTTAGATCTTTGATAGGATAAGGAAAAAAGAGCCCAAGTGTCTGTTAGTTGAAAACACTACGAAAGAAAAATCATTTCACCATACTCTGGACGAAATTACTTTGGGATTGACACTTCGGGGTAGAGGAGGGGTGGGGGTCTGCGGAAAAGTCTCTCCTCCCTCACAGCTAATCATAGACGGAGGGGAGGTAAGTGTTCCTAAGGGAAACCACGCTGCGTTGCCGCTATGTCCCTTGTAAACAAAATTTTTATTTAAAAATCATTTTATCCGAATTACAAAACAATAAAATCCGAAAATTACCCAAGATTGACCTTTTTTAAAACCTCGACAAATCTGTAACTTATTTATACCCGATTTTAACCCGAATTAAAAGGAAAATAATAAAACCCGATTTTTACCCTCCGAATGAGTTTTTTTTTAACCCGAAGAATCCATACCTAATTATATGCCGAGACCAGGTTTTCCACCTCACAGTGATGAAATCGTCAAAACTATACGCTGAGCTCGAGCTTTTTACCTAAACTTTCTCACGCATTATGAGTACAATTGGCCTCTTTGTCTTCCAAAAGGGTTTAAATAGATCCAGATGGATCTTGCGGCAGGATGTTTACATTCATTGGTCGGCTAGACGGACGCGAAAAATAAGTTTAATGAAGATCTTATAAATAACGCCGAGACTGGAATCAGCTAGGTGTAGAATGAGAGAGTAAAACAAACGAATGAGACTGCTTCGTCCACCACTTAATTTTAAATAGTATACCGAAATTGCGGGGCTGCAGCCAGCCGGCTGGCGTGAATAACACTCGCATGAAAGAGTAGCCGCCGGTGCTAATTCGCTCCTACCAATCGCATGTGCTTAAAACCGACCTTTGACGAGGCCCATAGCCCTGACCAGAGCGCTCTTTGAAAAATAGACACGAAATAGAGACTCGATGAAAAAAGTTACTAAAAATTGATTTCGCATAAAAATACAAAGCTGTATTGCCGTGTTTCAATTACAATTGTCGACGTTGTTATAAAAATGTATTTTATAAAAATAAATTTATAATGGAATTCCATAATGTATATTCTTGAAAATAATTATACAAGGGATATTAGTTGGAAAACTAAAACATCTCAACGATAATAGAAAAAAACAATTATTTTAATTCCCACTGAACAAGAATTTAACCTACCGGTTTCGCTTGTTACAGCATCATTATTTTTATTTCTATTATGGAATCTTTCCACAAAACCGAGCCTTCCAAAGTGGAATTTGTTCTAAACGATATAATAAAATATCGAATCTGGAAATTGATCGGGGATGCTTTTCTGACCTCTTCAGCAAGAGACCACGTGGGAATGGGATCGGAGTTTCTTAAGATTCATTTTTGTCAAATAAGCTTAAATATGATCCAAAAATGATTATTAATCACTCTTCTATATTAATTTAATTGGAATATTGCCACCGTAAATTGAAAAGGCCGATTTCTTACCACCAGGCATAAATCGCCATCCCAGTTTTGTGAATAAATTGTAAAATATTTAATCCGAAAACTTCTAATAATCTTTAAATAAAATGAATAAAAGCAAAGCATATCAATAATGACAATGAAATAGACGGATCAAAATGATCTGAAGATCCTATCCGGATAGGCATAAGCTGTATGTAACGTTCGGAATATTTTTGAAACGAAAAAAATGTCTGCTATGACCAGAAATCGAATCCGGGTCTTCCACCTAGCCGTGCGGATATTATACCACTGAACTATCGTAGTAGATCAATTTTCCCATTTCCGAATGCGGATGTTCTATCAATTTCTAGCTTGGCAATCTCACTATTTGAGAGGAAGAAGTTTTCTTCCATATATCTCGTCGAGGACATCCGTTGAGGCTGGTTGATACTAGCTTGGCTAGCTCGGACCCGACCAAGAAAACATCCACGTTCAGAAACGGGAAAATTTGATCTGCTACGATATTTCAATGGCAGAATATCCGCCCGGCAAATGGAAGACCCGGGTTTGATTACCGGTCAAAGCAGACTTTTTTCTCGTTTCAAAAATATTCCCAGCCAAGACAATGCATGAAAATAGAAGCTATAAATTTAAATTTTCTTAGTCTGTAACTGTTAAATTCTTTAAATGAGAGGAATAAAAGCAGAAGTGTCTCAGCCATGAAAATTTAATGAAATTATAAGAGAATCTAGGCAAGTAATGCACCGCTTGAGCATTTATAATTAAACAAACACATAATACCCACAATTGGAAGTTAAAGATGATTCAAATTGTTTATTCATTTTTAAGGAATTTTGAACAGATGTAGCTAGAGGAAAATTGACTACTAAACACCAGCAGCGTCCACAGAAATTTTTATTTGGGAAAGAATACGAGTGGGTGGATGAGATATTGGAGGGGCTGAGTTTCCAGCGTCCTACCCACATCCTCCTCCTCCCTCTCATCTGCCAGAAAAAGAAACAATCTAAATCATAGTCATTATCAAATAATTAGTTGAATCGCTTCGCGTGAATACAGATTAAAGAGAATGAAGTTAATTAAAAGGTTTTTGTAATCCTTAGAATATATTTGGGTGGCCAGTGGTTGTTTGTGGATGGCACAAGTCACTGCCCCCCAGCTGCGGAGGCGACGTCCTTGCTGAATCCTATCTACATCTACATATTACCCTGAAATTCACCAAATTGGTGGATGGCAGGAGGTGCAATGCACCAAAGCCTACCAAACAATTTTCTCTCAAGGGTTTGACTCCTGTAATCATCTCGTTCTTTCTGCGGAAAAAACGAGCTTTGATAAAGCTCTGTCCTATAAGCGATCTCGCGTATTTCATTGTCACGACCTTGTCTATCTATGTACGTCGGGGCTTCAACTATTCCCAAAACCTCCCGTACCAGACCATACCATCTATATTGATCCAGAATCCTTAACCTAGCGTTCAGACTGCGGTCCTCCAAAGATACCCAGTTCAAATCCTAAATTGTGATGCTACGCTTTGTTAAAACCTTTGTTTTAAGGATTTCTGGCTGCTCTGCGTTGGACTCTTTCCAGTTGAATTATATGGACTTTCTCATACGGATATCTGGAGCCAGCCTTGCTACGGGCGAGCCGGGCGGGTACCCGGGGCGCCAAAGTTTTAGGGGCGCTATCCCGATCATTTATCTATGCATTACTTGCAAGTGAATAAATATTGGATAGCAATTTATATCGAGGAGCAGGTTAGAATCTTGATGGCATTCCTTTTAATTTTTCATTATCAATAATTTTTACAGAGTAATTAATAAATTAACATGCACTTCGTAAATATCTCAACAAACATTAACGGAGGAGGGTGCTGGAGTGCTATCTCGCCCGGGGCCGCCCAAATTCCTCGGGCCGCCACTGCCTGAAGCGTATTCCACTTGTGGTCTAACTAGTCATAAATAACATACATCTCGTACTTTTTATGTACTACTCCGTGCTAATCTGCCTATAAAAGCCAATTTCTTGTAGGCTGCGCATATAACCCGAAAGATCTGAGAAAAGTACTATATGCCTATGGGACTGGATGACGATAGTATTTTGGAGCTAAACTCGCAAACGAACGTGAAAATAATACAAAAGATATCAATAGTATGATCTACATCTTACTCACAATTCGTCAAACTGGTAGATGGCAGTGAGTGCATGTTCCTTGCAATTTTACATAGCAGGTTATTGTGAACACTGAATAATGATGGAACAATACAGAGGTTCGCTTTTTACCTAGAATTATCAAGAACCGTAATATGAAATACAAGACTGCAGAAAGGGATACTTAAGATGTTTGAATCTTTGAACTTTAGCTTTATACCAATTTGGTACCTAGGTCTACATGTTATTCGACAATTCAACAAAGTGGCGGTTGGCAGGGGGTACAATGGATCAAACGCCCCAAATAATTTTCTCTCTATAGTTTGTCTCTCCTGTTACCATCTCGTAATGTCCTAGGAAATAACGAACCTAGATAACGCTTTGTATATATGTATATATCATCACAGGTAATGACCGTAAACAGGTCCATGATTATTAATAATTAAACCTGGTTCTCCACATTACTTATGTTTCCGCAATCATCCTATCCATTTCGCCTTCCTCTATCTTATAATTTAGATTAATAAGTACAAATTACTAGAAGACGAGAGAAAAATTAAAAGATCATTTGAAAATTTCAACCTGCGAGAGACAATCTTTAGGTAGGTTTTAATGCATTGCACCCTCTGCCACCCATCAATTATGTGAATTGCAAGGTAACATGTAGATAAGTGAAAATCAAGTTTGAATTAGGTTTTTTTATGGTTAACATTTCAGTATTAAAAGTTTTATAATAAAAATTGCCTTAAAATGTACGAATTTGTGTGTTAGATTTTTAGGATAACTTTTTCATCATATCTCGCGGGACCCACAAAAACTCTTCGCGGGCCGTAGGATGGGCACCAATGGTTTTAAAGGATAATTATTTCATACCATTGAAAAAATTACATTATTACCATTCAAGCCACAAATGACCCATGGCAGGGGAATATCTTTGGTGATTACTATTATTAATCATACAAATTCCTTTAAGAAACTATTGTCAGGTGCCAACGGTACGACTGCACCCGATGCCGCTCCCGACCCTGCGATTTTCCAAGCCGGCTCTGATTAGCGTCCTACCTAAATTTGTTTAAGAAACTGAGTTCTTTCAAATGTATAAGAACTTTTTGATAATATTTCAAACTGTAATTATAATAGACTGTATAATACCAACATTTAATTGATGATATACTCGATACATAGTTTCATAAAACATGTGCGCATCTCAAGTACCAATTAGTTTTCCTGAGTGGCAATTCATCGAACGTTTGTAAGCGTCGCTGAATTATTCACACCTGGATTCCAAAACTCAACACACATACATAATACGCTGCAATGCAGCAGAGGGGTGGATGGCAGGGGACGCAGTGCATCAGATTCCGCAAAAAATCTCACTTGCAGGCTTGAATAATATGTTGTGATCTCTAACCATGCTGGTAAAACAGACATCTCCCTATCCCAGTGGTTTTCAACCTGGGTTCCGCGGAACCCTGGGGATCCTCAAAAGGGTCTCAGGGGTTTCGAAAATGTTTGTTGAAAATTGTATGATGTAATTATTATTTTTAATTAATAAATTAATTTAATTAAATAAATAGATAAATTACAGTCTCCGCATGTCGAGTAACAGCAACACGAATTTAATTTGTTCACTTGTGTATAGATATATTACTACATATTTTGAAAGATAATGGGTTCCGCGAAAAATTTGGGCTTGCAAAAGGGTTTCGCCGCCGAAAAACGGTTGAAAAGCACCACTCTATCCTATCAATCGCGCATATTTTACCTTCAGAAATTAATTGCAATGGTAAGAGTCGACAAAAATAGTTTTCAAAAGTCGACAAAAAAAAGTCCTCCAAAACTGTTCGATCGTTAAAATTGGCAAGGTCTCGATAAATTTCAGCAACTCGGATTCAACGTGACATAAATTACGGAATCAAGAACAGGTAAAAAAAAGGATACCACCAAAAATCTCCAACAAAACTCCGCATTACCCACACCCGCGTCCGCAGTCCGTCATCTCTCCCATCCTTGAATTATCTGCTTCCTACGTCTCAAGCTCGCTCTCCCAAAAATCTTATCTCGTCCAAGGGTTGCTTTCGAAGGCCTAAGGTCACGCCAGAATGACTTTCAAAAGGAGAAAAACACCTCCCAAATGATCCTCCTCCCCCCCTCTCTCCCTCCTCAACGCCCCCTCTCCCTCCTCACACCCCCTCTCTCCCTCCTCACCCCCCCCTCCATCCTCACCCCTCACCGCTCTCCCTCCTCACCACCCCCTCTTCACTCTTCTCTCCCTCCTCACCACCCCCTCTTCACTCTTCTCTCCCTCCTTACAACCCTTCTTCACTCTTCTCTCCCTCATTCCCTTTGCCAAATCCCCTCCCCCCTCCCCCTCAGAAAGCCCTAATGATGGCGAAATCGCAACCGAGCAGGGAAAGAAAACCACTCTCCTCCTCTAAACACCGTTTCCATTTCTTTCAGGAGTCCGAAAGGTGCGCGCGTGTGGGCACAGCAGAAAGAGTGCACTGGCTTGCAGTGCGGGGAGGAAACGGAAAACACGCCGGAGAATGATGAAGACAACCCAACGGTGGGGAGTTTGAATAGCTCCGAGGAGAGAAAGGAGTCGGAGTAAAAAGGAGGGGAAAGCTGAGTGCAGAGAGGAGGGGAAGATTGGGAGACGGAGGGGAGGAAAAGAACACACGCAGTGGGACTTGCCCCGACCTCTCTCTCTCTCTCTCTTCGGACTACGCGCTTCAGTCTGCTTCAGTCGTTCAGAAGGACCCGAAGTGAGCGCACGCATCCTTTCCTTCGCGGAAGGCGGTGGTGGCGTTCTGCTTCCTCGACTGTCCACTAGAGTCCGCCTCAGGCGATCCAAAAAGACCTTTGCGTCGTTGTTTGTATATAAACAGAAGAGGAGGAGGAGAGACTTGATCCATAGGCGTAGCATTATCCGTAGTTCGTTTTTAGTGGTACGTTCGCGGATGTTGAAGTGCTTCTTCGAGGTAGTCGACGTCGCGCGCGCTCTGGAGGGACGCTTTTGTTACTTTACCGCTCCTAGACTCTGAGAGGAGGGAGACCTGGTCTGTTGAGGCGTTTCTCCGTTGTTTACCTTTGGGAGGAAGTGAACGTAAGTAGGGATGTGTCGCGCATCGGCGCTAACCAGAAGGTGTAATCAGAGGAGAAAAGGGCCGAGACTCAGGTCGGATATACTTTTCGCGCCCGAACAGTTTCCTTAGTGGAAACTAGAGGAAAAAAGAGAAAAAAGGTTCGCAACCGTTGCCAACTATTTCGTTGTTTTTTTCCCTCCGTAATTCGAAGAAGAGGCGCGACTCGGTTGTTTCGCTATAGGTTTATTTTATTTTTGGAATCGAGGGGGTGTGTTTACGCCTTAACTTTTTTTAATGATAGTATTGCGACGTAGATTGGAAGCTAAGGACGAAAGACGCGAAGCCTTATAAAAAAAAGGTCACGCCCCCTCGGGTGCGGGCTTTTAGGACTGTTATCTTTTGGGAAACCTATTAAAGTAGGCTCGTGAACGGGACAGGAGAGGGTGTGTCGCGTTCCAGCTGCGCACCCCGCCGTATCGGATCTTCGAGAGGCCATCTGAGTAAGTGACCGAAGAAGAGGTCGCCAGAAGATCGTTCGCGAATAAAAGAAGGAAAAAGTGTCGCCAAAATATTCTTCTTTTCCCCCCTTTCTCGTATCTATCATCTTCGCACGTCGAGGATCCGTTTCTCGAGAAAGAGACGAGGAACAAAAAGAACGCGCATCCGTTCTCCCAACAAAGACCGGCGCCTCCCGTTCTTCGTGCGCGGAAACGAAAAGGAAGGAGACGTGTCGAGACGTGTGTGTGTGCGCGTGAGCGCGTGCATGGACCCGGAAGTGACCCAGAGAGAGAAAGGAGAGGTTGGAGGTCTCTGAAAAGGACTGCGAAAGGAAGAAAAACCTTCTTCGACATAACGCGGATGAAACTTTGGCAGGTGGGTTCCTCTTGTTTTTGTACTAGTGGTTCCTAAACTGTGTGCCACGGCACGCTGAAGTGTCCCAGCTGATTTTTAGGGGCACCGCGAAAAAATTTGCTTAGTAAATAAATCAGCCATTTAGATGTGTTGACAGGTAATTAGGGCAATAATTCCTCCTCCAACGAATTGGTTATGGCATAATTCCGACAAATAGACGCGTCCAAATTTTGCGACGCTCGCACGGAAAAATACGAAAACTTTTTTCAAAGCTGGTACTCCGCGAAGTTTGGTTTAATTATCCTTGAAATCGTCGCGTCTACTAAAAGGTCTGGTTCATATATTTCCCCCGCGACTCTACGGGTTCTTCCGCGCGGTGACAAGTAGGGAGAAAGAGGGGAAAGCTGTTGTATTAGAAAAGGATACGGAAAAAACTCGAGTAGATACTATCCGAAGGGCGTCCTGCGCAAACCGGTATTCTCGTACGTTCATTTATTTTTCGTTAAATCTAGAATACGAGCCGACGGAAAAACCGGTGGGATTTTATTTCTTTCATCCGATGCACTCCATAACTTGTACGGACGCGCAGATATAACAGAGCTTCTTTTTAAAATAAAAAGAGATGGATTCTCGGTTAGTGCGTGTAAATGTTTCCCGTTCGAGTCGACTGTATCTGTGCTTCATTATTAAAATAAACTTATGTGGGCAACACCTGTCTTTCTCCATATTTATATGGCAAATTACATGTTGTTAACTCTGGGATCGTTGTCAATATTTACTTCCGGTTGACCATTAAGAAAAGAAAAAGGAGCGTTACTAAGACGTAACTAAGCGTCAATTGTTAACAATAGTCTTCGGTAGGTGGCGTGGTGGCGGCAGCTAAAAATATAAGATATCTCTTTAACAATGCATTATATGGGAAAATGTATCAAGCAAAGGTTGTAGAAAATAAAATTTCCTAAAACTTTTATACCAGTACATTTTTACATTTATCAAATATTAAAGCAAATATTTCAATATAACGGATAAGTGACAAGAGTAAACACCCACTTCCGGTCTACCGAATTTTACCAAAAACTAATCAGATCTTCTAACTTTTATAAAAATGTTAAATATAAAATTTTGCATGGACCTGATTAATAGTTTTTGAGTTAGAGCGCCCACAAAAATCTATCACATACAGACAGACAGACACAGACATCATCGAGAAAATAGTCAAAACGTGTTCAGGGGAGCTTAAAACCTGTATTTCCGTTGAAATCTCGAATTCGATTTTTTTCATACGAAGTATATGAAGAAAGTAAAAATAGCGGAGAATAGATATGCGTGTCTTTTTAAAAGGATAATCGTACCCTTTGTAGTCACGTTGCCGTGGAAGACTCGTCGTTTTAACTTCGATATCTCGAACGCAAACAACTTGTTATCTGCCGCCGGAATGCTAAGTTTATAATGCCATTCGAAGATCACGTATAAGTTCCGCGTTCGGACGATTGGAAATGCTAAGAACGATGTCGCATACTTTCCTTGTTCGTGTCGGTAGCGAATAATTGCAACGTTTTACCGTGATAACCTTTGAGACCGATCCTGGCGCGCGACGGATTCGCTACGACATGGTATTATTTTTTACAACAAAAATATATACAACGGAGATTATCCCTTTATAAGGCAGTGGCATTGCCATTGCCACCGGGGAAAGTTCGGTTTGAGGCCTCTTTAACACTTGAACTGCTGTGAAGGCGTTGACGCGTTAAATGTTTTCGTGCCTTCAGTGATACTCTCGCTTTATACCACAGCGGAAAAAAAATTTGAATGACTAACAAACAAAAATATACTTTTTGTGAGAAATAAAGTTAAATACAATTTAAAATTTTAATATTATTAAATGTGGGTTTTCTTTTAAAAAAACAAACAGCAGTTCAAGGGTTAAGCGCAAATAAATCTTAATGGAACAAATTATTATGTTGTTACCGACCTTTTCTTGGAGTGCAGAAGTGCATTTACGCTGTCTTTGGGTGAAAATAGGCTTGCCTTCATCGTATAAATAGTTCCTCTCTCAAGCGGCAGTTTCATTGCCACTACCTTATAAAGGATTATGGTTCGCGTTAACCCTTTAAATTCCACATTTTTTGCCGATTCTAATGTCATATAGCAATCTATCATACTTAAAAAAATAGAGCATTAGGAGCCATCTAGCATCGGAAATGGTTAACAATAAGATACAAGTAAAATCAAATGTTGGAAAATTCTTCAAAACTAATGATCTCCGTTGTAGGACGGCAGACAACGGGATGTGTGATTCAAGATTACAGAGTGAGGAAGAGACATGTCGGAGGTCCGGAGTGCTTTGTTTATAAGCTTAGATAACCGGCATCAACACTATTTGTTCATGTATGCTAAATGAAATAAAAACTCAAGAAAATAAAATTTAGGTTGTGATCACGTAAAATATGAAAGTAAAAGTTTTGTAATTCTTCCCGAGAATATGTTTTGTATTCACAAAGAATACTCTAAATATGTTTTTTAAATTTTGTAGCTCAAGTTTTCGGTACACAATTCGCACGGTTAGGTTGTAATGTTCCTTCTTAGCTCTCTGGCGCGTTAGATGAAAACCACTCTTCATTTACAAAATTTGGCTAGTTTTATACTGACTCATTTAGCCTTTAGAATGCTCGAGAAATTTCTAGAACTTTCTAGAAAATAATTTATCTCAGATTAAACTGACATCCTACGACTCTGGTTTTCGTTCTAGGTACAATGTTATAAATTATGTAAGATTATGGACTCAGGCTCGTTCGAGGATTTGAATTTTTTTATCATTCTAGATCAGGGGTTCCCAAACTTTTTAATATGGTGAGCACCAAGTTATCTTCTAAGAAAATATAAACCGAGCAAAACTATTCTTTGGCAAACATAGGAACGATCATATCGTAAAATAAACCAAACCATCCTCCTAGTCGTAACTAATGTGTTTCGATTCACTCAAAAAGAAAGCAACCGAAAACATTGAATTACTGGTGATAGGAAACGTAATTTAGGCACCATGGAAGAACGCTCGTGACCGCTAGGCTGGTAACCCTTGTCGTTGTTGTTAAAATTGCTACATTTTAATGAAAATCGACGAATTAACAAATTTACGCCCTTTAAAGTGATGTTAAATAGTAGAGCTAAATGCTAGGCACGTAGAACGTTTTGAAAAGGTCGTGGGAACCTACATAATTTTAAAGAGGTACGAGCGGCATTCCTAGCGGTTCCTTTGGTGGGACGGAATATTTTTGCCCTCCATTATCCATTAAATGACAGATAAAAGGCTTCTACGCCACTCGCGTCTGCGTGTTTTTTTTATTAGTGCTGGCGCAGAGGATTCTGGTTTTGGCGCGTGTGGGAAGTTGTGAATTCGACTGGCATCGGCGCATTGCCCGTGTATGCGGATGATGTAAAACTCTGTTTTTGACGGTTACTTCATTGTTGGCAATGGGAACGTATAAGGTCGAACTTCTTAACATCGATTTATGGCGTCTCAGTGAAGACATTTTTTACCATCGGTACTCCTATTTCATTTCTTGAACTCCGATGTTTTTGTATTCTCCTGTGGTTTGAGATGCACACAGAAAGGTATGAAAGCGAGTCCTCCAAGTATAAATTAAATTAATAAGATTCATTGGATTGGCATCCGAATAATGCATTTTCTTGTGCAGCTATATTATCGTAACTATAAGGGCAGAAAGCGATCAAAAGGTTCGCGGAATAAAGTCAATACCGTCGCCATTTTCTGGACATGTTCTTTAAAGCTTGCGTGACTATCCTACGAGCCACCGAAGGAGTTTGGCAGGGGTTGCCAATACACCAAATCAACATCACAGGATTTGTTCAGTATACTTCGAAATTCGAAGTCAAGGACGAAGTGCATTCAGATTCCCTCGCCATCCTTCCGCTTTGAAAGGTGTTCGACTCGCCCCGATCAGGGTTTTCGAATACCGATTCTCTTGCGTTTTGTGATAACGCAAATTTAGTTAGTTCTCTGTCGGATAGCGAGTTGACTGACCCGTTTCGCGATGGCAACGAACCGTTCCGCGACGAGAAAATCGTCGTGCATGCCTCGTAAAGTCGTCGCGTCCAATCGACTTCCAACAATGCGGTCGCCCGACGCATTCCCACGCCGTTAAAGAGAGAACCGACTGTCACCTGGAGAGAAAAACGCATCTTTTCTCATGCACGCCGTGTTCGGAATTGCGTGGCGCTCGGAATTTCTCGTGTTGTGGAAGGAGGGTAATAAAACGCGAAATGTTGACAGTTTTTTCCTTCGATGCTCGATTTATTTCACTCGGTTTGAATTACGTATTTTAATGGTCGTTTCCATGGCGACCGTCAAATAACGATATTTTCGTATCTGGTTTTGTCTTTGTCTTATTTTTCTAGCCGCGCATACCGAACCGCCATTGTGAGCAAACGAAGCCATTGAGATTTCCTCGGGTCATTTTTAACTCGACGAATGACCTCGGCGACGCGTTTATATCGGGACCCTTTGTGAGAGGAGACATTCTTTTTTGTTCTTCGTCAAAAAAGAGACGAGAGCTATTCTCGTCCACTTCACAACGTCTAGCTCAAGTTGCATAATGCGCATTAGCGAAATGTGACGAAAAGAATAGCCATCCTCCCTGGTAATTTTCACAAATGCCTGCTAGTTCAGACTTAACACTAGGGACGGCCATATTTGGTCATCGTATCAAGTGACTCGATTAGTATCGGATGTTCCTATTAATGATGCAATCGTCCGATTCGTTTCTTTTTGTACAGGCATTTAAGCGATAACTCGCTCTTAAAAATAGTTCATTTTTATTAAGATGAATTTTGACATTAATTAAAATAAATTTATATAGTTACCCCTGCAATGCATCAATTCGTAAAACCCTGGAATGGGTTCTGTTAAGGTGACATGTACCTAGCGAAAATTAAAATAAAACTTAAACGATTATCCAGTGTTGTCGTCCATTGCCAGAACTTATCACAAATTTCAACAAAGACCATTAGAAATAAAATACATGCATATACAATAACAAAAACAAGACGTCCAAACCAGGACTAATGCAGGCTGGTTTCTCGAAGTTGAGGTCCCTAATTGATTACTTATACTAACAGGATATGTTTCAGTAGTGTTAGTCATTCCAAGGAATTCTCATACTATAAATATTTTTGTAATTCATAGTTTATCAATGATAGAGAAAAATTGGAAAACAAATTAATAGAGCATTATCAGGTTTAAAATACTACAAAAAATGTCAAAATCTCTTTATGGCATATTTTGCATGCATTTCATTAAATAAACAAATTTAATAAATGTTACTGTTTATACGGTAATATGTTTGAATCAACTGTCCATTGCTGAAAGGTAGTCGAGTGGAAAAGAAAATTACCCATTTGTTCACTCGTCTATGCTCTAGCCGAGTTCGGTAATAATCCTATCCATGGCAATAATCCGATAAAATGCGATTTCAAACGTTATGTTATAGTAGAAATTCAAGAAAATACGAGAAATTTTCAAACTTCTATGATAATGATTACATTTTACATTCCTTTTCCCCTTAGAATAATACAAACTTCGCTCCGATATCACTATTTTAAGATAATTTAAAGTATTAAAGAAAGCATCCCTGAAGGATGGATTTGAGACTTCCTATGTAAAACAACTAGGGAAAAAACGTTCCTGGAATCGAACTCCGGACTTCAATCTTCGTCAAATAAAATATAGCCCGGAGGTGGGCCCTGGCAGCACGAGCCTCATATCAAGTTTCATGAAAATCGGTCCAATGATGCAAAAATTGTTAGTAGAGGACACACTTACACACAGACAGGACCATTTAATAAGGCTATGTTTGCTTTGGAAAGCAGCCTAAAGAACACAATTTAAAAGAATTTTAAAAGGTAACAATAGCGTAATTCGACGATTGGCGGCGATACAGAGCTACGATGCCAACAAAATGTGTATATTTGATGAATGACATATTGATCGAATCGTCTAGGATCGCACGCAATTGGGTCTATATTATATTTTATAAACTTATTCTTAATTATTTTGAAAAATGTATTAATCGCATAATCTGAATCGATTCATGCCATTAGTCGCAACAAGTGAATCAATTCAACTTTTCCGATCACTTGGAACAGTGGACCGGAATCGCTCATCTACACGTAAAACCTCCCGCAACAGTTTTAACAGCATCTGTCGTATTTACGTACAGTGCCGGACATACGGTCATGCATTTGAGAGGAATGCGGATGTGATCAAATAATAGGCAGCTTTCTTTTCGTTCATGTCCTCCATTTAAGCTGTGAAATTGCGGGCCGGCGCTGACCGATTATTTTTGCTCGGCGGTGGATCAAGGAGCGGACAGTCCATGGCCCATTAGAAGTACGAAGTTGAAGGAATTATAAATTCTCGAAGCCAAGATCCGATAGATGTTACTTTTCTTATTTAACAACGAAATATTGGATTTTGTAACGGAATTGTTTTTCCGATCTATTTCAAAGACCTACAATTGCATTTGCATCAACCGAATAATCTTTTAATTTATATAAAAAAATATTCGGTGTTCTCATGTAGAATTTTTGCTTCTTAAGTTTGTGTATTTTGTATGTCTCCTAATTAAATTAAATATGTCAGACGAGGACTGTAGGTACTTGAAGTTAATTCAGTCTAAAATTAAAGGCGCACTTTTTCAACGATGCACTTAACGATGTTATGAAAAAGTAATTGTGCTTCATACGCAGTATAAATACATGAGGGTCGCTTTTATGGCTGTTTCAATATATTTGATAGGTTTACTTAGGGAATAATTTAAAATACCCGAACGGGCAAATACGACGATTGTATATGGTCAAGGCGATCGTCAATTAGGTTTGCTTACGACATGATACTGTTTGCTGAGAGGACGGAAGCCTTGAGGCAGATGCTACAGAATCTGGTGAGCGTGGAAGACAGATATGGGTTGAGAATAAATGGAAAGAAAACGAAAGTAA
The DNA here is from genome assembly GCA_028673005.1 of Tanypteryx hageni. Lineage (NCBI taxonomy): Eukaryota > Metazoa > Arthropoda > Insecta > Odonata > Petaluridae > Tanypteryx > Tanypteryx hageni. Next base: position 51,705,714 of record CM054117.1, read on the forward strand.
TGAGAATAGGGGGCGAGGAAAGGATGGAAGTGCAGGTGAGGGGGGAGAGGATAGAGCAGGTGGAACAGTACAGGTATCTTGGTACGTTGTTGACAGAGGACTGGAAATGTGAGAAGGAAATTAAGATGAGAATAGGTTTGGCAAAGGAAGCGTTCAATAGAAAAAGGAAGCTATTTAACAGCAAGATGGACTTGGGATTGAGGAAGAGATTGGTAAAGTGTTATGTTTGGAGTGTGATGCTATATGAGTCGGAGACATTGACATTGAAGAAGAGAGACAGGGAGAGGGTGGAGGCATTTGAAATGTTGGTGTAGAGGAGGATGCTGAAGGTTAAATGGACTGATAGGATTACAAATGTGGAAGTGCTAAGAAGAGTAAAAGAGGAAAGGAGTTTGATGGACACGATAGTGACTAGGAAAAAAAAATGGATAGGACATGTTTTGAGAAGAGAGGGATTACTGAAGGATGTTATCGAAGGAATGGTGGAGGGAAGAAAGAAAAGAGGAAGAAGAAGAATTAAAATGTTGGATATTCTAAGGGAGGGAGGAGGGTATGGGGAGATGAAGAGAAGGGCACAGGATAGAAAAAGGTGGAGGAGGAGCACCTGAAACTGCAGATATGCAGAACACTATTTATTATTATTATATGGTCAAGAATGGGGCTCATCAGTCTTTGAAGTAAGACGGTTCCACCGACGTAGGTCAACATCCTACCGCATAACGTAATTAAAGGACGCTTTGCTTATATCCCGAAAAATATTTAAAATATTTTAATTTGTTTATTGAAGCTATATTATGCTCGATAACTTCAATATCTCGTAGGAATCCATGGTAGAATTACCGGGGCAGAACAATCTGCATTAAAACTGGGCCTGAAGTGAACGAGGCAGAAAACAGATGTCATATTCCCTTAGCCAAGAGATCTTATGTATACCCATCCCTAGATTTGCACGAAACATGCGTACCTGGAAAAGATTGTGCTAAGCGAAACGCGCAAAGTGGGATAGATTTCCTCTTGTGAAGTTACATTTGAGCGCCGTCTTAAGTTCGATATGCAACAATTAGTTATATCGTATTCAGAATTGTTTCCTTGATACTTTTTATAGCCTCTGAGTCTAACTGGATTATTTAATGATTTTCAATGCTTGGAGACCAAAGCCGGGCTGAAATGAAATTGGTGGCCGCGCAATTCGAGGTCGCACTCTACAAAGGAAACCGTGTTAAACCGAAAGCGTGTAAATAAAAAACGTGAAATTCTTGGGATTCGTGACGCCTCCCGTTTTAGAATGACTGTCGGACGAATAAAAAGGGAATGGTGTCCATTCAGGGTAAATGCGCATAAATTTGAATCAAATACCGGTTTTCCTCATAAGAAAGCGATGCTCTTAGTTTTGAACGATGGACCTGAGTCAAGGATCCTAAAACCCGGACAGTCCCGCAACATCGGACGTCTAGAGAGAATTCCCGCGGAGACCCAGGAAAGAATAGCTCTTCACGATTAAAAACGTCAATCTTCGGTATAAATAAATGATTTAGTGCTTCATCTCGGCGTTGGACATTGGAAGTATAATCACTGGCCCGGGGTCGCAAGGGAAATCGAGGTAACTGCAGGGGTTCCCAACCTGGAGCTCGCTAGCACCGCTGTGCTCTTCGGCAGCCTGACTGTGCTGCAAAGCTTAGATAGCATTTCTTGGAACCAATAGTTTAATTTTTCGGTTTCGTTCTTTCTGAACGTATTTAAGAACATTAGTTAATTTTTTATATGCATTCAAATAAATTCACATACAGCATTTTGCAGCGAAACATCTTAATAAGCAAGCATGTAAAAATAAATGTTAGATTTTATAAAAAAATGATATATTATGACAATGCTATGGTGAAATGAGAATTCCGTTTCTGAAAAATATCTGTACCAACGATAAGTCTTCAAATTAAATATTTTCATCGTTAGATATACAAAATGACTGGGAGATTACAGTGCCAAAAATACAGTCACGGCCTAAGCAGAAAGGAAAAATACTATATATTTTGTAGAATGAAATATAAAAAATCTTTATTCCGTTATAATTTTCTAAAAAGAAACTGCTGAAGATAAAAGTATTTACCAGACAGATGCGACGCTATAGTTCATTTACCTGCTGATAGATGCAGGACAATCGACTCTTGGCACCAGCCATGGCGCTTAGTGAAGCAACCAATCGGAGTGCTTCTGAAAATGAGCTGTGTTATTATCATCGTATTATCTTACGTGAATTTGCTAAACAGTCCGCTATTTCATTGTAAAGAATAGTTTGCTGCTGCTGCAACGAAGGAATAAAATTCATAGCAGTAACGTGATATTCATTCTAAACCAGGGGTCGGCAACCTTTTCTGCATGGCGGGCCACATTTGCACTTGTGAATGCTTCGGAGGGCCGCATTGGGAGTCAAGAAAGCCTCGGCGGGCTGGATGAGCGAATAAATCAGAAGTTTTTTTTTAGAGATTCTGTGATTTCATATGAACTAAATCATGTCTACATAATTTACTAGCGTTAAAACTTCACCCAAAAAGGCTTTGAGACCATAATTTTACTCAAAAAATATAAAATTGCACATGAGAAGTTTTCCCGGTCACTTTTTCATTACAGCTTTGCGGGCCGCATAAAGCGTTCTTGAGGGCCGCACGTGGCCCGCGGGGCGTAGGTTGCCGACCCCTGTTCTAAACCCTTAATAATTTCCCAACATGATGAATAATAATGAACGATTAGGTAAGCAAGTATTAAAATGGAGTATATTAACAACCATATAAACACTCTTACGCGTATCTATTCCTATTTATTGAACGAGCAACGAGAAACTCGCGCGTTAGCTGGAAAACACAGCGCCAATCGCAAAAATAACCTCAGATTGAAGGTTTCCAAATCCAAACCACGCCCTCTACAATAAGGGAGCGGAACGAACGAGGGAAATTGATTTTTTTTGGCAACCTCTAAAAAGGCAGATAAGGGGGCGGGTGGAAGGAGGAGATCGGTCCGAAAAACAAACAAACAACAAGAATCGTCCTTGATTGGCCTCTTCCTCGTCAAAAAAGACCCAATTTTCCGTTTCATCTCCTCCTTCGAACGGAATGCCTCGAGTCAGCTTTGGACTTGATGCCCGCGAAGAAAAATGCAAGCGACGTCGTTTGTGTACGCTACCGAGCCAGTTTTGTTTCGCGTTATCAGTCGAGAGCATGAAGCTGGCTTCTGACTACGCTTATCCTTCGGTCCAAGTCCTTCGCTTCCATCAGTCGCCCTATTCAGGCGACGGTCGTTCGGTTTAATCAAAGGGTTTCGGGCTTTCGTCGGAACCGGAAACACGTAGGCTCGACGAAAAACATCTCCTTGGAAAAATTCGCTTTTCGAAGTCAAAAGAACGTGAAAACTACCCCGACGCGAGGAAAATACTGCCGCTTCATAACTGCCCGCGAGGTGTAAAACTCTTGAACGCTGTCGCAGGGCCGCGTAAAAATATTTCGGAGACTGAAATTATGAACAATTGACTCGACATTTTAGAAATAATAAATAAATGCTGGCGATTCAGATTTGAAAATATGCCATAGTTCTAAAGCGTTCTAAAAGTCTAGATATAGCATTCGAAAAATAATTTTCTAGGTTATCGTCTCTTGATGAAAAAGTCTCGGCGGAGCTCTTGCTCATCGATAAATTTGTATATTATCTGAAATTAGGCATTTTTCTCCGGGTCATTCGTCATTTTTTTATTCTTTGGGCATCTATTTAGTATTTTTATGCGTTATTAATCTATAATTAATTTACTTTTTAGGGAGGTCTTCGTAAAAAAAATCGCCCTTAAGATCCGAGGGCTGAACAAATTTTGTTAATGGGTTTTTAAAATACGGTGGAATAATTGTCAAGTGAAAGTTAACTAGTTTTTCTCAAAGTGATTTATTTTGAAATATTAATTTCTTTGAGATATGACCGAGGAAATTCAATTCGAGGTAAAGCGAAGTGCCATGGTAAACAAAAGATGTTGCACGGCCTTGCAGCGGCGCTTTAGTCGATGGTGGATCTAATCCTTTATATAGAGCCATCTAATGACGCAACGGAAAAACATTAACGCCGCAATATTAAAGTGATTGGGCTCCGTATAGTATATATATTTGTGGCTACGCTTCCGGAATTCATGTGCCAATGTAGGCGTCTACTTAAAAATTTCTTATATATATAAGAAATTTTCATGTATATATATATATATCGAATTGAATCTTATTAGAAATGCAAAAAGAACGATGATTAGATTAGAAGCCAAACCCTGTAGTCGAGAATAGCAAAAAGATAAAGAAAGAAAGGTTCTTGAAAGTTCTTCGATATCAGATTATGACAATTATCGGTACGGTTTTAAGCAACGCAGTTCCTGGTAAGTTTTATGGCGACGTAGCTAGACTTTGGTTTATCCAAGAAATTAACGGGCGTCGCGTCGCATTAAAAGTGCGTGCAAGTGTTTATACGAACGCATTGAGTGAATATTTACGGCCCAAATCACGGTCGAGTTATTGAATTGTTCGAGCAAAAATCACTATGAAAAGCATTCGATGACTAAGGTAACTAAAGTAACCATAAAACTATAAAAATAGGTTATGGAAGTTGTCTCAATCATCAAATGTGCTCATGCCATAAGGTCAACTCGGCAATTGTATTTCTTTGGGTAGAGAACGGATCCAATCCCTACTTTTGGTATTCGGACCTAGAGATTCTCCAAAAAAAAAGTTTTTTTTTTTTCCGATGTCGTCATTCAATTATCAGGAAATTCATCTAAATAATGAACTATGCTTTTTTAAGGGGAGAGTAAGAGGGATAGAGGGAGGAGAATGAGAGGAAGAAATAGAGGGAAATGCGAAGTGTTTTAATTTTAATGTAATACTTTTTTCATGCATGCCCGTAACTTTTGACGGATAATTAAACTAATTAGATAATAGAGGATATAAACGAAAATCCCCGTATATTCCCAATGCAGAATTCGAAATCGCGACTGCACCTAGCTCTCTAATATTGTAGTTTTTGAACGAGCTCTCTCTCTAAACTAAACGCGACACTCGTCGATAAATCAAAAGATCTTTGCCGACTTCCCACCGAAGCGTGTTTTCTAGAGATTTCCAACCGCGAATAATCGATAACTCGAGCGATATCTCGCTCCGTCCGACTCTTCTAGCCATGCCTTTCCGGGGGTTAATTAGACCGAAAGAAATGTTTCAATGTCGAGAGAGAGAGAGAGATAGCATTTCCCTACCGTTTCTCAACACTCCGAAGTGTTGCCTAATCTCCAGTTCGACGGCGCAGGTGCATCCGTTTTTCAAGCAGCTTCGCCATTCGGTTCGAACGGCGCCGGGAGGAGTTCCTTCGTCGCGTTATTGCGTGCGGTGAAAATGAAAGTTTTTTTTTACTACCTGCAGCGTCAGTGCGACTGCGTGTAATCCTCTATAGTACAACGCCCTCGGGACGGATATGGCGGCGATAATAGGCAAGTGTTCGCAAATGCGCTCATTAAATGGCGCGTCAACTTCTCTTTCAGCGGTCTCGGAACCGATTACCTTTTCCTTTAAATTGTGACGTGATGTGTTTTTCTGTTGGCATGACAACTGACGCATGTTTAGGACGCGTCGGATGTATCGTTTCGCCATGGAGAGGTTTTCTCAAATTGGAAATGGGAAATTTCGGCGCGTTCCTGCTGTCTTTACTGCAAATCTGTGACAATTTAAGTGGGTGAGCATTCAGATTACAAAGCAGCCATCATCATGGTGATCCGCCTGCGGTAGATTCTTTGCGGCGCAAATACGAATATGGTTGGTTGTCCAAACCTTTTATAGATACCCAATTCAGTTGGTTTGCAGCCATAAAGCGAGCTGGGCAATTGTTCCTATTATTATCATTATTCAATTATTCTATATATGTGGCACAAAGCTAATCGATACATCGACAATCGAGGATTTTTAAGGGAGTTCGCTGAAGGAGCGCAGAGTTAATATCAGAATATTTTTTCTCCGGAATATGAGAGACTAGACGAAAAAAAATTAAAGGCGATTGATAACACCCCCACCCAGAAAACCGATCGTAAACATACCGATACATACGTTAGTTCTTTTTTAGTGATTTTACGAATGACAGAAAGGTAAAAAATACTGCGAAAAGGGAGTTTAACCACAATCTTATGCTTATAATAATCCAAGAGGTTGAATAGCAAAACACACACAATCTTATGCCTCCATCGCCCTTCAAACGACCAATACGATAAATTTCCGTGTAATGTAGGTGTAAAATAAGAGGTGCAAATTAAATTATGAAGATAACAGAGTATAATAGGATACCGTTCCCTGTCACTCGCAACCTTAGATGGTTACCCCGAAGATGTAAACTTTATAAATAAATAGTGGTATTAAAAATGCTTTTTCTTTATGTTTTGTAATGGAACATTCCAACAAATGTACGCCTAAAACGATCCACGCTGAACAATGGCGTACCGGACACTCCCGCAACCAAAGAGAGCCCAAATTATCTTTTTGTGAGAGTCTTAAATTTTTTCCGGGACTTCAAATGTGTTTTGTCGGGGTGCCTACACATTTTCCGGTACACCACTGACACTAAACGTAAACATGCCGAGAGTGCCCGCCATATTTGTACCCGTTTCTCAAAAACTCTCCCGTGTACGCGACTGGGCATTGTTATTTGGGCCAAGGTTCTTCTTCGTGGACGCTTTGTGCGTATTGTGCGTTTTTCTTACTCCTTTTCTGGATGTTTTTGTTTTGTCGCGTGTGGCGTAAGTCGCGGCGCCGCTCCGAAACTAAGTAGTATGTATTGCGCAGTGTTGCGTTCGCGCCTTTGGAGGACTCTCGCCGTCTCCTCGTGTTGCTACGGCCTTTTTGCTCCTGCCCCCCAACCACCTGTTGTTTCCTCTATTGCGTCGTTGCCCCGAAAAGAGGCCCGCGTTCGACGATAACCCCTTTTTTTTCCTCATTTAATATCAAACAATCTGATGATGCAGGGATGTCGGAACAAAGGTTTTTTCAGTTTATTACCCGAGTAGAGAGAGCGAGAGTTTTGACACGTGCTGTCGTCAAGAGTGAGGTATACGAAGGCTTTTCGTACATTCATGGTCATACGGTCTTATTGTATGTAGTGTCCCTAATTTTTTAATGTTTTTTTAAGTTTAAGTGATTTATCTCGGAATAAAGGGACGGCTGTGGACAGAAGCAGATAGACGAGCAGGAGATCTAGGCTTCAAAACCTTTTTGCTGCGGCCCGGTAAAAATATAAAATGTTTTTGGCCCATAAAAATTTTGACCTTATTCAATATCGCGGATGCGAATTAAGATTTAAGAAAATATTTTTATTTAAAATTCATTTTTTTATGAACTGAATTATTTCAAACCTAAAATCTCTCATTATTAAATTTTTATTATCCTAGCAGCATTTTAATATAACTAGTGCCGAGAAATGTTCTGGACTGGCATTATATAGGCCAGAGGTCGGCAACCTTTTCTGCATGGCGGGCCACATTAGTGGTTGTGAATGCTTCGGAGGGCCGCATTGGAAGTCAGGAAACTTTCGGCGCCCTGGATTAGCGTTTACATAGGAAGTTAATTAGATATTCTGTGGCCTCATATTACTGCAAATTACGTTTAAATAATTTACTAGCGTAACAACTCCACCAGAAAAGGTTTTGAGGCCATAATTATAATGAAAAAGATGAAATTGTTTATTTTAAGTCTTACCGACCACTTTTTAATCGCAGATTCACGGGCCACATGAATCGTTCTTGGAGGCCGCATTCGGCCCGCAGGCCGTAGATTGTCGGCGACCGCCTCGCGCCTCTGAGGGCCTAGCGCTTCGAGCTGCTAGAAAGTTAGTTAACAGAGTCAGGAGCTTATGGCGAGAGGAGAAAGAAGTGTATAGATTCAATGTGAAAATCCCCAACACAAACGAGCGGTCATATACCCCAATGGTGACGACGATCTACGTAAACGATAATGAGCGAAAACCAGTCTCAACTGACGGGTTTCATCAAAAAATAATTATTTCGCATTCGAAGACTTTGAGCTGCGATTGACGTCGGCCTCAGAAGTTCACTCACTTTATTTTAATATACATGCAAATAAGTTATTGAGGATTTTGTTAGGCTGTTTTTCTCCATAATATTTACCCACGTTTTCAGATATCGCATGTTGTGGGGCTAGTAAAACATTATACATTAGCTTGTAACCTCGTTCCCCCTAAATCCGCTCCTGACTGTGGACACAATTCATTTTCAAAGACTCGTTAATTAATCTCTTTTTGACGCTTCGAATTTACCTATCGATTCAGTTGCGTATTTCTTAAAAATCCCTTCTCTCGTTGAGGCCGTTTTCGTAAAAATCAATGCTTTTATTATTATTACCTTCACAAAATTAAATAAATTATTTTATTTATATTTCGAATTAATCCAGCGCTCTAGATTGTTTTACGATGCTTGAAGTAGTAGTCAATGTAGTATTTTTGATAAAATAAATAAAGTAGATTTAATTTAATTTATAATTCGCAAAAATTATAACTCTTTTCCTATCAAGTCATCATGAATTCAATTAGTTAAATAAATTAAAACTATTAATATTAATGTATTTATTTCTCGTTTATATGGTGATAAAGAGCAACCCCGTTATATCCTTCTAAATATCCCGTTCGTATTCTCAGAACTGTTTACTTGTGAAGGAATCTGTTAGTTTTTTATTTCGAGTAGAATTTAGAAAAAAATAATCTGGATATACATATTTAAGGAAACTTTCACGTGGTTCAGCAATCGCACACCGGCTCGAGTTGAGAAAATGAATTGTAAATCATTCTTCTCTTCCTCTGCTGCAATGGAAACTTCAACGAGAGCGCTAAAAGGTTTCAGGGTATGCTCTCGCTCATTGAACCGTAAGTACGCCTAACATTCTTTCGATCAAACAAAAAAAAAAACAAAGCCGCGAAATGTCCGCGAACATTTTCATGATCATTGTGCATTAACCTTATCACGATTCCCTCGACCGCAATTTCCTTCAAAGGGCGTATTTAAATCGATCGTTATTGTTAAATTTTATGTTATTTCAAGACGGAAAAAATCACGCGGATTCTGGAACCATTAGGCCTTAAGAAAATTACCGTCATTAAGTTTACCTTTTTTTGGCATTTTCGATTTTTACTGAATAGGATTCTACGTTCCCGCGATTTCATTGTGTAGGAAGAGAATAGAGATAGAAAGATTGAACGCTAGCGGTTCAGCGAGTGCATGGTTTTCTATTTCCTGCTATAAGTATTTTTCCCTTAATCTCACTCTCTCGCATTGTGAGAAGCCTTTTTCCATTTCGTCGATTATTTTTTTTATAATAGTTCCTCTCTCGCCTTTCTCTTTTTTGTCTACTCGTGGGAAACTCCCCTAGGGAAGGCGCTTCTTTACGGATTTCGAGGAGGAATCTCAAGGCGTTAAATAGTTCCGGATGCGGTTTGACCCTCGATTGTCCGTAAAATACAAGGTGCTCCTTTTCTCATCAATCTCTGCCGAATAACTTCCGCTCTCAGTGTAAGGCACAGCATAAGGGATCGAAAAATGTCCTTATTTTCCTAAAAGCTTGCATGTTATGCTATGGAAGTATCGAATCATTTCCTGATCTCCTTTTTTATATCCAGCTAAAAGTTCCATCGAACCACAAAATTTAATATTTTGAAGCTAATTTAATGTCGACAACGGGCTAAGTTATAATGGATGCATTAATGCTTCTTGGCATTCCTATTACACGGGTTCTTCTAACACGATTTGTTTTTTAGAAGCAAAAATTGAGGAGCGCGGATTATGGTTCTCACTGACAAGTATCTGGGAAGTGATTCTCCATATTGCTGAATGAGAAAGATACGTGTTGGAGGGTCCTAGTGCATGGTCGTGTATGCTTTTCATTTTAACAAATCTATATAACACATGCAGTTGGGGGACCTGCTCGTCTTATTGTTAGAGAAGTTATTATTGTCATTATATTAAGACGTGTTGTAACGTGACGCCGCGAATTATATCCTCGGCTGAAGGTTGGTAGTAATGGTCCGATAGCGATTCACGGAGGAGCGTCGTAACATTGAGAGTTTCTGATTTGTTTTTTGGTTAAACACTTTTTCATAGTTACGTTACAAATGACTGCAACCGGAGATCCTTCGTCGAAAATGAAGAAAACCAGTAATCAAATTATTAGTCACGTTATTTCTAAGTCAATTACACTGTCTTTGATAATTTTTATACTGGCATGTACACAAATTATTATTACCAATTAAATTATAGCACAATTTTTAAAATGCAAAATTTTTTTACATGGTATAACTGCTAATTAATTCCTTTTACCTTAACTGACACGCTAATTACCAGTTGAATACCTGCGATGATACGCTAATTTTATGGACGTATTCTAATAAGGAGGCGAAGTGTTAGGTGGCCTTGCCGGACATATTTCGCATCCCTGAAGTTTCGAAAGGTTGTTTCGGATTCTAAAAACAACGTTGGATTTGTTCATTATCAGAGCAATAAAAAACGTGTAAATTATTCAAGTGCTGGTTTAGGAGAGTATCATCCGAATCCACACAGGCATCACTCGTGGCAAAATTAGCTTCAAGTGCAGAACAACCGGCTAGTGCGTAATTATCATCGAATTAAATAATCGAGCAAAATATCGTAATTAATTCAAGTTTTTAAAAATTTCAAATCCGAAGCTACAACACCGATTATATTGGTACATCACATCCGTCTAGTTATGCTCAGAAGATCAATCTTTCGAGTCCTTCATTTCGAAACCTCGTGTCATACTTATAGCCCAAGGTGACGTTGCCTTTGAATATTTTCGTTTTTTTTTCTTCTTCGCGAGACTTCGCTTTATTTTAAGAACCGCACCGAGTAGCGGGAACAATGCGATGGAGTCCCCCCCACTGGGGGAGCGTAAAGAAGGGGGCGAGAATATTCAGCAGGAGGGACAAGCGGCGGAGGGCTTCAATTGGTGAAGATAGTGCAGGTCCCTCAGGTTGGGCCGACCGGTTTTTAAACCCCACACTAGCGCACGCATGCATAATACAAGATCTATTGAAAGCTTATGGCACCTAAATGCGCGAAGAGTCACGTGATGTAGGGAAAGGTGGCTGTAGAGGGGGAAAGCCTAAGGGGAAGGTGGCTGTGGAGAATGTCTGATTACCCCATGCGTATATATCCTCACCCCCGCGTAGCTCGCTTTCGAGAATGGACTCTTCCATGCTGAATTCGTGTTTGTGCGCAGGTGCCATAAGCTTTCAATAGATCTGTACTCTCTCTCTCTCTCTCTCTCTCTCTCTTTGTTTAGTGAGCTTTAGTAGGTTTCACAGGTTTTCCACACACTCCTATGTGGGTGTTTTCCTGCAGTGTTTTTTTGATTTTTCCCACACAATTATTATCTTTTTACGGTTATTGTATTATTATTATATTATTGTTGATTCTTGAATGTATCATTATATTGTGTCATGACGAGGGGCTAGGTGGAAGATGGGACTTCCTAGTCTCAATCTCGCCCCAAATAAAGACCATATCTAATCTAATCTCCTTTATCATCCCTCCTCTCTCCCTCTACTATTCCTCTTCCTTTATCCCATTCCTTATTTCTTCACCTCTCTCCTCATCCTCCTCCCATCTCGCCCTATCTCAATCTATTTCCCTCTCTATGTTCATTTTTCACCCCCTCTTGTTCCTATTTTCTCTTTTTCTCTCACTCCCTCTCAGATCACCTCTCTCTCTCTCTTTACCTCCCTCTCTTGTTTTCCAATCTATCATTTCTTTCCTCACATTCTCTCATCCCCTATTTTTCTGATTCTCGCTCTCGCATTCTCTATCCCTTTCTACCCCACTCATTCCCTACCTGAATTCCTCTCGCAGTCATTCTTTCTCTTTGCCTTTCTTTCGCCATTTTCTTTATTTTCTCGCCGCTACGTCCTTTAATATCATATTTCAACCGGGTCGACTAAACAGAGCAACCAAAATATCAAGGTTAGAATTTTTCTGTAACTATGAATTTCGAAGGTATTGGCTGAAATTTCGTTTGTAGGACGAGTACAGAATGACAAAACGAAATTAACATGTTTACAACGAATCCAAAAAGCAGGGCTATCACAATATAATGAAACAATTTTTTTCTGATTTCAAATCAAATACATATACTAATTAATATAATAGTATATTATATACCATTATACTAAGGCGAATTTGACGGAAAGCACTTCTGCACTACGGATAATCCGTGCACATCCCTACTTGTTCATCCTGTCCATTTTACTTTCAGCATTCTTCCCCATGCCCACATTTCGAAGCATTCCAGGTATATACCTATACATATATAAGAACGAATTAAGAGTGATTTTCGCCAAGTCATTCTTAATAACATGTCAAGACAAATATTTTTCTTAAAACAATTTATAAGATTTTAGGATGTGCGTTTTTGCCTTTCACCGTGATTCAGGACATACTGCTCAGCGTTTTAATGCCGCAGAGAGCATTACATCGAAACTTCTGGCGAGGTGCAATTTTCAATCAATCACTTGAATTTAGAGAATGGCCTTTTAAATCACAGCAAGTCGATTCGCCTGCTTGCTTTGCCGAGGATGGCCGCTGGTAGATGGAAAACTAGTGGATAAATCAATGTCGAGCTCTCGCAAACGTGGGTAGATTTGAATATTTCGTGACATGGGTGTGGTTTAGAATTCGTGTAAGTTGTCCCGGAAATACAAAGCACGAGTTAGCATTGAGTATGACCGTGGAAGATATAGTTGATCAACACGATTGAAGAGCAAGGCCTTTTTTCATATGAAACGTGATGTTTAGATGGATTAGCGAGGGGGATGGGGCACTAAGAAAGATTTCGTGATGAATGGAAAGAATGGTGGTACGAGGAACTTTGGATATTGTTGCGAAAAGAGAGAAGAAGTTTGGTTGAAAGTTCTTGGACGTGATGGACTACAATGCCTTTCATATACATACACCAGAGGTCCCCAACCCGCGGCCCGCGGGCCATATGTGGCCCACGGGCTATATGCGGCCCCCGAGAGCACTCTATGCGGCCCGCGAAGCCGATGAAAAGGTGATGGGTAAAATTTGATGTAGACAATTTCATATTTTTTCAGTATAATTATCGTCTGATAACCTTTTTTTGGTGGAGTTTTAACACTAATCATTTATTTAGATTTTCGCTAACATGAGACCACAGAGTAACTTTTGGTAACTTTTAATGTAAACACTCATCCGGCTCGCCGAAGCTCTCGTAACTTCCAATGCGGCCCTCCGAAGCATTCACAACTACGAATGCGGCTCGCCATATAAAAATGTTGGGATCCACTGATATACACCCATTCACCGCTTTGCAGTGCTCCTGGAATAGACCGTGCAAAGCGAAACCGCGCTAAGTGGGGTAGGATTCCTCATATGGATACATGGCGTTAAATTTGGGTGTGTCTTACGCTCAATTTGGAACAATTTAGTCGCAATGTATGCATTACTTCCTTTATCCTTCCTTATAACTGAGACAGAATTAAACATTTATGCTTTTTTTTTAGAAGTTCTTCATAGAAAGTTAAAAAATAACGCCTTGTGGACAGGTTGTGTCCGTCAGTCTGTCCGTCCGCATGTTTTCATCTGCAAAACTACTGGGCGGATGTTCATGAAATCTAGTATTTAGGTCATAAGGGCAAAGCAAATAAGAAAACGTTATGAATAGTTCACGTAGCCTAATAAAGAGTGCCACTTTACTGATGACAAAAATGAACTATTTATATGACGTAAAATATTAATTATAAGAAAAAGATCTTCAAGCAAAACTTGTAGAACTAGTCAAGTAGCATATATGTTATGTTCGGTACATTTTTATCGAAGAAGTAGCCGATTTCAAGAAAATCAAACGAAAAAGTCGTAATTCGCTTTGAACTTAGGAAATTGTTCCCGTGTTTTTTAATTGTTGTCAACGAAAACAAACTTCGTGGCAACTGAAATAAACATCTGCTGTAAATACCTAATTATGTTTAATTTTATTTCGTGTGCACGCAAGATTTGGCAAATGAAGGAAAATAGATTAACGTAAATACGTCTGTTTTCTTTACGTATACACAGAGTTTGTAAATGAAAAGAAATGGATGGTTTACGTCAAAGAAATGAACGTCAACATAAAGATTATATTACTAATACTATTCGGGTGAGGTATGGTTTACATAATTGTCGATCGTTTTATTAATTACAACCGATTAGAAAATATATCGGGGAATCAAAAATTCGACATCCCTTAATTCTGGGCACTCCTTGAACACCCGAGGCTCATCCAAATTACTTATTCCCGTTCGTCGTAGCAGTTTCTATAATAAATCCTTCGCCGTTACCGCCTACGATCTTTGGAACTCTCTCCCCTTTCACTTTTACTCTGTCAATGATGTTAACCTGTTTAAGAAATACTGCGCTACATACTTAAATACATACATAAATAGTAAATTTTCCTCTTTATTTTGACCTTCTCTCCTTCATTTAAATATTACCAGAACAGTCATTATAACAATCAGCAGACTGGACAGTCTTTCTTTTATGATGATTTGATATTATTTTACTTTCGTTTATATTTGTGCTGTGCTTTTCTTAATTATATTCTTATTTATTTATACCTTGAAATAATTTTCATTTCACTGTTTTGATTGAATTATGTACATGTAAATTAATTATATTGCGTATTAAAACGGTAAGGTGGAAGAAGACGCCTCAACCTCGCCATATTAAGGAAATAAATAAATACATACATACATATTTCTTTTGGATCACTACTGGCATACCATTTTTCAGTTCTTAGACAGTGGTTCTCAAACTTTTATTGTTTGCGTCACCTCATTTCAGCTCCGCGTCACTCCGTTTACAGTCCATTTCCTTCAATTCGCCTTGAAAGATAAATTGGGCTTTATCTGCCACATAAAGATAAAAATTTATGCATTTAAAGTAAAGAAAGGTATTCTTCTGGTTTTATTTGTTTTTATAAGCCAGAATGTGATACACTGAAATATTTGCGTCACCCCCTCAACAACTCTCACGTCACCCTGGGATGTGACGTCACCCCGGTTGAGAGTAACTGCCTGTAGACAGCGCCGTAACTAGCTATTTTAGCACCCGGGGCAAACTACCAAATGTGCGTCTCCTTCATCAAAAATTCTCTAATACCTATATTTTTACTTTCTTCATATACGAAGTATAGGGGAAAGCATTGTTTTCATGAAAAAATCGACTTCGAGATTTCGACGGAAATACACGTTTTGAGGTCCCCTGAACACGTTTTGACCATTTTCTCGATGATGTCTGTGTGTGTGAATGTATGTGGGTTTTTTTGTGGGTGCTCTAACTTAAAAACTATTAATCTGGTCAACGCAAAATTTTATATTTAACATTTTTATAAAAGTTAAAAGATCTGATTAGTTTTTGGTAAAAATCGGACGACCGGAAGTGCGTGTTTACTCTTGTCACATCCGTTATTTTGAAATATTTGCTTTAATATTCGATAAATGTAAAAATGTATTGGAATAAAAGTTGTAGGAAATATCATTTTCTACTATCTTTGTTTGATATATTTTTCCATATAATGCATTGCTTAAGAGATATCTTATATTTTTAGCTGCCACCACCACGCCAGCTACCGAAGACTATTGTTAACAATTGACGCTTAGTTACGTCTTAGTAACGCTCCTTTTTCTTTTCTTAATGGTCAACCGGAAGTAAATATTGACAACAATCCCAGAGCTAACAACATGTAATTTGCCATATAAATATGGAGAAAGTCATGTGTTGCCCACATCAGTTTATTTTACTATATAGATTTTGGGTGAAAAATTAATAAATGAAAATAAATTATGTAATTTCTCACTATAAATGAACAATTTAAATACATAATTATAAATATCATTGCATACATACATCATTTAAATACAGAAAATGTAAATATTTTAATAGGTATTAAAGAGTTATTCTACGTGAATTTAATGCAGCAAACTCATCAATAACATCAGAAATTTATATTCTGCTCTGGCATGTTCTAGGTTTTAGGAATATGCGAAGCGCAATAGATATATTAGGGTAACTTTCCACAAGTGAATAGTTGTACTGTAATTGTAGAATATCTGTAGTTTTAGTGGAAGATATGATAAAAAATCAAGTTCTTTAAATCAGTTAGCTGGTTTTTAGGGGGCTTACAATGCGTAATGTCTGGAACAAGTATAGTAGCGAAATAGTCCCTGTCCTTGTTCCATACAACCTCGGACAACTTGCCAGTAACAATTTTTGCGCTCCTTCTTTAGTTGCGCCCGGGGCAGATGCCCCGCTTGCCCCGCCCTATTTACGGCACTGCCTGTAAACATTATACTTAGTCATTAATATTTATCTTATTTTACATGATTGCACAAATCGTAAAGAACGCCTCTGTTTCAAAATCGTTATACATCGAAATCGGTGGCCTTGCAAATCGAAATAATTTTCTAAAAGAAAACCATGCTTAACCGAATATCGTGCAAAGCAAAACGCAATTCGATGGATAAGTGTGTAGAAAAAAACTTGTTTTAAAAACTGGATCTGACTGAGACATGGCATATTTTGCCTGGCTCAGGGTCGCTGAAAATATAAGATGGGTCTGATGAGGTACATACATATCTTTTAAGAAGCCTGGAAAAATGCCCCCCTTTTTCGCTCAAGGTCGCCAAATATATCACTTGGACATACATAGAGATAAGCAACAAAGCAAAGATCGATGTAATACTCGATACAGTTCAACCTTTGCATTAAATGTGCCTCTTGTTTTGTTAGTGTCTCTGTTACTAAACATGCTTCCTTCGTCGAACTTATCGTTTGTCTGCTATGTTATTTATTTTTTAAATGTAATTTTGGGAAATAACGTTAACGATGTACGCGAACTTGTTGAGATGTGAACGTATATTTATTAGAGCAGGTTTATTGTGTTCCTGGCGTGTTATATTTGCATAAAGGAGAAATCTTCCTCATTCCATTTAGACTTGTTTGCCTTGGGATACGCGAGGTTTTAAATCCAAGGAAAATATTTTGATCGCTGAAATAAACGTCCATCAGATGGGTTTTTCCATGTTCAAGAATAAAGACAATAAGAGTATGTAACAAAAGTATAATAGGACAGTAGTAAATCACAAATGTTAAAGTTGTCGTCATTATAGTAATTCGCTAGGCATAATGGGAACAAGATTGAATGACTAAAATAGATTTTCCTAGTTTTCTCAGAAGTTTTGCAAAATTTAGGCGAGTGACAACGCTGATCATGAAGACGCAGATGTTAATGCTAATAACAGCCCTTCGAGCAATTTGTCAAATTAACGACACATAATTACCGGTTATAGTAGCGATTTTGAGCAAATGAATCGCTTTAGACGTCAATTTATCATACCCTCGGAGATGACATCATTGTGTTGATGTTAAATATACAGTTTGGCACTCATGGCAAACTTCTAGAAGGCGTTATTTTGATGCAATTACAGCAATAGTGATATTCTGATCGATAATAAATACACAATTCAATCCGGAGATGTATGTCCTAACTACGAAATAATGTCAGAAACTATATAATGCTTTACGCTTCTGGGGCAGACGGTGAAAGGGGTGATAGTGAGAGGTCTTTAATGAGAACAAAATATATGGACTATGAAGTTGTCCATGCAATTTAAGGGGTTTTTAGTCCAAGTAACCATATCGTTTTTTTTTGCATCCCACGAAATAGACCGATATTTACCTGCTTTTTGTAATTTATTTCATTCATAATATCCACGCGAAGATTTTTTAAATTAAGAATTTGGAGTTTTTGGAGGAAATGCTTCATTTTAAGAAATCCGTAGCCACGATTAGCTGAATTTTACTTTAGAATATTATATTTGGAGATGTATTGAAGAAAAGATTCGTTAAAATGTTTCGCTAGCGCGGAGTTAATTTACGTGAACGGACAAAATAAGTCGTTTTGTAATCGAAGGGGCTATGCGCAGTATGGTTCAGGGTTGAATATGGTGAATAAATAACCTTTAGCAAATGCCTTCAGAATCCCTGAAGCTGTAGGGCGCTTTTAATTTAGTCCAAATTTGGGGTTTCACTATAGGAGGTGCTCTCTATTTTTACTTTCTCCATATACGTAGTATAGGGGAAAGTATTGTTTTCGTGAAAAAAAATCGACTTCGAGATTTCGACGGAAATACACGTTTTGAAGTCCCCTGAACACGTTTTGACCATTTTCGAGATGATGTCTGTGTGTATGTGATAGCTTTTTGTGGGTGCTCTAACTCAAAAACTATTAATCAGGTCAACGCGAAATTTTATATTTAACATTTTTATAAATGTCACAAGAACTGATTAGTTTTTGGTAAAAATCGGTCAACCAAAAGTGGGTGTTTACTCTTGTCACTTATCCGTTATTTTGAAATATTTGCTTTAATATTTGATATATGTAAAAATATATCGGAATAAAAGTTGTAGGAAATTTAATTTTCTACAAACGTTGTTTGAAACATTTTCCCATGCATTGTTTAAGAGATATCTTATATTTTTTGCTGCCACCACCACGCCATCTACCGATAACTATTGTTAACAATTGACACTTAGTTACGTCTTAGTAACGCTCCTTTTTCTTTTCTTAATTGTTGGAGCTTTGTGGCCATATCCAATATCAGAAGGCTATGGTTAGAGTTTATCTCTGTTCTTTGTAAAGTCTAAAATTTTCTCGGTTTCTTAATATTTATTATTATGTAACCTATTTGAAATTTTGAGAAATATTACAGATATGGAGAAAGTCATGTGTTGGCCACATCAGAATTGTTTTTAAATGTGGTACCAAACAATATCATATATGAACTATTTAATTTAATTTCAAGGGATACCGTTAAGTCTAACTTTTGGGCGGACATGATTAATTTAACCACGTCCCAAGGAAATGTGGATGCATCTATTACGTTTCCTTTCGGTAATCAGCGTGGAAAATTAACTTGCTCAGTAGTTACGTTAGCGAAAATCGCAGCAGAGTATATAATTTGAATCGAATGACACCGCATCGGGTAAACTTCCTCCATTCCTTACGACGATAAACGAGCCATGAGCACGCCTTCATTGTAATCGCACAAGGTCGCGCTTTCAATGGACTTCCACTTGATTAGAGAAGCGCCGCGAATTACCCAGCCGCGTGCCGTGTTACCTCAGGCGATGAATAGTCAGTGACATATTAAAAGTTGTTTCCTAACGATTACCAATAGTATCAGCACCCCCAAACAACTCTTCTCTATCCGACAAACAAGTTTCTTTTTTAGAGCTATGTCTAAACTCGAGCATACCTTCGGTTATCTAAATATCAGGCTGCAGGAATGAAAAATCTGATTGTTGATACTCTCCGCGAACAATTTTTCCAAGAACTCAAAGACTGAACCGTGTTCCTTCTGTGTGCTTGGCAAATCACTGCCAATTATGTTAATAATGCGTAGCAACAGAACCAAAGCGACTGACACCATCAACCTTTCACGTCCAATACCTCTCACTAATAATCGCGTGGCGTTAACAGAGAAGAACGGAATTAAAGACTGGAGAATACCTGGGTTCCCCTCCCCTCTGACGTGTGCGCTGGGCGTCTTGTACAGAAATAATACCACTGCGCGATATATAGTAATTTTTTGGGACAGATGGCTTAGTAAGTATTATTTGTAATATCAGGTTCTACGATTGGATGGATTTTAATCGAAATCCTTACAGCCATTATTGAGTACATAGAATTTTGTTTCAAAATATCCAAGAATAAAATAGGTACCCTTAATTGTTGCGTAATCTTCGGAATGTCTTTTATGAATGATATTATCCACAAATATGAGATATCATCCGATTTAGTTCAACCGTATAGGCTGTAGCAAGATTTTGAATGGATCGCGGCGGAGGCGTGGCGTCATATATATATATTTTGGTTGAAATTAAAGAAAGGTTATAGAGATTTTCTTATAGTTCCTTCTGTGATATCTTTAACTTTCTTTGTTCTTGAAGTCGTAAATCGCTTTGGTTATTAGTTTCTTTTGCTCTTGCACTCGCCTGTCTTAGTCATGCATATCTTAATTGCGCTCAACAATAAATGAATCCCGTAATAAACGAAAATAATTATTTAAACCTTTTACATAAAACTGGCGTAATTTCCCGTCAAATATGACGGGAATGCGCAGATTATGTATTTAAATTTAGGTACTTCCCATTCTTCCTCCCTTTCTTTCTGCCTCCCTCCCACTCCCCCTATTCTCTCTCCCTCCCTCTCCCTTTCTCTCTCCCTCCCTCTCCTATTCTCTCTCCCTCCCTCTCCTATTCTCTCTCCCTCCCTCTCCTATTCTCTCTCCCTCGTATTCTCACTCTCCCTCGTATTCTCACTCTCCCTCGTATTCTCACTCTCCCTCGTATTCTCTCTCTCCCTCATATTTTCCCTCTTTCTTCTCTTTCTCCATCCCTCTCTCCCTCTTATTCTTCACCCTCTTTTCTTCCCATCCTCCATCTTCCTCCCACCCATTCTCCTCCCTTTCTTCTAAAATTTAATTAGTTTTATTCGGAGGAGGTGCAATATATCCCCCCTCAAAATAGCGCCACAAACGGACAGTAATTTCTTTAATTACCATGTCATCCTTGGATAAAAAATTCTGATTAGCTCATTATATAAATTTCTGCAAAATTTCAATTTTCTATCTACATCATTGATCGAGTTTTAATAGCTTGTCACTCAGACCAACGGAATGAAAACTTAGCCTTTTATTATTATTTTTGTGATTCTTTGATTCTTTTAAACCTCTCTTTCTCTCCCTATTTCCAAAACCGTCCTCAAGTACTCCATTCTTCTAACTAACTTCCGTAACCTATCGCACAATCCTTCACGCTATAAACATTTGACATGCTCGATTTGTTTATTAAAACGTCCAGCAAATACCTCCGATTTTCATACTGTTTCTATTTCAATAATATTGAATTTAGCTCATCATAACGATTTTAATCTAATTTTATATAGTATTTCAGGTTTTTAGGTATACCTTCTCGTAAATAACGCAACGAATGTTGTTTACATTGATTGCTATGAAAATAGTTTCCCCCTCCTTTCGTCTTTCTCTCCTTCTCGTATTAAAAGCCTTCAAAGCACGCTTAAACCCATAAGGATTGAAATCACAATAGGATTTCGAGGTTTAACAATGTAACATGGCAAGATCCCGTTAAAATGGCAAGATTTTCCCAAAATATGCGAATTAAACGTTTAACATGAGAAATTTCGAAATGTAGACGGAAAACGACGAACAGAATAAGAAACCTTGTAATCTTTTCCTTAAAATGGTGTAGATCTAAAGCTCATGAGTCAATGTTTTCTAATTTTAATGTCAAAACGAAGATAAGCCTGCACGTCAAAAAGACGATTTTTACCTGTTATATTACGGATAATGCAAATCATCCCCTGGAGTCGAACCCTGGAAGTTTTTCGTAAATTTTTCTTAGTCACAGTATTTTCATATCTGAGTAGATTATCTCTACCAAATATCAAGTTTATATCTGCATATTTGATCGAGTTATTCGCGTTTTAAGAGCTTGACATGGACCAACCAACGCCGCCTGCAGACATCCCCGTCGCGCAGACAAAAATTTCAAGCGTTGTATATTAGGTGATATTTCGCTGTAAAAATTAGCGCATTGAGCTAATTTCAGTGGATGGATTGTTTATTCAAAATTTTGTATCTGCAGCTAAAATAAAAATTAGAATCTCCAATCCTTTCCTCAGAGAATAGTACAAATCCCGCACCGATATTTCAATTCTGAGATATTTTAATGCGCTAGAGAAAATTACCCTGAACGATGGTTTTCAGATTTTCCACGTAAATCAAACGGGAAGGATAGTTCCTGAAATCGAACCCGGGATTTTTAATATTCGCAACAAAAACTATCCTCTGGAGCTCGGCTTCAGTAGCAGGAGATTTCCACCAAGTTTCATAAACATCGGTGTATTGGTGCAAAAGTTAATAGGGGGGACGGACGGACGGACAAACAGACAGACTGACACAACGACAAAACTATAAGCCTATTTTCATTCTGGAAAGTAGGCTAACAAATAGGGAAAAACGTTCCTGGAATCGAACCCGGGACTTTATTCTTCGCCAAATAAAATATAGCCCGGAGGTGGACCCTGGCAGCACGAGCCTCATGAAAATCGGTCCATTGATGCAAAAATTGTTAGTAGGGGACACACACACACCCAGACAGGATCATTTTTTTTTAAGGCTGTTTCCTTCGGAAACCAGCCTAATAAAAAGGAACATAAATCCTATTGATATATGCAAAAAAATATCGGCTCGATTTCATCTGGGACGCCTCACACCACAGTTAAATGATATGAGCGTGGGATAAATTGCCGTACGTAATAAGACGTCTCCGTAATAGGCTAAATCCGTTTGGCTTTAATATTTTCCCTGGTAAAATGGACGAAGGACATGTGAATTTGAAGCGTACAAGGTGGCGCGTAGGAGGGTCTAGCTTTTTACGTAAGATTAAGCTAACTGGGTGGAAGTGAGCTTATTCACGTCTTCCACAGTGGTGGAATGGCAGTTTTATTTTTTAAACCCTGAGATAAATTTATCCGTTCTAGAGAACCTTTCCCCAAATGTGCGTCTGTAAATCGTATCTTTGACCGTTAATCTTTCATGGAAAAGTGAATGCAAAATGGTTAACGAGAGCGTTTCGTGCTTGTGATCCTTATCTCTTTCCGCACGTATATCTTAGCAACTTTTGAGAACTGAAGTAGGGATCTTTGTTCGAAAATGTTAAAACTAATTGCTGTATACCAATATTTTGCTAATCGCAAAAAATGTATCGATAGCAAAAGATCGAGCGATGGAAACCAAAATGTAACGTTGTGTATCGAATCCTGTATCCCTTCCCATTAGCCTAGAAATAAAGAGTTAAGAATTCCGATAGTATGCTAAAAAGAAAATCAGGTATGTGGCATTGGCATATTATGAAGTGAAATATGTATTTTGTTGGAATATTTTGGTGAACTGAGTTAAAATGTTCATGCTTTGTTTATGGATCATTGGCTGCATTATCAAGTACCGGTATATGTGCTATAAGTGACGATAAACTAATCTGGTGCTCGTTAGCACCGCTATGGTCTTGGGGAGACCGACTTTGCTCATCTAAGACGCTTGAAATTGCATTCGCCAGTACCAGGAATTTAGTATATTAAGTTGTTTTCTTAGTTAATTAGTTTAAAACCAATTAGTAATAACTCTGACGTTATTTTGTTTTTATTTATAGAGAGTTTTAATTTTGCAAAATTTTAATGGTGCTCGCTTGGTATTTTATAATATAATTTGCTGCATGTCATATTGAAAAGGTTGGGAACTACTGCTTTATATCCAGCGAAATTACACTAACCAATAATGGTTAGCCAGTTGATTTTTTCCTATATTGGACAGATAAAAATTCCTAAGCGACTTGAGAAGGTGTCGCACTGCAGTGTTACGTCGTCATTGTGCTCCACTTACCAAGATCCGTGTTCATCTGCAAACGAATCACATGATCTCAAGGGCCTCTAATATGAAGCTCGCCCCTCCCCCTCCTCCCCTCCTATCACGTCATACCAGTCTAAGAACCGTACCTTCGGGCAAATTATCGTGTGCGCGCGAACGACGTTTTCCTTCGCCTTCGACCATATTTCATCAATTCATCCAGACGGATGTCCTTCCTCGTCTGGACGGAATGGTTTTTCGCCACGGACACGATAACCCCGGGGCGCGTAGAAGGTGATCTCACATCCTTCGACCTTTTCTCCTCGAGTGGTCGAACGGATGTATAGAATCGGGAGGCGATTTCCGTCGTATCGACTTCACGTAAATAATCGCTCCTCATCTCGTATGAAAGTGAAGTGATGAAGGGAGGATAACCGGTGCGGGCGAGAGAGAGAGAGGAAGAGCGGAGAACGGTGATCGAGAGGAATCGCCGAGGATGTCGGGTTAGTTTTAAGAGTAGGGATTATTAAATGACTCAGAGAGATTGGAATCGAACCCAAACCAACCTCACCCCACCCAACCCAACCCCACCCAACCCAACCCAACCCAACCCAACCCCACCCAACCCAACCCCACCCCACCCAACCCAGCCCCACCCAACCCAACCCAACCCCATCCAACCCAACCCCATCCAACCCAACCCCATCCAACCCAACCCCATCCAACCCAACCCAAGTAAAAATAGCGTTGCTGATTGGTCGAAATCACCGGGTCGTGATTTCTTTTACGTTTCGTGTTTTTATTATAGTTTTCGCAGGGCTGTGGGAAACGGGCATTCTTTGCACTGCCTCTGGTGCATTTATAGCCCGAATTAATGCAGATTTTATTATTATGTTTATGGCCCGAGCCTATGCAAATTTTTCCCGTCGCCTTTTTCGCGAGAGGGTCTTTTACGCTACCCTTTACGCTGTTTCCGCCGCGTTTACTTTTTATTTGCTTGTTTTTCATCCATTTTTAACTGCTTTTAACGGCCTTTTATAATAAGCGCGGCGGCGATAACAAAGACGAACGCGTTCGCCTATGCTCACGGCAGGATTCGGACCCGCGACTCTTGCGATGGGATGGAGCGTTACTGTTGACAGATATAATTAATCATGCCTTTCTACCTTTTTTGATTTATATAACGACGGGTTACCTATCATAAAAATGAAATTTAATTGGAAATTTTGGACAGACTTGCCGACCGCGCTCGAAGATCGCCGAAGTACTTAGCGGTCGTGAAGTAGCTAAATGCAAAGGAAACAGAATTTTCTTTCATTTGTCTGCCCAATCCTCTGCCTATTGTCCCACTTTTTTTAGACCTGAAGTGTCGAGCAGGTCGTTTAGTTCATTTAAATTGGAATATGAAAACTCGAATGGCACATTATAACCTAATTGGTATTTTTGCTGTTCGCTCGAATTCACTCATTCATTTTTATATATATTCGACAAAATAGAGTCGATTTTTTAAAGCAGTCAATTCGAGTTTTCTGCAAATCAGGCTTTGCTTATTTACTCATTATCTCACGCTGGTTACATTTCATTAAAATTGTTATAGCTTTTTCCTTTGCGATTGTTCCGTTATTAGGTATATCATCTATGTGTTTCCCAAACTGGGGCCGCGACCCCAAGGGGGGTCGTGAAGAAGGAACATCGTATATGTACCTACTAATTTAAGTATTTTACATTTTATTTGATTTTAATTGCATAATTTTATTTCATTATTAATATTTACAAAAATCCTGATTTTTTTCTGAATATTTCAATAGCGTTTATTTATTAAATGGCAGATAATTGGATTAGGACGATCGCGATAAGGTCGGTTGCCATAAAAGGGGTCGAAGCAGCACAAAGTTTGGAAACATCTGATCTAGAGTTTCGCACGTATCAAAAAAGAGATGGCTTTTGTTTCGCTATAGCAATGTTATTTTGTGACTCAAAAAACATTCAAAAACCCACGATCCTCCAGCATCCCTGACCACCATCCTTATTACCACGAACACATCCATCCTTAGTTTTGCGCGGTACATGCGTTTCTGGATAAGACCGCGTAAAGCGAAATCGTGCGAAGCGGAATAGACTTCCTCATAGGAATACATGAGGACGCGCCGTCTCGACCTCAACGCACAACAATTTACTTATATTCAGAATTGCTTAAACATCTTATGATCTTTAACGTTTGGAGAACGTTTAAAAACCGTGTTACGGTGAAATTGATCGCCCTGCAATTTTAGGTTCCCCGAAAATAAAACCGTGACAATCCGAAAACGTGCTAAGCGAAATCACGTATAACGAGGGCCGAGTGTAGTCCATACTACGCTTTTTACAATCGAGCTTTACTTTCTTCGTTCTTTTTCACGCTGGTACAGCATCCATAGAGCTATATTCTTTCCCCGTCAACCCTTCTTTTTTTATGTCTCCTCCGCGGTAACCTTGAGCAGCACGGAGCTACCGTCTCGTGTTTTCGTGCGAGATATTTTGCATCGACAAACACGTAGAGGGCGCCACCTTCTCGCGGAGGCCATCTCGGGTCATTCCTTTCTAACCCATTCACACGTGCGGCAGAGAAAGAGGGAGGGAGAAAAAGGCGTCTCCGTCCTCTCAAACCCTGGCAGACCGTTTCGCATTTTTTTTAAATGTTACATCTCTCGAAACGTGAGTTCCGCGTCTCAAGTCGTCGCTACGCAGGCGGAGGCCTACGGTATCCTTGGCAACGAAGCAGATGGTGCGTCTGCGGAGGGGCTCGAACGCTAGATAGGAGGAAGAACGGAGGAGGATGGAAGTGCGCAGCGATCTTGAGATGGAGTAAGTCCTTGGGACATTGGGTCCTTTGCCGTGCCGGCGGTATGGGCGTAGCGAGTTGGAACGAAGGAGGCGTGGGTCTGGACCGAAAGGGGGAGGAGATCAGATGAGGAAGGACGGAGGGATTTTTAAAAACCTCCCCCCCCCTCCCCCACAGATTAAATCCTTGAGGCCATTCGCCGTCGGTGTACCTCAAAAGCATCCGCTTATCGAATCATGACCTTTTCATTTTTTTAATTAACCCTTTCAGTCATAGCGACTTCGTTCGAAACCATCGAGACTTTCTCATTTTATTTTATTGTTACTCTTTTACCGAGGTTGTCTCGAATGAAACAATTGTTGGATTCTCTTAATTCGTTGACAATTGTTTTCGCCATTTAAAGTAAAAACCCCCGCTACTTAACGAATCTCGTAAAATTCCATGTTTCTTAATATCACGTTGGCATCCGTCCGACTCGGTGGAACTGTACAGGAAAAAACCTCTTTAATACGCAACCTCCGTATCTTCGCAATCCTCCAATTACCGTATCGGCAATATGGCCCGTGAGAAACAATTATCTCCGTATATCGAAATTATAATCCTTGCTTAACTCCTAAAGTCATTTAAAATTTGTGTAAAAAGGTATTTAGCCAAGCGCCGCCGCACTTGAGCTTGAGAAATTCAAAAGCGTTAAATATTTAGCATCATTGAAGATTTGGAGAAGTATTGGTGTCTTTAAGTGCTCTGGATGAGTAGGAAGTTACATTGCAGACAAATGGGTACGAAACAAAAGACATTCAATGCACATGAAAGAGAATTTTAAAGATTTATTGCCAAATAAGGCACTTGCAATGAAATGCGAATCCTATCATAAAGGAACAAGACAGACATCATCGAGAAAATGGTCAAAACGTGTTCAGGGGCCTCAAAACATGTATTTCCGTTGAAATCTCGAAATGGATTTTTTTCATGAAAACAATGCTTTCCCCTATACTACGTATATGGAGAAAGTAAAAAATGGGCGTGCGTAATAGAAAATTCATTTTGTTCCTTGATTGATGCATATATGTAGAGCCACCAAATTACGAAATGTGAACCAAATTACAATAAATAACGTCGTTTTCTGCTTATTCATTGCCCGATTCAATGCTGATCAAACGCAGGAAATGTCCACTAGAGATCTCGATAAGGAAGGAAATGTCTACCGAGAATTTTAAAAGAATTCTCACGCTGAAATTCGACAAATACGGACGTCTTTTAAAAGTCTCGTTTGCTGTTCTCGAGCGCTTTCCCGTTTTTAGCGTGAAACCTTGGGAAATACGTCCTTCTAGTTTATCTTTTTGGAATTTTTCTGTTCTTTAGGTGTATGCCGATTTGCCTCTTTGTGTCTCGGAAAACTAACATCGTCCACAATTCAGAATTTTTCGCATGGTTCGCATATTTGCCGATGAATTTATCGAGAAATTATAACCTTTGAAGGAAAGGTTTGGCCAGCGTTTTAACATCACAGGATCGTGAGATCCAGTTTTTATGGGAAAGTTCACTTCCTTCTCCATAGGAGGAAGAGAAAAACTAGACTTTTTCCATGTAGTTTTCGCGATAAAAAAACTTTGTCTTGGAGAGTATTTAAATTCCCCGCAATACGTAGTTCTCAGAAGGAAAATTTTATTACTTGAAAGTAATACCACCTCTTGCATCAGTGCGTAGCAATTCCACCTGTTTTCATTTTGAGTCACTTTCACAGCGAGCGCTTAAACATCTCAACAGCGCGCTAAGGTTTTTAACAGCTTCCCATCGTCGCTTGTTATTATACCCCCCCCCCTTAGGGGCTTCTCTTGGCGTAACATTTCCCTCCGCGCTCGCTCCTCGTTGCTTCCTTTTCTGTTTTTTAAAGGTCTGCCGGTCCCTTTCTTACTCCTCAAGCATCCTCCTTCTTCCCTTCGTGACGTAAGAAGAGCAAGTCTTATGCATCGACTTCCGCCACCGGTTTGGAGAAGGCGAAAAAAAAGAGTACAGGACGATGACTAGGTCTGCCGGAGCAGGTCTGGACGCCGTCGCGGTAAAGCAGCATTTTTGTATTCTCGTTGTGCGCGGAGGCTGCCTCAGTGCCGAGGTTTAAAAGACCTTTTATAACTCGTTTTCGTTCCTGATGACGCGTTGGAATCCTATTTATTCAATTAGTAAAAATGCTTTTCGTGATTAGACTAATCTTCAGAAACCTCCATCTCAGATCAAGTTAAAATGATAAAGTTAGTATGAGCTGGTAGGACTATACTTGGGATGGAATATAAATTTGTCCTAGAATACGTTTTTTGACAGGTCCGTGATTATTCTTGGTTAAACCTGGTTCTCTACATGCCCTGCTTTTCGCAATCTTCATTTCTTGGTTGCACTCTTTCCTTTTTAAGCCGTCTATCAGTTGAAACGTTTACCTTCATTTTCCCTACAATTTTCCTTCTAGCACGTCTTTAACCATAATCTCACTCATCAAGTAATGTCCTAAACCACTTAGTTTTCCCCTTTCTTTGTGGTCTGTATAAACATTCACTTTTCGCCTATTCTCCTTAGTATTTCCCCGCACTTCATCCTATGTCGATTTTGTCTTATTCTCCATGCTCACATTTAGAAGCTTTCCAAGTACATATTTTATAAAATTTATTCCGAGTGTCCATGTTTCTGCTTCATACACAGCATTTTATTAGTTTCTTGCGTATATCTTACTTTGTATTTCCGGTTGTGGGAATTTCTTTCTTCTGAAAGCGACTTTTTCATTCGGTGTTCTAGTCATTTCATCGGTGCGCTTTGCATCTCTTAATATGATGCTGCCACGGTTTTTGTAGCCTGAAAATTGCTCTAATGGCTTGCCATCAATACTTACGTTCAAGACTTTTCTTTTCCCAATTTCCACATGACCTTGGATTTATCTCTTAATTATTTCCATCCCGTATTCTTAACCTGTTATTACCAGTCATTTAATAATTTTTCGCAATTCCTTTTCCTTTATTGCTAGAAGTACTTGGTCACCAGCATATTTTACTATTCATATAATTCTTCTCCTAAACTTGAGGTGCGAGGTGAATTCGTCTGCTGCCTGTATGCAACCCTGAACCTCCTCATTTCGTTATATATTTAAAGTAGAAAATTATATTTACCCCTATATTCGGGCTTCTCTCTCCCTTTGTCCCATTCCCCTCCCGCTCTTCCTCCCCCTTTCCCTGTGTTTCTCTTTTCTCTCTCTCTCTCCTTCCTTCTCTCGTTCACTTTCTTTTCCCCACACTCCCGTCTTCCTCCATTTTCCCAATAGGGTCCTATATAATTTTATGAGTACGGCAACAATGCTAGTTGTTCTTGGCAACGAAATATTTTGTTCACGAAAAACTTAAAATTTTCGTTTTCAAAACAATTTTCTGAGTCAGTTCTAATCGTATTTGAACATCTAAGGTATGAAAATAAATTTGCGTTCTTTGCACATACTATGGTTCAAGTTTATAATTTCTAGGAGAGTTATAAGTAATTTTAAAAAGCAAACGAAAGATGTCTTACACTCATTTACGCCTTATGCTTTCAAAGCAACAATCCTCCAATGTTAATCTTATGGGATTTTCTCGAATAAAAAAAATGGTTTTTTTTGGGGCTCTTGAACTTAAAAACTTCCCGTTTTCTCATTTTCCCCTCTTGTTTGTAAGTCATGAATAATCAGTCTGAAATTTTCAGCATTCTAGCTCATACTGAAATAAGAAATAGTTTCAGCAACACACATTTTGCGGTTATTATATATATATATGTATATATATATATATATGGTTTTCAGGTGGTGTAGTGGTGTAGTGGTTAGCGTGTCGGCTTTCTATTGCAAAGTTCGGGGGTTCAAACCCCTCGAATGGAGGTTTTATTTATAAAAAAAAAAACTATCATCAGTGCCTGGCAGTAGGCAGCAGTACTGTCAGTATGGTATAGAGCCGAAAACAAATGATGTTGGTTGGGTCTATATCCAATACAGCTGTAGGCGTGATCAGGACGATTTGAACGGCTACAGTACTGCGATGTGGAAAGCAAGAGGGAAACTACCACATTACAATCCCTAGTAAAGATTATATGGTTGGACAATATGAGTTCTCTCGAGGTAAAACAATCCGGAGGTAAAATAGTCCCCCAATCGGATCTCCGGGCGGGGACTGCCTTGAGGAAAACATTTGTCGAAAGTAAATTACGAATAGGGACTTGGAACGTAAGAACTATGAGAAAGGCAGGAAAGCTAGAGAACTTGAAAGAAGAAATGAGAAGAAATAGAGTTGACATTATAGGGCTAAGCGAAACTAGATGGGAGGGAGAAGGACAGTTCGACTCGGAAGAATTCACGGTAGTTTATTCTGGAGGAAATAGTGGGGAAAGGGGAGTAGCTCTGGTACTTAGGAAAGATATGATGAAAAGCGTGACAAAGATAATAGCAACGAACGATAGACTGATGGCAATAAAGCTAAAAGCAGTCCCAGTGGACATGCTGATAATCCAGGTATATATGCCAACGTCAGCTCATGACGATGAAGAAATAGATGAGATCTATGAGCAAATTAATGAAATTTACGAAGAAGACGGAAGAGGAAAGGTAAACTGCATAATAATGGGAGATTGGAACAGCATAGTCGGAGAAGGACAGGAAGAAAATGTTGTCGGGCAATACGGACTTGGGAAGAGAAATCGAGGAGGGGAGAAACTCGTAGAATTCTGCATCAATAATGACCTTGTAGTGACTAATACATGGTTCAAAAACCATAAACGAAGGTTATACACATGGAAAAGCCCAGGAGATAGAATGAGATGCCAAATAGATTACATCCTTGTAAAACAAAGATTTAGGAACAGCATAAAGAACGCCAAGGCATTGCAAGGAGCAGACATTGATTCAGATCACAGCCTTCTAATACTTGACGTGAGTACAAAGCTCAAACAAATAAGAAAAACGAGAAGAGAAAGACAGACCTGGGACCTAGAAAAACTGAAAGAAAGGCAGGATGTAGTCAGCATGAAGTTGGAAGATAACCTAAGAAAGTTGGAAAACAAACCGAAGACCGTCGATATAGAATGGGATGAAATTAAAACCAGTATCAAGGATACCTTGGATAAAGAGATTGGAAAACAAGAGAAGAAAATCAGAAAACCATGGATCACGAAGGAAATGCTGGAGAAAATGGATGAGAGACGAAAATGGAAAAACGTTAACAGTGAAGAAGGTAGAGCCAACTATAGGCGTATAAACAATGAGTTGAGAAGGGTAACAGATAAAGCTAGAGAAAATTGGCTAAAAGGAAAATGTGATGAAATAGAACAAATGGAGAAATTAGGACGGTACGATATGATGTACGCTAGGGCACTGGAATTAGAAGATAAGAAGTCTAATGGAATTTGTGGTAAAGGAATTATGAATACGGATGGGAAGATAGTCTCAGAAACAAAGGATGTAGCACAGGTATGGGAAGAATACATTAAGGAATTATACAGCAAACAGACAGGAGCGGCAAAAATAGAACTGGAAAATGAGGAAAACATTGAAGAAGATAACTTAGGACCAAGTATTATGGAGAGTGAAGTAGAAAAAGCGATAGTGGAACTTAAGAAGGGGAAAGCCACGGGCAGCGATGGAATACCGGCTGAGATACTTAAAGTCATAGGATCAGAAGGACTAAAAGCGATCACGAAATTAATTAATAAGATTTACGACACGGGAGAGTTGCCTCAGGATTTCCTAGAAGTAACAATGATCCCTCTAAAGAAGAAGCCAAAGGCAATGCAGTGTAAAGATTACAGAACTATAAGCCTTCTGTCACACACATCGAAGATCATCACGAGGATTCTTAATAAAAGGCTGGAGAAAAAGGCAGAAGAAATAATAGGGGAAGATCAATTCGGTTTCAGAAAAGGACGAGGAACTAGAGATGCTATAGGAGTAGTTAGAATCATATCAGAAAGGGCAATAGAATACAGTCAAGATATCTGCGCATGTTTCGTAGACTGGCAGAAGGCCTTTGATAGAGTGAATTGGGTAAAGTTGATGAAGATATTAAAGGATATAGGTGTAGACTGGAAAGACAGGAGACTGATTAGGAATCTATATGAGAATCAAGTTGTAAAGGTCAGGTTTGAGAATGTGGACACCTGCGGAATAAATATCGGTAGAGGAGTAAGACAAGGATGCTGCCTATCGCCAACCCTATTCAATATATATGGAGAAAGTCTAATGCAAGAAGCTTTAGAAGGCACAGGGGATTTCAAAATTGGAGGAAGGATTATAAGAACAGTAAAATACGCAGATGATCAAGTACTTCTAGCAAGAAAGGAAGAGGAGCTACAAAAAATGATAAATAGACTAGTGATAACAGGTAGAAAATATGGTATGGAAATAAATACAGAAAAATCCAAGGTCATTCGAATATCGGGTAAAGATGAGAATCTGAACATAACTATTGGGGGAAAGCCATTAGAACAAGTTTCAGAATATAAATACCTTGGAAGTATCATAACACGAGAGGCAAAATGTACGGATGAGATCAAAACTAGAATAGGAAAAGCAAAAGCGGCTTTCAGGAGAAAGAAACAACTACTTACAGGGAATATAAGGGAAGATATCCGCAAGAAGTTGATAAAATGCTACGTATGGAGTATAGCATTGTATGGGGCAGAAACATGGACGCTAAGGAAAAATGACATCAAATACTTGGAAAGCTTTGAAATGTGGACTTGGAGGAGAATGCTGAAGATAAAATGGACAGATAGGATGAAAAACGATGAAGTGCTACGAAGAATAGGAGAGAAGCGAATGATTATACAGACTATCAGAAAGAGGAAGGCTAACTGGGTTGGACATTACCTGAGGAGAGAGAGTATGATTAAAGACGTGTTAGAAGGAAAACTAGATGGGAAAAGGGAAAGAGGTAGGAAAAGGTTTCAGCTGATAGACGATTTGAAAGGGAAAGAGAGTTATCAAGATATAAAGAGGACAGCGGAAAATAAGAGTATATGGAGAACCAGGTTTAACCATGAATAATCACGGACCTGTCTACGGACAGACTACCTATGATGATGATGGTTTTCAGGAAAATAAGAGTACAAAACTTTTATTAGAAACTTTACGGAGTATATTAGAGAAAATCTCAACAAAAACAACAGCATATTGGCTGTATTTGTGGATTTAAAAAAAGCATTTGATACTGTTAACCATAATGTCCTATTAAAAAACTTTACAATATAGGAATAAGGGAATTTTACTAAATTGGTTTAAGGACTATCTTACAAACAGATTTATTTGTGTAAAAATAGAAAAAACCATGAGTGAAAAACGGAAAATCTTAGCTGATGTTCCACAGGGTTCTATATTGGGGCCACTGCTATATTTAAACTATGTAAATGATCTACCAAAAATCTTGTACCGATGTAAAATATTTCAATATGCAGATGATACTGTAATTGTTATTGTTCATAGAGATTTGGGAAAAGCTACATTATATATGCAACAAAGTTTAAATACATTAAATAAATGGACTCATGATTATTACTTATTAATACATGAACAAAAAACTAAGCTCATGCATATTAAAAATTGTATGGAACTAAATAAAGATATAATCATTAAATTTCACAGCCATTATCGTTTGCATGGAAAATCATATATAGAAATGTATTGTAAGTGTACAGTTTTAGAGCAAACCCATGAATTCAAATACTTGGGTGTAATATTGGATGATAAATTTACTTTTGGAAATCATATAAGGATGATTAACAATAAGATTAGAAATGTGCTTATATTATGCCTCACATTAGACATGTGACTCCTATGTATGTACATTAAGAAAATAATATATTTCTCAACAATTTAATCAATAATACGATATGGAATCTCATTGTCAGTATCAGGCTGTGCTGCCAACACCTACTTAACAATACTAAAATCTACCATGTCAAAAATTTGGAAGGAGATGGCTGTAAATTGTAACATCAATAATGGTAGACAAGTCAGTGAACAATTGGATATTCTCTCCATAGAACAGATGTACAAATACATAATAATAATGGACAATTACTTGAATGATAAGTATAAGATAAAGAGAGAAAATCTAAATGTATACGTGCTTAGAAATCAAATAGAATGTAATATTCCTGTAAGCTTCAACTCTCATGGTGAAAGAAGGTTAAGTTCAATATTACCTACATTATTTAATAACCTGAAAATTTTTACAACAATATCCAGAACAAAAGCTGAAGTTAAAAGTTGGCTTATGCAAAAATGAGTAAATGGTAAGAAATATCTATTGTTGTTAGTTCTTTTCTCTTGTTTTTGTTTTCTTTCAATCACCTCAGTGAAATTTCTAAGTGCTTCACAGTGACTCAATACTATATAGTAATTCTGATTTAAATATGATTTTTTTGGCAGTCAAGCCTGTACTGGGCGTTGCCGGAACCTTTACAAATGTAATACTTATGCTAAAATGTAATAAGCACTGAAATGTATATGTCATGTAACTATAGTAGTCTAACAATTGTAGTATTCGAGGGCCACTCCATCAAATTGGGTTTGCAATACTTGATTATGTGAAGCTCAGTCTTGAGTGTATTTGATGGAATATTGATTTTGTAAATATCTGTTTTTATATTAAAAATGTTAACCCTTTTCACATATTCCAGTGTTATGTAAAAGAACAATGTGCTTAATATGTATTTCCTTATTAATAAATTAATATAAAAAAATAGTTATTGCTTAAATAGGGCGATCTGAGCCATGAAACATGAATTTGGAAAACTTGGACGGGAAGTCGATTGCCAGATAATTTAAAAATTCGGGATACATGAATTAATTTAGCAGAAAATGAAAATTATTGTCTTGTATATTATTATGCCACTGATTTTAAACTACGACGTAAACATAGGATGACGTCATTATACTAACACACGAAATTTAGTAAAACGTAAAAATTATTTTAATGTTGTGTGTAATTTTTCGAGAAATTTTAACTCTTTTCAATTGTTAAATATAATGGCATCATACCTGTTTCACGATTTTTATCCAAATACGTGCTAAAGGCATGGATGTTGATGCCATAATCTTAACACAATATATCCTAATTTTTCCATAAATTTAGTATGTAGGGTATTGTCTGAATGATGATTATTCATATTGATCATGCAGGACGATCTGAGGCACCAAACTTGTAATACGAAAATTTGGATAAGAGCCGATTGCCAGAGAATTTGGAAATTACGGATAGTTGCCTTAATTACGCGGAAAATTATAAATATTTTGCTGGAAATCGTGGAATTTATTATCTAATACATGTAGGCTTCACGTGGCTGAAGTGCTGTTGCCCTGGAGATCGCGTTGGTTTATTTACTAGTTTAGATCTTTGTGTATGGTGATTTTTTTAAGCGCTTGCAGTGTGCAAGTACAGAAAACTCGTGTATTATATTACCGCAATCGTGGTCGGCGAACTTTTTGGCGGGTTATTATTGGTTGAATGGTCATCCAATCAGAGATCGGGACGTTTTTGATTATATAACTTGGTTACCCAAAAAATAACGATTAATTGTACGTGTTCTTATTTGAAAGATTAAAAAGCAATACATTCATATTAGTTTATAGGTTTGTTTAGAATTTTGGGAAGCTTCTATATCTCGACCACTGTTTGGACTATGTTTGTTATCCATAATTTGTAAAAATGCAGAAAAATTCTGTTGTGTACTCGCGGGCCCCTTGACGATATTGCGTCATTTTTTTGTTTACTTTTTTCTGTTCTGTTTTTTACGAAGGAAGAAGTTGAAAAAATCTTCGCAAGGTCAGTTAATTTTATATATCTCATTACTTGGAAAATTAAAAAATTAAATTAAACGTATCCTAACTCCCATACAGGTTAATAATACAAAAAAGAAAAACCTATTGATAATTTGTTCAAACTGGTATTGAAATACTGGATTTTCCTAGGCACCGCTGGGTACTTCATTGAAACATCTTTTACAAATAAAATGTCTGATTAAATGAATTATTAAAAAAAAATCAAAATTAACTTAGTGTGACAGCGAATCGTCACAGCCTCCCTCGTCCTATTATTATCTACATCTACATTATACCCTGCAAGTCACCTTTTTGGTGAATGGCAGGGGGTGCAGTGCACCAAGGGTCTATAGTTTTCCTACGTTATCTTTTCCTATTATGTTCTCTTATCGTCCTAGGGAAAAACGATCCTCTGTATCGCTCCGTTCTACAGTCGATCTCGCGAATCTTATCCTCACTGTCCTGCCTTCCGAGATACGTGGGGCTTCTGATAAGTCCTACTACCTCATTCGCTAATCCCTCCGACATAAATTTTTCCAGTAGTTTAAATCTAGCCTCCAGCCTACGTTCCTCTAACGATGTCCATTTCAGATTTCCAATAATGATGTTACGCTTTGTTTACTATCGTAATTCCTCTTTACAAATTTAGCTGCCCTGCGCTGAACCTTTTCTATCTCGTTACTGAGTCCCTTTTCGTAGGGATGCCACACAGCTGAAGCATATTCGACCTGCGGTCAAACTAAGGATAAATAACATAATTCTTTCACTTTTTCGGAGCTATTTCGAACTATTCTCCCTATAAAGGCCAGCTATATATATCCTCCATAAGAAGCAGCAATTATATATATATATATATATATATATATATATATATATATATATATATATATATATATATATATAGCCGTGACGGCTGTTTAGACCGGGTTCTCCACATTCTTCTGTCGTCCGCAACCTTCATATTTCCTTGATAACTCTTTCCTCTTTTAAGTTCTCTTATAGATGAACCCTTCCCTTTTTTCTCATTCCTCTTCCTTCAAGTTTTCCTCAGTCATATTTTTCATTGCGCAATTTTCCGAATCAACCATCCTTTTTTATGAAAATTCATTTCTTTCTTGTCCGTCTTAACGTTTCTTCACATAATCTTACATCGAGTGGGTCTCACACTTAAGATATATTTATGAACTCATACAGCTCCACTATTAACTGTGACCAGATCCATTCTACCCTCAACATTTAGGATGAATGCAATTATTAAGGCAGACTGAATTTCTTTCCTTTAGACTAAAATTCAACCTGTTTTCATTATGAAGACGACTGAGCTAGGAATGCAGCTGAAGAAATTGGAATAATAATGTTATGTTCAACGCGGAAAAAATATTATGTTTAAATCGCCATTTATTCCACAATGATTTCAGTTTTCCGAAAAAATATAAAAATCCGATTTAATTGGAATGAACCAGTCAAAGACTATCATATAATGAGTATTCTATTTGTCAATTGGTTGATCCTAGCTCAGAGTTTCTTGATTTTTTTTTTATTTCCTCCTGAAATATTAATAAGGAGTAGAGACTACGACGAAGATAAGATATAGATAGGAATTTATTAAATTACGGCACTGGAGGTGATTCCTTTCTGTACATTTACTCTTGAGTCAGGCTTCTTTTTAAATTATAAAAACATATATAATGCCTCATTTTGCTTTGGAGTGAATATATCGCATCTGTCTCTCAGTTTGTGTTCGAATCTCAACATGGTTATGGTCTCCCTCGTTCATCTTTGTTGCTTATCCTTATTATTGTTAAGGGGTTTTAAGTGCTGCTTATGAGATAATTTCAAAAAAATAAAATTTATTTAAGCTAAATTAACAGCAAATTAACTTAAAAATAAATGAACTACACAAAATAAACGATAGAAAATTAAATTTGTGATTAATAAAATACAAAACCAGAAATTATAAGAAAGCAATATCAACGCATGCCACCTCAGCTCTATCCGCAAACTATTTAATTCTATTTGTTCAAACTCATTGATCAGAACAAAAACTGCCTTCAATTTCATCCTCCGACACGGTTGAGCTAAGGGGTGCATTTTCTTCTTCTTTCCAAGATTACTCGTCACGTGATTTTGTTTTCCATTGCCACGACGAGCATCCTCATTATCTTTGACCTCCTTAAACATCTTATCTCTTCCATTACTTTAAATCCGCGAGAATATTTCCCATTTAGCCTCTTAAAGCGCATTCCATCT
Organism: Tanypteryx hageni; assembly: GCA_028673005.1. Lineage (NCBI taxonomy): Eukaryota > Metazoa > Arthropoda > Insecta > Odonata > Petaluridae > Tanypteryx > Tanypteryx hageni. Next base: position 51,744,149 of record CM054117.1, read on the forward strand.
GGCACTCCGCAGACACGCTCACTTCAGAAGTCGCATAATAGGCTATTACTACGGGACAAGACTGACAGCGCTATAATGTACATTGGCACGCGTTCAACTCTCCCGCAAATTGACATCTCGCGACAGAGTCGCTAATCTCCTAGACAAAGGTTGGGCTAAAACTCATTTCCCCTCCGTCCCGAATACGCCGTCCTAACATACGAGAGGCTATCGCGAATTTTATGATAATGAGATCCATCAATTACCCCTCGCGTCACCTCCATGGTCAACGAGTTTGACGGCTGTTCGGCTCCTCTGATACGGACACGTCGTCGTCGAACTATCAAGGTCGCGAGACGTTTTTCTCGCCCGCGCTCGCATCTGAGACGGAAATAATCGGACGTCGTAAAAAACAAGAGCGATTATTTTATGCGCATCTACGATTCTTTATTAGTTTTTTAATATCGAGGCATTTTTTCTGATTACACGACTGACGTTTCACGGCGCATACTGATTAAAAAATTCAAATTTTCAAACCTTTTCATTATCAAGCATCAGTTGTTTGTGCCTATTGCATGATTATTTTAAGGCCGCTTTGTAACTAAGGGCCAAAGGAAGTATCCTTGGAGACCATATCTTACCCATTGTTTTCTGCATTTGGCAGAGGATCAATAGATTAGGACGGGCACATACTGTTTCATTATTCTGTTCTGCATGTATCAAAATGTATTTTTTTCTGCCTTGCGGTGATCATATGCATGTCTGCATCAATCTGTTCGTTGTACGACGATGAATGATTATAGCTAATGTTGTGATGTATGTTTTAGACCGCCACCAAGCAGAAAAAACATACAGCGGGGCCGTAATGTGTTCTTCAATCCTTTGTGTGTTTTGTGTTTACTTCTGTTCACTTCAATGTACATATTCTTTGCTTTTTGATATGAAAATTCCAATCATTCGCTAGATATAGTGAAATTATTTAATAATTAATCCAAGATTACTGTTCTCTCAGATAAAAGTTATTCATTTCTTGCATAGTGATTGGTAGGTATAACTTGAAGAATTCAAATTAAAGATGTTATGGTTCTCACTCCCTAGCGATCTTACGATGTACGATTGATGTATTCAACAGGTTGAAGTAGTACTTCAGTTAAAATTACCCCCCTTAAAACGTCTTCTTAAGGAACCTCTTCTTAATTCGCTACTAAATTATTACATTCAGATATCCTCAAATGCTGGCAAATTGTGCGGAAGGAAAAATGAATGATTAAGAGGGATTTTACAGCAAGGTTAAATAGATATTTTAAAAGAAGATCTACTATATACATTTCTCTATATTGAAATAAGAATTTTTATTTAAAAATTACGGTTTCAACAGCAGTTGTTAAAACCCGACCTGTTCCAGCGATTTATCGCAAACCTGAGGATGGCGATAAATCCCTGAAACCGGTCGTCAATTAATAACTGTTGTGGAAATTGTAAAAGTTTTTTTAGGAAAATTTCTATCCTTTTAAAATAAATTGGTATGGAATGGAGTTACACCAAGTACAGGCATGTCAAACTCGATGAGGCAGCAGGATTAACGGTTGTTGAGATGGAAAAATAAACTTTCTAAAATATTGGACATCTCCATAAAAAAAATAAAAATCGTGTTCTGTTGTACCAGAATAACTAAGAAAAACTCTACTTTTCAGAAAAATAAAGTATTTATGTAAAATATCGAACGATTTAGTTGCGGGAAAAATTCGCATTCGTGCCAGATTAAGGCACAGAAAGGGCCGCATGAGGCCAACGGACAGCCAGTTTGATATGCCTGCCTTATAATATCGATGATAGGAGTAAATATTTTTTGAACTCTTGCTTGTCCAGCTAAAAGGTGCGACATTTTTCACTGCTAGAATTTAACAGCCCTGATGCTCCTCGTAAGAGCCTTGAGGCAGGCGTGGAGCGGACCGGAAGTCAATTCTCGTGAGCCCTTAATTTAGCCACGTCGACCTCCACGAGGGGCATGCGGAATGTGCGTGGATTTTATCGTCCGTGACCCGGGCGTTCCAAACAAGTGTCCCTCCGCGCACTATGTCCCTGTAGTCCGTCAGGATGAGATAAACAGTGTGTGTGCGCGCATGACGGCCCAATAATGGAACTTTCCTAAGGCGGAAGCAAACACGATTAGGGTCGGGTAGAATTGTTGTGATCAGACTGTCGTCATGCTCTCCTCCGATAATTATGAGGACCCATGTTATGTAGCGTGCTGAGGGAAAGCGAGGTTTACCATCATACCGATTTGGAAACCTTCCGTTTATCGTCCGATTTTAAGATGACGATTTCAGCTGGTATCACGGTTACTTTCTGAAGCTTCATGCAGCGAATGGCGTTTTCTCTATTGCGAAAGGCTTACTAATTCAATGGAGGACCAAAAAGGAACGGAAATTACTTTCATTGGAGTTTTTAAAAAACTATTCATCTGATATATGCTCGTAGTTTCTATAGTTCTAGACTGCTTATCATTCTGAAGAAAAAGTGCGAAATTCTTCGGGATGAAAGCACGTAATTAGTATCTGCGCCTAACAGCATTACTTTCTTCAGGATATATTTTGTACGATGAAATTGCGGAAGAATATTTTATACCGAAGATTCACAAACGAGGTTCCTCCCGCAGCACACAAATTTTGGGAAAAACCAGATGCGTATTTCGGCTACAAAGCAGCTGTAATCATTAGTGACTCATCAATATTATTTTAGAACTCACTAGAGGTTGATCGCCAATTATGACGGCGGCTTTGTAACCAAAATTCGCGACTGGTTTTCTCAACCTTTTTATGACTATTGGAGTTACAGTAAGATTCCGATTTAGCGCCACCCTTTGTCCATCACTAAAGCGGGGGTGGCGGTAAATCGAGGTACATATATGGTTGTTCTACGCGATCATAGGATGGAAGTTCTGTCCACAACGATTGATGGGAGGTATGCGGGGGTGGGGGGGGGGGGCAAATCGGAGTTTGACTGTACATAGTTTGTCAATTTGGTTTCATCAATAGGGTGAGCTCCATAATTCTTTCTAGAATACCGTAGATGGATAAATGTGATGAAATTTTGTTTCAAAATTGATATTTTTTCCTGCTGTATCATAAATACTTGATTACTGAGGGTTACTTCGGTTTACTATCTTCAGGTTATCGATTAGTATTTACGATATTTTAGGTAATGTTTGTTTAGAAATAGAAATAGGTTGTTGCTTTGTGTTTATTTTTCTAACATATTAGCTTAAAAGCCTTATATTTTAAAAACCTCCGTAATATTCTTTAATATTCGTTTCATTTTCACAAATCGGTATAATGCGAATATCTGAAACTTATGCGTCGCATTTATGTTTACAAAAATTTGACAGAGATAGAAAATTTTGAAATTCTGAGGCAGGTGTCACGCAGAATTCCGTATTGTTATTCTGTGACTTTGGGATGGAAACTCAATGTCGTCTCTTGGTCGGAGAGGTGGATCCGGTGTTAGACGTATAAGGACATGCCTACTTGTTATTTTGAAGGAACGAATACAGGTAACTCTCGTTGGATTAAGATTATCTTCAAGTCTATCTCCATCTGCCGTGAACGCCTTCGCGAAGTAAACGTTTAATAGATTAGCTTTATCCTCCCCATCGTGAAGGATGTCTCCGGAATTACATCGCAGGGAGGGTATTGAAGGACCCCCCCCCCCCCTTGACTTCTCTTACATAGGACCAGAACGCTTTTGGATCCTCCTTCAATTTTGTATTTAATACCTCATTCCGGAAGGTGTTAAATGCGTTACGCATGGTTTTTCTCGCTAATACGCGGGCACTGTTATACTCATGGACTATAGCTGTGCGATACTCATCGGAAGCGGTGGTAGGTATGTTTTTCAATTTTGCGTGGCTACGCCTCTGTCGTCTTAAGGCAATCCTAACTTCCTTATTAAACCAACGAGGTTCTTTCTTATCAGATTTTAACTTACCGGAGATAAATCTATCGATACCTTTTCCTAGTATATCCTTAAATAATAACCATGATGGCTCCATACCTAATCGTTCTGTCTTTTCACGATAACTGACAAAGGTACTTCTGAGATGTAAGCTGAAACTTTTAAAGTCGGCTTTGGCGAAAGCGTATACATTCCGAAGGGGCTTAGGATGTCTTTTGAGCTTTAATTCGCACTCCGCATACACAGCTCGATGGTCGCTAAGTCCCTCCTCTGTGGATACCTTAGTTATCCTATGCGGGATGTTAGAAGCAAGCAAGTCGAGAACATTGCCCGAACGCGTGGCTTTTCGTACCATCTGGATTAAGGAATATTCATGAAACGTGTCAAGTAAGGCTTCACACGATTCGCGTTCTTTACCTCCCGTAACGAAACATAGGTTTTCCCAATCGATTGACGGTAGTTAAAATCACCTCAAATTATCACATAACCGTCGTTCATAATAGATCTAAGCTCGGCTAATTGCCTCTCTAAACTTAAAATATAATCAACTTTGGCATTAGGTGGTCTGTAAAATGAGCATAAATATATCTTTTTCGAATTATCCTTACCTAGGCGGCACCACACGCTCTCGGTCGTTTCATCGATAATAGGGATCTGACAACTATCGTACTTTTCACTTATTGCCAAAAATACTCCGCCACCTATTCTATTGGCACGGTCTTTTCTGTATACTCAATAGCTTTTCGGAAAAATTTCTTGGCTAGCGATATCTTCAGTGAGCCAACTTTCCGTACCTATAACTACATCCGCATGTAACGTGCGAATTACGTGTTCGAGTTCGGCAGACTTCCTACGAATGCTGCGGCAGTTTAAAACTACAATATTTAATTTCTCATTATCGCCCGAAGCATTAACTGCTCTATTACGGCTTTTGCAAGTGGACTCTCTCACTTCGCGACCAGAAACTGTATTACACTCGATGTAATCATCGTAGTCATTATTCAATCGAAATCGAGACAGTGAAAGCCATAATGTGTAGTCTCTCGATATCATCTTAAACTGCAAAATTACATGATTGCATTTACATGTTTTTTCGGTTGAATATTAGAAACTTTCGTGACTTATCGCTTCTGAAAGATAAATGGTTAATGTGAGAATTAATTATATATATGCTAATTATGATTTTTTGTTGCATTAACTGTTAGTTTATAAATTTCCTCCGCGTGTTGTTACTCGGCAATTTATCTGATTCCCCTTACAAACTATTATTATCGATGGAACGCTATAGCCCTTCGTTTGGATAAAAAATAAGTTCATCGATTGGCTACTAGATACCTGGGCTGAAGCGAAGCTTTACGTAAGTAAAAGAATATTTATAGAGTATACCCTAAAATAAGGCCTACTGAATTCTAGATTGATGGTTACAGAGAATTAATGCCAGATAAACTACCCGGGGGAGTATTAGAAATAATCAAGAAATCACCTTCGTTGAATGAGAATACGAGAGATCGGAAGAGAGGTAGATTCATTTGTAGCGAGGACTAAAAGGTATCACAGAAGGAAAATTCAGAAGTCAGTGAGGACTGTTAATGATATTTTTCAGGTCTTATCAGCCCTCAAACTGTTGAATAGCAGAATAAAAACAGTTGTACAAGCAGTAAGCGAAAAACGAATTATCTCAAATATATAAGCTAACACTAGTTTTGACATTTTTGTCAAAAGAATAAACGCTTTGTAAATCCAAAATCCGTTGAAATCAACAAATGGCCTAAGGTCATTTTCTCCGAGGTTCTGAAGGGCTACGGACCGTGATCTCTCCAAAAAATTGTATTTCTACGTCCTACAAAAAAGAAACTATCCCCGAAAAGAACTCCGTAATCCTAGCGTGACAGCGTTAAGTCACGAATCTCGGACCACGTGAAAAAGGGGACATTCTCTTTTTGCTTCGCCCCTTTTTATTGGAGGTTTCCTTCTCGCCCGCCGACAATACCGGCGAACCAAGCTCCCGCACTGCGATTCTCGTATGACAGGCTACCTACTGAAACGACGTGACTTTTGATACGTGATCTAACGCATGACCAAGAAAGATTGCATCGATTGTTTATAATCTTATATAAACGTCCGAGAGATAGCCCTGACCGAACTAGCATGACTCATTCCCGTCGAATTCAAACAATTGAGGCGTTTCTTCCGAGTTACGTGTAAGATCACGCACGCGTCATATCTGAAGAACAATTTTTTTCGAGCAAAAATCATTTCTAAGGTCTTAAAAAGCAACGAATTCGGGAATGTTTTCTGGATAAACGATACAAATCAACATGAACTTCTTTAGCTCGGGTTTGAAGAAACAACTTTTAAAGGTAGAAAAAAATATTCTATCATTCAAGTTCGGTCGATGGACGAACATTATGAAACTAACGATAACTGCTTAAAATAAGGGTGGACATAAATCGAGGTTTAATGGTATCGAGAAGTGAGCTAAGTGACCACATCAAGATATATTCTGATATTAAATAGTAACTCCTTGCGCAACGGGGAAATTACGTTATCGGAAAAGGTCGCGCTGGTCAAAACCGCTTTGCGCATATTTAATGCCTTCAGGAAAAAAATCAGTTCGCACAGGTTGCGAGCTTTCTCACTTAACATACATAAGTAGAATGTGGCACGTGCCCGATTCAGGACCGCGTATAATTAAATTTTACGTACGTTGTATAGATAAATATCGCATTTTTTGGCGGCGTGGAATTTGTTTATTTATTCGTTTCTTTTTAACTAGCTCATAAACAGTCGTTAACGGGCTCTTACCTTGAGCGAGACAATAATAAAAACAACAAAGAAGAGTGGTGGGACTCGAACCTGAGACCATAGCATTGGAAGACACACTAACGACCTACCTACACTTGGGAACCCCGAGTTGGACGAGGATTTACCGCGTTATTAAATTACTAAAACAAATAGCGCGGAAAGTTAATCAGCACCAGACCCTCAAAATCAGTGCAGCAGTGAATAAATCACGAACTTGATTCACATAATTTCAGTGTGCGAGCTCCCTTACGAGACTCTGTAACCCAGGAGTGTTGACGGACCGGATGCGGCCTTTCAGTTTAGACAATAATGGAGTAACAACAGTGGCGTAACTACAAACTCTGCCCCCCCCCCCTCGCGAAAATTTCTGACGGGTCTCCCTTAAACAACCATGCTAAAAATCATTCTGCATTCTCTTAGAAAATGTTGATGTAAATGAACTTCTGTAGTTGGTGCAAAATTAAAATTAGAAACTGATATGAGCAAATAAGACAAAATAATAAAAAACGGCAGTTACGCCACTGATTTTAACAATTATATACGCAAAGATATAACACACTTTAATATCTAGGTATTACATGATAATTTGTTCTTAATTAAAATATACATGTAATTACCATTTAGAGTCTCAACAAAATTCTAAGGCCCGTTATTCTTACATGCAGCCCGCCATATTAACTGAATTTATCGCATGCCCGTCACTACTTCAAAGTTATATTAATTTGGCGCCCATGCAATTTGACTTTGAGCAGTGTCTTCTTCACTACTTTGGTGGCCCGGGGCCCAACATAATTTGGGGTCCCTCCTATTTATACGTATTAACCCCTGATGCGCTACTATGGGAGTAGTCGTAAAAGGCTATGTAAACATTTCTTAATTAAGCGAGAAAGAGGCAAGGGAAGGGGAAAGCGAAAGCAAAATATGAATCTTCGATGAGTAAGGGGTCCCAATTAACTGTAAGACAGCCCTGCAAATAACTGTGTGTTATTGAAATAGAAGATTGTGTCCTTATGCCCATGGCAAACAAGATAAAATCATTCGGCGAGCACCAATGAGATAGGCAATTAACATATATATATATATATATATATATATATATATATATATATATATATATATATATATATATATATATATATATATATATATATATAACATGAAAGGTGCCGACCCTAAAAAAATTGTCAAAATCGGACTGACCTTATGGCTACACCCCGAGTGCTTGTAGCCCCCCTTAAATTCGAGACCCCTTCCCAAAGATGGTACTGAGCTTTAGGCCTCTATCGTAACCCGTTAAGAAAGCCAGGCTCTCTTGGCACGTTTTAGCCGCGATTTTATCACGCTCAAGTACGACAAAAACGGCTTCATTCGAGAGCTACGATGGATTCGAAAGTCGCTTCCTCCTCTTGTCCCTCCTCTATGGGTTCGGGGTAAAGGGGGAGGGAGCGAACTTCCTCCTCCTCCTCCGTCAATCTCAGATACTCTTGCTGTGCTTTCTCTTTTGATACCAAGTTTGGCGGCTGGGCGGCGTCGCCTGTCGCCGATTGTTGCGTCCGAAAATCGTTCCTCGTCGAGTCGAGTCTTTTATTTTTTCAGCCTCAACAAAAACTTGCTTCGTTCCTAAGGCGGAAACCTCTCTCGGTTCGCGGACCCGGAAACTTTTCTTTTACTAAAAAAATAAACGGGATTAAATTTGCATGAATCCGATGGTGATTAAAATTTTTTTGCGTCCTTAATTAAACTCTTAGAAGTCCTGCATAACCATGTGGCCGAGAATGACTTAATAAACTTAATAAAATAACATAATATAACATCAGCAGATGATAAATTCAAGAATAAGCACTAAGTACTAAATACTCATCTTGGCTATCTACGATAAGTTATGAGAAACCAGACGTGCATTTCGGCTACAATGCAGCCGCCTTCAGTGGCGATTCACCGAATGTAGATAGGTACTAAGAAGGACCGCCGGAATCCGCATCTGCTTTTTATAACCTTGTCATATCAATTGGAGATACCTAAGATAAGTACTCAATACATCAATGCTTATTATTAAATTTGTTTTCACCCGTAAGATGAGCTCTGTAATTCTATAGTTAAATAGCAGATGGGGCTGTAACGCAGCGAAGCCGGTTGTGATAATTCAATAAAGTAGTGACTATAAAGTTATTTATAGCAATTTTTTCAAAGTAGTATAAACCCAATCGCATTAGCTGAAAAACAAAACGTGTAGATTCAAAACAGGTACAAATCAGGAATATTTCGAGCACTGGTTTCAGTTCCGCCAAAGCAACCGGTACATAAGGAAAAAAGAAATCAATAAACAGAGAAACTAAAAGGGAAACCCAACCCATATAAACCAATTCTACCCCGCCTCCAAATGTTGAGCAAGCTTCAAGATTTAACAGTGATTTATTAACTTTTGCTACCTCATAGTTGGAATTTGTTTAATACCGCGGTGCGTCTGTTTGCTTTGATGGCGCTAAAGATAATACTCAACGAACATCTACGAAAAAAAGATTCATCGAGCTCGCATCGTGGCTCAAGTTAAATTAATAAATTGTTTAGCCCAATAAGCGTCATTTATCGATCATTTACCATAATTAGTCGAATGTCATGTCGGTTTTGGGGAATCTACACCGACCTGAAGCAGTTATTAATGGCTTCTTTTAGCATCTTGATCTCCATTTCGTCAACATCAATAATTTTTACGGGATTGAAAAATATTACTATTAAGAACTCTGGAGAGCTTCGTTTAAACCTATCTTCCATTTATTCCTCTACTGAATAAGTTTTTTTCTGTGGAGGAAAGGAAAATCCGAAGAAAGAGCGTAGGTAGTTAAAAACACTCAATTCTCTGAATTTCCGTTATTATAAAACTAACATATCAACATACAAGAGTAAGCTTCTTTGTTTGTCTGTTCACATATTCGTATCACAATAAACATACAAATATTCAGATCAGAGATAAGAAAGTAAAAACAGAATCCTCAATCTCACAAGGACTTATTTAAAAATAGCTATTTAAAACCTGGAAGGAAGCTGCGCGTGAGCTCAAAACAACCAAGTTTAAGCGCCGATGATAGATCCTTAGCAACAGATATCTATACACAAACAAATATAAACGAAGAAGAGTTGATGGAATGGATTGCGCTTCCTGTTGTTTCACTGACTGTGCAGATACAATAAACACCCAAGATTCGGAGACTTTGTTTAATGCAATATCCACATTTCCTTGTCTCGACGCAAACTAGCCACAGCTGCATTTCTCCCATAATTATTTATAAAGTTGGCACATCTCATCGCCTTTGCGCTTATCATAATCGTCCAGTGTGATTCTAACTTCAATTTCAGAATGATTTTCATTACAAATTCTAGAGCTTTCGTTTACGCCATTTTGAATGGACGGTGAAAGTACTAAAGAGATCAGAACGATTATTGTATTTATATTAATTAGCAGTTATAGTAATTTTAAACTTATAAGCAAATCACAAAAACCGCAAGGTATTAAAATGATGTAAATATAATTAACAACCCCCATTGTGATTGAGCACTTTCTGACCGGCCGGGAACGTGGGTGTTATCACGAGGGACGGCCTATATTTGTGGTAAAACTACTTACCAAGCCAACGAAGAGAGAGAGAGTAGGAACAGCAAAATGGGCATTTATGAGACGATGAAAGTCGATGACAGGGAGCTTGAGCAAAGATATTCAGATTTCAGAGATTCCTGTAAGCCAATATTTAAACAATATAATATTTTAACTCTCCCATCACTCTATCTTTATGAGCTAATAAGCTATGTCAATAATAATCAAGAATACTTTTAAAATCTTCAGTCTGAGCACCAATGTGATACAAGAGGCAAAGATAACTTTAATCTACCAAAGCACAGATTAAAACTTATGGAAAATAGTCCATGTTATACTGGTATCAAAGTTTATAATAAAGTGTCCCTAAAATTTAGAGAAAAACGTAATAATGTAAAATATTTTCAGGAGAAAGTGCAAGTTTTTGTTAAAAAAGTTTTATTATTCAGTAATGGAATATATTGAAAACAGTGATGTGGCTTTCATTGATTGACATAATGTTAAGTATAATTTGAATTATTATTCAATGTAACATTTGTATTGTAACGTATGTGTGGTGTGTAACAGTTAATGTATGTTAGTTATTGACGAGACGCCAATTTACTGACAGAGTTGTACTGCAACTATGTAAATGTAATGTGTCAATAAATTCTATTCTATTAAAAAGAGGTGGGTGAAAACTTTGATATGGAGTGTGAAAATATACGGGTGTGAAAGGTAGACTACGAGAAAGAAAGATATGAGTAAATTAGAAGCTTTCGAGATGTGGGTATGGCGTAGACCGGAGAAAATTAATTTGACTGCCATAAAAAAGCTTTAAATACGAAAAGGAAAAGAGATTAGAGCAATAAGAGATAGATGGTAGAAATTGGAGGGTCAAATTTTGAGAGACAAGGGTCTGTTGAAGAAAGCCATATAATGGAGGATTGAAAGAAAGAGGCAAAAGGCGCATTTACACGGCTCAATGCCATTGAGCAATCTCATTGAATCAGCAGCATTGAACTTCCGCATTGAAATGGAAGTTGTTTATATGAATCAATGAAATTGATTTCATCAATTCCATTCAACATGGCGCCAAGTGAAATCGTTCGTGCGGGTATTCGCATTATTTGTGATCATTTAATACATGAGTGCTATAAAATACTAACAAAAATAAAAACTCGACGTTTTTGGATAAGAAGATGGATCATGAGACGAGATATTTTAGGAGCATCGAAATCTTTATTGAGGGAATTGGCCGCAGAAGATCGCGAGATGATAAAATTATGCGAGCGACTAATCCGGCGGACGCGAGAAGGTTGGAGGTGACAGAGAGAGACGAAGGATGGTAGAGAGAGTGAGAGGGCGGTAGTGAAGCGGCGTGGAGTGGGTTGGTTACGATATTCGAAATCCAATTAAGTCGAGAAATCGCGATGAAAAACCCCGAGCCCATTGTTCCCTCTCGGTACTCCGCGATTAAGGGTGCACCGATCGTTAACGTTCATTTCGACCGCACACGGTTCTGCGTGTGCGTGTCTCCTTTTGACTTAGGTCCTGCGACGGTGTTTACCAGCAACCCGCAGCGTGAGTGTATTCTGTTCCTTTTTACGGTGAAGGAGTTTTCGTTTATTTACTGTTGTATTGTTTCACCGTGTCTCGCAACCCTCCCTTTTCATATATTCCGAAAACTCTCTTTGATGATCACATAAGTGCAAATAGAGCGTTGTTGCCGGTTATCTAAGCTTGCAAAACAGATCACTCTGGCCATCCGACAAGTCTAATACTCGCTCGGCAATCTGAAATCTCACATCCTAAATCCGATCAAGCCGCGTTAATGAGGACCATAATCCGCGATTTATGAATTTTTGCTTCTTTAAAAAAATAAGCCTTGTTGTATAGCAAATCCGTGTTATACGAACCACTGGAGTACCAGGCGCACAGGATTTATTAATTTAATTTATTTAATTATGGGTGTGAGAAGACAAAGGGAAAGACCTTGAATGGAAAAGAATGGGTTTACCCTAAAACCAACCGAGAGATAGAAAATTTAATATGCATTCACTGAGACAAGTATGCAGTTTGATATAGATGCACTGCGGTTGCTTTTGTTCCAAACTTTGGCACGGCCGTATAAATATTCTACATTCCGTTTCATTACGCGTAGTTTTAATTGGATATCTATTTTAATTAAAATTACCTTTCTGCAGTTTCGCTTTACGGAAGCCATCCTTCTCTGTGTTTACTGTGCTTTCTCGTTTCCCGTATAAGGCGAGGGCGATTTGCTCGGGTATTTTTAAAGAGATGAATCCGCAGGTGTGTGTGTGTGTGTGAAACAGGGGGCCAGAATAGACTTGTTTGTGAAGATAACAGTAAATTTTATGAAGGTAATTCCTCTGAGATCAGATAAACAGCGGGATAAAATAAAGTTTTTTAAATTTTATTTTCAGAGTCGGCATAAAAATCATTTGTTCCCTAATCCTTTGTGGACTGAATTGAAGCTTCAGATAAAATTTCTCTTTTATTTCCGAGTTTGATTTCGGGATAAAAATTAAAAACTTTCCTTTGTATGTGATTTATTTTACTTTCCGATCTTTTCCTTGACTTTTTGTCGTAAAAAATAAATAAATTTATCGAAAACATTTTTTTCGCCGAAACGATTCTTATATTACGCGATAAAACTTAAGAAACAAAAATAAACGCTTAAGTGGCACTTTAACTCCGTATACTCCATCACGGGAACCTCTTACAACACTGATGAGTTACGAGGGTACCTCAAAATTTCTTCACGGTACTTTTTCGAGAATAAATGATGCTGTATGTCAGGCATATCCAACTCGAAGAGGCGTCCGGCCGCATCAAAGCGATTAATGTTATAAAAGGGCCGCATTGCAGCGATGGATTTTATAAAAGGGCCGCATTGAAGCGATGGATGTTATAAAAGGGCCGCGTTGCAGCGATGGATGTTATGAAAGGGCCGCAGTTGTATGAGCCAGAGCAGGAACGATAGACTATAGCTAAAAGATTGGACGCCTGTTTTGTAATTAAAAACAATAATTTAGAAAATGCGTTCTATAATAATTCGGTAACTATGAACAAATATCGTCTTCTTCTCACCAAAATTATGCATTTGTATGAAATCCCACACGATTCAATTGAGACAAAAATTAGTTATCGGGCCGCAGTAAGTCACAGAAAGGGTGGCATAGTTCCGCGGGCCGCAAGTTTGACATGCCTGCTGTATATAATACTGATATAAACCTGAAAATCGCATGTGCATTTCTAATACGAAGTAACTTCCCTCAGAAGTATTTTGCGGGTCGTTTTTTGTAGTAAGTTCTTATAGGAAAAGATGAATAATTTTTGCTTGTAATCCGCATATAAAGTAAAATCTCGGTAACTCGAACGTCTATAACTCCAATTTTCGATTGATCGAAGCGTATATTATTCCTCTTTCGCACTCTTGTTCGTTAAAATGCAGTTACTTAACTCCCTTGAGGTTCTAGTTGTCGAAGTATGATATGTTACCTAATATTAAATATTTTATATTCGATATTTTAGTTGTTAGATATTTTATATTCGATATTTTATTTAACATTCGATATTTTCTTTATTATTCGCCATTTTGCTTAATATTTGATATTTTATTAACAGCTATACCTAATTAATTCAATTCATTTTTTTATGATTTTCACCTAAAAATATTTCAATAAAACCCTACGTATTTTGCAGGCACTCCCCCTACAATGAGCGGCAGCTATCACTGCCACCACCACCACAGCCAATGCATAGCAGCGGCTGAACCGCGGAGGGGTCGGAGGGCTCTCGCAGCCACCGACATCGCAGCCGCGCTCATCTCCGTCCCCCTATTAGTGGTCCTGGCCCTATTGCTGAGGGGGGACGTGAAACGGGTGAGCTGGCACGGCGAGGGGAACAGCACCGATCAGCCGGTTGGAGGTGGAGACCCTGGCAACAACCCAAGATGGAGGGTTTTGGGACTGGGGCTCGCCCTTCTCACTCTCTCGCTACTTGTTTGTTGCTACGTGACGCATCGGCTGGGACTATGTTGCCGAAGCAGGAGGATGTTGGACACGTTAGGAGGGAGGGGAAGGAGGAGGAGGAGGAGGTGCACAAGGGGCGAGAGGGAGAGGTGCAGAAACGTTGTCGGTGAGGTTGGGGGACAGACCGCCAACCCCGGAGCAGCGCAGGGATTGGGGGCACCCTTTGCCGTTTGCGTGGAGACGAGGGTGAGTGATTATTTTGAGTAAGCGGTAACGTGTCGCTCTGGACGACATGTTTATCAAATTCGACGGTGCTCGGATTTTTTCAAGCGAGTATGGGTGGCGAAATTTTTCGCACTTGAAGGTAACGTTTCCGGTTCATTTGTCGGCTTTTGGTCGATTGAGTACGTTTTCCGAAGCTCTCGCGCGATTCATACGATAATGGTAAAAATATATTTTTGATTTAAAAAAAAGAGTTGCATTCTCCTTTTTGAAGATCTTATCTTAGGATAAAAATGAAATTCTGAAAACGAGAAATCAAAGTTAGGTGAGTTGCTTATTTAAGGCAACGCATAGCATTATTATTAATGTATTTAACGCGTAAATATAAAAAAAGAACCACAAGTATAGGCGCGAAATTTAAACGATGCTTCATTTTCCCACATTCTAAAACGGCGCTTAAAAACGTTTTCTTTTAAGAAAATTGCTTTTTCGCTTACCATTTTCCTTTGCACGAAATAGCCTGCTCCCCAGTACGTACCCGTAAAAGATTTTTTTGCGGCAGCTTAATGATTACCATTAGTTCCGTTGACAACAAAAACTATGTATATGCTATTCGTAACTTTCAAAATAATGCGTTATTTACAAAGTAAAATACAATATTCGGGTGTTTGACTAAACGTACCACCTGAAATATTAACGATTAAGAAGCGTTGATATCGGAAATAGCTAAAAAAAAATCAAACCTCGTTGACAATTTTACCTTAAATATTTCCCTCAACCAGGTTCTACGTACACGTGTACGGGTCTAGCAATCCTGCCTCGGCAGCAATTGTCCGTGCACCTGTACGGACCCTAGCTTTACCCAAAGAAATATCTGAGTTATTTATTTACCTCTTTCTCAGCATTAAAATAGATATAAATATCAAGGATGACGAAATACATTGAAGTGGCCGTTTTGAGCGGCGAAGAGGGATTAAAAAAAAATTAAAAGCTTGCGGAGTTAAAACCTTTTAATTTTTTTTTGCTTATAAATACGTATGCGCGCACATGCAGCAACAAATTTAAATTGCTATCTACTTAATCGGAAATAATAAATGAGCAATCCACTCACCGCGAATATGACTCCTGGGAGTTTAGTTGAAGGGAAGCGAGTACATTAGAGCCAATTCTCAATTGGATCCGAGAGAAATATCATCCTTCCATCGAAGGACTACGCCCGCGGAACTCAAATCAGCAAACTCCCATCGCCTCTCTCAAATTCGTTTCCTTCTTCCTTTTCGCGTCACGGAACTCCAAAGGGATGCCCTCTGGAAATAAAGACCTTGAGTTTAGAGAGAATACGTGACCGACAAAATTAATAACTCCAATAAACAGATTAAAATTATTGATGCAAAGTCTATTACCTTTCGTCACTAATATCTAAAATTACTTTCTAGACTGTGTTAGTGGTTTTTAAGTATAGTGTATAGCTACATACGAAATCGAATAAAAGAACATGTATTAGAATAACTACTAGGAAACTTAAATAAGAACAGAAAAAAAACTGTATAAAAGCTGTAAAGTATATGTTTTAATTTATTTATTTTATGGTATTTATTCTTTTTGAGTCCCTAAAAATAGATTATATCGCATAAAGATTATGGTTTTTATCACCCTGAGGTTAACCAATTTCATAATGTTTCTTGGATCCTATGTTTGTTGCATAGTTGTAATCATTTTAGTTTTTAAGTGCCTACTTCAATATTAACAGTTTATTATTAATTTTTTGCTATGCTATCTGCATTTTAACTGGTAGTTCTAGAAATAACTAATCTGCCTACTTTCCTTTCAATACAATTTTATAACAAGTAGGGGTGTACACAGGTTACCTGTGGTACAGAAGTGCCTTTCGTCAAATTCGCCATAGTATAATCGTATACTAATATATTTGCTTTGAAATCAGAAAATTATTTTTCCTTATATTGTGGTAGCCCTGCTTTTTTGATCCCTTCTAAACATATTCATCTCATTTTTCCATTCAATGCTCGCCATACAAATGAAATTTCTTCCAAATTCATAGTTACAGAAAAATTCTAACTTTGATATTGTGGTAGCCCTGTTTAGTCAACCCGGTTGAAATATGATATTTTGGTTATTTATTTATATGAAGATTAAATATACTATATTTGGTTGAAATTTATTAGGACAGTTCTCTAGATATCTGTCAAAGAAATATTATTTAACTTTGTACTGTGGTAGCCCTGCTCTTTAGCTTCACTTTATACACCTTGATTTAATTATGGTATGTTGTACAAATCTTATATACAAAACTTAATTGAAATCCGTTTGGCCAATTCCTTCCAGATCCCTAATTACTGAAAGAGTTTAATTTGTAATTGTGGCATTCCTGTTTGACTGATTCGGTTTAAATATGCTAATATGTTTTTTATGTTTTTATTATAATTATTAAATTTGGTTAAAATTGATGTGGGCAGTTCAACACAAATACGTGTAAAAAGAAATATTTTAAATCCTTGTATTGTGGCAGCCCTGCTTTCTATATCTATACAAAACATCTTTATTTTGTTATGTTATTTTGCATGCCTTCTTCATACAATATGTCGTTGAAATCGGTTTGGCCAATTCCTTCCAAATTCATAATTACCGAAAAATTTAACTTTGCAATTGTGGCATCCCTGCTTAGTGGATCCGGTTCAAATATGTCATTTTGGTCATTAATTTATGTGAAGATTCTATGTACCAAATTTATTTCAAATAAGTTCATTCATGAAGAAGATGTTAGGGACACACACACGGACACCGAGGCAATCTCCTTAAACTACTTTCTTTTTTTGGAAAGTAGGCTAAAAAAGTGGTTTTCTGTGAGTTATTGGTTAACCTATGATACAAAACTTAGATAATAAGTAAATGAGTTATATACTAAGCAATAGTGACCTTTCATCATGGGCCCCTTGGGACCCTTGCCCTCCATGTGTTTAAGACACATAGGCCACACGCTTAGCATGTTGAAACTCCATCCATATGCTTAAATTGTAAAAATAAATTACTGTAAAACAAGTGTTTTAATAATATTACATTTTTATTTATTATTATTATTATTCAATACAAGATACATTTCATGAAAGATATTCAATAATGAAACAATATTCAAGCAAGGAAACATACTTTTTTAGGTTTAGAGTTATGGCAAACTATCATTTTAATGTGTAAATTCACGTGATTTAGATGCAGCAAACTAATCAATTATTTCACCTAAATCTAATTCCTCAACCATATCTGCTTTGATGCTTAGCATTGCAATGTTTGAAAGCCTATTTTGGGTCATGGTCATTCTTAAATAATTTTTTTAATAATTTTAGTTTTGAAAACGATCTTTCTCCTTCTGCATTAGAGATGGGCAAACAAAAATATTCGTAATGCAATCTCAACATTTGGAAATAATTGTGTTTGTTTGAGGTTAGCTAACAACACAACCAAATCCAATTTATTAACTTCAAACATTATGTCCCTGTATGAATTATATTGAACTAATTCTTCTTTCAAATAATTTTCATAAACATTTTCCCCATAGATTTTAACAAACTCAACTATTGAACCTTGTTTATCCCATAGAAATGCAAACATATCAATTATTTTCTTTTGTAATTTTTATGCCGTTGTTTGAGACACATTATCAGAGTATCTAACATAATATAGTAGGTGTTTACTCAGAAAACAGAACATAGGTTTTCAGAAAACTTTTCATCATTCTCCATGCATTTAGAATCATCTAATAACTTCATTCTTGCCCTATTTCTCTTTCCATCACCTCAAAATATTTGTTCAAAATCTTTTCCATGTGTTTCTTTTAACAGTTTTCTTCCCATTTCGATATAACTCATGAAAACCATTTCAGTACGTTTGCTCTATATATATTTAATAAGGCTTGATAATGAAGCGTAACAATATTTCATATTAGATTTTTTGTTTTGAATTGAAATACTGACTGCATCAATCCTTGCTAAGACATCATTCAAAATGGAAGAAAACGCTGCTGCATTCAAGTACAGCAGTTCTTTCTTCAAGTTTTTACCACCCATTAAGCTCTCCTGATTCAATAATTTGTCTTCTATAAGATTATCCAAGCATTCTATCACAGCCCTATATCCGTTGTATAATGCATCTACAGTTTGAAAACGAACAGAAAATCGTGTTGTAGATAATGATTTTAATAACTTTTTTCCTGTTTAATATTCATTTAACTTTTGCAATCTTCGAGTCGAAGAATTTAAAAAATTGTACAAACACTGCAAAAGGGTGAAAAAACGTGAACATTCTTCAGAAGCTTTCATACCTTTTTCGCTTGCTAAATTAAAGCTGTGCATGGCACACGGTGTATATATGGCCTGCATTGTCTCCTCTCGGATGAATTTTTGTGCTCCATTATACATGCCAGATAACTTTGCTGCATTGTCGTAAGTCTGACCCACACAATCGGATAATTTAATGTCTCTTTTTTTCAGCTCTTTTAAAATAGTTTCTGCCAGATATTTTCCAGTGTGCCTTTCTTCTAAAGCAATGAATCCTAGAAATGATGACGCTGGTTCTCCCGCTTCAGTACAGTATTGGTTTATAAAACAGAGTTGATCTTCATTTTAACAATCAGATGTTGAGTCAACAATAATTGAGAAATATTTATTTTTCTTGTAATAAAACCTAAGTAAAAACACAAGATGTGTACATAAGTGTTAGATTATACTGTTTGTGAAATATTTTACTAAATAAAATATTGAACAAAAAATAGAGTTTTGACTGTTTTGAGGCCACCATGACTGTCGAGGCCCCAGGTGAGCGCCTCATGCGCCTGTGCAGTAATCCACCACTGCTTCTGACACACATGGTGGTCCTGCAATTTGCAATTGCAAGTATCGCACTTCTTAGAGGCCCTTTTAAATCAGAAACTTTAATTGAATGCCTAAAAGAGTCCGCCCACTGTGGACTCCCTTTTCCTTTGGGCCCCACACACTTGCGTATTTTGCATACTGCTTAATCCGGCCCTGCCTTACATAGAAAACTATTGTAGGAAACTAAACCTTTTCCATCCCCATTAGCATAGTATTGCATCTGTTACTGAAATACTAAATGAGGCCCCATTGGAGGAATAACTAGCCACATCTATTGCTTAAATATAATCCTTTGAATTAATTTTATTGGTAAGGTCTACCTGTTTTTATAATCTTTAGTATGTTATGAATTTTTCTGTCTTGAATGATTTTAAATTCAAACCAAAATAGAAATTTCCATCATTTTTTACCTTAATAATTGTAAAAACAAGATTTTCGTTTTTTTTTAGCAATATAGCCTAATTAAATCGATGAATTATAATTAAAAAATCAATATTTATTGATTTTTATTATAATTATTGTTCCAAAAAGGAAAATAAATTTAATTATGTGCTATAAAAGAATATTTTCACTTTATGAATGATGTAATCAATTCCTTAAAATTCTAATGTATGAATTATTATGATTAAGTTTAATCAAATAAAACACACGTCTATAACAGAATGATAATATGGAAACATCAACTGTTCAAGGTTGGAGCATAAAGATTAGTATTTACTATTGTATCCTTAAAAATTTTATGGAGTGAAGATATCATCTTATTTATTTATTATTATCTCCTAAATCTTTGTTTCAAAAAATATTTTTAATAATGGAAATACTGTCCAGAAATTTAAAATTTTCATTCAAGAGTATTGTTCATACAGTTTATCATGTATATTATCATAAATAAACTATAGGGAAAATTTTGAAATGGATATTTCTATGGGATTACTTTACAAATGTGCCATTTATATTATGCTCTAGCAGTTATGGCAAAATAACCTGTCAATGTAATATCTTTGGATAAGTTTCTGATTACAACGTAAATAATGCACAGAATAGTTTACTATATACTATTTTTAATTCTAATACACACTGTCATTTACTCAAAGCAGTAATTCGTCTTCATATGTGAGAATTACAAATGCATCAAATAAAAAATTGTTTTCTTAAAATCAATATAAACTAACAAATAAAGTAGCCATTGTTTTTTATAGAAGCATGTAATTTACTCGACTAATATAAAAGATTGTATTTTTATCACCACTTTGATTATTAGAAGAATCTGTATATAATATACTGGCTGTGTGTCCCAGCATTGCCTGGGTGCAATTCGGGATTGCACCTGCCCCTCTTTCACTCACCCCTCCCACCACCCACCCCTCCCAATGCCCGCCCCTCTTTCACTCACCCCTCCCACTGCCCGCCGAATGTCATAAAGTAGCATAGGAAAATCTTTGAAACGGCTTATGTTAGAAGAATAAAATTAAGCCTAAAACCTCTTCAAGATTCCACTTAATCTTTTAGTGAAAGTTTCGTAAAAATCGGCCCAGTAGATTTGGAGATCTCGTATTGCAAACTTTCAAACTCATCTATAATTAAGCCTTATATATATATATATATATATATATATATATATATATATATATATATATATATATATATATATATATATATATATATATATATATATATATTATATATATATATATAATACCCAGCCTTATGAAAGGCTTGGATGTCATTTATCATTCTATCAATTTAATTTGTTAGTTTGAACAAAATGAAAAGAAATTTTATTTTAATTTCATGATACCATAAGATTTCCGAGTTTTCCTTTGGTATTTGCTATGCAATGTTTTTGATAATACGTTCAAAAGTTTCTGATTCATGCTTATATTTCTTTAGGTATGTGGAAGCACAAGTAGCCAGTTAACATTAGTGTCTAGCTCAGCTGATCGTCCACCTCCACCAAGCTACGATTCGGTCATAAAGGCTGATGCTCCACCACCTCCTTACAGCTCTGTTGCCTGGATGATGCCTCAAAACTTAGGCAAAGACAAAGAAGAACAAAGTGTAGAAGATGCTCCTGCGGTACATGGAACAAATTTACCAACCCAGCCTCCATAGGGCCAAATGTTGTGATTTTGATATTATGGTTCAAGAAATTTGACTGTGAATTTATGTAATTGTTGAATAAGGAAAGAATTTTAAACAGCAAAGTTAATTTTTTAGCAGTATAATTATTGTTATGATGAGTGAAGGCTTTATTGAATGTATGAATATAATTCCTTATCAAACAATTTGAGTAAATGAGTAAAGTCTAGCCAATGAACTTGAATGACTCTGTAATTAGTGTTCTGAATATTAACAATATGCTTATGGCATTATTGGGTTAAGGTTAGCAAATTTTACTTGACATTACTTTAAAAAAATAACTAATGTATCCCTTAAGAAGTAAGTACAGGTATTCGTTATTCTGTATTTTTGCAAATTCTCAGGGAGGGAAAATATTCTATTTACATTCCAATTGGCTGCATATAGTTGTGAATCACTGCCCTTGATTTGGCTGACATGTCCATTTTTGCTGTACTGTATGTTATACACCCTTGACTTTTGTGAAAGTATGTACAATTTCTGTGATGTAAATAGTGTTATTGCTTATTGCATTTTGAATAAATGGTAAAATAAAGTCAGTGCCATTTATTTTTATATAACAAAGACCTCTTCTGTGTTTTTATTGTTGAAATGTTTTCACATTAGGTTCTTGTAAGGATAAATTGAAGAGAAAATTATGACGAATTAGGTATAATATCCAAAAAAAATATTTGAAACTTTCAGTGGGATAGTTATTCATAAGATATAAAGCGATTTTTGCACATTGATTATTTAAAAAATATTTGATGTTAAATATATCCAGCATTGTGTGAATTGCATTTTTTAAATTAAGCATTAAAAGTTAATGTTTATATAATATTATAAGATTACTTCAATTATCATTAAGCACTACCAATTAATTATATTGTCACGTATATATTACAGAGAAAATAAAATTATTTTCTGTGTACATAAGCAAGGCTACACATTAAAATTTATAGTTACTTTTGATGCAACTCCTGAAAATGAAAATTATTAGTCAGCATTGTGATTACAATTTGGGAATAGTACACATTACATAAGTAAATGCAAAAGAAGATGAAAACGTAGAATCAAAATGGAATTAATTTAAAAATGGAATTTTAAAAGTTGCAGAAAAAGAACTGGAGGAATCAAAATGTCCCTAAGAAATAATCGAATTGATTGTTGAAAGGAGAAAGTACAGAAACTAAAAATGAAGAAGGAAAGAGAAAATACAAGCAATTAAAGAATCAAATCAAACTTTTTTGAGCCGCGGAGGATTTCGCAGCACCCAAGCCCTGTAACGAGCTTTATATATTTTTAGATACCTATGGGTATTATAACCTTTGGACGCATCCATTTTTTGATGCTTCAAACATAATCAATTTATTAGATTTGAAATTATTTCCCTAATTACCAACCAACACAAAAATCGTTGATTTATTTACCACACACAGTTTTTTGTGGCACCCCTAAAAGTCGACTGCACCGCACCAGTGTGCTGTGGCACACAGTTTGGAAACCACTGCAATAGACAGCCAAAAAAGGCAAAAGGAACAATGGATACAAAATGTTTGCCTAGATATTAATGAAAAGATAAAACAACAAAAATGAAGAAGCCCACAATATAATAAGAATTCTATTTAAAATGAAGAAAATTTAATCAGGCAGTATTGAAGATAAAGAAGGAAAACTGATAATAGACAATAACAAAGCAGCAAATAGATGGAGTATTTAGAAGATTTATATACTAATGAAATTTTAGAAGAACATGAATTTGTGTTAGATTACCAAGACCTATTAGCAAAAAATGAAATTTAAACAATTCGAGAAAGCATTAAAAGAGTTAAAAAATAAAAAAGCTCCAGGTACCTAGTGAAAAGCATCCATTTGCTTTTGAAACATGGTGTTGGAGAAGGTTATTGAAGATCTCCTGGAGGGAAAGAATTTCTAATGAAGTTTTTAAAAGAATGAATTAACAGAGAAGACTGTATGAAATAATAGAGAAAAGAAGAAATAAGTAGCTAGGACACATACTACACCACAAAAGTTTAATAATAACAATACTAGATGGGAAAATAAAAGGAAAGAAGACCAGAGGTCAACAAAGACTTCAATACATAAAACTGATCCAGAAAGATTATGAATAAGACTGCTATAAGAGTCTAAAGAGGCTAGCACAACGAAGAGAAGAACAGCAGTTGTGGACCAATCATTAAGATTGTGAAAGAGAGATATACTTGTATTCTGATCACAAATAAATACTGAATTAAATCGAGTAACCTTATGAGACAGTAGTATTCAGAGGCAGATCTATATATGGGCTAATTGGCCTATAGCCCAAGGCTCCGGTTGTCTAAGGGCCCCCAAAAGTCATTTTTATTTTGTTTTTGTGTCCTGCATATTATATATACAATTGTAATTTGAAATGAAAAAGCTCTTTATATTTTGGTATCATTCATTAAATACTCTAATTTTCTTAGTATGTCAAGCCACGATTATTAAATTACTTTCCAAATAATTCTGTCTTATTCCATGCCAAACAAGTCCACTTTATCAGTAACGACTTGATGCGTTTGACAGGAGATGCTAGAAAAAGCAATTTTGCTCCTGTTAACAGAGGCATCTACTGCGTAAGATGTGTGATTATTATTGTTATCATCTATTATTATTTATTGTTCTTTTATTATGCTTATGTAGAGGGCCCCAAAAAATTATTAGTCCAAGGCCTCGAAAATCCACCATCCATCTCTGGTAGCATTTTAAAAATAAAAAATTATAGATGTTAAACTGAGTCAGAAATAATTTTAACATGAAATAATGCCGAGAAGTTTCAAAATGTCAGGTTATATCCAAAGGATAAATCATATTCACTTTGAGTGGTTACAAGAGAGGTCATAAAAATATTCACAAAATGCTATTCTAATTCTTCCTACAAAGGTCTTATTAATATCTAGATTGAAAGGCAATAAAAAAGAATTGCCGTTAAGATGGAGACAATCTATTACTTAGAAACATAAATCATGAAACTTTCGGAAGCCTATCTATTGTGTAAAGCGAGATATGGCTGTACTAAAGTAAAAATCAAAAAAAATTACTGACTTTTTAAAGAACTTATTAAATAAATTTCTTGTGCTAACTTTAAATCCTTTTTTTTATGTTTGTAGCAATGAACGAAATTTTTAAAAATAAAAGAGTTGTATGTACATGCTGTATTGGACAATACGATTGTATCCTCGGTTCTCTTATATTGTAGGTCATAGCTCCTCTGAAACCCGCATTATAGCCAGAGAGTGGTTTGTATACTTAAAGGGGATAGTTCAGCAAGAAAGACTTCTTGGCAAAATGGCTTTTTTCAGTTCAAGAAAGACACAAAGTGCTTGTTAGCAATAAATAAATCCTCAGGCAAATGAATGTTATGTGTCCCATGGCTTCGGTGTGGAGCTAGAAGAAAAAATAAGTCAATGAATTCTCAAGTAAATAAATTCTCCGGCAAAAAATCATGAGGAAAGAAATGAAATGAAGCGTGAGGAACTTGAAATCATATCTCTTGCTATTTGCTAAGCTCTCTACAATACTATACAACAAGTTAGGAAAAAGTTACTGCAAAAAAAATTATCTCATCGATGCAAATATCGATTATGAAACTTACATTGACCATGGTAATGAATATGACAAACACATTTGGGAGACATCTAGAGAAGATATTCACTATGCCATGAAGATTGAGAGCAACATTGATGAGTTAGATTAAACAAAATATTTTAATGAGGATTTTCCGCCAATTTAATAACAATGGTACAAATCAGTGTCCCAACAACATGTTGGGACAGCACGACACATATGGAAAAACCGGGACTGTCACGGACAGAAAGGGATATCTGTGCACCCTATGCTTATGGCACTGCAATGGCATGCTGAGGTGAGGTTATAAAACCTCCATTAAGCATTCGTCCAATAATTGTGATATACTGTTGGATCTTTAGATTCTACAAAAAGTTATCAATCCAGTCACATGTAACATGCACTGCTGATGCAATGTAAACAGTAAAATTAGGCTCTAGCCAAGGTTTCAACTCATCCTCCTACTACCTTTACACCGATCAAGAAACCCATTCAAGGAATCCTGCACACACCACTTTGGCACTGCCTAGGGCAGAGGTGCGAAAACTATAACCAATGAGCCACATCAGCCCCACTAGAGCACAGTCTGCAATGTCATCATGAAAGCGAACCATAAAATGTAATAGACAATTTCCTATTTGTTAGTTAAAATTAGGGCCGGAAACAGAGGTGTAACTTCAGTTTTGAGGCCCCAAGGCCAATTATTAAAATGAGACCCCCCATAACAAAATTTAATAAAAATAAATGCATGTGATATACATTTTTACTTAACATTTTAATATATAATAACAAAATATACTATATTCGAACTGCATATTTATTGCATATTTGTGATATAACTGAATCAAAAGTTTTACAAAAAATATCCATTCAAAAATTTTCCGCTCCACTTCTAACGAATTGTTCTTCAACACTAGGTTCATCGAAGAACTTCTTTTTAATTTGAATTTGTTTTGTTTTAAACTCGATTGATATATCACATTTTATAGCCATTTTATTTGCTTCATTTTTAAATCCATCAAAATCGTTTCTTAGAGACAAAAGTGCTTCGGTGCATTTTTCAATTGCTGTTATGGTCATCGTTAAAATTGTCTCCTTCTTTTGTAGAAGTAAACTAACGACAACCGAGCTCATGGCACTTAAAATCGAATCGTGTCAAGTACTGAATTGAATTCGATATTAGAATTGAATTCGATATATAATATTAGCATTATTTTCTCGGCGCTGAGTCCAGTACTGATTTCACTGACTGAAGTAAGTGTCGTGTCAACCAGCCTTGACATTTCTAATATTGTTACATTACAAGAATTAAAATGTAACCGATGTTAATTCTTGAAATTAATTGTCAGCAAAAAAGTTGATGAATCATTTGGAGGCGTGTGCACTGTACTGCACCGGGTATTTCTTAGAATTAGGAATTAAGCAACATTCTCGACCCTGAGAAAATGTGCATGAAATTCAATGGACAAATTACAGAATATTTTACAGTGGCTATTCTCTGTAGGAGGTGGAGTATTTCGTTATTTTTTTGAGGTCCCAAGGCAATGCCTTGCCATAGTTCTGCCTCTGGCCAGAAAACCTTTTCTTATGAAGTTTTGACAATAAAATATTATTAATTATCGATTTTCGTAGAAACCTTCACATTCTCTCAAGTAACTTCCATATGGATCATTATGCAGCCTGCCAAAGTATTTTCATCTGTTAATGCAGCCCTCCTAAGCAATTGCAACTGCTGATGCAGTCAAAAGTTTTTCCACCCTTTCCCTAAGGTGACCATAACTACTACTTTGGCATGGAGACTCCTAATTTAGTAGGCAATCTTGTCACCCCAGTTAGTTACTCAACATTGTAACTTGAATGAAATTATTTATTTTATATTAACACATGAATAAATAAATTGGTTAATTTTATGTGCAAGCTTAGACAAATACCATATACTGCGCCATATAAGTTGGCCATCTGTATAAGCCCACCTCAGTTTTTTAGCATGAAATATAACATATAATATAATAAGTCAATCCACCTCTTTCACTTAACTAATAATTAATGTAATGTTTCAAAAATTAAGTTTTTGTACTAACAAAGTTTTGAGCAAAACATGAAAATAAACATCTCAATAATGAATAGCTGATGTGCTGAACAGGACTTTCTTATTTGAAAATATGAGAAAATTCCTTTACAATCTAATGACATGCATAATGCCCCTTAGTTTTATTCTTTTATATCTATCATGATTTTCAGTAACATTTATTCCAACTGACAACCTTCATTCTGGCCTCATGGTCCAAAAGAATAAAACATGAAACTAGTTTCAAGTTAATTAGCAATCTTTGATGTCATTCACTTGAATTTAAGGCTCCTATTTTTATTCTCAGCGTGTTAGTCAACCTTAAGTTTCTGAAATATTTTTCAAGCAATTAAAATCAATTTAAAAATATTGCCCTGGTTATGCTTCCTTATAATCTGGTGAGTCTATTTGTGCAAAATATATAAACAGATGTTTTAAAAAAGCAAACATGATGTATAAGAAATTTAGCACAGAATGTTTTATTCTACATTGTTGTATTCATCAGTTTTTCCAAGTAATGTAATGTTTGAGTAGGATTTAATTATTTTTGCATTCAATTTATTTTGTAAATTTCAGACTTCTGGAGGTTTGGATTTTTATCCTTTGTGTTTCCCAAAATGATTTTAATGACAGAATGGCTGGTGTTCTTAAATAATTTGTCCAGTCCTTTAGTGATTCGAAGAAAATACCAAAGTTTAATGTGTTTTGTTTCCCTTTTTATCAGGTGATTAGTCACTTGTTTAATGTTGGCAGCATTTCTGTTTTTTGATCATTTGGTCTATGATTTGTGTTTTGTAACTGTGTTCCATGGCAATTTGTTTGATTATATCGAGTTCTTTGCGGAAGTTTTTTGACTGAGTGGTACATTGGTAAGTCTGTGTACCATGGAGTGGAAAGCAGCTATTTTTTGTCTGTAATGATGGAATGAGTTATAATGAGTGTAGCTGTTGCTGTTTGTGGGTTTTCTGTAAATGTCGAATTCTATTTTATTGTCTTCCTTTCTTACGAATAGGTAAATAAATGTTAGAGCATTATTGGTTTCTATTTCATGCATGAATTTGATTAGGGATATAATCTTTTTAAATCCCGAATGAAGTTTTCTAACTTATGTGACAAAGTATTGAAAATGGCAAATACATCATCAATGTACCTAATCTATGTCAATGAGAAATATTTTAACTTTTTCTTGCACTCCTCTTTGAAGTAGCTCATGAAGATGTTTGCTACAAAAGGGGGTAATAGGTTTCCCTATTGGAGATACCAGAGACAAATATTTTTTAAGTGCTCATTCTTGATTTTTTGAGCCATAAGATGAGCTTGATAATTTCCTGTTGAATCGCTTATTTTCTCTAAAAGGATTTTCACATCTGTGAATATTGCTAAGTGTTTTATTATTAAATAAATGAAATGTTTTCAATTAGTGTTTCTTGAAAACCAAAATTGACCTTTAGATTTAAGGTTGAATTAAAAGAAGAATGTAGACTCTTTGAATCCAGAGCTGGCTCAAGGTACAGGTGAGCTGAGTGGCTGCTTAGAGTACCAAGATATTGCGGGTGCTAATCCGATCATCTATCTATATGTAGTACATTAATTGCCAGTGAGTAAGTATTGGAAATCAATTTATATTGCATAACAGATGGGAATTTAGATGAAATTCCTTTAATTTTCATTGTCAATTGTTTTACAGAGCAATGAAATAATGAACAGGTTTTTTTAAAAATATCTAAACAAAAATTTATGGAGGGGGCGCTGGAGTGGTATTTTTCCCAGAGCATCAATATACCTTGGGCCATTCCTGTCTGTGTCATGTTTATAATTTGAACATGTGTGGCACAGCAAAATGCAATTTTGTGACTTAGGATAACTATGAAACCTAGTATCATCATGTAAATTAATCTTAACATGTTCTCTTTTGTTGGATCCTCAGCAAATGATTGCCATCCCATCTCTTAATCCTGCTTAACAGCTTGTCATACTGCCCATTGTATATTGAAAATCAAAATGTAGCAATTCTCTTTATAACTTCAACAGATTCTTTGTTACAGCATTGCATTTTTTTAAATTGTAAATATTGCTGTGACATCCATCTATTTTACTAAAATGTGTATAAAATGTATGACACTATTCCATGAATAACATTTTAAAATTGAATTTAACTTGCGGCAATGTATGACATTAATAACTAACAAAATCATGCAATTCAAGGGGACTGTACCAGATTCAAAATGATATTACTGCTCTGGTATTTTTGAAGGATATACTCTAATTTTCACCATATTATTATTTAGTAGCTAACTCATTTTTAAAAATGCTTAAAGAGTTGAAATGATATTATCAACTAGCATTGTGAAAAATATTGTCAGATTTTAATTGTAAAATGAAAAGACCTGCTGTTAATTAAAAAATTCATTTTTCAAAATACAAGAAATGTATATCTTTATTTGTAAGGGATAGTTTTTTACTTTTTTATTTATGGAAATGGAATCAAGAATTCAATTTATTTAATAAATGATATTTCTAAAAAAAGAAATCTCAGATTAGAAATGGATAACCAGATTCTGAGAGAGAATAGCTATGATAAAATATCACAGTAATGGTAGCTAGTTTGTCTGCCTCTCAATGTTACGGTAATGAGTTCAAAATTTTTTACCTTATATGATTGTATGTGTGCTGTGAAGCTCATTCCCAATTATAAATTAGAAGATCCATTAGAAAATCTAGTATCTGCATATAGAATTCAGCAATCATGTATTACACCAATGGATAGATAACCTAAATTATCATCATAATGTCCATGATTTTCTCTGAAGTAAGAAGAAAATTCAATCTTTTAATGATGCTCATAAATGGTGCTTTACAAAATGTCTGATTTACATCATTTCACAGCTAAGGTATTATAATGGGA
The DNA here is from genome assembly GCA_028673005.1 of Tanypteryx hageni. Taxonomy (NCBI): domain Eukaryota; kingdom Metazoa; phylum Arthropoda; class Insecta; order Odonata; family Petaluridae; genus Tanypteryx; species Tanypteryx hageni. The sequence goes on from CM054117.1 coordinate 51,774,255, forward strand.
CAATATTAGAAAAAACATGAGAACATGGAGACATAGATTTAAGTTTCATAGATCATGGCATCTATGTCTATTATATGCAGAGTAGTGCAAAAGTAATCAATCAATTTTTTCTAAGTCACATGTATACAATTTTGATGGACCAATAGGTAATACAATACTAGCTGAGTGCAATTATTGCGCGGAATTTTTTTAGTACTTTATGTACAAGTGATTATAGAAAAATGAATTTTTATAACCATTTCTATATAGTTAATATCTTTATTTGCATGAAAATCATAAAACTAAAATTTTGCGATATGAACCACCCAACTTATACAACAAAAATTTAAACAGTATAATATCATATCAAGTCTCAAAATCTAAGCTAAATCTCAAAAGGTTAAGCTTCTATGTTCATTTTCAATCAATTATTGTTTTTCATGCGAGTTTTTGAGTGTAAGCTAAGTGCAAATGCACTGAAAACACTGAGGACAACAATGCCAGTAACCTTGGTTACCTCCTTTTGGAATGTAAAAATAATCGGGAATTATTCTACTACAAACTTAAAATTTGAGTGAATTCAAATTAGATGAGTTAATAGATGATAAGAATAAAAACTTATGATCTTTTCTGTGTAAAATAGTGAAATTCTGTGATGATGTCTTAATTCTGAAACATTTAAAATGTTAAAGACTAAAGGTCTTTCGATTCCAGCTGATTACATGTTAATCAAATGGAAAAATGAAATGCATCTAGAATCGAACCAATGAACTTGAGAAAAAATGAACACCTGTTGCACCCTCATGGGAGTCCTTGCTTTCCAACCATACCACATTTAAAGAGGTTTTGTCTTCCATATACAAACAGACAAACCCACACACTGAAATAATATATAAGATTACCTGATCAAATCAAATACAACAACCTCATGTATGCTGCCTTACTCCCATGATGATTTGTGGATTATTGTATCTTCATTAAATTCAGTTATGTGGTTTACATTTTCATTCAGTTAAAACATTTTTTCATCTGGCAAGAGATTTCTACCATTTAATATTGAAACCAAAATCAATCATTTTTGGGTTTCTTTTAAATGTTTAAGTGCCTTTTTGGATCATCCTCATCATTCTCATTATGAAGAAAATGAGGATTTTATTTCCATGTCCAAGAAAATAATGTATGAATATTCACTTTATAATGGAGCTGACCATCGCCTTATTGATTCTAAATTTCTTCAATAGGCACTATATTGCTTATTTTCATATTGATCAAGAGTAACTTGTTAGGACTCCTCAACTCAAAATACAGAATGCCATTCTGATCCTGTTTCAATGTAACTGCTTCAGGTTTTCCCACACTTATGCGTGTGTCTTACAATTGCTGAGATTTGGGAATCTTGCTTGGGAAATATCAAACCAATTCTTTTTCCAGCTTTAGGAATATTTTCTAAACTTTATCAGATTTCTGCAGAAATAGTATAGTAACTAAAAAAATAATAATAATAATTAGCATTTACGACCACTATATTTTAAGAGTTGTGCTGCAAAACAATCTTCATTTCAAACATTGCATAACTTTTGGATTTTTCCTGTATCTCTTTATCAACACTTCAAGTCAATGGATTCTGACACTAGCATTGGGATGGGTATTTGTTTCCACCGTAGTTACTTTTGGGAATGCTCAAGATAAAATGGACCTTGTGCTTTTTTGAGTTTCTGAAGAATAAGTAAACAAAAGGAAGTAGAAGACTGATATGGAAGGTGGAGAAGGCATAAAAAAGTATGAGATGATGATGTAGAGGGAGGGAAAAGGTAAGCAATCAATGGTGGCAGGATGGTGATGGATATCTGCAGTACTGTACCAGAGGGGCAAGCAGGGTGGTCGCCCCGGGCAACACAGCATAGAGGCATGAACAAGGTAATCGCAAGACAATATTTTGTGATAAATATTTGGAAAAATTCTATTGATCTGCAATTTGTGTAATTATTATAAAAAATTTAATATCCTTATATAATAATTCTCAACTGACCGTTTGTCACGGTACTTTTGGACATTTCACAATGGAATTAAGAGATGAAACTTTCACAATCGTTAAACCTTCATGAGGTGGTCCCTAGAAAAATCAAACATCCCGGAATAAGTCTCGGATTCGACTCCGGGAGACGATTATTATATTATAGTTTTTGATTTTTCAAAGTGCGAGATTTTTTTCTTTCATTCATCAAAATTCGTCAATTTGGACCAATTTTCTCCGTTTTTGCTTTATTCGAAGGCTAAAACTATAAGGTTTAATAAACATGAAGGTTTAAGATTGTGAAAGTTTCAGCTCTTAATTCCATTGTGAAATGTCCAAAAGTACCGTATATAAGGATATTAAATTTATTATAATAATTACACAAATTGCAGATCAATAGAATTTTTCCAAATATTTATCACGAAATATTGTCTTGCGATGTTTTGACGTTACACGGAAGAATATGTCATAAATGCGCAATTCTTTTCGACGTTTTGTGACGTTTTCGTACTCTTTTTGGACGTTGCCAAGACGACCCGCATTGTAGTCTCCGATTGAATTAGCATCTATTAAGCCTTCAAATAGACGAAAGAATTACAGCATTCGCTTCGCGGTTTTTATGAAGCATCGAATTTATAGTTGTAGCAACGTCCAACTTAATAGATTTCAACGTAAATAATTGCAGATAATTATTATTTGTTAAACTGCGTGTGGACTGAGGGCGTTTTAAACGATTGACTAAAAGAAACAAATATTCTTTCTTTATTTCAATACTGGATTATTACCTTTTTCGCCAATGAAATCACTATATACTACTTATTTAATGCTTACTAACGCAAACAGGCCTACGCATCAGTTTGCAACTTGATGATAAAGGGGAATATGTGCTAACATTAATAAAGTTGCGTAATTGCCCGTTGAAATTCAACGGGAAAATTGGAACTTAATATATTCAACTATACTGGAAGGAAGTGAGCTAAATCTAATGCATTTTTATATTTGTTAATATTAAAATGTAGACGGATTTTAACTAGTAAGTTAACAACATCTTTCGATTCGAAAACAAAAATCGACGATAAGAATAAGAATCTTCGTTTGTTTTTCTTTAAAATGGTTCTTATCCGACGATCGTGCGTCAATTAACTGAAATTTAATTTTGGAAAAGAAAATGCCTGCAAGTGTGAAAGAGGTATATTTAAGATCCCTCTTATGGGAAATCCCGTATAGAGTTCCAACCAACAGATTGAGGCTTTTATTAATAGACTAATAATGAAAAATAAGACATTGTGAAATATAAAAAAATTGCGTTGGTAACAATTCATGAGTAAAAAAAGAAATAAATGGTTGAATTAATTATATATGAAAACCATCGCATAAATATAATTTTAAAGATTAATAACATAAAACTTTGAAAATAATTGCTGTATATGATTATTTTCCTCTCTGAGATGACATTTAAAATTCAGATTTTTTCACTTGTAAAAGAAAACGAAATAGGGATTATAGAAATTTTGATATTTTAATTTGTTTGAGTATGAAAAATTCTTTAAGTTTAAAAAATAGATAAATGTTTAGATACTACGGGGCAAGCTGAAATTTTAAAAATATTTAGATCGTAGTGCATGATTACATAAAAACATTTTAAAATTTCCATAAAATTGTTATTTCGGCCGTTAAAAGTTTAAAAATTTTAAAAATTAAATAAATGTTTCCACTTTTAGATGTGCTAGAACTTCAAAATTTGACAGAAATGTGTGGAATTAGTACCTCGCAATGGATAAAGTATAATATTCTTAAAAATGTTAATACTAGTCATTGTTTTACTCCAATATTGTTCCATAAGGAAAGAACGAATATCGATGCAGTGGAGAAATCTTATGAATTAAAAAAATATATCCAATGATGAAATATCTCTCTGAAAAATTTAAGTCTTTCAAAGGGAGATGAAATGCTTGCAGAATGCAAGCACCAACTACTAGTAATTAAAACAAAGATATCTTTCAAAAACACTGATTCGATTGTGCATGAAAGGATCAGAGAAAGGATTGAAGAGAGAGAGAGAGAGAAAGAGGCGGAGACTGAGGCAAGGACGGGAAGAAGAATGTGAGGGATACGGTGAAGGGAGGGAGTGTGTTCTTGTGAAAGGACTGTCTTTCAAAAGAAGAGAGTCGAGGTTTCGGAGAACAAGAGAATATAACAATAATTAAAAATGTCGTTCAAACTTCAAACTAATGTTTATTTAAAAAATACCCCCGAAGTTTTAATTTTCCCTCCCGGTCAACAATGTCCGGATTGAACGCATCGTCCCTAATAAGGTGGACGTCCGCCAGAGAAGGGCCCACTTTGTCGGTATGGAGTTATGAATGCAGCGATATTCTGTGATAGATTACGAGTAAAATAAAAGAAAAATCACACTCCTATGTTGGAAAATAAATTTTTATTGAATATTACAGATATTTAAAAACAGTGTTTTGAGAAAATTGAAGCCAAAATCACGACATTAAAAATAGGTTCTACTCGTACTTCACTTATGGAAAAAATTCCTCGATACGGTTATTCTTAATAAATCAGAGAATCGTTCCATGCACTTTTCTAGACATCGACATTTTCTATCCTTTTTTCACAAAAATGCTGATATTTCCGAAACTAGAATCTGGCGAACGTTCACATATACTTTCCATCCACGAGAATAAACTACCCTCCATTGTCCTTCCTTTTTCGGCTGAGAACACTTACAATAAAATATAGTCTCCGGGTTTGATTTTTCGGGTTGTTTGGTCTTTTCTACGGAAAAGACGGACACGCCCTTTCCACGTGGTATGTAACAACTCGAGACCAGCGAGGGATGCGACAGTTGATGGCCAACGGAAAGTGAAAGTACGTGAGGCGACAACAGAACGACCCACGACGACGGCCGCTTAAACGTTCAACGATATGAATACAGGAGCTCCCACTTCAAGAATCAAATTTCAACTCTGGCGAAACGTTGTCTCGAAAACAATCAGGTAAAATCAGCACCAAATCTGTAGATCAACACAGAGAAAGGCAGTATAACCTCGTTAGTGCAATGCACTTAGATTTTCATGATTTGCATTAACGAGGTTATCATAACCAGCGATACACAAGCAGAATACAAAAAGATGGCATTGGAACACCCACCTCGGAGTCAGGGACAGCTGAAACGTGCATACTCATCAAAACCTCGCGGTTCAATTTACGATCGAATAACTTGCTTTATATAATTCGTGCATGAGATAGTATAAATATTTGAGAAGGGAAGTAGATAGACTTGAATCACTTAAACGACCTCTAATCATTTATTACCATTCCCGCTCTGTCCAAGTACTGCTACACTTTCGCTTCCCGCCCTAGCCCACGCAATGCTATTGTCTCACGCACTTCCTTTAGCGACACCACATTCTGAGATAATTTTCCTTCTTAATGCATGACTTTTTTTAGAACTAGATCCTCATGTCGATTCATTATTTTGAGATTATTTATAGGAAAATCTAAAACGATGTTTCATATATCTCTTACATGTCAAATGACCGATTAGGCATATGAGATATTCTATGCTTTAGAGCAGGTGTTCCAGGGCGCCATGGCGCCCGCAAAGGTTCGCTATGGCGCCCACCGACCTTTGTTCAGGTGTCCTTCCTAAAACTTTTAGCTCTTTTGACTTATAGTGTTGAGCGTCCACAGCATCTAGAAAGTACTAATCTAAAAAGACTTCGTGACTTTGTCTTATAAAATTTACGCACAATGTCATACACGGCATGATATTGTTTCACTCGCAGTTTTGTTCACAAATTCGTCGACCTCTCGGATGTTTTAATGCAGCGGTTTCCAACCCTTTTCACTTGGCGAACCCCTTGAGCTAAACTATTTCTCGTCGCGAACCCCCATGGATTAACTTTTTATCTTCGCGAATCCCTTAGGTTGTAACAGTTTTAGCGGCGAAAATCTTGTAAAAACAAATATTTTTTAACGCGTTTAATTCGTTAAAAATAAAACGTTTCTATAGCACATAGTATGTAAACGTTTACAATAAATCAGAATCTCTGATATTGTCATCAGTTTCTAGTTAGTACCCTGTAAAATTCTAATATAATTCTTGAAGCATACGAAAAAAATTGAAAATAAAACCATGCAACCAATTTGAAAGAAATTAAAATATTGGTAAGAATTGTAGAGCCAAGAAAGTGAAAAGACGCCATTACCAAATTTGACGCGCGAACCCGATTACGTGAACCACCGGTTGGGAAACGCTGTTATAATGCATCATTTTTACCTTCAATCTTTATCGTAAGGTATCTTAGCCCATTTTGTAGAGGCTGGCAAATGGTAGTCATTCTTTCTTTGCTTGTGGCGAAGAAGTATCACCTCGTGTTTGTGCTCTAGTCGCATATCTCTATTCATTGATAATAAACAGCTTGGTAATTTTCTTATAATATATTCGAAGGGATATTTGCTTTATACGTCATAATCTAATTTAAGTACCTAACTTAAAAAACAATTCTTTTATGTTTAATGACTAATATTAAAATACAAAATGTATATATATATATAATGTAGCTATACACGTATGTATTTATGTCAAAACAAATATCGCAGCTTATATAAGTAGTCTTAAGTGAATCTCATAATTTAATTTTGATTTATATTAAATGGAAATTTTTTTATTTTCTATAATTTGTATTTTTAAGTTAAATAAAACATGATTTTAAAACTAAAATTAATATTCCTACTATCAATGTTTAAAAAGATCATAAATATACATAAAGCTACGAGCTGAGCTGTTAAGTGTTGAGCGGAGGGGGGAGTTAAAAATATTGGTGCCCTCCGCTTTCGCTTTTAATTCGAAGGCGCCCTTGCCAACATAAAGGTTGGAAACCCCTGCTTTTAGAGTATGTGTATAAATATATATATATTTTTTTATATACATAATTGATGTAGTTAGTAGAAATCCCAAAGAAAAGCTTTGCTTCTCTTTTTAAATGATGACGCAGATAGGCAAAACCATGCAATTTAGGGTTAACATAGTTTCTTCCTCGTTGGAAGTGCCACCACATTTTGTTTATTTTGTTTTGTTTCCGTTTCATTGGGAAACTTAATAGCCGAAGTAGTACGTGACTGAATCATTTCCTTGTTCGTGGAACGGGATGGCTTTTCATTGGCTATTCCATTTAAGTGAACGTATGAGAGGTTCTAAAAAAGTTGCGAGAATTTAATTACATTACATGAATTAATCTCTAATGTCAAAATTGTTTTCCTTCTCCCCACTTCTGCGTACGAAACACTACTTGGACGGCGTATGCTGCAAGCTATGTTAATAGTTGGCAAGACAAGCGGCAATAACTTCTTGCCCGATAAAACGGTTACCGATGCCAATTCGAATTTTCGAACTCGCCTTGAATCCAATAGATGTTCAAGGTAAATTAACGCAGCCATAAAACAATTCAGTAAACCAACTCGACCGTTTCATGGCCACTGCAATTACCTTGATCATCCATGAGTCACCAATTGCTGAGTTGCAAAGGAAAAATGGAGTCTTATGTTCATTTGGACATAAAGTTTAACTACCCGCTTGCATCACATACCGGGAAAATGATAGGAGTGCGCTGTCGTGTTTGATTGGTGTAGTTATATTACTACATATCTCCATATTTATCTGTCCTGTACTCCTCCTAACTTTTAGTTACAAAGACATAGCGATGTGTTGTATTAATTATGTACTCAAGGGAAGTGACTGGTGCAGAGCGACCCGTATGACCTACGAAGCGGATGAATTAACCGCGAATAATGATTAGATATTAATGTCTGCGATTTTTTAATCGTATCGTTCGGCAAAACTGTGCCAGAGTTTCCACGAAAACAATGGGTTAATCGCCTTGCTGAGGCTCGTGATGTGTTTTACCTTGTTTTAAGTTTAACGTTATTTGATATTTGCCGGCTTAGGTAGAGGTTAGCGTGCCTAGAATCCAAAGTCTAGGATCGCAAGTTCGAATACATGGTCCTATGTCTTCGTATTTGTTTTTGTTGTTGCGCTCATTGTTAAAGGCTGTAAAGTGCTATTTATGAGCTACTGAAAAATAAATACAAATGAATCAAATATTATAGTTGCATACAATATGATAGCAAAAGAGGAATTACGAAAAAATGAGCAATCTTCCAAATGTGCAAGCGATTTTTGAAGTTGCAGTTAATGATTTAAATAAAAAAATAGTTTAAACTCAAATTATATTTATTTTTTGTGGGAAACAGTACAACGCACACGGCGCAAACTTTCTCATATCACTACGCTTCTTTTCCAAACAACAATAATACTGGGTACATTATTGTGCGAACAGCCTGGCAGTGGCTGGTCTTAAAACTCAGTGTACTAAAAGGTCACTGGATATTAATTGGCACGTAATGCTTATGTGCTATTTTTATTACACCAAACTCCATAAACTAACATTGAGAAACCTTGATGACATTTTTGGGTAAACCGAGATTATGTAAAAACATAATTGTAATCAACATGGATTCTACTCCGGATGATATTCTATAAAATAAATAAAATATAATGGAGAAACCTCCTAATAACCATAAAAATAATAAATTGGAAGTACTCACACGCCGGATTAGGAGAAATTACTCCACGCCAGGGACCTAACACACGCAATCTCACAAACACTCCGGGTTTAGGGGAAACTGCTCCATGCCGGAGACTTTTTCTCACACACGCACAAAACATAAAATCCTTTAGTGACCACATGAAACACTTTGATGATATCGATAATGGTCGTAACTTGTCTGAAGAAACATTTACTAAACAAGAACTCAATCTTTTGAGCAAAGGCCAACTTTAGTTTCCCACACAAAGAATCTCTTTTGGAGGATATTATAGCCATTGAATCACCTATTAGAAACCTAACTGATACTACCAAAAATCACGTAAGACCTGTTTGAAAAATACAACTGGAACATACTATAAAAACAACACTATAAATCACCTTCCCAGTCCCGATTACAAACTCATTAAAAATTTTAAAATTAAAAGACTTTTTATTTAAAAGCCGATAAAGGAAATTTCGTTGTCATCGTGTCATGAATCAGCATGATTATTTTGATAAAGTTGAACAATTATTTGAAAACGGACCTTATTCACTTCTCACGATAAATTCTTTTAATAAAATGATTATTTTCTACCAAGGACACCATAAAATAAAAAACTGTCCAAAACTGTTATAAGATTACGGTTTCAAATCCCACCATCTCAATATTACATTGTTTATCTTAAGTCCACAAACCTGGAATTTCTGAGGCTCTTTCTGTCATGTATTGATTTCCACACTTATCTACTTTCTAAATGAATAGTTGACGAATTTAAAACCAACCTAAAAATGCTGAAGAGTCATTGAAAATGCCTTGATTTTAATACTTAATGATTCCCAAGCGTTAGTTTATTTTTATGTCACGCCTCTCTTTCCTAGCATCCCAATAAACACTACACTTAGTTTTCTCGAAGATTGGCTCACTAATATAGGTGTTTCTCCCGACATATCCGTTGAATAAATTACCCTTTCTAAACTCTGCATGAAACAAGCTTTTTCCCTATTCAATCAAAATTTTACAAACATCAAGGTTGGACTGCCATTGGGAACTCACTTTCACCTTTTTTTATTCACGAACTTCTTTGAAAAAAACACACATTTAGTTTCCAATAGGAACCCAGAGGGCGTAATTGCATGAGTGTTAGTAGGTCCCTGGCGCGCAGTAATTCCCCCCTAAACCGGCGTGTGAGCAGTACCCTTTTATTATTTTCGTGGTTATTAGGAGGCTTTTCCATCTTTCATTAGTACCAATCTTTACTGCTTCTCTTTTACCCAAACCTCCCACATTGCCTTTCATAGTTTCTTTAGTTACGACTGAAAGGCGAAAGTCTTACAATCACTTTGTTTTGGGAGGTCGTCCAAATAATACCATAGTCTGCTTCCTCGTGTGAAAAGAAGAAGGAAAGTGATTTTTCAATATAATTCTTCTCTTTGATGACAACAACGGAAAACATCTGCGCGCATATACAGCATCTGAAATCCAAGTGGTAATTATTTATATTCTACCATATTTTCCAGGTAATTTTCGCCATTATGTAATTTACAAGCGTACTTTGCGATAAGATAAACAGGTTTTTTATTTTCCTTGCGTAATTTATAACTCATTTTTCGAATAGCATTTTCTAAATCTAGTTTTGATTAATAATTTGTAAATAAATATTCAGTTAGTACCATAAGGGTTATTTTATTGTACAGAGTAGTTATCGATTACTTCAATCTTCCTAGTAATATAAAGGCATTGAGGAAAATTTCTTGCCTATTTTTGCGCCTCATCTTTAAAAATAATTTACTGGCGTAAATAATGCGGCAATTAGGGAGCAAAATACTGTTTTTTTATTAATAGGCATCTAATGAGTTCCAAATAAAATCAGTGCCAATTCTCTTTGGAAAAGGAACTAATTATTTCCTTTTCCGATATTAAATTGCGCGCGTTTCTTGGATGATTCCATTTTCCAGTTTAAATATACTGTTTTCAATGACATGCTGATTCATTTATAAGATGTGAATTCAATTCCGAATTTCCGGTTTACAAGCAATTCTTTGTATGAAATATTACTTTTTGAGCTCTGTGTGAAAAAGATTTAATTAACTTGCGTAATTTTGTGTCGCAGGTCCACTAATTATTAGTTTAACGCCTAATAATGGGATTTTATACTATGATGAAGCCCAAACTCAAATGTATTTCTTACAAAGTGATTTTAAATAATCTAAGAAATTTAAGAAACGCAAGTCAAAAATTTTTCATTTTCTGCCACTTATTTTTTATACCAATTTATACCACTACGTAGTTGTACAGATAGGGTTGCCAGACGTCCCGATTTTCGCGGGATTGTCCCGACTTGTTATCGTGTTTCCCGCGTCCCGACTTATCTTACGAATGTCCCACTTTTTAAACAAAGTTGTTCAACGATTAAAATTGTAATAGGAATATATAATATAATCATGTTTAAATAAAAAACAATCACAGAGAAATGAGTTGAATTTAAAAAATTAAATATAGATGCTAATGAATTGTTAAAAGTCGTCAGCTTTATTTTATCATTACCACATAGGAATGCAGCGAGTGAAATAATATTTGGTTTGATGGTTGTTACGTGGAGAGAAGACAGAACAAGCTATTGCCATCCAATTTAGAAGATGAACTTATGATTAAGCAAAACTTTCAAATGAATTGTAGGGGATTTGGACTATATCTAGATAGAGAAGCTGGTAAGAAAATAATAGAGGAAGCAAAATCAAGCCTAAAATATTTATAATTACTTTAATTTCAAAATAATTTCTTTAATGTTTAATGTTTGTAAAAAATATTTATGAATAAATCAACCCTTTTTCATTTAGTTTTTATATAATTTTGCCTTGAATTTTATTTCATATAACTATCCCGACTTGATATTTCAAAAATGCTTGATTTAATGTGATTTGTGATTTAAAAAATCTGGCAACCCTAGGTACAAAAGAGTGTTCACAACATGGGATGCGACCCTTGGATTAGGTGCGGTCCCTTAATGCGGCACGCGGATTTAGTGCAGTAGCATCATGCGGCCCGCGCATGATTGGAGTTTGAAGACATGGGCAGAAATGTGTGCGTCGGACAGAGAAGAAAAAACCAGCACATATTTTCTCTCAGCTGTTCCCGAAACACAACTGAAATACAGCAACTTATTGGGTTTTCCGCTTGGTTCGACGGATGGGGTAAATGACCCGCTTCCTTGCTTGCTGCGCTTTCGTAATGTCCGAGTCATCGAATGATGTTTCCACGATATATGTTACATTTGAACCGTCCACCCAGTTCACTTCGTCCTGCTGTTGACCTATATTTCCTTCATGAAAAAATGAACTGGTAAAGTCACGTAATAAAATCACCGGGCGTTTAGCGACAGAAATGCACAGTAAGTAACGTTAAAAAAACGGAGGGACTCTAATTACTGTAAAAAAAATAAAAAATAATTAGAGTAATTAGAGTCCCTACTTCTGTTAACACTATCACGTTACCGTAGATTTTTTAAACTTAAAAAAGAAAATATAAATAATGTTATTAAAATACTTTCAAAGTAAAAAAGTCATATGTGCATTGTTAAAATGTAATTTAAAGTATATGAAAGCTTTCAATCGACCATTGAATTTTGAGGTGCGTTTCGTTTCCAACGTGAGCGCCTATTAGCTTCGTTCCGACCGCCCATCGCGACCGACGCGTCGATCCGTACGCATGATCGTCCTCGGCTTCTACCGAGTGGATTATCATGATATTTGACATTCAGAACTAATTGGCAAAGGCAATTAGGAAATTAGATCAACGGTTGACATGACCCAATCAGGAGTGCCACTTCATTGGAAACAAAAAACAAATCATCTGTCACATCTCGTAAAATATTAATTATATCGAAAAAGTCTTAAATATAAAATTTATAGAACTAGCTAAGTTCAATATTTCTTTCTCTATACTTTTTCATCGCAAAAGTAGCCGTTATCAAGAAAATGCAACAATTCGTAATTCGCTTTGGAGTTAGAAAAACACATGCGTGTTAATTGCTGTCAGCGAAAACAATCTGTTATAGTTATGAATACATTTAATTTTCTTACGTGTGCATGGAACATTTTGTAAGCGGAAGGAAATGGATTATCTACGACGAAAAAAGAACGTAAACGTAAATATTACTTTTAACTACTATTAACTCAAGTGAAGTATGTTTTAAATAATTTTCCATTATTTGACTAATCACAACTGAATAGAAAATAAAAAACGTCAATAAAAATTTAAAATTTCCTTGGAATCTTTTCTGATATGTCGTTTTAAGTATTTAAACAGTAGGGTAAAATTACGTAAATTCATTTATTACTGCACCAACTTAGGGGGGCGAAGATATTTATAGTTGACAAGAGAGACATAATCGGGTCGTGATGTTTAACTGTTTTATGGTGTGCGTTCGTTCAAGCTAGATCGTTTAGTTTCAAATACTCCATCACACGAAACGCGCCTATTTGTGATACAACTGATACAATGCACACTTTACTAACTTGTTATAGAATAATGAACTCTATTCATGGCCATAAATAATTTTGCTGCGAAATAAACAAAACGAAAGGGAGATAACATACGACTTCACAGCGTAAAATTATAAGAGAAAATATTTCTCCCAACAAAAAAAAATTAGTGCCAGCTTTTATGAGATTATTCTCTTATCACCGAACACATTCATCTGTTCCACCACGTCAATGTACCCATAAAATTCAAGAAAGCGAAGGGTCATCCATCGATTTCGTAGACGGGCTCGGATTCGGCTACAGTGCGCGCACGTGCGGACTTGGCGATTATACGTATTTATTGTCGTCGAAGATGAGAAAATACGCTTATTTTTATTCTCGACCAATGTTTTTTGTTTGCTAGTAAGGGGATTGGACGAACTATGGCATAAAAATATAGCTTGTTCTTTCAGCCTTAATTAGGCCCAGATCTACATTTTGTACCTAATTTCTAATTTTAAAACGTTAACTTATAGTATTTTGTACATAAATGTTACAAATCACTACATACACACATATACATTAACTCAAGATTTATCGATCTCGAATTATGGCTGAAAATAAAACCCAGAATAAGCACTTAAGTGTTTTTTTTTAAACTGTAGTTTTTTTCCCAATAGCTGTTATGGGTATCGGAGATAACTGTGATATTTTTCAATTTTTTATACTTAACTGCCTATTCTGGATCACATCAACATGTTTATACGATTGTAACATAACCCACAGTTCAAACGAGGACGAAACACTGTCGGACTATAAATACATTAAGTCCGTTCGTGACTGATTAATCCATTTTCCTCAAACTTTGTTTAGATAATTTTCTTATCTGTACATTTCGGTCCCGGCGGTTTTCGTTCCTTTGACGCCAACGAATCCTGGATGACTATACCTAATTGGTTTTTATATATTTATTTATTTTTCAAACGATAAGCTAAGCGTCAGCCAGTCGGCTGGAACACGCCACGTCCAATCTACGCAGTAAACTGTCGCTTAGAACTCAAGTAAGAATATCTGGAAACGTGCGTGTAGGAGGAAAACGGAAAAATCTAGAGAGCGATGGTTCGACGGAAAACGAGTAATTATGGAGATAATCTGTCGGGGATATTTGAGAATGAGGAAAACCGTCGTCACGACTCCGAGTGATGAATTACCTTCGCCAGAATGCAAGGCCGGTCCTAGGCGTGGGCGACGCGTGCCACCGCACTCGGTCGGAGGCTTCTGAGGGGCGACCTTTGGATCACTACCATATGTATTCCACTTATAAACGTCCTTAAATTTGTGCTTTAAAGCTAAATAACGGTTCAAAGAAAAAAAATCGCGTATATGGGACAAACCGAAAACGCGTAAATCGAGAAATATCTGCATTTGGTTAATCTAGAAGAATGGGCGGCCAAATTTTCCATCGCACACCCCTGTAAAAGCCGTATGACCGACCCTGCCCGGATGCAAGAAGTTCTCCACACGTAGCAGAAACACGTGGATACAAAACTAATTATATGATTTCGATCCACGCCCAAATTTTGCCCCGTAATTTTCCAGATTATTGGTTAACGGGTGATGCACGCACAAAACATTTCCTCGCGGGCTCGGATCCGTAATTTTACTTGGGGAAAACGACTCTTGCATCCCTTGCCATACACCCGGTCTCTCATGTGTTTTAACTTTAACTTCCGACGTAGGCGGGAGTTTTGATTATCCTTGAAGCATTGTCAGATGTTCTCTCCTAGTTATGCGAACAATGGGTCAACGCACGAATCTCGTCGTATACTGGTGGGCTTTCCTCATCGCAGAGGGGGAGCTAAAGAGACTCGGCGGGTGGCAGTAACTTTCCTATCCCGCCTTATCCTATCAATGAATGGTCACGTGGGTGCTCCTACGCTGCCATGCGGCGGACACCCGAAACACAAAATTAATGCAAGTCGCGTCGGACCAATTTGCATTTTCTCTCTCTCCCACTCTCTCTCTCCATTCCTTTCTCCCTTTCCATTACTTTCTCTCTTCCTCACGTAATAATTGGTCCGACCGGGAAATCCCTCCTTCTCGTCCCGCATCCACCTACTTCCTTTTTATCAAAACTTCCTGGAATCACCTCCGCGCAGAAAAAAGAAGAAAAGCGAAATGCCCTCACGTAAAGAACGTTCTATGAGGAAAACTCGGAGCACTTCTTTGATGCCCGAGAGATGACGGCTTGCCTCTTCTGTTCCGTTCCCTTCCCGGAATCGACCTTGGGTAGTCACGTGGTCGCTTTGCTTGTGCGACCGGCACCCCGCGCGCGTTCGAACTGAACAGTCTCTCTCTAGCTCGCATGAGAGGCGTCCCTCTCTCTCTCTCTCTCACTCACTCGCTCTTCTCTTTCGAAACTGCGGTGACCGAGGGTTGACGATAAAAACAAGGTGTTCGAATTTATTTCGGTTGCGTGGAGACGAATCCGTGTCGTCACGTCGAAGTAAATATTTATTTTTGGAACAAACGATGGACTCGCGTATCGCGAGAACCGCTTTACTTCTCTCCACACCGTTTCGTTTCTTGTTTGGTGTTGAATATTTTGTTTGATTCCGTCCGGAAGGCAGGTGGGAAAGGATACGATCGCAAAAGAGGTAAGTTTGATGTGATTGTTACGTCTCTAAAAATTTCTTCTCGTCGTGTACTATGTGGGATAGATGAAAATCCAAAGCAAGTATATCATTCGCTCGACTTGATAATGAGAGGAGTTCAACCCTGATTTTCTTTCATTGCACTTATGTGTAAAAACGTGTGAAAATAAATGGCAACTTCTGAATCCTGGCAAAATGTAGAAAAGCTACTGCAGTCCTTCGATTTTCGCGGATTTTACCTTCGCGGTTTCACGCATTCGCGCAGAAATTTTTGTGGTAATTGTCAATATTCGCAGAAGGCGTATTCCACTCGTTCATGCCGGTCGATAGGTGAACGCACTGCTCGTTACCCAAAGCCTAAGAAACAGATCTATTCCTCCTCCCCAACAAAACAAGTACATAATAAATAAACACTACAAAAGTAGTAGTAGTAGCGGCGAACGACATTTGGGGAGTGGTAAGCGAGATTCCGACATTGTGCTACATTCTGTTTGTTTTTGTCTCCCTCTATGGTCGCTAGCGTGTAATTAATTGCAGTGTCTAGTCTTTTTGCATATATGTACGATACGGTGATTAAACTATGACTCCAAAATGCAAAGGAAGTGAAATGAGCGCTGAGGAAAGTACATCTCCCTAACCCCATATTTCCCATAAACTTTTAATATCTACACTTGCGGTTTTTATGTTCCCGCTGTTTTCCAAGAACTGGACTGCCGCGAATATGGATGGAATGTTGTATAAAAATCTTTAATCCGTTAAAATATTACCAAAAATGTTTGCGAACGAGTTTTTTGTGCTTGATCTTTGTTTAATTATTGATATCGAATAACTAGCGCGCTTTATTTCATGTAAGATTGTGCCTCCCTTGATAAATTAACTGATTAGGAATGTGAATAATTCGTAAAAATATTTTCGAAACGAGCCATAAGAAATTTCCTGAAGGATATTTTTCTTCCTTTTACAGTGTCCGAAATTGTTCAAGTGCCCGACGCCCAGCAAAAGCCAAAAGCCAGGATGGAAAATTTAAGGGTAAGTTGTTTCCACGAGCGATGATCACAAAAAAGTTTAACATTGCCACGTTTATTCGAATTTAATACGAGTGCGATTATTTTTTTAAACATTCTCGGTAAATGCAGAGGTCTAAAGTGCCCGGTGCCATAGCCCGCCTTCAACACACCTAGTTTGAACGAGAGAAAAAAATTACGTGGTTTTTTATCGGGTCCAAGTCTAGAGATTGTAATGACATTAATTCATGTACCCTTACTCTCATTAGCAGATAATAAAGGAAAAGTGTCTCGCATTCAGTTATTACTAAGATAAAGGAGGCGAGGAAAATTATCTTTCCGATACTTGTCTCTTTTTCTTGACCTAGTGGGTTCAAGAAGCCCTTGTGCCGGTTACCGAATTTTTTTGCCCTCTGACCCCTAAAACAACAAAATTCGCTTTTTTAGAGTGAAACGCCCTCTTCAAAATAAAACATAAAAGGAGTTTTAAGAGACACAAGTTCAGATTGGGGCGTGCTTCATGCCCTTGAGACATCTTATCCCTCCGAAGTTACCGATTTTTCAGAAAAATACTGCTACTGTAACTCGACGGAATATACTTGACCTAATTCGATTATCGCAATTTTTATCCGAAGCTAACTTGCTGGTTACCTTGAGAAATTACTGCAAGCTAAATTTCTCGAACGCGAAAACATTGGAAGAAATGTCGACAATGATGACAGTAAATAAAATATTTCGCTTTTCAGAGTCATGCGAGTTACCCGCCTACGGAATAGTTCATCGCTTTCGAAAACGAGAAAATTTTTACACAGTATAAAAGTATAATTTCTCCTCCGAATTTACCAGTACCGATAGTTAAAAATTCTTATGAAAGTCCGAAATTTTTTAAACGTTTCTGCAAATAGTGAGATTATTCAGGCGCAGCGTTCTCACAAATAATTAGAATGTGTGACTTGAAGTCAAGAAGTTGTACATAGTGTATAGGAACTACTATCAAAAAAGGTTATATTTTTGTATTAAGTACATTCAATTTTTATTATGTAATTTGGGCATTATGTATTGAGTGATACCTAAGCTGTTGTGACGGGAGTTCCTGTGACTTGAAGTTAAGAAGTAGTGTATAGGAAATGGTATCAAAAAGCTTATATTTTTGTATTAAGTAAACTAATTTTTATTATGTAATTTGGATATTATGCATTGAGTTGTGATGGGGATCCGCTGCCACCGGGACCTGCTCCCAATTGTAGCGTTTATGTGAATAATAATAATAATACATGGAGACAAGTGACCGAAATCAAACATTTACAGACATCGCTCATCGTATTAAATGACAGAAAATGCTGAATTACGTCATGAATATTTATATAAAATGGGTGACTAGCCCTTACTTTCTGAGAAGTTGTATTCCGGAACTCTCGTACACGTTTCTTAACTCTTTCGCGGTTCGTGATTTGATTCGTCACTCCTTACGACTATGTCATCCAAAAACAGTCAACCATTATTCCTAAATGTATAGCGCCTCGAAAGAATGTTATTTCGCATTACACACAACGTTGCCCATTATTTCAGCTTTTTTTTGCTATTTTGCGCTATAGAAAAGCCTTAAATATATTCCTGATGAAGTGCCTCAGGAGTCTAGATCAGTAGTTCTTAAGTTTAATGCAGCCATCAGCAAAATTATATTTTAAACATAGCAATAATTAATGATATGCAGAATGCGATGAATACTGTGATGTCACATGTTTTATAATTAATATTTTCTATTGTTATTTTATCTCATTATACTTCTTAGGTGCCTTTTGTAAAATAACAAATATCATTTAGACCTTAAATTTTACAATGCGGCCACCACAACATGACAAGAAGCCGCAGATGCGGCCACGACGAATTTTTCTCTTGAGAACCACTGATCTAGAGCTAACGTTGCTAACTGAAAAAAATATTTTTTTCCAGGCGACAGGATATTTTTAGATAAACGAGAACAACTGCAGATTAGATTATAAGCCATAAAAACCGTTAACAAAAATCCTGAATGAGTTTGAGGTTGATTTCGTCTAAGCAAAGTTTCGGGAATTCATTCGAAAAAAATGTTGAACGATTAATACTGTATTTCTCGCCAACTGCCCTGGGTAGTCACTCTCTTAACGACGAAAAAATTTCATCCGAAATACTAAGATCGTCCATCGAGAAAAAACCACAAGGACACACATCAATTAATGTAAAGCCTTTTCCTGATTTTTTCTTGGAAGCGCGTTTTTCTATACTAGTTAACGCAGATTTCTGCGAAGAATACTCTTATATCTTCCTGCTCATGCGCTACCTTCGGGTTAAACGCGATTTTGATTGATCAAGCGTGGTATTAGAGAGTGAAATTTCATACCGAAACACTGATATTTAATTTCAGAAAACTCCCAGTGGTAGATTATTTCTTCGGGATAAAAATAGTCCAATGTTTTATATAATTACTAGTAGTTGGTGCTTGCATACTGCAAGCATTTCATCTCATCTTGAAAAAACATTCATTTTTCAGACAGATATTTCATCATTACAAATATTCTTTTAATTCTAAAGATTTCACCTCTGCAGCGATTTTCGTTTTCCCCAAATGTAAAAATAATAGTTTAAAACAATTCCCAAATGTGGCAATTTTAAAATTTTTACACTTTCTCCATTATGGGGTATTAATGCTACACAATTTAGCAAAATTTTAAAGTTGTAGCACTTCTAGAAGTCAAATAATATTTTCTAATTGTTTAAATTTAAATAATTTTTAACGACCGCCGAAATTCATGTATGGTAAAATTGAAATGTTTTTTGTGCTAGTTTACTACTTTGTACATAACATGAAAATTTCAACTTCCTAGCTCATACCGTAGTACCTAAACACTTATCCATTTGTTTAAACTTTAAGAATTTTTAACTGCCAAACAAATTAAAATATCAAAATTTGTATAATCCCTATTTCGTTTTTTTAAGAATTCTACTTATAAAAAAATTTCAACTCTGGAGCACATGCGGAAATACATAAACCTTGAAAATTTGTTGAAACAATTGCGAATTTTTAGCAGCCGCATTGTTGCACTTTTTCATGATTTTTCGCTTTTTCTAGTCGGTTTTGCACAAAATCCTACCTATGATAAAAATTTCGAATCTTCAACTCATCTGGAAGTGCCTAAACATTAGTATTCTCCTGTTATATCCTCCTCTGTAAGGAACGACTATATATAATGATTATGTAGTTTTTGTGATGAAATCAAAGAGTCTGACTTTTCCCACCTTACGTTCAATTGTAGAAATAAAACATGCGAACGAGGTTTCATTGCTTAGTATCGTTACCATGCAAGAAGCTAAGTCATCCGTGTCTTATGTTTCGTTGGTACTAAATCGTGGTTGATAAAATTTACTTTCCTTGGTTATACTATGATGGCATTCCTAAAAAATTAAAATTATCACCGTCGGGTAGCTCAATCGGTTTGCATTGAAGAGAACTTGTTCGTAACTTACTAAAACTAAACGACAATTCTTTCTTTTGAATGAGGCTTAAAATAGCAGTGAAGTGAATGACACATATCTTTTACGAAGAAATCTAAAGAAACTGGAGATACCGCCTTCAAAACCAAATACGACGTTAGATAAGTTTGGGGAAGAGAGATGTAAATATTAGAGCCCGTAAAAAATGGAAGGAAATAGAGGGGAGGGGGAGAGATAGAAAAGGAGATAAACAGCGAGAACAAAAACAAAATAATTTGTAGTAAAATCGGTTATTCTGTACGAGAATGTAAAAAAAAATAAAAAATTCGGCGGTCTCCGCATGAAAACAGCTCCAAAAGCAATTGAGAGAAGAGTGTCATTTCCGTTACGAATATCTTTCACAAATGTCGCTTAAAATGATTGGATGTTAACACCGACAAATAAGTCGAAGCGAAGACAGCATCAAACTTGTTTAAAAGGCGAAATTAAACGATGGAACGGCCATCGTGACGTACAAATTAAAATAGACTCCAAAACTTTAAAATGTTTAAAGCGAAACAGGATAAATAAGGCGCAATAAAAGTTAATTTTAAAAAATATACAGCAAGAAGTTTACGACAACGAAAGGAGGGTGCTACTTTTTCTTTGCTAGAGAGAGCTCGGGGAAAATAGTTTGAAGGACACGCTACAAAACATCGAAGTGACTTATTTTTTACTGGAAGGTCCACGGTTGGCTTAACTTCTTGAGAACATACTAGAAGTTTACCGAAGGTTTTGGCCTGCAGTGTTGTGAAACTGCAAACTCGTGATGCGTAGAAAATCGGAAATGAATGGTGATAGAAGGACAAATAAATCGTGACAATCACCAAATTTTGTGTGAATATTCACATATATATATATATATATATATATATATATATATATATATATATATATATATATATATATATATGGGTAAATTTAGGAGCTTTGATATATTTTATAGTCTGAGACTGAATAGTTATATTACCACTACAACTCCAAGGTTCAAATAACCGTGTCGTTGGAAGGGTATGAAAAGATGAGTTAATCACAATATCCTATGGGTTATGCACGTTACTGAAAAAGAATTGATTCGATCAATAAAACAAACAATTGAAGTTCAATTAAAAGTTACTACAGGTAGTTTTAAATGAGAGTTTACAATAATCGTGGAAGGTAGGAAATTTTAAAAATGTTGGAGCGTTTGGAACGTTTAAATTAATGGAGAAAATAAGTTAGCGTGGAAGTGGACGAAAACGTCAACAGGCGGAGAGCACTGATGCAATGTTTTATGAAATAATTTTAGTATTTTACACCTTCAAAAGTACGACTGTACCTTATCCAAGCAGTTTGAAGAATTACATAAGATACGGTTAAGATATTTCAGTGTTTCTTAAGGGTTAAGACACGGAACTGAATTGCAAATCGCGCGTCGTTTTATTACGTTTATTATAACGAGCGCTTTTACAATAATATAGTTACTTTTAATCCTATCCCAGGGTATTTAAAGCCGATAGCAGAAATTCAGGAATCTAGTACTAAATTCTTTTAGAAAATCGCCACAGACGAGCATTTTATGATAGAAAGAAATTTTCGAGTTAGAATGAAGCTTAAAAATCAGTATCCATGTCAATGCGCAATATTCTAACGCCTAGTTTCGTATCGTATAATAGCATCGTAAAGCATGCGCTAGAAGCCTTTGACATTCCGAATCACTTATATATGCTTCTGTTATCGCGGACACTTAATATAACTCCGGTTCATCTCGCACGTTCTGTTTTTCTTCTGGAGTTTCGGTTATGCCATTTCTCCCATTGAGCAATTTTCGCCTCGTCCCGTTTCTGCCATAATTAATACATTCTTTGAATACTCGCAGCAAGAGGTTTGCGATTGACTGCTCTGTTAAATCGCAGGTTGAAATAATTTACAGCCAAGTAACTTAAAACATAAGCAAACACGTTTTGTTGCAGGAACGAAATCCTAGAGCGCTGGAAAAATCTTTTAAATACCCACTGATTTTTAAATGAAGTATTTTATTCATTAAACATCTTAGAAGAACCTGAGTAAAGGATTTTCAGATAGGTACTTTGCTCGAATATTCGCATCAGTTTATAAAATAACACATGAAATATGTTTTAGCTGATATACAAACAAAACTATAGTTCTTAGAAAAGTAGTTTGGGCAGTACCGTAACTTGGGCGGGGCAAGCGGGGCATCTCCCCAGGGCGCAACTAAGTAAGGGGCTCAAAAAATCCAAGTAATAACTATTTAACTAGGGACAATAATTTTTTGAAGAAGGGGGTGCCACATCTTTAACAGTTTACCCCGGGCGCTAAAATAGCCACAGTGCTAAGTTTGGGTCTTTAGTAATACAAAAGTTTTGAGAAGAACGCCCTCAAGATCCTAATGCTCCAACCATATTTTAATAAGACTAGATTAAAGGCTGCAATTATCAAAGTTTTATGAGGTAAAGACGGCGCGTACTCTTGACGATGATTTAATCGACGAGAGTAAAATAACATGTTATAAAATAGCGCTTATTTGTGTTTTAATATTCGACTCATTAATTCACATTCCCATCCCATCTTTTGCAGGAAGGTATCAGATTGTTGGCGGCGATATTGATCTTCCTTACGGCCAGCGCTATAGTCTTTATGGTCATCCACTCGGTCTCGCACGTCGTAGGAGGATTCTCCTTGTTCGCCATCGCAATAATCGTTGTCGTGGCGTTCTTTTTCGTCATCATGCTGTGCACGTACCAGTGCGGCGACAAGACAATTAACAGGCTCTTCGACAGATCGCGAGTAGATGGCCCTGGCTTCACCGGAGTGGCTGTTATCTCGGTGAGTATTTCCGAAACGAATTATCGCCACGCGGTTGTAATCAAATCGACGATCGAGACAGCTCCCGTCGCCGTTAAACGGTTGGGAAAACCAGGCGCGCATTTCGGATACAAACCAGCCGTCAATTTATGGCGATTATAGCCAGTCTTTGGGAATTTATTTTTTGGGTAATCAGCCATCAGTTAATTGCCGCTGAGGGTGGTTGCTATGCGGCCGAATCTTTCCTGAGATTTTTTCAGCTGTTTTAATGGCAATGCGAGTTATTTTGTTTATCAACCCCTTGATCGATGTGTGGAATAAGTAAAGAAATAAAAAAAACTTAATTCGCCTAAAGAAAATCATAATGAAAACCGGGCGAGTTTTTTGTCTATCATTACATCTCGTGAAATTTTTAATATTTCTGCTAATAGCGTTCTCGACGAAGTAAATAAGTTTCACATTTGACGAGATAAGTACTATTAATGGATACATTTTCAATCCACCCGAAAACTTCCATCGGCGCTGTTTTTGCCCAAATTACCAAAACCAATTCCCTGAAAATTGGAAAATATCGTTTTGAAGTCACGAAGAGCCAGTGCAAATTCTTCACGACCTTTGAATTGGTATAAAGATACGGTCTAAATAAAGACATATATGAGCAAAAATTCATAAGAAATAAAAATAAAAGCTCCAACGAAACTTTGATGACTTCTTCATATGACAGAGTACTTTAAAAGAAAAAAATATTTTATATAACCTCTCATCATTATCTCTGACAAATAATACAATTTTTGATTTAGGCTAGCGAGTGAATTTCTCAAAATATTTCGTTTAAGGCAGCGGTGCCCAAACTTTTCTAATGGCCTCGGTGGTGGCAGGGTAACGCCCTCGCCTGCCAATCCAAAGGTCGCGGGTTCGAATCCCGCCTAGGTGGGTTTTTCTTCACCTAGGGCATGGATGTTTGTGATAGTCCTTGTTATTATGTTAATGAGCCCCTTGTAAAAGGCCGATTACGGCTGTTTAGGGGCCCCATGGAAATAAATAAATAAATAAATAAATGGCGGGCCACATCAATGGTTGCGAATCCCTTGGCGGGCCGCATTGGAAGTTGTCAATTCTTCGGCGGGCCGGATTTGAGTTTAAATCGGAAATTTTCTATATATTCTGAGATGCCATTAAGTGAAAATCATGTCTAAATAAAGTTTTCATGGCTAATATTTCAATATTTAAAGTTTTATTATGAAAACTTTCAAAAAATGCATGAATTTGTGTGTTAAATGTTTCGAATTGATTTTTCGCCTTAGCTTCGCGGGCCGAACAAAAACCCTTCGCGGGCCGCATTTGGCCCGCGGGCCGTAGTTTGGGCATCGCTGGTTTAAGGAGTTGGTATTTCTATTTAGATTTGCAAACTTAATATGTTAATGTAAAATTTATTTCAACTGCTAACCCTCCTCAATATTATTATGAAACAGATGTAGCGATTACTTTTTGGATTATGCATGGGTGTGTGCGTACCGTGGAATACGATGTGTAGACCCAGCGCTGTAACTAGCTATTTTAGCACCCGGGGAAAACTACCAAATATAAATAATTCTTAAATACCTATATGGATTTAGGGCGAACGATTAATATACAAAAATAAGCTATAACTGATATAATTTCTTACTATAAGTGTACATAATTTAAATACATAATTATAAATATAATTACATACATAATTACACTCAATTTAAATACAGAAAATATAATTATTTTATTATTAAACAGTTATTCTATGTGATTTTAATGCGGCAAACTCATCAATAGCATCATCGAAATTTATAGTTTCTGCTATGCGTAATGTCTGGAACAAGTATAGAAGTGATATCTCCCCTGTCCTTGTGACACGCACAACTTGCCTTTGACAATTTTTGCGTCCCTTCTTTAGTTGCGCCCGGGGCAGATGCCCCGCCCTAGTTACGGCGCTGCACACGCGCATACACACCCATGACCAAGACTCGCACCCCGTTTTTTTAAGGTAACGTTCGAAATACTATAACAAATCGGAAATCCTTGAAGCCATTAAGTCTGATAGTAATATTATTCATTACTGCCTACGAGAACCCCTTATATTTCGACTTGGGTGCTGTTGTATGGCGCCGTATATTTTACGGTAAGCTCTTCACAAAAATCGCGCCTGCTATTCGAATAAACGCGGCAGTAATTTCACTGCAGAAGGAAGGATAAACAAAAATTAAATCGGTCGGAAAAATTGGACGGTCTCCTAAATATAAATGAACTTGGCATATGGAAAAGTGGCGATCAAATTACGGACACTTAGCCGCTCTCTTTTGGCTCCTCAGAGGTATGGAGCGACGGAAATCCGTTTCGTAAACGCGAGTTGCTTCTCGGAGATCGGAATATTTGATCATCGCTCAGACTTTTTTGGTTTAGATAATCCACTCAGGAACGAAACGGAGTTGCGATATAATTTTGGAAATAGATGAGTTCATAATAAGATTAACTGCCTTTAATATTTCAAACAGCCATGATCTTTTTGCCGATCATAATTTGTCCCATGGTAACAAACCTCGTTTCGTTTCATATTATTACCTTAAATTTTCTTAGGGGAAAAAAGGTGGCTAACAATCTGCGAAATTGCCGGAATTTCAAATTTGCCGAAAATATCACTGGCAATGGTCAGGCAGAGAAAAAACAAAATTGAATTGAATAAAACAGTTGAGTACCCTTCAAATTTCATTGCAAATCTTGGTAACACACGCACACACATGATGTCGTTATTCATAAAAATTATTATTGATAGGGTTATCAAAGATGCATTGAAATAAGCATATGACCTTAAATTTTACTGGTTAACTTTTGCCTCCTTGATGTATTTTTTAATGGGCAAAATAAAATTCACTTCGTCGACATATTAATGTCAACAACCCGTTTTTTTATTTTTCGCAGGTGCCTTATCGGTATGGCAGGACGGCATCAACTGGCTCAGAAACACCTTCGGAAACAACGGTGAGTAGATTGTGTGACGAAACGTCCTTGTTCCGAGAAAATTAAGAACGTCGTTTAGCTTACCGCGATAACAGTCCCCATTCGCCGTGTGTTATTGTTATGCTTTGTCCAATCGTTGAAGGTTCTGCGTAATTTTTCTCTGGCTGTAATTAGACGAAGGAAATTTTTTTCCATTTATCCTCCTAACGCGTCGCCATTTCTTTTGTTTAGCAGCGAATCTACTCGCAGCCGTGGAGACCCGAGGACGACCTACCTCCCTACATAGACGACCCGCCACCTGACTACTTCACAGCCACGGGCAAATGTCCTGACAGTATTTCCTGCAAGGACGTGCCGCCGCCTCCGACGGCTTCCACCGATTGCAACACCGGAAGCGAGGAAAACAACACCTGCTGTTCCCAAGAGGGTTCCAGCGTCACGACGGAGGAACGACCGAGTTTGACGATTGATGCGATCAACCCTACGCCTCAACAGGAGACGACTAAGGAAACGAACGAAAATCACGCAGTCGGACAGCAGTAGCTCCAGGAAACGGATCTCGCCAAAGGACTCAAGAATTGCCATAAATAGTGGACTCTTGTCAGTGGAAAGACATTCTTGGAATGATTCACTTTTTTCCGAAAAACTTTACCGTCCCTATATTTTTCAAATAATAAGACGTGGAAATGTAAAATATTCGCCGCTAATCGAAAACGATGGTGGAAGCAAACCGACGAAGTGAAAAGTTTAGAAGTGTTTGAAGGTGAAATGCCGCTTTCGCTTCGACCTCTCTTCTGGAAAAGAAAATACTTTTTTGAAGGAAAATGACGCTTTCAATAGTGACTGTGATGTTGGAAGTGTGCGCTTCGCGATGGTGGCAACTGACTATAAAAAAGATTCCGCGACTGTTTATCTAGTTTATTTAGTCGAGAAATGTGTGATACGTCGCTACGTGCTGCTCTTGAGAGTGAAATAGAGGAAGACTGAGAACTGTTTTGTTCATGGCGCAACTTACTTCAGTTTGTAAATAGTTTGACTTTTAAAAAGTTGCCCTTTGGTCCGTCATAAAAAAGTTAATATTATCTCTTTGTTTCATCTGCTTTAAGCAATTTCGTTTATGAATATGTAAATAAATATATATTTATTAAGAAATATTATTTTTAATTCATGCTGTTTTAGAAAAGAATGAAACTGAATTTTATAAAAATAACGCGAGAACACTTTCGTGTTTCGTTCCAAAACCGTGTTAAAGCGAAATTGATGGCCGTGCACTTCGAGTTAGTTCTCTAAAAAGAAAACCTTGCTACATAGAATACACGCGCAGCTAATCCGCGCGATTCGAGGGATGGCGAGTTAGCTCAGATCGAAGGTTTTCGCAGGGGGTCTTCGTGCAATGTTAAGAGTGGTCTCCCTGAATGTTAGGCAGCGTATATTGCATGCCGCAAAAACCGCAAAAAAATATTTTTTAGGAAAACGTTTTTTAACGTAGATGTTCTTATATTCATAGACAAAAATACGGGTGACAATCTCAAAGAAATGCCTTGGATATTCTCAGCCTTTCAGCGATTGCCACTCAACATTCACCTAATCCAGGGATGGCAAATGATTTTTGTGTCGCGTGCCAAGAAAGTAATGTGAATCGTCAGAATGTTTTTTCGCGTGTCACTAGTTTACGCCTTCTCAAAGAAACCTCATATTTTATACAGAAAAAACAAACTTGCGCGTGCCACGTATTTGCCATCCCTGATCTAATCTATATATAGACCGTCGTGTGGGCGCCTCCGAGAGTTTGGTGCCCCGGGCAGCCTCCCGTCCCGCCGATATCTCGGTTCTGCTCTGTATCCCAGTACTGCACTTTTCTTGACCAGACCGAAGCGGTTTAAAGATTTTTATATGACGTTATTACTTGTTTTCTAACTCTACATATAATATAGGAAGTAATAAGATCAGGGATGGACACATTTTTTACTTAGCCGAATTGGCAGTTAGGAGTGCTTCGGCGGGCCGCTTTAGAATTCATATAGGAAGTTATTTGAGAAACTGAACGGGATGCTATTGGCGAAGATCAATAGTAAATATTTTTATCGAGTCATAAATTCACTATAAAAGATTTTTCGGATACAATTTTCAATAGAAAGTGCGAAACTATCCGTACGAAATTCGCTTTCATAATAGTTTCGCGAGCCGCATAAAATACATTCGCGGGCTGAGCACGTGCCGTTTGACTGTTTTATGTTTCACTTGGCCGGAAGAGTAGTTTCCTTTGAAGTTTTATCGCAAAATGCGTCACATACACCGTATTCTTCCGGAAGACAATAATCGGTGTTTCAAGACCCGCTGATGAAACCCGCGATCCAAGATGTCCATGGGGCTGTGAAAACAATCAATGTATGAAGAGAATATCGAAAAAAAAACAGCGAAAACTTTTTACAGCATCGGTATAAATCCAAATGAACCACGTCTCATACATGGACAATCGTGCCCCACATTCCGAAGAATATGAGATCCACGTTTTCTAAAAATTAAAAATTTCGACATTAATAATATTAATACGAACGAAATGAAAAAGAGGAATTTTTCCGGCTAATTTATTTGTCTAGAAATTTGGAGAAATGCGTCACTTACTCATACACATGTGTTTATACATGTATGAGAGCTCGTAAACAGCAGTTAGCTGCCTCTTATAAGGAGAATAAAAAATACAATTACAGTATGGAAAACTGCGACCTCAATATAGGAATACATACCTGAACACTCCACTACCAAAGGCAGAAAAAATTCTCCCCGGCGGGGAATCGAACCCCGGTGTCCGAGGACTTAGTATTTCTCCGATATATACGAAACTTCTTTCGTGCATTTCATTGCTTTAAAAAAAATCACTTCGTGAATCTTCCATATTACAAGCATAAATTTCGTATCCTTATCACTGCACACACAGAAGATATGTTAAACGGGTTAATCATGGTAACTTAATCTACGCTGTATTTAGGATTTTAAAAAATAGGTAATGTTGTTGATGATTTTTTAATATAATTTTAATATACGATATAAAATTTTATTTTTTCCTCATTAGTAATGTGTTTAAAATAGATTCTGAGGATTTAGTACATTTAATCGGGACTCATGGAACATAGAACAAAAATGTTCAATAGCAAATATTTGCCTAATAAAACAATCCAATTAATCAGTTTCACAAACTCCGTATGATTTTTCTTGCATATCTAAATATTAGACAGACTCATTATCAGTTGGCAGCAGGAGATTGCGATGCACTGAACTGTCTCCAAAGATCTTCATTCTCAAGGTGACCCCCCCGACTATTTAAAAAAAAAGATATTGAAATCGCTCTTTCATCCAGTAAGGAGAGGACCCAGAAACTTAAACTTCCCAAGGGGGAGGAGGAGGTGGGGGGGGGGGGGGGACGATCGCCACAATTGCCTCTGCAGACGACCATACATTTTGATAATTCCCCTATCCCCATCAGAATATTTCTTTTCCTTGTCATACAGACTTTATCTTCGGTGTAGAAGCAAGGAATGTTGCGCGGAATGAATTTAAAAATTCACCGAGTGGAGGGCAATGGGGTCGTCTAAGAGGAGGGCGATCGCCCACATCGCCCCCCCCCCTCCCTTCTTGGACCCAACATTGCATCCAGTCGATCTTTTTCTGTTTTCTTCGTGTTCGAACCGTATGACATTGGCGGGAATTAGTCCTGAAACCATTTCTGTTGATCCCGCCAATTTATAATCTCTAGAGTAGTCCTCTCAAACTTGTACTACATGGGAGCCAAAAAGTTAACTGCGAAATACATGGCGGGCTGCGTTGGATAATTTTGAAACATACGGCGGGCCGAAAACTATAATAATCAACGAAAGCATTTCGTTGAAACTAAGGAGGACACGACTCAAATGGTGCATATTTTAATAAAAACAACAACCTATCATACGATTCCTAAACATCAAACATTTTTTTTTATCGATTCGCATCCCTTTGTTATTTCATGACTCTCGCCTCCGTCCTCTCTTCCACATAAGTTTTTTTAAATAGAACCATTGTACTGAAAGAGCTGCACTATTTGAGCTGGAGGGCCGCGTATCTGAGGCCTCTTCTCTAGAAGATTGTATTCGGTCGGCGTTCCTCTAGATGTGAGGTCTCGCGAGCGCGATGATGCTCTCCTGATTTTGTACAACTTATAATAAACAAGCAATTAAAAAACTCCCGAGGCATAGAATGTTTTAAATGTAGTTTAATTTAAA
Organism: Tanypteryx hageni; assembly: GCA_028673005.1. NCBI lineage: Eukaryota > Metazoa > Arthropoda > Insecta > Odonata > Petaluridae > Tanypteryx > Tanypteryx hageni. Next base: position 51,804,525 of record CM054117.1, read on the forward strand.
GCAAAGCGAAAATTAAAAAAATAATTTTTGGACATTCGAGACATGCTTATTAGCATATTAAAACATTTTGGTGCCAGTGAAATTGTTTAGAGCCATTCATATAACTGTCAAATTCATCCTAATAAACAAGAATTAAGAGATAATGAGCAAGTATATTTATTTTGAATAAGTTTTGTTCAACGTGGAATTTAATAATGGTTAAACAGGCGCATACCACATGGTTAAACATAGCGAACAAAAAAAATGGTTACATTTATATGAAATGGACCCGGTCTAAAGATTCCAAATCTTCATTGCCATCTTATGTATATGATTGGTTAGTTTCTAATGCGAGGTTCGCGGCTTCGAATCCTGTCGCAAGCATGGTTCGATGTGATCGTCCTCATTGCCGTTTATATTTTCTTCGTAAAAGGCCATAAAGTGGTTTAAGAGAGCTGCTTAAAAATAAATAAATGAAATCTAAAAAAACTCCGTTTACAGTGCTTTTCTTCGAGCGATGAAATTGCATGGGCGTTCCAAAGACACCGATAAAGGTCTCAGCAGAGTCTCAAGGCTCTCTCTCCATACTGATATTAAAATAGAGAGAAAATGTATTTGTCCACGGCACGATCCAAGTCCTCGGCCTCACAATCAGTGTAGAAAAGAGGACGCGCTGCCGTGCTGGCATTTCTCTGCTTTGAGGGAGGGAAGGATCGCTGACATTTTCAATCCTTTTATGCCTTACCAAGCTGCGACTGTCTCATTGACCCGATCACCCTACTTATCTCACAACCTTCGCATCCTTCTTCTAGAAACAGCGGCGCATTTTTACTTTCTCCATACGTAGTGCGTGTATGGGAAAGTATTGTTTTCATGAAAAAAATCGATTTCGAGATTTCAACGGAAATACACATTTTGAGGTCCCCTGAACACGTTTAGACCATTTTCTCGACTATGTCTGTGTGTGTGTTCGTGTGTATGTAATAGGAATTTTTTAACTAAAAAAATATTAATCATATAAACGCGGAAATTAATATTTGATGTTTTTATTAAAAAGACAAGAGTTGATTAGTTTTTGGTAAAAATCAGTCAACCGCAAGTGAGTGTTTACACTTGTCACATCCGTATTTTCTTTAAATATTTGCTTTAATACTTGATCGCCGTAAAAAAGTATCACGTTTAATTTTCTACAACTTTTGTTCGAAATATTTTCCCATAAAATGTATTGTTTAAGAGATATATTAAAAACTATACTTATTAGCTGCCACCACCACACTACTACACTACGTCTTAGTAACGCTCCTTTTCATTCTTAATCGTTGGAACTTCGTGGCTATATCCAATATCAGTGGGCTACACTATACGTTTGTCTGTCCTTTGTAAGGTGTGAATTTTTCTCGCAGTTCCTTCAAATATTTATTATCATTTAATGTATTTACGTTTTTTAGAAAAATTACAGGTATGGAGAAAGTCATGTGGAGGCCACAACAGATTTTTTATACTTGGGGCCTGAATTGGCGCCCTGTTGTATGCTCCTTAAATAAGGTGACCATATTCCAACAAGATGAAAACGGGACATCTCACATTATTTATAATCTAAAAACGGGACAAAACGGGGCAATTTTTTCTCGCGATTTTTATTAAAATGGTGGTTTTTATCACTTTAATAAATGCATTATTTGAAATAGTTTGAACAACTCGTTAGATAGAAAAATTATGTGTATCCGGTTATCTATATAAAAAAGAAAGGAACAATACTTCTTGCGTGTATATAAGCTCAGCAGAGGCGTTATTTATGAATTTTATAATCATCTCAAGAAAAACTGAATAACTTTTTAATGCCAAAAAGTTCTTTTTTCGAAGGAAAACTCGTTCACCGTTATGTTAACCCTCATTGTTCTAATTTTCACGAAAAAACTTAATTCTAATGGGAATGGAATTTAGCATGGATTTTTTAATAAGTTTTATGGCTCTCTATTTTAATACAATAATAAACTAGGCATGAGATTTCGATGATAATTGTCGCAGAATATTTATATTTCACATACTTTACAGGTAAATGTTATTACAAAGTTCTTGCAATATGTAACAAATTATGGAAATCTAGAATTTGTTCTCATTTCAATTTTATTGTGAAGCTGAGCGGTAAGTTTAAAGAAAGTAGATAGTAACGCAGTTTACCGTTAAGCATACGTAACATCTGTTTACGAGATACGAGCGTAAAACAGAAGATCGAAAATCGCATGGGGTAAACTGTACGAGGGGTAAACTGTTCAAACGCCCAGAATTAATTCTTAATTTTCTGTAGCTATCACGATATGTAGCACAAACTTCCATTATTTGCTGAACGTCATACTATATTGGACTCAGAGGGCAAAACGATCGGGAAGAAGCCAGGAAAAATATTACCTCCGTCACAAAGCAAAGATACAGACATTTTTTTGCTTGAATAGCTCAATTAATTCCGCAACAGATACAACTACAGAGACCAAAGCTCATTCAGAGATATGGAGGTCTCAAAACCTATTACTGGTGAGTAAATTTGTTTCCTGCTCAATAGATGTGTGACCATGGCGTTATTCAAACTTTCCCAGACTGAAAAATGATGAATTACATCTACATCTACATATTACCCTGCAAGTCACCTTGACGGTGGATGGCAGGGGGTGCCGCGCACCAAGTTCCTAACTAATTATTATTCACAGTTATCTATTGTGGTCACGTATTGTCCTAGGGATTACGATTCAGTAAGATCAATATTTCCAAGGATCGTACATGTATAATAGTAGTTTTAGCTGTACTATCAGAAAATCTGATTTTTTTATTGCGATAGGTTTTAAAACGGGACAAAATGGAATTTTTGTCCAAAACGAAGGGACGGTCTGGAAATGGCCCTAAAACGGGACTGTCCCGGCGAAAACGGGACGCATGGTCACCCTATCCTTAAATCGTGATTACATCTGCTGTGTTTTCCTCGAAAAACCGGTGCAACATATGTACATTGCGCAAACCTTCTCACCTCCGCACGCTTTTTAGCCTACTTTCCAGAATGCAAATAGGCTTATAGTTTCGTCGTTGTGTCTGTCTGTCTCCCCCTATTAACTTTTGAACAAATACACCGATTTTCATGACACTCTGTAGAAATCTCCGAGGATAATTTCTTTTGCGAATATTGAAGTCCCGGTTTCGATTCCAGAAACTATCCTTCCCATTTGATTTGCATTGAAAATCCGAAATCCATCGTGCAGGGTAATTTTCTCTTGCACGTTAAAATATCTTAGAATTGTAATGTCGGAGAGGGATTTGTACTATTTTCTGAGGAAAAGAATGGAGATTCTAATTTTTATCGTAGAATTTTGCTTACTGATTGCATTTCTTCGAATATACATAAATACTGGTATTTTTCAGTTGTTATCACTCATTACGAGAGTGTTACCATCGCAACAACGATTGTTGGACTCGGATTCGGTATAGTCTACGCGTTATTTTTGCCGCACGAATACGTGTGATCAATTTAATATTCCGTTCGAATGTATTTGTAATATTTTATAACACTATATTATGAAATTCGGAAACACAAAGAGCAACATGTTCGCGGTTATTTTAAAGCTATTAAACCCAAAATAAGTATTAAATAAATGATTTAATGGAAAGTAGGCATCATAAGTTCCGTTTGGATCATCTTGTTGTCCATAGAATGATGCTACTTGTTACATTTACGCGTAGTTTTACTCGTAGCAACAATGCAGTTAATGTTAGTGGGTGGTGTATGAGTCGTGTGGCTTAAGTGGCATTGTTTGTGGCATCAGTTTTTATAATTGGACTGAAATTGATAAAAATCTATGCAGCCATTCTTGAGAAAATCTAAATTTTATGGAAATTGACCAAAATAAACTACAATACATTCTTGGGCGATATGAATCGTATCAACAAGGCTTCTTCTCAGGGTGATAACCAGTATAAATATGAAGTTTAATCAGAATTTCACAAACCGTTTACAACTTAAGGGCACGAAAAGACGATAGACTAAGGACAAATGGGAATAGCAAAAACAGCTTTTTTGGACTCAGAGGCACAAAAAAGCTGCACATTCTCAAAAATTTCGAATTCGAATTTTTTTGCGACAGCAATAGGTATTTTCTCTCTACGCCTCGTATTTAAGGAAATAAAACACTAAGACATCCTCCAAAAAACTGCCACCGGTTAACGCATCTCACACTACAGGTTCACCACTCTTTATGCAAGGGTTGCATTCCAGGAAAGTGACGCATAAAGCGAATTCGCATAAACAGAACCCATATTTACATGTAAAAGATAGGGATACGTCCCACAAACAATCCTAACTCCCCTCCAAGACGCTCTTCTTTCGCTCCATAACGACTTTTTATGCGTTAAATACAAAATTAAAACAATTAACACTGTAAATTATACTCGCCAATAAAAGGAAGCAGACGAGCACAAGTGGCGGCTGTTGTGAGTGACATAATAGTGGAGGTTTAAAGTGCTGGAGGGTTGTCTTGGCCCAACGCAAGTTCCGCGGGCAAGGAGACAATACTTCTCAAGTGTGCTCAGACAGTATCACACGAAATCTCCGTCTCATCTCCACTCTACAGTATCCACTCCACTCTCATCACTTTTACTGTAGTACTAATACGCAAAGCATAAAAGACAATGAGAGACTGAATGGTCGCCTTGTGGTGTAGTGGAGAAATTCCTTTCATTTGTACTGCACTAACCGCGTAACCGCATAAGAGCGAATCAAAGGCGCAAAAAAAGAAATTCCGGTAGCGATAAGTCTATCGCATAATAGCGAATTCGCAAAAAGCGAACCCGCATAAAGAGAGGGAAACCTGTATAGCAATGTTTCTGTGGGAATTTTAATTTTCATTCCTCTTCCAAAAAAACGTTTCCCTCCTTTTTTGGGAGCCCCCAAAATGCGGAATCCCTCCGGTAAACTCGCCTGTTTCGAGGCCATTACCGGAACGGTGTTTCCTCGATTCAGCATCGGACGGAGGTTGGGGTTTCCAGCATTCTCTACCCATGGCCGGTCCGAGCTACGGGCGAGCCGGGTAGCTGTCCGGGGCGCCAAAGTTTTGGAGGCGCTATCCCGATCATTTATCTATGCATTACTTGCAAGTGAATACACATCTACATCTACATATTACCCTGCAAGTCACCTTGACGGTGGATGGCAGGGGGTGCCGCGCACCAAGTTCCTAACTAATTATTATTCACTGTTATCTATTGTGGTCACGTATTGTCCTAGGGAAAAAGGACTCCTTATACCTCTCTGTCCTACTATCTATTTCGCGAATCTTGTCCTCATTATCCCTCCGTCCGATATACGTTGGTTGTCGAATAATATCCTTCATTTCATTTACGAATATCTCCGACCTATATTTATCTAGAAGTTTAAGTCTCGCCTGTAATCTACGATCTTTCAACGATGGCCAACTCAACTCATCAATGAGTAACGTAACGCTCTGTTTTTTATCGTAATTCTTTTTCACGAATCTAGCTGCTCGCCGCTGTATTTTTTCTAAATCCTTTATGAGTCCCCTCTGATATGGATCCCAAACCGCTGCTGCGTATTCCATTTGAGGTCTAACCAAGGATAAATAACAGGATTATCTCACCCTTTCCGTGCTTTTCCTGTCTATTCTACGCACAAAAGCCAACTTCTTATTTGCCGCACCTATCACTCGTCTTATGTGGGTGTCCCAAGATAGGTCACGATTCAAGGATACCCCGAGGTATTTCACGGATTCCGAAAGAGAGATATTGGATACCAATTTATATCGACGGGCAGGCTATAATCTTGATGGCATTTCTTTTAATTTTCCATTATCAATAACTTTTACAGCGCGATGAATAAATTAACATGTACTTTGTAAATATCTCAACAAACATTAACGGAGGTGGGCGCTGGAGTGCCATCTCGCCCGGAGCGCCAAAATTACTCGTGCCGCCCCTATCTCTACCTCGCTTTCATTCGAACAACTTAAGTCTGATGGATGATTGACGGACTCGCCTTTCACCTTCTTTCGATGACCTACTTATTCGCGGGCAACAATACTCCGGCGTCATCGCGTTTTGAATTGGACGAGGAAAAGAAGCGCCACTGGAAAACGAACTTGGGAAACGTTCCCCGATTTTTTTCTACCACATGTGCATCTTAATAAAATTTCTATTGGTCGCTATAAAATTGCTTTTTCAAGTTAGTCAACAATATCTAGAAACTCTTGTATGCGCGGCACCCTTTACAATAAACAGAATTTCGCGGTACCCCAGGTTTAAAATCAGATTTTTATGTTTTTATATACGGTTAATACAACCTGTGAACGCATGATTAACCCGGTGGTTGAAATGCGTCAAGTGAAGGGATGTTATTCTAATTGTTTTGTTTTAGTGGGATGAGGCGCATGAGTCATTTGTTGTAAACAAATAGCCATCGCCTGACACATCATCAGATGCCGCAGCCTCTCTTTTGTTGTTGTGCTCTGACTCAAACGATTTCCAAACTCGAAAAACGTTTGGTCTTTCTTCTAGAAATCACATGCATGTTCCATAAAACATCCCACATCCATTAAATTTACACACGTATTACATAAAACATTGCATAAATATGCCAATTTCCTCTTTTATATTGCAAAAAATGCGATAGTTTCACTGACAAATACGCGCGAGCGGTACTGCGTTCCGGATAGACAGCTGAGTTCAAAACAAACAATTCAGACTTAAAAAGAATCAGAGAAGCGAAACATTCCCCGCAGACGGTTTATGCCTTACTGATAGGGTATTTAGATTAGTGGGGGCGTTTCTAGTTAATTTCCAAGAATTAGGCACATTTTGGCTAAAATGCGGTACTGCGCGCCGGAGTGCCCGTAGTTAAGGGTTGAATACAATCCTTGAGATTGCGGGATACGAGTACGTTAAGCAAAGCACAACGGCGTATAATTCGTAACAAGGAAATAACTAAAGGAAAAACCGCGAAACCACGCCTCGTTTTCCCCACCCGCGATTATCTTCTCGGAATCAGAAACAAAAGAAGGAGGAAAACTTGGAACCATCCGTTACCTAGAAACTCCAGGTAAAGGACGATGGATGACGTCTATAATCTCTCCGATTCCTTTCCTCGAAGCCGCCAAGCCAGGCCTCGGCCACTCATGCGATGTATACGTTCAACATAAACGACCTACTAGTAGTGACCTAGTCAAACCACCTTTCGCGGGTCACGTGGTTGCTTCACCGCGCCATGCGGCGGAAATCCAAAGCTAATCCTGACGCACGCACGAGCGTATCTGGCTCTTGTCAGTCGTGCTTTGGATTGTGTTTATAATTGACCGTTTTTCCCCCCGTCTCTTTCTCTCAACAAAATATTTTCTTGTAAGGATCACCGTTCCGTGGGATATACAAATACTCCGCATTTGTTTATGACCCATGGCGACAATTTCGCGAGAACTTTCGCAGTGAAGGATTTGTTCAGTTTTTGTCGAGAAGTACATGAATTCGTGAGAGAAATTCGGATGCAGTTTGCGCTTTCAATCCTTTGCCCTTAATTTCAAAAGAAAGCTACATGCAATATGCACCCTACCTGGAGTTGAACGTGAGAAACCTCTAGGAGGAAGAATAAAGGATCCATTGGTATCAAGGTAACAATAAGAGTGACCCGTAAACAATTCCGAATAAATTACAAAGAGGAAACTCGGAGATAAATTCCGACCGGTTGCGGTGGCATTTCAACCGAGCATATTTTCCGCATTTCAAACGACGTTGAAAAATTCAAATGTCCTGATAAAGATACTCGTGGATACGTAGTTGCAACTGATAACAGTGCCGTCAAATTATACAAAAATAAGTCAAATTTAAACATATATTGCTTATAACATTAGTATCAGCGAAACTCATCATTACTTCTGAAGACGCTTACACGATAAATATTTCTATAACTTTCAAAATGATAATTAATATGGATACATATTGGAAAATATTTTAAATGTCAGTCACCATGAAGACATCTTTTTCCATTTCAGGGACGAGGAAGAATACTTTTTAGGTAACGGACGATTTCGCTCGTTACTTTCTCGACAAGATGGTAGAGGGCCAAAAATTATGTTGCTGCAATGTTGAGGTGAGTAAATACAGCATATTATTTTAACCGAGCCTATTTAAAAGAATTAGGGACACCGAGAAGGGATAAAATAATTATCTCCTTTCTATTTATAAATGAAACGCTTAAGATTCGTGTTACCCATATTTTCTAGTTTCAGTTATCTCAATATATTTTTGGCGAAATTTTTATTTTCGCTTCGCCAAAATATTTGCCAAAAATGCCGCATGTGGCATTGCGAAGCATTGAACGGTCGAACAAAGGTATTTAAACTGAACTACCTGGTATAAAAAAATAATAACCTTTAAGAATTTCTGGAAAGGGGTAATAAGCAGTGAACCCACGTTCGTAAAAAAAATGGGAGCATTTTGAATCGAGTTAATCAAACGTTATAGTTGTCAGTCACAGTTTCTGAAAAATACCGCTATATGCACCAGTATGAATTTGGTGTATTATCTAAATTGATGATGATAAGCCGGTCAAGTTCCTATCAATCTGAGGTTCGGACACGGTCAAAAGCCGTATTTTGGGCATCCCTGTCTTACAAGGAGAGGGTCAGACGTTCGCGTCGCCGAATTTTTTCAAAATCTGCACACATGTAGTACACGGTAAGGACTATTGAGTGTGCAAGCAATAGGGCACACCTCTCAAGCATTCTCGAGAAAATCAGCCGACAATATTGGTGCGCTAAACTTATATGGGCGAATCAAGTTTCCGTTTCCAAGCTACTACGGGGTGATGGTTAGCGTTCGGGTCTTGTAACACAGAGTTCGCTGGTTCGAGTCTACCCACCTGTATTTTTTTTCGCAGCCGTGATATTGTTTTAACATTAACAATAAATAATGGAAATTACGTGCGTTTATATATTTTTTGTATTCTAAATGCGTTTTTCTAATTTTTCACTTTTATTTGTTTTTTTTTGCATTCTCTTATAATTTTTAAATCTTTCAACTTCAACACTTCCTTCTTTATGTACAATTTCGCGTACTTATACTGATAATAATGAATGAATGTAAAGAATACCCATGAGTAAAATATTAACAAATGAATTTGTAAATAAAGTGAACACATTTTATACAAAATGCACTTTTTCTTTGTCAAAAGAGTGAGAAAGAGGAAGGAGGACAAATCTTTAGGAAAATATTTAGGCAAGAGCGAAGAATAGGCCGCGGTAGTTTCCTCATGGAAAGGTAGCGCAAACCTAACTTACAGGGAAATATAAAAGGAATTTAAAAAATATGAGTTATCGCAAAACGAACGAGTAGAAATATTCAATTACAAAAAAAGTTTAAAACTCTTTTCGTGAAGTTTTTACAATGTGGCAAATTCTCATAAATTCTATTTCTATGGAAAAGTTCCGTGTAAATATATAATGCGACGAAGGCTGTTGGAGTAAGCACGTGGCTAGGTCTACTAAAAAATACTACTACTACTAAATGATGAGTATCTCGCGAATTCCGTGACCGCATTGGTAGCCAGAAAGAGCACATCTTGAAACTCGAAAGCAAATTACTTTAGACGTTATGGTGATATGCTATTTTTATATGGATGTGTGTAAACATCTATTACATATATTAAAGAGAATTCTGTCTTTCTTTCTGTGTGTTTGCACATTCGCACAGTTGCAACACATTTTTCATTTGCATCTTAAAATCACTTGGAATGGCGATATGAATACGGAGCTTGCGCCAAACGACGCCTAAAAGAACGGATATTCATTTTACAGCCATCGATTTTCGAATACGCGTCAAATCGTCCCACAAATTTGTTATTAACATGAATATTTGGCTAAATTTTAGACGACATAATTTCGTAGTCAAGGGCGACGGTATTGTTGCCAATCCAGCAAAATTACGTCTACATCTAAAGGCAACGACATGGACTTTTATATTGTATTTGAAATCAATTGTGATAACTCTTCTTATATATTTTGAATACATTTTAAACGAAAGGGAAGTAATGATGGCTTAATTTGAACTATGGGTTTGTTTACTGCAGTGCCATTTCTAAGGCGTGGAAGAAATGCGAACGAACATAGGACCGCTAATATTTTAATTAGCTTTTTGTTTTGTTTACCTTGACGACGAAAGAACTTAGTGAGTAGCTTTTCTAATTCACACATTTTTTGTAACCACTATAAATGCGCCGGCCATGCTTCAAATATCTTGCTTAATTACCGAAAGAAATTAATCATAATCATGTCAATATAGTAATTTGCTTTAAAATACCCAATAAAATTTGCAAACGAAAAGATATTTTCAATGTACGCGTGAAGTATCTTCCTATTTGAAATGTTGAGTTGCCCATCATTACAATGCGTTGGAGTCATTTCTGATTTAAAGATTTTTACGCTACGTGTTGATTTGTTTTAAATCTACATGAAACTTTTTACATAAATTTTCAATCGGTTTTTGTCCTTAATGATTTTGTTTCATTGTAAGCTGTGTAAATGCGCATGAAAGCCCAAGTCCAATAATGAAAAAATCCGAGATCAATATTGCCAGCAACCATAGCAACCTCTTGGTGAAATGTCGAAAAATAGGAAAAATCTGATATCAATTTAAAATATGAGGGAGGAGAATGGAAGAGAGAAAAGAAGAAGGAATGGAAAGTGCTTTAAATTTAATATTTAATCCACCCATACCCGTCATACTGACGGGCTTTTGTACTGGTGAAGGTTGACTTAAAAACTCGACTGTATGGGCCTTTACTTGGTGGTATTCCATCTTAAGAAAAACACGACAAAAATAACTATTACAATACCCGGGTCGAGTGTTTTGTAAATTTGTGGTATTGCAAAAGTTATTGTTGCCGTGTTTTTCATATGAGAGTTGTATTTTTACTTTTATTCGATACTTTTCCCCTTGGCTCCTTGCTTGGCCGCGACATTCACGTGAACTGAAATTCCTACGATACAGAATATGAGAGGCACGTGCGTGGTTTCTCTTTAAAATTATTAAAATTTGTTCGGTTACAAAAGAATAGACGTAATAAACCATGAGTAAAATCTAAGGTCAAGTTAGTGAACAGCTCATCTCTGTTTAACATAATAACTACAAAGGGATTTTAAAAGACTGATATTTGCTTTCTCCATACTCAGTATAGAGAAAGCGTTTTCGTGAAAAAATCCAATTAGAGATTTCAACGAAAATACACGTTTTAAGGTACCCTGAATACGTGTACACTATTTTTTCAATGATGAGCCTGCGTGTCTCTGTGCGATAGGAATATTGTGCGCGCTCTATCTCGAAAATACTTATCAAGTCAACATAAAACGTAATATCTAAAAGTTTTATTAAAAATCTGATTCAATTTTGGCTAAAATCCGTAAACCGAAATTGGAGGCTTACTCGTGCCATTTTTCCATTTTTAGGCGTTCTTTACCAGCGAAGCGGTAATAGCGGAACGCCTTATGGGCACGTCTGGTCCGTAAGTCGTAACTTTCATCTCCTAAACCGCTGGATGGATTTTAATTTAATTAAGTATGAGCAATCGTTATTAAAATTTGTCGCCCAATTGTGGTGTTGGACTGTATCCGCCAATTAGAACCTCCGCTTTACATAATTATTTTAATAAACTTATATTCGTATCTCGTTAAATGGCATCCGTCAAGTAACAATGAAATATTAAAACTTTTATCTCCATAGCTCATATATGATCTGTAAGGTATAGATTAAAAAAATATTCGTACAGAGAACAACTTTTACTACCAGTTGGTTCAGAGATCACATAATTACGAGTCATAGTTTTGGCGATAAAAATTCGAGAAAATCCCGAGCGAAACATCGCACATTTTCTTTATACCGATCGCGACGACGGTTCTCTAAGCAAACTATTAAAAATCCATATATTGCTCTCCCATTCTCTTATATGATTTGTGAGGTATAGATTGAAAAGTTTATTTGGATAGAGGACAACATTTACTACAATATAGTCCCCAATACTATAGTTGACTTTCAGTCACTGTCGATTCAAGTTGGCCACTGAAGATGCCCACTTAGTGGGCGAAATGCATCGGGTTTTAATACATTTTATGGCTAAGGAGTTGTCTCGCCGATAAAAAAATATAGTTTCGGGGATAAAAATTCCAGAATCACCTAATCTTTCGATACAGTTCCATACGTATTTCCCATTAAGAACACCTTTGAAATCTCTGTGTATTCCATTTATGGAGTATATTTTTCCATCTTATTACATATTCCATACGTAGTATAGGGGAAAGTACTGTTTTCATGAAAAATCTTTTTCGAGATTTCAACGAAAATATACGTTTTGATGTCCCCTGAACACGTTTTGACCATTTTCTCTATAGGAATTTTTTGTGTGCTCTAACTAAAAACTATAAATCAGATCAAAGCAATATAAATTTTATATTTGACATTTTTGTTAAGTTGTTCATTAGCTTTTGGTAAACGGTCAACCGGAAGTGGATGTTTTCTCTTGTCACCACACCACCAGAAGGGAACTTATGGAGAAAGCCATTTGGTGGCCGCATCAGTTTTTTGCCAAATATCTCCTGTAGGACTTCATTGATGTAAATATTTTAATTAATCAAAGTGGCATACAGTATAATTCTTTTGCAATTTTGTTTGAAACATTTTTCATAGAAGGGTTTGTTTCAAAGATATTTCGATTATCCTTTTGAGTTTGTTTAGTACATTGAATGTCGCTAGGTGACAACTGTTTCCGTTGCTATGACGAAATTTTTGCATTGTCGATAGCGAGGCCAACGCTGCCAATGGTAATCAATAATTTGTTGTCCATAGCAACAAACAACCATTTTGTTTAGTTATTGTTTTCTCAATGTGAAAAGTGATTCAAAGTATTTTCCATTCCGAAAATTATTCCGCGTTTCAAAATTATTCATGAGTGTAATAGTCGATAGTTATACTTGAGGGTATTGTAGTCGAGGACAAACTGTGAGTATTATTGCAATCATATCCATGACTCTGTATGATAAAAATCATTAGCTGGTAACACCATATTTTTCTCTATATTAAGAAAAATGCGAGGATCCCAGGGTCCTAGGCATTTGGCCACCCAGTCCATGTGCTGGAAACAACAAGTTTTTTAAATAATTGAACCTGACAACAAGATGCTATGAATACAGATGAAACGCGTTTGAAAACGTTTGTATATTTGAGATGGATGGAAAACTTGATGGAGCCGAAATTTAAGAAAACAACATGGTCAAATTTTTTAAGAAGTCGTTAGATATAATGTAAGCGGGGCTTAATCTGTGACGGAACGCTTTGGAACGTCGTTGCAGAACCTTTTTTAAGAAGAAAATGACAGAATTTTTGTTAGTGTTTGTTGATAAAGAAAAATAAGGCATTTTAAAAATATCTCTCTTTCGTTAAAATGCGAATCAAGTTAAAATATGAATTTTGCAAAAAATGCATATCAACCCCGTCATAATTAGTGCGTGCCAATTCCTTTTTATCTAGAAATTAATTACTCCACGCCGAGAATCTTAAAACGTTTTCGGGTACGTGGATGCAGTATAGTACTTTTAATCAAGTCCAGGAATGGGCAATCTTTTCTGCATGGTGATCCGCGTTGGTGGCGGCGAATAATTTAAAGTTTAATTGGGAAATTTACTAGAGATTCTGTGTGATATAAGTAGGCCTGCCATACGTCCCGGTTTGACCGGAATTGTCTCGGTTTTGTGGTCTTGTCCCGGCAGGTTTACTGTTTTTCCCCGGATAATAAGTATGAATCACCGTCAGGGCTAGTTGTATACGTATACTTACAAACTGCAAAACACAAATCATCTTCAGCGGTGGCATCCTCAACAACAATTGTATAGTTTTTTGAGAAAAATGATTCAAATGCTAAAGGCCGTATTACTGATGCAAAATAAGCCACTTTTGCATATCAAACCGCTATACTTGGATTAAGATTCAAAACATCGAATTATGCTAGCAAATTGATTTCAAATTTTTTCGAATCTAGGTTTGGTTTTGCTCGAATAAAATGTAAATCTGTAATTTTATATGTAATCATACCAATGTGCACTGAAGAGTTAGGTAAATCCAACTTTGTGAGTGTTACAATTAACGCTTTCAACGGAAAGGACAAAAATCGTTTCAGTGATAGTGCGCTGGCTGGTTTAAAGGCAAAAGTGCTTGACTTTAATGGAGTCCTTGGAGAAACATCCGAAATATTGACTGATTACCTTGTTTCTTCGATAAAAGAATATCATCTTACGAATAAAACTGTAGGATTTTGTGGTGATAATCGCAACAAGAATTTCGGAGGTGTGAAAAGAAAGGATGAAAACAACGTATTTTATCGATTGAAAAGCGAAATTGGTAGAAATACCATTGGAATTGGCTTTGCAGAACACATAGTAAATAGTAACTGCATCCAAAATGCGGTTGATATCCTACCGATTGATAAAGAAGCCCTTGCAGTAAAGGTTTATAAATATTTCCACATATACACTGTTAGTGTAACTCAACTAAAGGAATTTTGCAAATTTGCAGAAATTGCGTACAAAAAGGTTTTAAAACATGGCAACACAAGATATGTTTGAAAGTCTAAAAACTATTTGGATTCACAAGAACAGTGCCCACTAATAAAATAAAAAAATATTTGAAGACCCATGTGGAGAAGTTTATTTGCGATTTGTTCTCGGACAACTCAGTTTATTTTATAAAACAATAGTGAGCATAGAAAAAACCGACGCTAGTGCAACAAACGTAGCTTGTGAACTACGAAATTTTAAAATTAATTTGCAAGAACGCAAGGATAACTCTTTCATCCCACAAGGGGCTAAAATTTTTCTAAGGAAATTCGACGAATCTAGGAATGGGATTTCTAAAACGTTAATCAAAGAATTTGATGCTTATGGTGCTTATACATATCGTTGTGGGAAATCAGTTTCGAAAAAGCAGTTAATTGGCACGAGGTTGAAAAAACAGAGCAAAATATTAATCAAAGATATTGAAAGTTTTTAATTGATATCGACAATCTCCTCGATGGAGTAAGTTTAGCAAAGCATATTATGTTTCATTATGACAGATAGAGAAGTTGGGATGAGAAAGGGACGAGATTTGAAGATTGATCGTTTTAGACATTTTCTCGAAAAGAATATTTCAATTATCAATCTAACCAAAGTTACTGAATGCGTAATCTGTTTATCGAAACATCAGCTCCAGTAGAGCGACTTTTTTTATTAATAACGTGTGGGTCCTAGACCGAAGTTGCATGGATGAAAGTACGATACAATACGAGCGAAATTACACTGTGAAATTAACACTGATTTGGCTTGTGAAGAATTTTATGCTAAAATAAAAAATATTAAAAAGTTTATGGATAAAGCTATGTCTAGCGACCAATAAAACTGATTTAATAAACAGCAAGATTTTTGCACATTGTATTAATTTGGTATTGTATTGATACATTTAATATTGAAATATTAAAAATATTTCGCGTTTTCTCTTTTAGATATTTTTTGACAACCCTCTCCCTGTCTCCTCATCCCCATAATCTTATTTTGTTGGTTGTTTAAAAATGTATACAATGGAAAAGAATAGAAATAATGTATATTTAAACAATAAAAAAATAAAAGACTAGCCGTCCCGGATTTTGTCCCGGTCATGTTAGATTATGTCCCGGATTTGTCTCGGTTTCCCATCTTCAGAAATTGTTTTGTCCCGATTTTGACCCTTAAACATATGGTAATCCTACATATAAGTGAAAATGAAGTCTAAATTAGGTTTTTAGGGTTGACATTTCAAAATTTAATATTTTACTACAATTTCTCTACCAAAAAATATAAACTTCTATGTTAAATTTTACGGATGGCTTTTTCATCATATCTTCGTGGGATGCATAAAATGTTCCCGGGGTTCGCACTCAGCCCGTGGGATGTAGGTTCCCCATCCCTGATCTAGTCGTATGACGTTACACTATAAGAAAAATTCTCAAAAGTAGCTCTCTGAAACTATCCCTTAGAGCAGCGTTTTTCAACCTTTTTTTTAGTGTCGGAACACTTTGAAATGGAGAAAAGATTGGCAGAACACCTATATACATACGCGTATAGGTACTTCTTGGTTATAGGGGGGGGGGCAGTGTGTTCAGACTACTTATTGATATTTATTCAGTTACTAATAGTTTGTTGATATTTGTGTGGTCTATGGTATAACGGGGGCTTTGGGGCGGAGCCCCCATATTGATAATCTACTAAATAAGAATGGGGGTTTGGGGGCGGAGCCCCATATTGATAATCTTAATACCATATCAATATAGACCGCATTTAAAAATGTGGTGGTGCTGTGGGTTGGGTTATTCATTATTTTTGTAGTTCTCAATTAGTCCACTTGGAAGCGCTACTGTCTGGATCCTTGATCTGAAATACACTGGTCCCCTTATAACCAAGAAGTACCCGCATATATATATATATATATATATATATATATATATATATATATATATATATATATATATATATATATATATATATATATATGCGTAATGTATATAGGCGCATGCATACTGCACCAGGTTAGAAGTTGTAACCTGCTACTTTCTGCTTTTCCGATAGATGGACTTACGGTGTGAGAGCAAAATAAAAATACTTTTTATTTTTAAATCCATTAAGAAATCTAAATTTATAGAAAAATTATTTTCGGTGGAATATTTCGCGGTAAACTTAGGCAATCCCAGCAGAAAGCCAGTGTTCCTCGGAACACCGGTTGAAAAGCACTGCTCTAGAGCCTCGTACAGACCGGCTTCAGATACACAGAATCGCTAAGACAATTTTTGCCAGACTCATGGGCCCATAAACTTACATATTTATCAAAATTAGGAAGTAGAATTTATTACGATCGCAATATTTTCTCTACGTACTTCGTACACGTGAAAGTAGAAGTACATATGACTTGTCCACAACGACTTACTATTCTATTCCTCTCGATATTGCATCGAATCGAACAACTGATATCTATTTTATAATCGTGTTATTTGATGGATCGAATCCTGTCGCCGTTTTCGCTAATTCCTTTGGTCTCTTCTGATATCCTCCTTTCAGAACAGGCGGTTCTGCATGGTTGCTATAACTGCACTTTTTATCATGATCGTTACCTCGATCATGATCATAGCGGCGACTGGCACGTCAAACCCTGGGCAAACTGCCCTGTACGTATTCATCGATTGCATCGCCGTATTGGTCTTCCTATTGATATTCGGAGTTCTGCATCGCTTTTGTTGCACTCCAAAGAAAACTGGAAAGAAGAAGACACACACCTCGTCTGCTGATTCCCATATGATGTCAACGTATGGGGTGAGAAGACCGCCTGCCTTTTTTAAAAATTAACATCCCTATTATTATAAAAGCATATCTCATTCTGTCATTGTGTGTGTAAAGATATTAGGAATTAATGCAAAGAATTCAAGAACGGTCGGTTCAATTTATTTAAAATCCGAAAGGAACCTGTTATTTTCAGCGCTTTAACAATGAACAATTATTGTTGTCATGTCTACTCCACGCATTATTTACGCGTTTGATATAATCAAATAATTGCTCTTTTTCGCCATCTACAGACCAACTAACAAATTATAATTGCTAACAGATAGCACGAAAGAACATAAATTCCATTTCCTTAGAAAGCAGTTACATCCTGTAATTATAAGAGCGAGTAATGCAAATAAGTCAGTTGAGGTCAGTCCGACAAATCGGTTTTGGTGGCATTGATTTGACCGCAGGAATGTCTTTTCTCTCTTTTGTGTAAACGAAAACGAATATCAAGCATTGTTATTTGCATGTTATGAAGTCAGATATAAATTTACGGGAGAATTCTTTTATATCTTATCTTTACTTGAATAATTTTCTCCTAATATGTCGTAATTAATGTTTTATGAAATTGTTAAATTAACGTGATTTACAATCGAAACGGAAGAATTATTTCTATTATAAAGTATAGCAAGAATAAGTTTATAATACGTAGTGAATCATTATTGGAAGTATAATGAAATACATACCATTCCGATGATTTAGCTTTTTTTAATTATTAGCCGAATCCATCATCGGTTCCTCTGTGTCACTGTTATCCACGTTTGAGTTCTGATCACATTGTTCACAGACATTTTTCATGTTTCAGACACATCATTCGAAAACATCGACAACAGTACGATTTGGTTTTTATGTCATTGTTCCTTGGACATAACATACATCATCCTGGTTTTGGTGCTCTTTCTTGAGCACTTGTGTTCCCAACATCATTTACTTCGTCAACACCAGATAGCTTCGCAGCTTTCGCCCGAATGCTCTGATGTAAACATTTAGTGTAAACTCTCTTTCGCAATGTTGGATTCACTAAATTCTGTCTTACGTCACGCAAGAACATTCTACGCACAACATTCTGCGAAGTATTGTTACTGGAGAATATTATCTGCGCATTTATTCCAGCAATGTCAAGCATGCTGAAAAATAATGCTAGCCGTAAGCGTCTGCAACTCTTTGAAGTTGAGTAAGTGGCACACATTTCGTCCATCGTGTCCACTCCTGTTTTGGTCATGTTGTACATAGTTATGATTTCTGTTTTCTTGTCTTCACCTGTGCAAAGATCTATTGCATCGAGGACAAGAGGATCACATTTTTGCCTTTCTTTGGTACGTACGAATGTATTGTCATATCTTCCCTAAATCCGAAGAGACTGCTCCCTATTTCTCGATCCTTCACACAAATAAACTCATATGGTAGCACCCTCTTGTTCTTTCTAAGCGTTCCATCGAGTGTAAATTTTCTCTCCACTAACTCTTTTGCGAGGAGAAAGCTGCAGAACCAATTATTGGCTCTCACATTTCAGCCTGTTCCTTCAATATGTCGCACTAGCCTCCTCATAACTTCTGTCGGCGAGTTTGAAACAGAGTGTGGTCCTTCTGACTGCTTTCCAACATAAACCTCCATTGCCTGAGTGTACCATGTCCTTGAATCACACATTGTCAAAATTTTCAGTCCGTACTTGGCCGGCTTACTAGGGATGTACTGGCGGAAGCTACAGTTAACTCTGAATGGTACAAGCTAGCTGCTCATCTACAGTCGTGTATTCAGATACGGTGTAACTTTTTTCACAGTTGGACAGGAACAGCTCAAAAACTTCCCTGAACGCTGCTAGCCGATCGAGTTCCCTTCTTTGGAGTCGGTCTCGAATATAATCTAATCGAAAAAACGCAGTAAGGACATAGAGCGTTGCAGACTCATTGTTGCATTAAAAATCTCCACTCCTAAACCGTTCTGGTCCCACAAGTCTTTCAAATTTCAAATGTCCTGAACAGTAGCAACCTGCCAGTATCAAAAGTCCAAGCACAGATTTAATTTCAGTCCTGTCAGTTGGTTTTGCGTCACGATCTCTTGAATAGTTCGATGCAACGCTCTCTGTATAAATGTTTGTGCAGGATAAAATAGCACTCACCATGACATCATCGATAAACAATGCAAAACACTCCAGCGATGAACTGGCGTTTCTAGCAGGAGCCCTTACTCAAGGAAGATGTGAAACAATGTTCTGGTTTCGCGTTCTAACGTTTCATGTAGGGCACGATTTCCTCCACTTTGTTTCTGTGTCCTTGCCTATAAAATAGTTGTCGCAATCCCCAGCTGTCGAATTCTCTTGCTCTTCACCTGAGTCGTCATTTGTCTTGGTGTCGCTGTGGTTACTAAGCTCTTCACAGCTATCAGATTCGTCAGAATTCGATTATTCGAAATCTTCGTCGTCAGTTGGCACATCTGCAAGAAGTTTGCTTATCCTTGCATGCTCTTTTTCATAAATACTCATTTTTACATATATAGTCATAAAATACAACGAATATAGTCAACGTGCCCAAAAGATAGAAACGGAGAAAGAAAACACTCAAGTACACGAAAAATTACGTTAGTAGTCACGCGGGGGTCTAGTGACATCCCAGAAACAAACGGCACGTGTTAACCAAACACAGTTAACTACAAGACTGATTCAACTTATAGATTGTGTAAGTAAGATAGTGGGGTGTTGCCAAAACACTGCGCAACTACTTAGGGCTTCATACACCTCAGGTCAATTTCATCTCACCAAATGTTGACCACACGAACGAATTATTTGTTGGAAGGAAGGATATGAAACCTGCTTGATACATAAAATGATCAACCGGTTCACTCGAACATTTTTGACAAAATAAGTCATATGTCTTGGACATCAGTTCGAGTCTAGCGATAAGAATATTTTGATAATGCAATATTATTTTTAAATTAATGTCCGCAGGAAAATGATCCTGGCCTCATGGATATGCATTCCGTCGTCGCGCATTCATCTCACGACTTCGCGACGACGAGTGACTGTCATGCTGTGGACACCGGCGGCTTTTCGAGTTCAGCGGACGCCTCGTGCTCAGCAGACGCCTCGTGCTCAGCAGACGCCTCGTGCTCAGCAGACGCCTCGTGCTCGGCTGATTGACAGCGGTTGGCGGTGCGGCGAACGAGCGGACTTCGCATAAAAATGACGCATCTCGAAAAAGCCGTTCTCCTATTCTAGTGTACGATACAGTGACCTATGCGAACCATGTGCTATAATTGTGGAGAAAAATTCTCCTAATAAAGACGTCTTGTGTTTTTTTCAACTGACATATACCTATTCCTTTAGGAACTGTATTTATTTTTATATTTCGAATATTTTGAAGCATAAAGTTTCTGCTTGTCTGTGATAAATGAGGCGGAAAATGACATATATGTTGGCAGGAAACATTGGGGACGTTTCAGAACAACAAAACAATGCAGTGACGAATGGAAATAGTGACTTGCGATTCTCAGTGCCGTTCTCAATATTTCTTCTACAACTTCATCGTATTGACGTGTGTTCCTGTTAAGTGACATTCTTGGAGGTGAGTTTGAAGAAGTTTCTTCTGTAACAATCGTTTGAAACGTCCTTTTCGTTTCGTAAATAAATCGACTTAGAGTGGAATTTATTTGTACGAAAAAATATAAATTTTTATTGCCCTCTCATTCCTGCACTGAATATATTATTGTGGCTTAAAATGCATGCACGTAAAACGCAAG
The DNA here is from genome assembly GCA_028673005.1 of Tanypteryx hageni. NCBI lineage: Eukaryota > Metazoa > Arthropoda > Insecta > Odonata > Petaluridae > Tanypteryx > Tanypteryx hageni. The sequence continues at coordinate 51,825,650 of CM054117.1, forward strand.
TAAAAACAATCGTGGTCATATCGCACAGACCCTACGCAGGTGATCGATTTTCGATGATTTAGTTTTTTTTAATCGCCAAGCGATAAATTCTCCCTAAAATATCTGTCGAGAATACACCGTTATCCGATATTTGTGTTTAAGTAAGGCAGGCTGGGACGGTTGCATTCGCCCCACTGCACGTGCCTCAAGACGATCTCTGGTTCCCCTTCCCTTCCCCTCCATGGATAATTTCCTTTGGACTCTATTGTCAATACCCGTCGAATAGTTCATGTAGTACGTAACGTAAAAGTATAATAGATTAAATTAAAAATTTACTTATTTGTACTGATTAAAGTAAAACTAAAAAAAACAACATAAGTGCTAAAAGTAAAGTGTAGAAAGTGCAGGTAAAAAGAGCAAACCCAGTGACACTTGGTCCAGTATCCAGTGCTGCAAACTAATATCGTTTTCAGCCTCCGTACTCTGTGCACACAAACTGAGGGTATATCCTTCACTGTATTTCTCATTACAATAAAAGTGACAGAAGGCGCACTAGTGCTGCCCGAATTCATATGCTGAAAACGCCATAAACAAAACTCATATTTCTGGCGTTAAATATCCCTATGTGCGTAAAGAGTAACTACTCAAAGGTTAGTAAAATTTAAATTCCTTTATACATTAAATTATAAATTTCAATTTTTCCAAAGTAATTATAAATAAAAGAATATAATATAACCAAAAATTTTACTTTTACTGAATGAGTTCGAATAGAATAAAATGTACCTTCAATGAAAAATTGAAAAAAGTATTTGCATTTATTGTGTTTCTAAGAACGAAGATAGTGAAGTTGTATGTACAATCTGTGGAACAAAATCTTCGGTAGCTGATGCTGAATTCAGAAATGTACCAAAATGGGGTATTAATGTTGCACATAAAAAATAACGCTTCCAGTTACTTATTCCTGATAGTTTTAGGCAAGTGCTATTAAAATTGCAAGTTGATAATGTTTCTGAGATGTAAGCATTCAAATTGGTCTTATTGGATTTCTAGGTCTAAAAACGTGTTTTTCTTGAAATACAGCCCAATATAAAATATTTAAAATAGACTAAACATGTAAGATGTACGTCAATTAACGCTACCCGCTACTTTTCACCCCATTAAAATCGTTGCGGTTGTTTTCAAAATATACGGTATCAAACTCGGGTGTCTAGACTTTTTGCAAGGACAGTATTGCCCGGACGACGTGAAACGCTCTATAGTCGCAAGAGCCCCAACAAGAGGGGGAGCCATATATGAGGGGAGGGGAACTAGTCGCAACAGCCCTGTATACTATGAAGACACGCTAATCGTTTTCTACCCCTTCCACTCATCAACCCCGTGGAGTGTATTCCGGAAACAAATGTTTCTCGGGTTTCTAGGGTTTTTCCTATAAATGACCTTGTTATATGCACTTTCACCCGTTCTCCCTATGCACAACTCAATCTTTTGGCAGTCATTTTCTGAAAGTTATCCAGGAAGGATCGATCCTCTCTCGTGCTTTTGGCTACTTCGTCTTTTGCTACAGGTTAGTAAATTTCAATTTATATATAATTGTTTAAGAAAGGTGCACATAAATTAGAAATCGTCACTAAAAATTGAAGAGGGATTAAATATTAATATTCATTTGCTATTTGTTGTAAACTATTCTTCCGATTGGAAAAACACATTTTAATCAGGTTTTGAGATAAGACTGTTGATCGAGCGCTCAATAATTGTCTAATTTTTCTCACTATATATTTTATGTTAAATAAAGAGAATATGTAGTGCAGTGATGAGATATATCAAATGATACAAAGTATTAGATAGTTATTTTTTGACGTCTAAAATATTATTTTGATAATTATATCTTTAATGTTTTTCCTTAATTGGCATCAACGAATGTCTAAAAGCATTTACGCTGAACTCGCTCAGCTGGTTGTATATTCATTCCATCTATTTTATACTCGAAACTTACTTCTTTGTTCTAACTTTTCCAGAACGTAAAACAACAATAATATTCTTGTGCTAATTTGGTTTAATCATAAAGATTCAGGCTTCATGAAGCAGATGTGGGGCCATGTCTGGGAAGACTACCTGCTCTTCGCTTTCGACCCTTATTAGAGAGGATTAGCGTCCCTCGCTCGGACTCGAGTCCCGGACCCTTGCTCGGTGTAGTCTACCCTCACAGCGGGCGGTGAAATTACCGATCTATCATTGCAAAATTGTAATACTTTTTGCAAATAAGGCGATTGAATGTTATATCACTGCATTGCGGTAAAAATGCTGATTATTGGCGGTTTTTAAACGAAATTCTACGATACATATCAACGGAGCTAGGAAACGAGCGAGGTAGAGAGGGTGGGGGAGGAATGAAACTGAAGGGAGAGTGAGAGGTACCAACTTAAGCGATATGCTTTAAAAGGCAATGAAGAAAAAAAATATTGAATTAAGTCCTGGGTTCGACTCGAGCTCTTCTATATTTCCCATAAGATACCACATTTTTCGGAGTGCATGCTATTATTCTTTTGCAAGTTAAAATTAGAAAAATTGTCCTACTTTCATCGGACTGTAACTATTTTAAACACGGTTTAATATTCTTATAATCGATTATCATATTCGACTCGTAATCACTCGTAATTTAATTTTAAAACAAAATTTTTTGTGAAAATTTTGACTCTTTAACTGGTCGTTGCTATCCATGAGATTTTCATTGTTGAGACTCGAGTAATTAAATTTTAGCCAAATGTCCAGTATCGAACTAAGTACTGCTTAGCAATACTATTCATAACATAATTCATACTCATTTTATGATATTTTACCCTACTTGTAGGGTTGTACAACGGCTTTTAAATTTTGATTTATTTACGTAGGCTTAAAATCTTCGATTTAGTAAATTTCAGTATGGAGCTTGAGTGTTTTTGTAATAAAGATCAAGGAATGAAATGCACAGGTGAGTTAAACTCAATTAAAATAATTTTAATTAATTTTTAGATATTAGTTTATTAAACGTTAGCGAGGTGACTGATCAATAGATCCACTAGTTAATTTTAGATTTCTTTGCGAGTAAAATAAAAAAAAACGGGGATCAAGCTTTACCGCATCATTCGAATTTCCTCATTTCAAAGCGATATGGTGTTCCATAGAAAACGGCATTAATATCTTCATCGTATTTTATCATTAGTACTAGGGGATAAGCCTGTCTCCAACAGGAGAACTAAAAATGAGCCAATGCTGTCTGCTATACAATTCAAAGTATGTTGTAAGATTAAGTCTCTGTTTTCGTCTTATTTTAGAATTTCAGAGATGTCCATCAAAGTATTTTTACTTTCTCCATACACGAAGTATAGAGCAAGTATTGTTTTCATGAAAAAAATCGAATTCGAGATTTCAACGTAAATACATGTTTTAAGGTCCCCTGAACACGTTTTGACTATTTTCTCGATGATGTCTGTCTGTCAGTCAGTCCGTATGTGATAGATTATTTTGGGTGCTCTAACTCAAAAACTATTAATCAGATCAATGCAAAATTTTATATTTAACATTTTTATAAAAGTTAGAAGATTTGATTAGTTTTTAGTAAAAATCGCTCGACCGGAAGTGGGTGTTTACTCTTGTCACTTATCCGTTATTTTTAAATATTTGCTTTAATATTTGATAAATTTAAAAATATATCAGAATAAAGGTTGTAGGAAATTTTATTTTTTACAATCTTTGTTTGATATATTTTTCCATATAATGCATTGTTTAAGAGATATCTTATATTTTTAGCTGCCGCCACCACGCCACCTACCGAAGACTGTTAACAATTGACGCTTAGTTACGTCTTAGTAACGCTCCTTTTTCTTTTCTTAATTGTCAACCGGAAGTAAATATTGACAACGATCCCAGAGCTAACAACATGTAATTTGCCATAAAAATATGGAAAACGTCATGTCTTGTCCACATCAGTTTATTTTTGTCTTCTGTTGAAAAATTAATATCAGATTCTGAAACCACCCCTCAAGAACGACATTTTTAATTCTTTGCTTATCACGTCCAAAGAGTGTGATGGCCGTTTTGCAACTGAGTTAAGTAGTTTCCAAAAAAAAGAAAGAGTTCTATCAAAGGAGAAATCAAACAGACGTAGAACTCTTCTAATTTTATGACAAAGTCGTAACGTGTACATACAATGTGCACCGCCGGAAGTAGGTCGTAAGCCTTGAGACAAAATGGGACGTTCTTTCCCTTTTTATGGACCTTTGCATTTCTGTGCAAAGGTTTTGTTTTGCGATTCGTCAAAGTTGTTTTTAAGTCATGTTTTAGGTTTGAAGGTTTTCTTCTTTTTTTTTCAAAGAATTTATGACTAAGTAGTCGCTGGAGGGTAAAATTATGTTCGGAATATGGTCAGAACGAATTACTTCCGCCCTTCCAACTCTCTGATATTTTCTGGAAAGATGAGAGTAAAAATCTCTAAAACGGATGTCCATGACGAAATGAACGGACGAAGTAATGGTCAGTAAAAAGTTTGGTCAAGACCCGAAAAAAGCCCGAATGTTACCCAAAGTGAAGCTCCAGCCCGAAACGTTCATTGATTTTCAGGCCCGGCCCGCCCGAAAGTCGGGCCAGCCCGAGCCCTTGCAGACCTCTACTGCAAAGTCGTGTCCCCCGGTCTCAAAACAATCTACATATCAAATGTTATCGAATTTTGATTTTTTGGTTTCGACAAACTATTTTTCAATTATTTACCCAAATAACCTTTTACTTAAAGTGATAGACTTAAACCTTACTGAACGACCTGATTTCTTTTTTTAACGTTAGGGGCAAATTCGTTGGACCTTTTATAATTTTACTATGATTTGAAGAAACAGTAAGAGGCGGTACAGCGGAAAAAACAGTAGAAGGCGGTAATAATGTTGGCAAGAAACATGTTTTAGGGGAGATGATAGCTAAGGCCTTCTACAGAGTACAACAAAAATGGTTTGTGTTCAAGCTACCTGTATTATTATCCGAGAAAATGTGACGGCAATAAGAGAAGTGAAAATCATCATATGGGTTTACTTGGAGGGAAGTGGAGGTTCGGAATATTATTTTACAACACTTCTCTATAAAATATATTTTTCGTATAGATTTTTGGACGTTTACTGAACAATGCTCCCTGATTTGAACCATCGATAACTTTAACCTTCACATCCGTTTCTTTGCTTGCTCTAGAAAGAGCAACTGCCAATGACTGAAAACTGGCTTGGGCAGGTATACGCCGACCCTATCTAGTGTTTGTTTTTGTGATTTATTGATGCTCATCGAGAATGTTAACTTGACCGGAAACTGACGCCATCTCAATATGAAAGGGATGTCGGTTCTATCGGTGGTAAATGTCTATTTTCACCCCCCCCCCCACAACCCCCTCCCTCCTCCACCGAAAATTCAAATTGAACTTAAAAGGCATTCCTCCTCGCCAACCCTGACCTTCATACGAAATTTGGTGGAAATCCAATAGTTCTCTACCGACAAAAGGTTTAATACTTATTTTCATTTATAAAATAATTCTCCCCCTCCCTTCCACCCAAATGCGTGGAAATTAATTAAAACTGATTTATTAATAACCTGGAACGGATTCTGAGTGAAATGATACAAAACATGCTGATTTTTGGTAAATTTTATATTTTCACCCCTTCTCCCCCAGAACCTCCCTCCCCCCAATAATGTTTTGTTTTAAGATATTTCGTGGTCACTTCAGTACCCACGCAATTAGTGTGTCAAGTTTCAGCTTTTTACCTTGTCGAGAAGTTGAAAAAAAACTCGGGACAAAAAACAGACATCATTAGACTTTTATTATATGAGATGAGTGCTTTTATTGGATCACTTGAATTATATCTGGTCCGAAACTCTCATATTATGCGCAAATGAAACATTTTTCATTTTACATCTCCTGATGGTCTATTTTATCCTCTTAGAAAAACGCAACAAAAAGGTCTAGTAGACCCTGTTCCTATTTCTTCCAAAGAAGAAAATGTGAAATGCCGAGAAAGTTATGAAACAGACCAGCAACAATGAAAACAACTAGTTTTTCATATTCGTTGTTTTATGTTTAATATTTTCTGTTTTCTGGAGACTACTTGAAAGGGATAGCGGGAAGGACAGAGCCACTGTACGTGTTGTAATTCGGATAGGCAATGTCGATTTGAAATTTCTCTCCTAGAACGTTCAAGCTAAGTCGAGACGCTTATGTTGGTACCTCTCACTCTCCCTTCAGTTTCATTCCTCCCACACCCTCTCTACTTCGCTCGTTTCCTTGCTCCTAGCTCCGTTGATATGTATCGTAGAATTACGTTTAAAAACGCCAACATTCAGAATTTTTACCGTAATGCAATGATATAACATTCAGTCGCCTTATTTGCAAAAAGTATTGCAATTTCGCAATGATAGATCGGTAATTTCACCGCCCGCTGTGAGGGTAGACTACACCGAGCAATGGGTCCTGGACTCGAGTCTGACAATGAGCGAAGGACGCAAATCCTCTCTAATAAGGGTCGAACGCTAGGAGCAGGTAGTCTTCTCAGACATGACCCCACATCTACTACATGAACCAGATTCAGTTAGTAAAATGCGTGAATTAACTATTAATATATGTTTTCGCATATGGCTTGGTTGCCGAAATAATCACGTTTGGTAAAATTTGTAAGGAAAGGAGTGAAAATACAAAAACAAGAAATATCGTTTTGTGTTCGCACAATGAACTTTTTTCTGCAATTGTCGAGATCTTTCATGGGGCACACACATTCGTCGAGTTATAGGCGCGGTTACAAGAAACTGGCTTTCATAGGTAGAATAGTACGGAACACTACAGACAAAGTACGCGAAACATGTTACTTATCACTGGTTAGACCACAAGTGGAATACGCCTCATGCATATGGGATCCGTACGGGAAGGAACATATAATTCAATTAGAAAGAGTGCAGCGCAGAGCAGCCAGATTCGTAAAACAAAAGTACGAACATAAGGAAAGCGTCACCTCATTATTGAGGAATTTGAACTGGGTACCACTGGAGGATCGTAGATTGAAGTCAAGGTTGCTGCTTCTGGAGAAATATAGATCAAAATGTGTAAAAGACGAGGTTGAAGGAATAATTGAAGCACCGACGTAGATAGGTAGGAGCGATCGTGACGATAAGATACGTGAGATCGATAGTAGGACGGAGCGTTATGTAGGCTCGTTCTTTCCGAGGACAATACGAGAGCACAATAGGAAATTTCAACTTGCGATAGACAATATTTAGGTAGGTTTTGGTGCATTGCACCCCCTGCTGCCCACCATATAGGTGAATTGCAGGGCAACATGTAGATGTATTTATTTTTCGTTTTATTGTAAAATTGAAGTCAAAGAATCAGTAAGATTATTTTCAACACATTCCTCAATCCACAACCTCACAGTTCTTTGCAAAGCGATGATTTTTTGCAGTCGGGATATTTCATCCGGTGCTCCGCAATAACATGAAGCAAATATTGCTTTTGCTCTTTATTTTTGGTAATGCTGCTGTTAAATTATTCAACGAGAGCCACGCCCTGTTCAGCAGTATCATTTATGACCCTTAGGTTTTTAACAATTTCCTGATATTGCCTGTAGGTATCTAATTCGACCCACTTTTCGGGGTCGCTATCAAGGAACTCAGTACTGAAATGGAGACGGTCAAAGAAAACCCTGCTGTGAGCGGTCACAAAAGTACTTGATCTGTAGTTCCAGGCACCCGTTTATTTCACCATTTTCACTTGGGCGCACTTGGGTGGACTGACTTCACTCTCGCGCATACAGAGAGCTTCAACCATAGCTGCTTTACATTCCACTGACAAATCAGTGTCAAAGAAGGCGAATGACACAAGTTCTGGATTCGGGCACCATCGATGGTTTTTAAATTTGGTGATGGCGCCCTGAAACACCACAGAGTATATAGAGCTATACAAAATATTATTATGAGAGTGAAAGATTGAAGTCTGGACTATACTTAACATAAGTCGAATGATAATATAAACTACCTAACAAGTTCCTGCAAAAGCTGAATATCGTTTCTTGGCGCAGAGGGCGCAAGAGGTGCCGTGTACCATGTTTTCACGTAAACTCGTACGAGAAAAATGCAGGTATCCCGCATAGGCTTCTCCTCCCTCGCCGTGAGTTTGAATTCACTCCTAAAAACCACATTTTGATTAGAGAAATGGCTTTTGCCACCCATCATGTTGAATGGAAAGCACCGGGCACTCGGAAAAGAACATCTCGAGGTCGCGTCCCACCCAAAAATATAATCACAAGCTCCAATAGCTCAACATAGTCTTCTCTGGAATGATATGCCCTAAGGAAAATGAGATTAAAACTTAATCGCATGACTGAACCAACATCTGGTACGGCGCTCATGCCGCTCACTATCTAGTGCATACGTAATATGAAAATATGCTACTGATAGTCATACCTGCAGTTGACTGAGGCAAAAACGTATGGTAGAGGCAATGTCATTGTCCAAGGCTCCCAAAACGTGAGGATACCTGGTGATTCCTGGCGTTCCTCTCATTGAACAATTTAACAGTAACATTACCAAAAATGAAGAAAAAAAGCAATATTTACTTCAAGTTATTGCGGAGCACCGGATGAAATATCCCAACCGCAATAAATCATCGCTTTGCAAAGAACTGTGAGGCCGCGGATTGAGGAATGCGTTGAAAGTAATCTTACTGATTATTTGACTTCAATGTTACAATAAAACGAAAAATAAATACATGCAATTGTAACTCTTTTATATGATCTTTCGAGTCCCTCGCTATCCTGCATGTACGGAACGTTGTGATCACCCGCCAGAAAGCGGATGGAGCTGAGCGCGCGCGCGTCAGGAGGTGCGGTCTGGCCGCGTACGAACAAAACGGCGTTGCGTGACCTGTATACATCGTCGCTCTAGGTCGACTCTCATACTCAGACACTTTGACTCGTACTTTAATATGAGAGTGTAGGATGCCGAAAAAAGCGATAAAAATACATGCGAGTAAAAAATGTCCAAATATCAACAAAATTTGAACTTTTTGAATAGCGCTGATTTCACCACTTTTCGTCCCTTCCCAGATACAAGTATGAAAAGCGATATCATCTGAGAATGACCCTGGTAGACCAAAAACGATCGAAAAATTAAAGTAACTATACATTAATTTTAAATCGCTATAAAGGGATTTTTAACTTTTAGAAATCAGCTTCCTCACTTTCGTGTTCTTGAAAAATTTTCACTCTCCCTTACCCTCTTATTTAAAATTGTAGAGGAAGAAAAATCCTGAACCTGACCTGAAATCAAAGCCGGAAATACTAATTAGCGCCCTTGGGCGGTTCAACCACCTAAGCTGTCTCGACGGATTTGTAGTTTGTTTTAACACGTCAGCCGGGGAGGAAAGTAGGAATCCGTGCCTCCTCTAGCCTGCTATCTTCTTATGACGTCACATCCCTCACTTCCCCTCTTTCTCCGACACGACCCGCATGAGTCACGCGTCAATTTCGCGGCGACCGACGTTTGGCATGGAATGGAGGAGAGAATAAATCGCTGGGCGGGTTCCTCGAACGAACGTCAGGGTGTCGCGAGTACCGTGGCATCGTTGCCCGCTAAAAATCTTCTTTTTTTTTGTATTACGCTCCTCTCCGGAAACCGGATTGAGATGCTAAAAGCGTTCGAATGAGGAGAGTGGCACAAAGCTTCCTCGTTTGAACTCTGAAGCGACGCGAGCCATTCTGCGAGAATCCGGTGCATAAGTTTGACGTCGGTCGAGTAATAAAGCGGGAAAATAGATCTTCCGTGTCCTCTGGTGCTGTTTATATATGTACTATAATCTGGATGAAAGGTCTTCCGGTGATTTTTATTCCAGTTCGTCGGTGGAGATCGTTTGGATAAAATGAAGATAAAAGGTTTCTGATCGCCAAAAAAGAGGTAAATTTGACTGTCTGTTTAGCTTTTAACGCGCAAAGTTTGTTTTCCTGCCTCTGCTTTCGATTTGAATACGTGGAATGCGAAACAAAGGAAGGGTGGCATTTTGGGAGTGCTCCCTGTTCTATGTTCTTCGCGGTTCGTATTCGTTTTTTTTTCGTGCATATTAATATTTACGTCTCTTTTGGAGTTTATTCCCCGGTTCTGAAAACTCATTTCCATCCCTCGACAAAAGCCGAAAAAAAATCTCGCGTGAGAGGGTTCTTTCGCGTTCAAAATATCGAATAACGACTGATGTGGTGCCAAAAAACAATCATAGGAAACCATTCAGAACTCTTTTGAATTTCCACTACGGGAGATTAAGCAAAAAGTGTGTGTAAAGTTTCCAAGCAAGGCACGTGTGGATTGTGTCGTGATATGGCATTTTGAAACCAATGCAACTATCTGGCATTTTTGAGAAATTATTTGTTCTATTTCAGTGCTGAAGAATAACTAGGTGCCTGATAAAAGATGGCATCCGAGGAGAATGTGCAAGAAGAACAGAAAGTATGCAGCTTCAAAGTGAAGGTGAGCAGCTTAAGGATATCCTATTCTATCTTTTTCGCTCGTTAGAACCCATTCAAATTTAAAAAGCTTCATATAGTTGAACCTCTCTAATCCGGAAATCTCGGATCAGAGGCGTTCCGGACTATAGAAGTTTCTGAGCAACCGGTGATTAGTATATAATGCTTCCACTGTTACTGTACGAAACGCCATAATTTGGAACACATAATAAATAAATAAGTAAAGATGGATACTACGGCAAAATTGATGTTAAATAGAATTAACTCCTTAACCGTAAAATTCAAAATTAGAGACGCACAATGAAAACCCCTAAACCTGTAAGTTTATAATTTTTATTGTCTTTTGCCTTTTCCTGCCTTTCCTCCCCCTTTTTCATTGTCTCTAATTTTGAATTTTACGGTCAAGGAGTTAATTCTATTTAACATGGAACACATAAAGTAATATTAAAAGGATATGTCTACAATAGGCTTATATTACAAACAATTTGGTTTACCCGATCCGGGTGGGGCCACAGATGAAATGGAGAGTTTTTACGTTTTACGAACGGTTTTAACATTAAAAAAATTCTTTCTCAAGCTCTGGGGACACAAAGTACGGAAAAATCGAAACGCCATATTTCCGGAGCAAGGATGTTTCTTTCCGGATTAGTCAACATTCCGGAAACATTCCGAACCAGAGATATTTCCGGACCACAGAAGTCCGGATAAGAGAGGTTCAATTTTATCTGGGAGTCTCACATAAATTTGGAAAAAATAATGAAATCACGCGAAAGGAAACTATCTCTGGTTTTTTTATGGTTTTATTATTCGGATACTTCATCGACTAATTGAACCCTAAACACGATTAGGTTTCAAGTATAAGCACTTGAAAAATACTATAATAAGGTTATGATGGGTTTCCTAAACTTGTAATTGGAGATAAACAAGATAAGTGCTCAATTTTTAAAATGCTTTTTCTTGAATTCGTTATCGGCATTGAGAGGAGCTCGATAATTCTCTAGTGGATTTAAGATTAGGCATATTTTTCGCCAATGAAATTCCACAAGAATCTCACGATGCTGAACAACATTTGAAAGAAGTTGTGACAAAAAAATAAGTTCGATTCTCGCAAAGAGTTGCAGAACTAAGTTTCTCCAGTAGGAAAACCAGATGAACATTTCGTCCACAAAGAAGCAGCGGCGTTTAACAACTAGCAAATTCTAGAAAAAAGAAAAACTTCACGTTTTTCTTGTAGTTATTATGCGTAATGTTTCGATCTGATACCTGCTATTAGGCGAGCTTGATAATTTTTACTAGAATCTTCCTGCACGAGAAGTATCGAATTATTATAGGTTAAAGTGATAAAGCCATGTATAAATAAAATAAAATAGACATCGAACGGAAAGGATCTATTTGGCTCTGTTAACATATTAACTATACTTTTTGATAAAGCTGTTTCCTCAGCTATGAAAACGGGAAATGAAGAGTAGATCAAATGAAAATGAGTTTCTCGTGGGACCAACTTCGTCATCGATCCACAAATACCTAATGCATGAACGTGTGTACATAGCTCACCGAGAGTAATGGGACAAAAAAGACTACTCTGTCGGGATGCATTTCAAGGTTTTATCCAAAACCATATCTCGACCGGATTTCCTGCGTTATCTCTTCGTGTTTAAAAAAAATAAGAAATAAAACTCCCACAATTTAAAAGGCTCTAAAGTAAAAGCTAAACTCTTGATTAAATTGTTGGTGTTCCTATTTCCGGTGAAGAATACGTAAGTGAAAGACGCTACTGAAATCGCAATACATTGAATATTCATTATTTCTTTTAGCTAAATATTTTGTTAAAATTTGTACTCGACTAAAGTTACGCGTGCGAAGCATAACCTCTAGAATTTTACGAATTTCTCCTTCTAATTTTAAACGCGAATCAGATTTTAGGGATACGGGTGTGATTCTGATGTAAAATATAGGGCTACAATAAATTCCAAATACATGTCAACAATAGGCAGACTCTTGTACATACATATATTCATACACTTGGATAATCTTTAGATTTACTTTGAAAAAAAACTTCAAAAGATGTCCTTAACCTCTTCGTTCGATACTAAAAGAATAAAAGCGGAGATAAATCGCACGGCTACCGTAAGCATATTACTCATCTCGACCATAAGAAAGATACTAAAAAGATTACCAAAGGCGCGACGAAATAAACATCCGGGAAGCAGATAAGCGCTCCGAGGAACGAAACGAGTCCGCGAGAGAAGAAAAAGAGAAAGGAAATGATGGAAGGCAAAAAAGTGATAACGTACATGTTAGTGAAGTTGAATAACGAGGTCTTAAAAACGGAAGGAATCGTGGGTAGCGACTCCATAGGTGTCAATTTGGTATTGAACTGAGGAGGGGGTGTAATCAATCGAACGAATGAAAACGGGATCGCGGCATAAACAACAGTTTGTCCGTCATAGAAATTGAATAGACTGAGAGGAAATTAATTAATAGAACACACAGATATAGGCACTAAGACGCATTCGGAAAAATCTGCTCAGACATTTAGAAGTTGGAAGAAAAAGCAGCTTCATAAATATTTGACTTTTTGTGCAACGATTCGAGAGCAAATTATAGAAAAACGCGTAAGCTACTCTCGCTAAAGAAGGGGGTGGAAGCGCGTTTTATTAAAGATTTTCTGGTTTGCTTTCCCCTTTGGAGAGGGGCAACCCGGCACCGTTGGATTGCAGATCCTCGTCAGACCTTCCTGCCCTTGAAAACTTCACTCCTCTAGCTTCAACAGTTAGGACACAATACCATTTCAGTTTGGAATTTTCCGATTTGGGACCATCCAGCGGAAAATCTATGAGCTACCGACAAATCAAATCGGTGAAACATTCATAGATTGACGTTTCAACGATTTTCTCGGATTTTAATCAACGCGAACTTTATTTCCCTCTCAATGTCTCATCGGTCCTTTTTTCTTGCAGAACAGGCGGCTGGTCTACCTGGGAGCATTCATAGGGGGTCTCTTCTTCATGTCAATCCTCATCATCGCCCTCGTGGGCGATTCAAGACATCCGGCCGTCATCGTTTTGTACACCATGATTGGAGTGGTGACGTTCTTCGTGATCTTATTCCTCTGGACAGAAATGAAATTCTTTTCTCGCCCGTTTCCCCAAGTACCGAAAATTGGGACGAAGAAAAGCGTCGAATTAGCGACGGTAGACGGACAGATGACGACATGCTCTGAGGTGAGAGGTTATGCAGTAGGTCAGGGGTCGGCATCCTTTTCTGCATTGCGGGCCACATTCGTACTTGCAAATGCTTCATAGGAGCCGCGGCTGAAGTCACGAGAGCTTCCGCGGGCCGGATGAGCGTTTACACCAGAAGTTGTCTAGAGATTCTGCGATCTTGTTTTAGTGAAAATCGAGCTCAAATAATTTATTGACATTAAGACTATGCCAAAAACGTTTTCTGGCTATAATTTTACTGAAAAATATGAAACCGTCTATATTAAATTTTACCAACAACTTTTTCATCGTAGTTTCGCGGGCCGCATAAAGCGCCCTCGAAGGCCGCATGCGGCCCGTGGGACGAAGGTTGCCGACCCCTGCTATAGATCCCGCTTAATTTTGAATTTAATGTCATTATCCCCTCCTCGGATTAATTCTCAACCTGGCTTAATCCTGGCAACTATAAATTTTAGATATAAACCAGTGTGAAAGGCGTATTTTTCCTCTTCAGATTCGGATATTACGAAAGTTTGGAAGCGCATCTTTACATTGCGGAAGGTATATGCCATAATGTGCCGCTATAACACGGAATTTCTGGGGTGAAGTTGAAAAATATTATCTTATCTTGGTTCAGCTTGATATTTTTACTAAAGATTCGGGTAGCTGAAAATTACATTATTTTAAGTCGAACAGATGTTTAAAAGACACTATTGGTGCAAAGCATCCCAATCCCATATAATAGTTTTTTCGCTAAAATGCACAGCGCAGAGAAAATTCTGCATCTGATCGGTCATGCCATAATCCTCGCACCTTATATTTTTTATAATAACATTCTGAGAAATAAATGCAAGGATCATTAAATACGGCGAACCGAATGAAGAAAGACTTGGACAGAATTGACGATCGACGAAATACAAATGACGACGTAAACGGGAGGAGTTGGTGGATCAACCGATAAAACCTGATTATCCGCAACTATAGGATTATTATCCGGAGGAAGCAATACAATTTTAAAATCTGCATCGTGAAAAATCGCAATTGAGCTTTCATAAAGCATAAGGTGTAACAATTTATAATTTTAAGATACCGTCCACACATTTTCCATTATTGTTTTCCTCACTGTTAGCGACGATTTCTACCTACCTCTCCATCCTCTGCATATTTCTCACACTTTCACTCTAACTGACCCCTCCCTTCCCTGGCTCTTCCTCACTTCCTCAATAATTTTCGTAAGAACCATCTTTTATAAAAATGGAAGACGAGGACAACGCTAGGACAAACCTTTCCATTTTCACATCTAAAAATCAGGGTGCGAAAATTATGACGGCGAACATTATCCCAGCAAACGTGGTAACATCTTGCGGGTGAGAAACGTGTTCCCTCTTAATAAATAAGGAATACGGATTTATTTAGGTAAGATATGTTACAAAGGAACGACGACATGGTTTCGCCCTACGCGATTTGATCCGTCATGATTTTGTACCCAGCGTCGCGGAAATAATACTAAGAAATAAAATAAATTAGCACAATTTCCACTCGAATTAATTTATTTCAACCAGCCTCACAGTCATCACTGCATCATCAGGCCACAACAAAAAATACGAAGTACTTTAACATAATAAAATATTGAAGTGGAAGTTGTGCGAATTTATTTTGTCATATTCTAATGGTTTTCAACCAAGTTACGTCCGACTGGGTTGAATTTAATCGCAGAAACAGTTGATACCAAATAAAAACCAGCTACTTCCGCTTACAGAATGCCGAACCGGTCTATTCCTCACAGATACCTTACTCCGTCGACAACGACATGCCGGCAGACCAAGACGGTTTACCATCGGATTCTTCCTCTGATTCGTCCTTCGGCACGCACTCCTGTCCCGATTCTCGACCGGGTTCGCTTTCGAACGAGCCTCCGAGTTATTTCAAAGCGATCCACGAAGACACTCACGAAGGAGGGGCCAGCTTCTCCGTGGACATCACCACCTCATCGGACTGAGACGCCGATCTGCGGTCGACAATGCGACTTAACCGCCGTAAGCTCTGACCGGCCTCCCGACTCCATGCAGTTTGGCGGAATGGAGAGAAGCGCTCAACGGTGGCTGCCAATAAGTCTCCTTTAGAACCGAAGCTTTGCCATAGAATTTCATCACCTTTGACCCTGTTGCCAACAATTTATCCCCTCGAATAAAACTGTCCAAAAAATTCACGTGTTGCGGGACGCTTACGCTTCCCGCGCTGGGAACTGCCAGTGAAAAACGTTTAATTGAGATTATTATTAACTTTCCGCGTCTAGTCGAGAAAATTGTGATATAAATCGAAACGAGAATGTTTTCGAAAGGCGATTATGTTCCAGTGTTCCTGTTAAGTGACATTCCTGGAGGTGAGTTTGAAGAAGTTTCTTCTATAACAATCGTTTGAAACGTCCTTTTCGTTTCGTAAATAAATCGACTTAGAGTGGAATTAATTTTTACGAAAAAATATAAATTTTTATTGCCCTCTCATTCCTGCACTGAATATATTATTGTGGCTTAAAATGTATGCACGTAAAACGCAAATAAAAACAATCGTGGTCATATCGCACAGACCCTACGCAGGTGATCGATTTTCGATGATTTAGTATTTTCTAATCGCCAAGCGATAAATTCTCCCTAAAATATGTCGAGAATACACCGTTATCTGATATTTGTGGTTGAAGTAAGGAAAGCTGGGCAGGGTGCATTCGTCCCACTGCACGCGCCTCAAGACGATCTCAGGTTCCCCCTTCCTTCCCCTCCATGGAAAATTTCCTTTGGACTCTATTGTCAATACCCGTCGAATAGTTCATGTACATAACGTAAAAATATAATAAATTAAATTAAAAAATTACGTTATGCACTATAAAGATAAAACTAAATTTAATTTTGGCATGGGGTGAGTTCCATCTGTTGTGATAGGTTCCCAAAGGTCCCTATTAAGAACAGATCCAGTGTTAAGATACTAATTAACGAAATTGGCACGCATGTTAACATAAAAGTTTGGTGGTATCATTTAAATTTCAGATAATGTTGTATCAAGGTTATATCCACCGATGCTATTAAATTTTATATTAAGTTAAGCACAAATTTCGTTAATTAGTATCCTAACACTAAATATATTGTTAATAGGGAACTTTGAGAATCTAACACAACATATGACGTCAAAATTACATTTATTTTCAGCTTTTTAGTACGTTAATATTAAATTTGTATAACAAAATAGTTCAATAGGAATAAAAACAATTTTTCTATCAATGTATTAACTTTTTAGCTCGTCAATATAAAAGTTTTGTAACGTAAAAATGTTTATAATTTAATTTTTAATACGAAATAGTAATAGTTTGAGAATTGTACGGTAGGGAGACTAACAGCGCCGGAGGTGGAGAGGAGGGGAATCTCTAAGTCAGTGTTTTTCAACCTTATTACTTTGGCGACACACTTTTTAAATGATCCAGCTCTCGCGATACACCATAAAATAAAAAGTCAATTTTCTTCGTTAAAACAACAAAAATACTTAAAATTCCTCAATAAAACATCATAAATACAGAAAAAAATATAACAAAATGTTTTATTATGCATAAGAAAGACGATAACTGTCCAAAATTTACTTGATGTTTAATATAGCTGTTATTAACATTTTCGCTGACAAATCTCCCAGCTTTTCGCGACACATCATTGTGTCGCGACACACCGGTTGAAAACCACTGCTCTAAGTAGTTGAAAGAAAACATACAAAGCCACATGTGTTCTTCATATAAAAGTTGTTTTATAATAAGAAATTTTGATCCTGGTGTAACTCAAAGACTTGGCTTTCTTTTTCGATCATACTTACAGGAATGACTTGGCAACGCTCCTTTAAAATACCAATCGCCTCGCCGCCTATATTGAAATCATGAGTTCGACTCCAGGAGCGTATATTTTCTCCGTTTGATTAAAACGGGGAAGAGTGTAGCATATTAATCATTTGCATTTTAAAATTAATAAAAGATATGGTGCGTACTCGAGATTTAAATAATTCTATTCTTGAAAAACAGTTTAGTTTCAAGAAATAAAAATATTCGAACGTGTTGAATTAGCGTAAAAATTTGTTTATAATCAGAAAAGCCTATTTTTTGTTAGATTTTTAACAATGAGAAATGTAAGCTACCACGACAACTCCCATTTCTGCCGCATTTGAGAGTCCAACGCTTTAATAGCTAAACTTTATGTATGCTTACATTCAGCATACGTTTCAGTTAGTCTTTTGTACATAACTACAATTAATTAGACATTTTTTTTACTCATTACAATAATATCTCGATTAACGAAGTAGAGGCGTTCTATGGCGCCCCTTCGAAATCGGAAACTCCGTTAATAGAGGCGGATATAAAATAGAGGCATAGAGATGTGTTTCACGATTCAGAGAAGGGGAGATGGAGTGAAATATCAGTAAGTACTAACAAAAATAATACCAAATGTTTCTAAACACATGAAATATGCTAATTAGTTTAAGGATGGATTAAATTAGAGAATAGCTAATTAGTTTAAGGATGGATTAAATTAGAGAATAAATCGATAAGTCCTACAGTGGTGGGAGTCGAGCCGTCGGGAACTAGTACACGGGGAGCAGACAAGTTGGTGTCATCAGTAGCTATCCAGCAGGTATTGCACGTCGTTGGCTTCCTCGATACTCACTTTCTGGGCCATTTATGCGACGCCAGCGATAACAGAATTTTACTCTTTTTAATCGCTTTGCAGGAAGTTTATGAAGCTTTTGTTTATTTTTCGATTTCTTGCAAAAATAATGCCTACTTTGTTATAAAGAAGCGTCGTTCCCAGAGGATTCGTTAATCGAGGAGGTATTTCTGTATATTATACGTATTTATTCTTACCTTTTGTGTGTATTTTCCTTTCGTCGTTTTTTAAATGTAATTCTGTATGTAAGATTTATATAGGTATGTATATATATGCTGAGACATAGCTACATTATTGATTGAGGAGAGAGTGAGGAAGATTTGGAGGGAGAATGGGAGGGAGAGAATGGGAGGGAGGAAGAAAGAGAGGGAGAATGGCAGGGGGAGAGAGAGGAGAATGAGAGGGAGGAAGAGAGAGGAGGGAAGGAGAATGGGAAGTGTCTTAATTTCAATATTTAATTCATGTATATCCTTCATTTTCCACAGGCCGTTTCACTAGTTTCAATATAAAAATTTCAATTTTACCTAGTTGCCATCATTAGGCACGCATTGTAGCCGAGCGATTGGCCGAGGCGCCAAAACCTTATTGGCACTTTCCCCGCGATCTAACGACAAGTTGATAAATTACGGCTAGCAATTAAGATTGCTTCGTTTATTGGATGTAGTAACGAAGTAACGTGTGTGTTTCAATTGTCTTAGCGGAAATTGTTCGAAGGGGGCGCTGGAATAGATTATCACCCGGGGCGTCAAAATGGGCATGGATAAACATCAAGTTCTCAAAACTTACGGATCGCGAGAATGGGGGTGCCGCGATTCCTAAGCGATGAGAACTATCCTGATGGCGGTTACTTTGTAATTGAACTGCACGTCGGTAAATGACCATATCGTACCGAATTACACAAAAAATAATCGAGCTCACTTTAATGCTGAAATCAGAAGTGAAAAACAATATTGCTCCAATAGTAACAAAAAGGTTAAACATTTTTGGATAATGGCGGAACATTGTTTTTCAGTTTTGTATTGGCCAAAGAGTACCTTAGATATTCAACTTTTTTCAATTTGCTTATGACTCTACACAAGATGGGTATTTGGTCGCCAAACTGACTACTCCGACTGGACAAGGGCAAAGAGTGGGGCCTGCGTCGTAATCGCGAAATGGTCACGCTCGATCATGGGTCAGAATGTCAGAGCGACGTAACCGCGTAAAGCTGTTAGGCGAGGGAGGAGTGCATTGAACTTCTATTTTTAAAGCCATTAAAAATAAACCAAGAAAACGTCCGATTATTTTCAAGAGGCGTAATGTGGTAATAAAGTGCGAAGGAAGGAAGGGATGGAATTTATGGCTAAATCAACCTCTTGGATTATTATAGAATAAAGTGTGATGATCTTTTTAAAAAAAATGCTTTCCTATCTCGAAACATATCTGGCAAATTTTTTTTTCGCCATAGCATACTTTCGTCAAATTAATTAGAAGGAAGTACAAACCGCGGACACGTTATAACGATATGTCACTACGATATTTAGAGGTTTAAAAAATTAAAGCGAACATAAAACGAATCTTTTCGGTCGTTCTAATCGTAACGATTCGTGCTATCCTGTTATCGTTCGTCCCTTGGTGGAAAATGATGTTTATATCGTTCTCATTGTTACTGAATACCTTGTTTTTTAAGGTCACAACTCGGAAGGATCGAGGAAAAGACCGCCTGCACCGCAGTTTCCGGTAAGATACGCGGGGAAAACCCGACGCGTTGCGTTGAACCCGCGACAACAGCTTGCGTCTCTTCCGAAGAGAATTTGTGTCAAGCGAAATACGCAAAAAGCCGTTACGGCAACGACAGGAACGATTCCCGACGTCACAACCGCCAATACCCTCGATAAATAGTCCAAATAAATGGAACCATACAGGTTGATAAGGCAGCAAAGGTAGAGTTGTCAGCCGTACATCCGGCCCTCGTGTAACACGAGAGACACGTTCTGAAAAATGCTGCGTAATGTGAATCCATAATCAATCACCGTTTTTGGATGCGCTAAAATATAGGTATAAATAAACCGTGTTACGTGAAAAGGTGGTTGCGTTCCATACCCCCTCCAGACCCAGAATTCTAAATCTCTCTTTGATGCAAATATAAGTACAAATAGTGCTGTTGTCCATTACCTAAAGCATATAAAAAAAGCATTCGTATCTTCCAACACGCCTCTTCCTCGATCTACAATCTGGAACCCAAAGTCCCAAGTCCGTCCAAACCGCGTTAATACGAACCATAATCCGCGTTGTCTGAATGCTCGTCATTAAAAAAACAAACACTGTTGTAGCAAATCCGTGTTATGAGAACCCGTGCTATAGGCGGGCCAGTTGCATAGCAAAGACATTATGTAGGTGTAAGTCAGCGTATATATATAATTTTTTATACCTTAAAAAAACTATTTATAGTTTTCATTTAATATTAATACGTGATTTAAATCATGTATACTCACCAAATACGACTGATGATTGCTCCTTCAGATAGCCTCGCTCGACACCACTGACATCATTATGCGCCCTCAAGGCCTAGAAGATGACTTAAAACCAGGAGCGAACTGGAGGTCACGGGACGCTCTTCCACTGCTGTACATCTCTTGACGCCCTGGGTGATTATTTAAAAACCATTCACAGTTACTTACGAGTTCTTTGTGAAATCGAAAAAAGTCTTCGATAAATGCATTTATTTTAATCTCTCACAAAATAAAACATTAATTAGTGTCTCGTCGTTCCCCGGATTCCCAGTTAGTAAACATTGGAAAGCGTTTTTCTCCGGAATTCCAGAATTTCTTCTTTAGCATATGATAGTATGCGTCGAATTTAACATCAACACTTTCCTTTGCGTTTAACTGGCCATCTCACCTTTGGGACGCCCATGGGTTTTCTTTGGAAGTTCCTAATGGAGGACATTTGTTAGGGGAAGTTGATACTAGCATGGCTCAACGTGAGGGAAATACCTCTTCTGAAACAGGGAGATTAGTCTTTCTCGGTAGTTCAGTGGTAGCAGTGCCCTAATTAGGACATGGCATTCAACATGGGCACCGCTTGTAAAAGGTTCCAAACGTTTCCGTAAAAAATCCCAAGAGTTTAATTTCACATAAATGAGTTTTAATTTATTTCTCAGATGTTAATGTAATGTTTAATAATATGCTACTATATACTATTAGAACGCAGGAAAAATAATATTCTACGTAACTGTTTCCTAAAATTTTGCCACAGGCACCCTATCTCCCAGCTATGTCTCTTGAGTGGTAGAATACCCGCCCGGCAAGCGAAAGAGCCGGGTTCGACTCCAGGACAAGGGAGAATTTTTCTCCTGCTTTCCAAAATTTGTATTGTAATACTGCGTCTTTCAGGGTCGCGTCATCTCTTGCCTCTCGTTAATCTATTGCCTCAGACAACCTGAATGAGTCATAAAATGGCTTCGCTTTGGTCGGAAGGAGAAAAAACAAATGCGCGCGGGTAAATCCAACATGCGTATTGGTCACGTGAGTTCAGTTGTACGAATTCCCTATGGAAAACCGGTTTGGAAAGAGAAGAGATCCGTTCACGTATGTACAAGGTTTTCTCCTTCGGACTCAGATGCTACGCGAACTATTTCGCGGGTCTGCTGCCTGTTTGTTTGACATTCCGAGAAGTGATTTAACGGTGAAATAGATATATTTTGATCTTGCTGCGCAATTCTTTAAAGTTAAGTTTTAACTTCAGCCAGAGGAAGAAATTTTGGAGATCGCTTGGATGTAATGGCGAAGAAGAGGATCTCATTACCAAAAGGTTAGTTCAATAGAAAATAATCAAATTTGTCTTAAGGCTAAAAACAAATTCGCAATAAATGTAATTAAAAATTAAATCGAATAATTAAGTGCTTACTCAGGTATCTTCGAGAGCTATAAAACGTTAGGAAGAACCATTTGCGTATTTCGGCAACAAGTCAGCCACCTTCAGCGGTATTCACTTATAACAGAGTAGATTCACTGATAGTTTATTGTAAAAGAATCAGCTAACGTTGAATGCCGCTGTTGACGGCTGTCTGATAACCGAAAGGAGCATATCGTTCTACATAACCTTTTTTATGGCCATTGGAGATACCTGCGTTTAAGTATTTATTTATTTATTTTATAAAAAGTTATTACATATATGACAAAGTAAGTTGATAGTGTGATAATAAAATATATGGAATATTTTATGATTTTTTTTGCAGAGAAAATAATTAATCGAATAATTTTTACTAACCACTACAGATAAGTATAGTAGAGGATTACAATGCTAAAAATAGAAAAATAACAACAAATTTCGCAACTGGTTTCGCTACTGGCTGTGAATTTTATTAAAGTTAAAAGATCTACTAAGCTATTTTTTTCCTATTTTCTCTATACGTAGTTTTGGGAAATTGTTGTTTCTTTGTATAAGTTCCACAACTTAACGCATGCAATTGCAATGCCACATTATTTTTAGCCTATTTTAAAGAATGGGAAATAGGTTTATAGTTTCTTCGTTGCGCCTGTCTGTCCCATCCAATTAACTTTTGAAGCAATAGATCGATTTTCGTGGCACTTGGTGGAAATCTCTTGTTACTGAGTATAGCTTTTGTTGCAAAGATTGAAAGTCCCGGGTTCGATTCCAGGAATTATCCTTCCCATTTGATTTACATGGGGAATCTGAAATCTGACGTGAAGGGCAATTTTCTCTTGCACATTGAAATATCTTATAATTGTAATATCGGAGCGAGAATTGTACTATTCTCTGAGGAAAAGAATGGAGATTCAAATTTTTGTCGTAGAAGTTTTCTTATCTATCACATTTCTTCGAATTTTGCATAAATACTGGCATTTTTGCAGTTTGTATCGCTCATTACGAGAGTGTTGCCATAGCAACGACTATTGTTGATCCCGGATTCGGTATAGTCTAGTACAATGTTTCTCAACCGGGGATCTTCGGAGCCCTAGGCGTAATTTCTCGGGGGACCACCCGTTGAGTAGGACATGATGATTTTTTTAATATATAACTTGTATGATCCAGCACAGAGTTGTCATTAATGTCCCAAAGTGAAAACACAAGAAAATGAGTGAAAAATGCCCGAGTTTATCATAGAGAAGGGGTCCGCAGAAGCTGCGAGACTTCGTAGGAGGTCCGCGGCTCCAAAAAAGGTTGAGAAACACTGGTCTAGTGGTACATACACGCGTGCTATTTGTCACGAAAAATACGCGCGATCAATTTAGTTTTCCGTTAGAATGTATTTGTGATATTTTGCTAACGCTAAATTATGAAATTTGGGAACACAAAGAGCAAGTCATCCGCGGAGATTTATAAAGTTATTCAAGCCAATATAAGCAACTGCTACATCACATTTAAAAAAAATCAGTAATAAATTAAATTAATTGATGAATTAATTACATAATTGTGAGGAAAGTAGGCATTATATTATGTTCCGTATGGATCATCTTGTTTACAAAGTGAAACTTTCTGTGCTGTACATCAATTGATTCGATCCAGTAAAATTTTAAGTGTGAAATAAATTATATTATTTATTAACTGCTGTTATTCTAAGATACATCTATCGACAGTTATTACTTTTGTATGAATATAAAATTTGGGGTTATATTTTTATTTAAAAATGGAAATGTCACACTTGCCTGCCTGGGATGCTTCTCAATGGCTGTAGATCTTATGTACATTTCCTCATTTTTTATGGAAGCATCAATATAGTAGTGATTAAATAAACAAAATAAGGCAACGAAGAGAGTAACAATCCCTTCATCCCGTGGTTTCCACCTCACCCTCTTTTCAGCAACAGTCCCTACATCTGTGAAATGCTGCCATCTGCCGGTGATTAGAGTGAAGTAGAAGGGAGTTCTCTCAAAAACCAGTCGACGACAAGACTTCGTAAGCGGAAAAACAACCGAGGGCCGCTCCACTCAAAGCGTTGGTTCCGATGTGAATTTTGGTGAGTGCTAGCATATTACTTATCGAACATCTTTGGCGGTCGATGAGAGCGTCGGCCATTACATCGCATCGTAAACTCGAATAGTTGTCATCTTTCTTTTGTTTGCCTCATCAAATTGCTTTATTCGCGCTTACTGATCACTTCTACACAAAAGACTTGAACGCGAAACATACAAGTTTTACTTTACTCTAAATTGTTTTTCTTTCTGTTTCGTTAGGTATGTTCGTCCCGCTTTCGTAATTTTCTTTTTCGTCTCGTTCGTGACGACTTTCCAACAAAATGCATACTTAAAATGTTCATCCTTTAGGTCGCTGTCATTTTGCGTTAGGCGTTTTACGCGCGTGTGCTGCCATCTTTGTTTCTTTAGCAGAGCGCGAAGCTGTGATGTCATACATAGCTGGTCCCTCCGTTCTACTTGGGCTATGGAGAGAATGAAGAGGAGGTCTAGCCCCTCTCGAATTATTAGTGCGACATCTATCCACGAATAATCACACGCTGTATTCTCGCGGGCAGTAGCCTTAAAGTTTCTTAGCTGCGCTAAGTGTCCAATTGCAGCTCACTTGTCATATATGATAAAATAAATACTAATTAAATTGGTAAATGGCTATTTCAGCCTCACAAACCATTTGAATTTAACAGGCTCTAAAGAAGAATAATATAACTGAATAAAGAGAGCCACCGGAAATCTGAAGGCGACCCAGCGAATATGACCTGGCGACCTATTTTTGTGATTAAGAACCACTTCCATAGAGTGAATAGTCGGCACTCCTTTAACCAAGTGGTTTCTAAACTGGGTGCCGTGGCATACTGGGGTGTCGGAGGTGCTTTATAGGGATGCTGCGGAATATATTTTGTAGTAAATAAACGGTTTGGAGATGATAATAGGTAATTAGGGCAACAACCTTCCACTAATAAATTGAATGTGGTGTAGTATCAAGACATAGATATAACAAAGGTTGTAATACCCGTATCTAAAATATAAACTAATACTTCAAAGGCTTGAATTACGCGAAATTCTGTATCTCTGAAAGGGTACCGCTCCTACAAATGGTTTGAAAACTATTGCTCCAGCCATAGCCAACAAAATCGTTTAATATTTAAGTTACGCTTTGTTTTGAGTAACATTGATTATGTCTTTCTTCATCGTTCTAATTCGTTTTATAAGAAAATACTAGTGGCTTGTTGCAGTTAATGCTGCAAGAAACTGAGGGAAACAGATTAATAAATTTAATATTTTATATATTAATATAATATATTAATATTTTAAATAATCTCACCTTCATTTATAAATGTTAAATAATTATAATAATTACACAATACATACATAATACAATATAAAATATAAGACGAAGATACAGAAAAGATATAATAACTAACAGAATAAAAGAATAAATAAATAACAGCTGAATTCGATGTTTCAACACATAATTATTGATTACTAGGACAATTTAAATCACAAAATTTGAATTATAAACCCTCATAAACACAGTATCAAAGTCTAATAACATATTTATTTAAGTTACCGCCATATTGTTTATCGTTACCAAGGCATTGTGAAAAATTCGAATTTTTACGCTAAAAACTAAAATAGGCATCGATTCAAAGCATATACGAAAATCAAAGACAGGACAATGAATTTTCATTCTTTTTTGAGGCTTTTGGTTCAACTCCCAAATTTGTACGATTATCAAAAGTAATTTTAAAATGCTAAAGAGTAAAGACATGCATACCAAGAAAATCGATATTTACGTGTTATCTTATGGGAAACTTACCGATATTTAGATGAAACCTCAGTCTACATTTTAACACGGCTTGGGATCACTCCCTCCCTCTATCTCCTCTCTCACTCCCCCTGTCTCTCTCTTTTTTTCTTCCTCTCTCTCCTTCTCGCTCACGTATTAAAACATTCAAAGCACGCTTTCCTTACGCATATAGTATAAGTGTTGAGATGACAATGCAGTCTCGAGGTTTAACAATGCCACGGTCGGCAAGGAAACATATCGTTAAAAAGGTTAAAAATTTCCAATAAATATGATTTAAACGGATAACTTGAGCTATTTCGAATCATAAGTGAAATGTGACGATAGGAATAAGAAATATAATTTATTATGCTTTAAAATGGTTCATACTCGAGGATCGTAGGTCGCTTATTTCTAATTTTAATTTGCAAAAGACTAAAAGCCTGCAAGGCGAAAAGTCGACTTTTACGTATTATTTTATGAGAAGTTGAAATCATCTCCTGGAGTCGAACCCGGGACCTTTTTATATAGATTTCTTTACTCTCAATAATTTTTCCCGCTCCAAACAGCTTTAAGATTTCGAATGAGCCCTTGTACGCATCTCTAAGTGCTACAGTTCTCTCACAGTTTCAATTACAAAAATACGGCTTACAGAATTATATATTAAGATAATTTTAAGTAATTTTTTAATAATTCTTCCTGGAAGTCTTCTTTACTTGTGAATAAATAAACTGTGACTTCCCATCATGCTTTTGGCTAATTAAGTGCCACATTTCTCTCAATCTGTTTCCAACCATGTGGTGAGTTCAATAATTTTCTTTGGAATTACTCAGGCCTACTTGGAAAAAAGGGGATTATTCAGAAATTGTTTACTGATATTTTACACCTTGTGCGTCTTATGTAATTTCCGGTATGTGTGCGTGTGTGAATGTGTGTGTGTGTGTGTATATATATATATATATATATATATATATATATATATATATATATATATATATATATACATACATATACACACACAGTGGAACTTCCATAAGTCGAACTTCAAGGGAAACAAAAAAATATTTGAGTTATAGAAAATTCGATTTATGGAAATACGTTTTTCTCATTGATATTTTGCCCGGTAATATTAATTCACTTCGAGTTATAGAGGTTCGAGTTATGGAAGTTCCCTTGTATGTGTGTGTGTGTACACCTATTTATTTAAACGTCTTATTCTTCTCCAGGACAAGTGGTTGTTCTACGTAGTACCATTTCTCGAGGTCATCTTTCTGCCATTTTATATCGGGACCTTCGCGGGATAGTCTTCGCGAACGATGGTCCACCCTTTCGTCATATTTCTCATAATAGTTTTGGCCATTGGAGGCCTGATCACATTGGGTGTGTGGCTCAAATGCTGCGGTTCACCCTCAACAAATACAGCACCGATGACTAAATCGAAGAATACGGCTGGAATTCCGACCGCTATCGTCATTCATAAGGTAAGAAAGAACCAACTGGTAGAATGCGGAATCCTTAGGGAAGAAGATCCTATTTTGGTGAAGACAGGTCAAGTCAGTTGATCGGGATAAATCAAGAGAATTTTAATTAAAATTAGAGAGTGGATTTCATAAATTTCTATGTAAGCAAAAAATTATCCATTCGCTTTTCGATCAAGAGAACAAAAAATGTCTTTGAAATTCTAAGCGAATTATCTGTATAATATTACTAGTAGAAGGTGCTTGCATACTGCAAGCATTGCATCTCACCTTGAAAAAATATTAATTTTTCAGAGAGATATTTCATCATGAGTAATATTTTTTAATTCTAAAGATTTCCCCTATGGACCGGTTTTCGTTTTTTCATTATGGAACAATAATGGAGGAAAACAATCACTAATTTTAGAATTTTAGGAATATTATGCTTATTCCACATTGGGTTAATAATGCCACACATTTCTGCCAAATTTTAAATTTATAGCACAAAAAGATGTGAAATAACATTCATCTAATTGTGTAAATTTTAATAATTTTCAACGGCCGCAATAATAATTTCATGGATGCATTAAAATCTTTATTCGTTTACATAGACTAAACTCTAAACAATTTAAAAATTTCAGTTCACTAACTCGCCGCGTAGTGTCTAAACATTTACCTATTTGTTTAAACTTGAAGACTTTTTAACGGCAACACCAAATAACATATCAAAATTTCTATAATCCCTATTTCATTTTTTAACAAATCCTACCTCTGAAAAAATTTTCAGCTTCGTAGATTATTCGGAAATACATAAACCTTGAAAATTCGTTTACACAATTGCGACTTTTTAGCGGCCGCATTGTTGCACTTTTTCAAGATTTTCGTTTTTTCTAGTCGATTTTCCGAAAAATCCTATCTAAGAAAAAAACTTTGTCTCTCCAGCTCATCTGGAAGTGCCTAAACAATAGTATCCTCCTATATGTTATACGTTATATCATTCTCCTCTTCTGTAAGGAACGTCTATATATAATGAATGATACACAAAAACATATGAGGAATGGAAACGGGTTCGAAATGTCCGATGTCAAATTAACGAAGTTATCCCGAGTCACTAAGGAAGACGGTCCTATTGCGATATAGGAGTTTTGTCATGTAATTAGGATCTGTTATTAGAATTCAATCCTTGACGACAGGTTTGAATTCATATAATCATCCTTCCCTCGTTCATTCACAACAGAAAACAAAGAAAAGTCTGAAGAGGCCGATAATTCCTGCCACATGCCTTGATATAAGTTGTAAATTTTCAATATTTTGTGAAGTTCCATAACAGAGGAATGGGTATAATTTGAACTAAAAATGAAACACAACGATTCGCTTTGGTGATGAAATTTCTCCCGGTTTGTCCGATGCACATCGCACTGAAATCGTTTCACCTTCTCCAACTAGCACAGCTACCGCTAAAACTCGTCCGTGGTTTAAATCAAGTTTAATCGAGTACGTATTATATAAAATTGCCTACCGTCTCCCGAAAGATGATTTAAACCAGTGGTGGGCAACCTTTTCTACGTGATGGGCCGCATTGGCCATCGTGAATTCTTCGGCGGGCCGCATTGAAAGTTGTCAATGTTCGGACTATCCGGAGGAATTTTACCACCCAAGTGGAAGAACAGAAAAGCAGTTTTGAAAACGATTTCGTCGTTTCAAGCTTCGCAGAGCACCTTCAGGATAATCGACGGATGTCTTAACTTTATACCCAAAATCCTCCACATATTAAATACGCGTAACATCTTAGAACAGATTGAAATTACCCCAAAAGATTAATTCTTGTAAACTACAGTTTCTTTCCTTCCCACTCCCCGCTGCTTCTTTTTGTCCTCCCTACTTTTACTTAGCGCCACCTCTCACTTGGCGCCCCTTAAGTTCACATCCCTTCGCCTCGCTGCCCAAACCTCACCTCTCCTCTATTATTCCACCCCTCATCCTCATTCCAACCTAAAATGAACCCTTCTCGATACATCGGACTCCGCTGACCACTTTCTCATTTCCCGCCCAGGTCTTCACTCCTGAAAACCTCTCCCTTCCTCCTCCCACAACCCTCTTTCTTATGACTAGGCTTTATGGGATTGAATTGAAGTCGATAAACATCGAGTTTGTAAAAAATTTTAACCCGACGAAAATGTATTGTTGTCGGTAATTGCAAAATATTTACAACTCTCTACTCTGCACCTGTCCCCCTCCTCTGTCACTCGCTTATAACTAGGGTATGGATTTTTGGGTTTAAAAAAATATTTCATTCGCAGGGTAAATATTGGGTTTAATTATTTTCATGTTCATTCTGGTTAAAATCGGGTATAAATAAGTTACAGATTATTCAAAGTTTTTAAAGAAAATGTTCAATCTTGAATAATTTTCGGGTTTTTTAATTTTTTAATTTGGATAAAATGATTTTTAAATAAAAATCTTGTTTAAAAATTTAAAAGTTTTATCAACAATGAAAAGTTTTTGCTTTACCTGAAATATGGTAGAGATCAATAGAGTATGAATTTATCAGGTTTAAAAAAATTCATTCGGAGGGTAAATATTGGGTTTTATTATTTTCCTTTTCATTTAAACGCCTGTAGGTGGAGAGGAACATCTCGCAGGCTGCACAAACATCTTGCTTCCCGTTCAACTTCATTTGTAAACACACCAGATATTAGTGAAATAATTTTTCTTTCGAAGTGTTTTCAACTAACAGACACTTGGGCTCTTTTTTCCTTATCCTATCAAATATCTAACAGCGACTAGCTAAGGCGCATCCTTGACTATTCGTGGCGCGAACAAACCAAGGAGATTCAGATTGTGTTACAAAGTCAGCTTACGAATAAATTGTTTACAAAGAGAATAAACAGACTGAGAACATCTCGGACTGCACGCGAGTGCGGAGGTGCCTACAAGCGCCAGAATAGAAATTCTGTTACAAAATCTAAAAAACTTGTGTTTAAAGAAAACTAATAATTTCGTATTTTTTCGAGTTTTACCCGAAATTTAAAAAAGACAATCGGTGGGTAAAAATCTGGTAAAACCCGAAAAACCCACACCCTACTTTTACCGGTACCTTTTTTCGTCCAAGAAAGAATTTTATCTACATACTGTAAGTATTTTTTGTTAAAAAAACTCTCGGTAATATTATTCATCTCCATTATATACCTCTTACATGCTGTGCATTAGATTTAATGTTCTAAAATTTCGTTTGCAGGTTCAGATTGCGCCTACTTTTATCCATGTTACCTTTCATCATATCTCCGCTTCTTAATAGAAGCGTGAGTTCGTAGTGAATGTGTTAATAAAATGGTGCGTAATTTAATTCATTAAAGCGTGATGATTTTAGCGAGAACTTACCATTCTATAAATTTCAATTGCTCATTTTGGTAAAATTTTTATGAAAAACTGAAGTTGATTTTTTGCAGGTTTCGTAATTAACCTCTGCCATTTTGAATACTCAACTTCGCAGGTCTTGGCATATAGGTAGAAACTGATAATGTCAACGGTAGGATGTTGACACGTGATTTTATTTTTCAGTTCATTCAATGTTTATTGTGATTTTGGGAATTATCCTTAAAACGGCACCATAGAAAGAAAACCAAATCTATCAATTTTCTCACTTTCAGTTCTTTCCTGCAAAAATAAATCATTATAATCAAGGGTTCCTCACTCAAATGACCACAGTTTATTCAACGGGTGAGTGTAGTATACATTTCGAAGGTACTAAGACCATCGTATACGATGAAAAGAAGGGTATATTGAAATGGAAAACATTTTCGGCTGCGTTATTTACTGGGAATGTGCTCATTCCCCGTAAATTTCATCCGCAGCATCGCAAAACACATTACTTTCGTACGAAATTTCCAAATCTCTCTATTTATCACAGGGATCCCACGATCACAACGATGCGTCCAGTTCAAGTTCTTCCTCGGATTCGCACCGGAATTCTCCCCCGCCTTCACCTCCGCCTTCTCCTACGGCTCCGCCCTCTCCTCCAACGCCGGATTCTCCTCCACCGAGTTACAACGACACGGTCTGCGACAACTCTTACGGGGGTGACACGTCCTGTACTGCGGACAACACCTCATCATGGGACTGAGATGGCCGTCAAATTCCGAAAAAGTTCTATTCTTTACATGTGCCGCAATTCTTCGACGTGGTTATGTCAACATAAGCTCCAAGTTCCGCTATCGAATTCGTGACAGAGTTCTAGGAGGACATCGCCTAATCAGAAGGAGACGGATGATGGCACCTTCGGAAGACGACAAGACGACTTAACCGCCTTAATAACACTGTGAACTTCTCCCGCGGCATGGGAGTGGAGCAAAGGACAAAATATTGAGCCAGAAAACGGCAATTGACTATATTCCCGACTGCCAACGATTTGGTACCTCGAAAAATGCTGTCTAAAAATGTGTGTGTGCTGCGGGATGAGTACGCTTCTGGATCTGGGAACTACAAATGAAAGCGCGAGACTATTTAACGCATCGTATAGTCGTGATGACAATTTAAATGGCAAGTACACAAAAATAGCTCAGGGGCTATTGCTGCTGTTATGTACCTAATGCTCATGTTGGTGAATTTGAGAAAGTGCAATCCAAAATAGCTGTATGAAAGTTTGTTTTTGCTTTGTATATAAATCGACTTTAATGATATTCATTACACGAGAAAACCCAGAAAAATCTTTTTATTGTTCTCTACTTCAGGTAATGTGGTTTATGCATCACAACAGGCAAATATATAATAGGGAAATGCCGGGAGATATATAAAGGTATGAGATTGTTTATAACATGAGATGAGAAATATATAGGAAAGTGTTCAACTTAAAATGCGTTTCAAACTCGCATGGTATTCCGATAGCAGATACAGACTCGAATCACAAACTGGTGGTCATGATGTCCTGATTGAAATTTAATAATGTATATTAATTGAATAACGAAATGGAATTTAGAAGTGCTCAAGAGAAGGAAGAGGAAAGATTATCATGAAGTTGTTAGACAAACTTAGGAACATTCTGGTAGCCAAACGACTATTGAGGATAACTGGGGGTTATGGAAACGTGTGTCATAGAAAGCGCGAGTAAAACGATAGGGAAAATAACATTTAATAAAATAAGGAAACCCTGGGTTACAGCGGAGATTATTAGAAATATAGAAGAGAGGAGGGTGTGTAGGAAAGTTAATACTGAATGCCTGAATGACCTAACATCGCTTGCAAATCGGTCAATGTCAATGTTATTTTAGTACGAGATCCTCAAATCGAATTCAAATTAACTCGCACAGATTCTTTTACAATTCATTAATTTAAACTTCTTATTTTACAGTGAAATAAAAGAATGTTTATAAATTTAAAATATTTCGAAATATAATATTTGTAAGTGAACGGGATAGAACTAATTGTAAGAGATCGATAGCATGACATTAACAAACAGAATGTTAACTAATAACATGAGTAACAATTAACTAATTTTTAGGCTGGTTTCCAAAGGAAACAGCATTATGAAATGGTCCAGTCTGTGTGTGCGTGTGTCCCCTACTAACAACTTTTGCATCAATGGACCGATTTTCATGATAGTTGATATGAGGTTCGTGCAGCCGCGCACCCAGAATTTCCTCTTAGGGGAGGCTCGGTCCCAAGAATACATGAATAGATTGCTAGTTGTTAGAAACATCGCACGATATAAATATGCGTAATTCAAGAATTATGATTATAAATTATATGCTGAGAGAAATATAAAAAGTCAAAAGAGTATATTTCCTGTGAAAATACACATTTAGAAGGTTAGTAAGAGATCTTTTAAGGGGTACTGAAGCCCGCCAGCCCTCCCTCTCGGTGCGCCCCTGGGTTCGTGCTGCCAGGGCCCACCTCCGGGCTATATTTTATTTGACGAAGATTAAAGTCCCGGGTTCGATTCCAGGAACGTTTTTCTCTATTTGTGTTACATAGGAAGTCTCCAATCCATCGTGCAGAGATGCTTTCTTTAATACACTAAAATATCTTAAAATTGTGATATCGGAGCGAGGTTTATTCTATTGTAAGGGGAAAAGAATTTAGATTCTAATTCTTATCGCCGAATTTTGATAATTTATCATATATAGTAGTTTCAAATATCTTGGCAGTATTTTAGCACAGGATGGAAGTAGTACACAGGACATCAGAAGTAGGATTGCAATGGTAAAAGCAGCTTTTAACGAGAAGAAGGAGCTTCTCACAAGCAAGAAAATAAATTTAGAAACAAGGAAGAAATTAGCAAAATGCTACATAAGGAGAATAGCTCTTTAATATGCAGAGACATGGACAGTAAGGAGAAAGGAGTAAAAATATTTAGAAAGTTTTGAGATGTGGGTATGCAGAGAAAGAGAAACAAAGAAGTTTTAGAAATGGTTGGAGAAGAAAGGATGCTAATAAAAACAATTAGGAAAAGAAAAGAAAATTGGATAGGGCACATATTGAGAAGACAGTGTTTACAAACATCTACATATTACCCTGCAAGTCACCTTGACGGTGGATGGCAGGGGGTGCCGTGCACCAAGTTCCTAACTAATTATTATTCACTGTTATCTATTGTGGTCACGTATTGTCCTAGGGAAAAAGGACTCCTTATGCCTCTCTGTCCTACTATCTATTTCGCGAATTTTGACCTCCTCATTATCCCTCAGTTCGATATACGTTGTTTGTCGAATAATATCCTTCATTTCATTTACGGAATATATCCGACCTATATTATCTAGAAGTTTAAGTCTCGCCTTTAATCTACGATCTTTCAACGATGGCCAATTAAACTCTTCAATGAGTAACGTAACCCTCTGTTTTTTATCGTAAATCTTTTTCACGAATCTAGCTGCTCGCCGCTGTATTTTTTCCAAATCCTTTATGAGACCCCTCTGATATGGATCCCAAACCGCTGCTGCGTATTCCATTTGAGATCTAACCAAGGATAAATAACAGGATTCTCTCACCTTTTCCGTGCCTTAACTGACTATTCTACGCACAAAAGCCAACTTCTTATTCGCCGCACCTATCACTCGTCTTATGTGGGTGTCCCAAGACAGGTCACGATTCAAGGTTACCCCGAGATATTTCACGGATTCCGAAACAGGAATGGTCTCACCATCTATCGAGTAGATAAATACGGACGATGGGCTTCTAGATTTCCAAAAGTTTAGAACGTTACTCTTTTTCTGATTGATTTCTAGCTGCCATTCATTGGACCATACAGATAACGCATCCAGATCATTCTGAAGCTGATGATGGTCGCTAGGACCGCTAATTTCTCTATAGACTACGGTGTCGTCCGCAAAAAGCCTAATATTACTTTTCACAACTGAGCTAATGTCGTTTATATAAAGCAAGAAAAGCATAGGTCCGATCACACTACCCTGCGGCACTCCAGAGACTACATCTGCCACACTCGAGGACTTACCATCGATGACTACTTTTTGTTTTCTATTCCAAAGGAAAGCGCGAACTCAATTGATGACTTTAACATTAATGCCAAGATTTCCCAATTTTAATAACAACTTACGGCGGGGAACCTTGTCAAAAGCTTTTCTAAAATCAAGGAACACTGCATCGACCTGTTTATTATTTTCGCCGCACGATAAAACATCATTCACAAACAGACCGAGTTGGGTGTCACAGGATCTATGTAATGCCAGAGAGATTTTGACATTGCTTTTAGTATTTTAAACTTGATTATTGCTGTAACAAGTCGGGCAAACGGCTGGACTGTCCCTTTAGATTTATGGAGGGTAGTCGTAGAAGTGGACATTAGAGGGCTGTTTTCTTCCCCTGCTGCGTTCTTCTAGGAAGGCCTAGGCGGCTATTGTTCCGCCGCCTAACTCCTCGCGCCCTTTTGTAAGCAAAATGGTACGAGAAAGCTCCATTAGGACATCTGCGGAGAGAATGGGTTCCTTGACCCTTCCAGATGTTGGTGAACGGAGGACGCTTCCTCCCGAAGACGTTATCGTGCATGGGAGAAGTAGCGTCGGGAAGGCGAGCGAAGGGAGCGGTCCGAGGTGTCGGAGAAGAAGACAGAGTACAGCACCAATTGGAGGCCGTCATTCGCAGAATAGATCGTAAAGCAGATTTGTGTGTTTTTATTTCTATCTCTCAACGCCCCCAGGGCAAGAACCCTCGCAAGGTCCCGACCCTCGGTAAACCTCATGTGGTGGCAGCAATCACGCTACGCCCGCCCGTGCTTTACAATGCTCTATTTATTTGTTTTCCAATTTTTATTTATCATTGATAAACTATGAATTACATTACATTACATTACATTACATTTTTTTTGGCTTAAGGAGTTTTATACAACTGTTCAACTTGGAGCCAAAGTGATTACGAGCTACCATCTACTATGAATTACAAGTTCATGGTATGAGAATTCCTTGGAATGACTAACACATACTGAAATATCTCCTATCAATATAAGTAATCAATTTAGGGCGTCAACTTTGGGAAACCACCCTGCCATTAGTCCTAGTTTGGCCTTCTTGTTTCTTCTAAAATTGATTTCGGTAATATATTATTTCACTTAAAAGATTTCTCCCATTCATTCAGTGTGTGTTATATTAAGTTTTTATTTATAACTGTGTTTGTGTATTTTATTTTATGTACTTATCTTTAATGATCCTCTCAATATTTAATATTGCTATCAGTAGGTTTCGCAGGTTTTCCACACGCCCCTTCTTGTGTGGGTGTTTTCCTGCATTAGGAGTTTACCTAGGGACTAGTACTTTCATTATCCCTAGTTTCCCCACGCAAATCTCGATCTCTTTTCATTTCAGAAAACCCTATCTCGGCATTGTATTGATCTAGCAGTGGCGTAGCGTCCGGAGAGACTTGGAGACTAGTCTCCCCAATAATTTTGTATAGTTGAAATTATTTAATATAAATTTTTCTTCGGACGTAGAAGCATATCTTGTATTATGTTGTTGAACTGAATTGTGAATTGAACGATTAAAACAGCAAGTAAATTCAAGCGCTGTTTATACAGAAAGAGATGAATGAATAAACGACAAACCCCCTGAGACTGAACTAAAGCAGTCTCAGCTGTGTGTGCGCAGAACGTAATGCGCTGCCTCCATCCAACACCCGAGCCTAACTCAATACCCAGGCGCACTGGACAAACCAGAGACGTCTCGCCAGCACATCTATACCACTCGGAAAGGTTATTAGACGCTGTGCTGTTGCTGTACAGGTTTCACGTGCGCATTAATTGTATGTTATTATAATTGTCTAAGTGTTTTTACTAACACATTCATTTTGATTAAACGGCTGGTGTGAACTAATTAGGAAGCGGTGACTTAATAGAGTACTTGCTTAAAACTCCATTTTCATCACTTCCCTACGAAAAAAATGCGAGTTAAAATGTAAGAGACCTACACCAAAAATAACCTTTGTGGTAAACGAAAACAAACAGAAACATACATTTCAAACTGTCTGGTATGAGAAATACAAATGGCTTACTGCCAGTGCCATGACCAATACAATATATTGCTATGTGTGCCTTCTATTCGGTGGTGACAAAGATTGGTGCAATGAAGGTATAAACACAATAAAAATATCTGATGTGGCCACCATATCTGTAATATTTCTAAAAATTCTAATTAGGTTACATAATGAACAGTTGTATAAAACTCCTTAAGCCAAAAAAATTGTAGGGTAAGCCCTATGCATTTCGCCCACTAAGTGGGCATCTTCAGGGGAGAACCTGCCTTGGCAGTGAACAAGGTTCAACTGCGACAAAGTTAGAGGAGAGGTTTAAAACGAAGAACGAAAAAACGAAAAACAAATGAGGGACGAAAAGAATTTTATGCGTCAAGTTCGGTCAATTTGTATAGAGTTTTGTTAAAATCAGTATCTGTGTTCATAACTTTGTATCTGTTTTTATAGATATGAAGATTTTCTAACGAGTTAAGTGAATGATTGGCTGAAGTTAACAATGTTAAGTCCTCTATGTGTATACTATGTCCAGTTTCGAGGATATGAGTGGCTACACTTGATTTCTCAAACCGATTGTGTTTGTAATGGGCTAAGTGTTCTTTAAATCGTGTTATTAGTTTACGTCTAGTTGTCCTATGTACATTAAATTGCAATGTGAACATTGTATTTTATAAATTCCGGACTTGTTCAAATTCTCCGTTCTGTCCTTAGTGCTATCTAGTAAATTTTTCAAACTATGTGGGTTCGTGTATGTTATTGTGCATTTCTTATGTTTGAAAATTTTATTCAAGCCTCTGTTTAATATGGGACAATACGGTAGTTTTATATATTTGTTGGCTTTATTGTTGTCAAGTTTGAAAGTGGTGGAGTTGGACAACGTTTTTTTAAGATTGTGTTTCCTTATTAATTTATTGATTAAATTGGGATCAAAACCAAGTTTCTTAGCAGTTAGTTTTATATGTTTGAGTTCTTGAACATATCTATCTTTGTTAAGAGGGATGTTGCACAATCGGCGTGTTAAGAATTGGAAAATAGCTGTTTTTTGATTCATGGGATGGAAGGAGTTATTTGGAATATAATTGTCAGTATGTGTTGGATTCCTGTAAATATCAAACTCTATTTGTTGTTGGTTATTGATGATTAGTAAATCCAGAAATGGTAAAGTATTGTTCTCTTGAAGTTCAAAAGTAAATTTTATGGATGGATATAAGTTGTTTAATTGATCCACGAAGTCTTCTACTTTTTGTTTTTTTAAATCAAAAATTGTAAAAATATCATCAACATATCTAAACCAACATTTAGGAAAATAATGGAATTTGTCTTTGCAAGTCTTTTCAAAATGTGACATAAATATGTTGGCTAAAAAGGGGGATAAAGGATTTCCCATGGTGGTACCTTGTGTTTGCAAACAAATTAAATTTTCTACATCTTTTATTCCAGTACATTTTTACATTTATCAAATATTAAAGCAAATATTTCAAAATGACGGATAAGTGGCAAAAGTAAACACCCACTTTCGGTTGACCGATTTTTACCAAAAACTAATCAATTCTTGTGACTTTTATAAAAAATTTAAATATCAAATTTCGCGATGACCTGATTAATAGTTTTTGAGTTAGAGCACCCAACAAAAGCTATCACATACACACAGACATCATTGAGAAAATGGTCAAAACTTGTTCAGGGGACCTCAAAACGTGTATTTCCGTTGAAATCTCGAAGTTGATTTTTTTCATGAAAACAATACTTTCCCCCATACTACGTATATGGAGAAAGTAAAAACGTTGATCGAAAAGCACAAAAACACAACAACATTTGAAAAACAAAGAATCTTTTCAGTTACTTGGAAAAACCCGTATTGAGCACGCCCTTTCGGAATCCGCACGCCTTGCTGCAATAAAACACAACAAAGAAGTGTCATTCAATAGACAAGTTCTTAGTCGTCTCATTCTAACAATAATATTTCTACGCAAACAAGAACTACCCTTTCGTGGCCAACGAGAAGACGAGAGTTCTAGCGACAAAGGCAACTATCTTGAATTCTTACATTTGCTTGTTCAAGGCGAACAGTTAATCAGAGACCTCTTAACGTCATCTATATCATAACTTGTGTTGTGAATGAAAAAAATTAAGAAAGAAATCCAAGAATATTCCTTCGTTTCGATCCAAGCTGATGAAACGTCCGATGTTTCATGCAAAAGCCAAATGTGTATTATTTTTCGATACTGTACAGAGGACAGAATAAACGAGAGGTCCGTCAGCTTTTATGATCTATCCAAAGATAAAACTGCAACGGGTCTATCGAAAATTATATATGGATCGATACAGGAGTGGAATGTGGAAAGTAAAGTAATTAGTCAGACATATGACGGCGCTACGGTGATGGCTGGTTGAGCAGGAGTTCAACATCTGGTGAAGCAGTTTTGTCCGCATGCAGCTTTCATTCACTACTACGCACATCAGTTGAATTTATTGTTACTGCATGGCTCTAACACCATAAGGCAAGTTTGTATATTTGTATGTGACATCACTGCGTTCCATAAGTTTCTCTTAGCAAGTCATCGAAACGAACAGTGCTGTTGACTGAAAAGGGATTCAAATTGCTCCAAGC
This sequence comes from Tanypteryx hageni, assembly GCA_028673005.1. Lineage (NCBI taxonomy): Eukaryota > Metazoa > Arthropoda > Insecta > Odonata > Petaluridae > Tanypteryx > Tanypteryx hageni. The sequence goes on from CM054117.1 coordinate 51,865,265, forward strand.
TAGTACTACGCGCTGGAACTTTCATTTTAGGTCAGTTTCGACAATAAAAAAACACTTCTCTGAATTATATTGCGTTTTTAACAACATAATCGAGAATTCAGATTTTCAATGGGATCCTGGGAGGGGTGCGGGTTCTTCCCTGAGAGCAAACCGCGCCAAAATGGCGGCTCGGGTTCGCCTGGGTGCGGAAGCCGGCAGAGCGATCGGGGAGGCTCCTAGCTCCTCTTCGCGGGTCGAGGGTCCTCCGGTCCGGAAGCCCGATGAGTGGTGTGTGGTGTCCACTCGGGGGGATCGTGGGGTGGTGTTGCGGAGACAGGGAGTTGGGAACGCCTCGGTGGCCCCTCTTCCTGTTAGTAATCGGTTTGCGGTGTTGTCGGAGGACGACTCCACTGCCGTTACGCCCGTGCCCGCTCCCGTCTCCTCGGTGGAGGCCGGGCCCAAGGAGAGCTCGGGGGGAAAGAGAGGGCTGTTAGTGATAGGGAGCTCCAACGTCCGGCGTGTGGTGGCGCCTTTACTGTCACGGGCCCGCCGGGAGGGAGTTCATGAGCGGGTGTTCTCCAGGTGTATACCAGGAGGTTCGGTGCCCCAGGTGACGAAGGAGTTCAGGGTGTCGGTATCGGGCACGGGTTGCTCCTCGCTGCGGGTGGTGGCCCATGTTGGTACCAATGACTCTTCGAAGCGCGGCTCCGAGGAGGTCTTAAGCTCTTTTAAGGACTTGGCCGCTGAGGTTGCTCGTGTCCGAGAGGAGTCTGGTGCTGATGTGCGGCTTTCCATCTGTAGCATTGTTCCTCGGACGGACTGCGGTTCTATGGTTTGGAGCCGAGTGGTCGGGCTGAACCGTAGGCTGTGGGACTTCTGTAGGGGCAATGGAGTGGACTTCGTTGACCTGAGGCCGGTCCTGGACTCATGTAGGGCATCCCTAAACGGTTCTGGTGTGCACTACACTGGCGAGGCTGCGGAGGCGGTAGCGCGTAGGGTGTTTGAGCATTCTAGGGCTTTTTTAGGTTAGATTTAAGCAATTGCAATTTTTTAGCAAGCGTTGAGATGCACGCCAATAGTAGATCAGATGGTAGGTTAGGATGTAGGCAGCTTGCCGGTACGGGATTAATTGAGAGCACAATAGGGGAAAATGTAAGAAATCCGTGCGGTAACAGAATTATCGAAGGCATGGGGATAAACGATTTTCCATGCAACAATTCCGTAGATAATGCGTGCGACCTTAATAGCCCTATAAACCCGACGTTAAGTAACAGTAGAATACATTCCAAGCGTAGAAATAGTCGACATAGTAGGAAGGATAAGGAGGCAGTAAATAATAATAATTATAATCTTAATAATAATAACAGTAATAATAGCTCAGTAGATCGCGAGGAATCGTTACGTAGTCATAGCGAGAAATTAAAAATCATTACGGTTAATTGTCGCAGCATTCGCAGGAAGGAGGCCGAATTTGAACATCTTATTCGTAGTCTGCGTGCTGATGTAGTTATAGGCACTGAAAGTTGGCTTACGGCAGACATAGACAGTCAGGAGATCTTTCCTCGTGACTATAGCGTATTCAGAAAAGATCGATGTATCCGGTCGGGAGGTGGAGTCTTTATAGCAGTTAGCAATAAATACGAAAGTTACCCAATACAGATTAACGACGACGAAGTCGAAAGTGTTTGGTGTCGTGTGAAAGGAAGCGACTCAAAAACTATAAATATATGCGCTTTTTATAGACCCCCAAATGCGAGCGTGGAAACTATTCATTCTCTGGAGAAACAAGTGGCGACGCTAAATTCGTCTAATAAAGATAAAGCCATTATAATCGGGGGCGATTTCAATCTTCCGTCAATAGATTGGAGGCATAATTGCTTTTATCCCGGAGGTAGAGAGCGTGAATCGTGCGAGGCGTTACTAGAAACTTTCGGTAAGCACTCATTGTATCAATTAGTGAGATTTCCCACGAGATTTAATAATATATTAGATTTATTTGTTACTAATCTTCCTGAGCGTATGAATAGAGTATCTGATGCTGAGGGAATAAGCGATCACAAGGCAGTTTACGTGGAATTTCAGTTAATTATTGAGAAACAGGTTAAGGCCAAAAGAAAACTTTATGTATTCGCCAAAGCCGATTTCACAAGATTTAGGTCTTTTCTGCGAAATAAATATACTAATTTCTGCAATTTAACCGATAGTGCAGACGTGGAGGAATCCTGGTGCATGTTCAGAGATATGATGCGAGAGTGTACAGATAAATTTATTCCGAGCAAACAGAAGCGTGATAGTGCAGAACCTAGATGGTACAATCAGGAAGTAAGAAGCGCTCTCCGACGTCAAAGAAAACTCCACTCTCGCGTAAATAACACATCCTCAACAGCTACGGTCGAACAGAATGCAATAATAAGGCATCAATACAAGGAGGCGCGCTCCATAGCCAGAGTAGCAATGCGTAATGCGTTTAACAATTATAAAAAGAAGGTTTTACAGGAAAACTTGAAAGAGAACTCAAAAGCATTTTGGTCTTACGTCAGGGAAGTTCAAGGTAGGGGCCCCACTATTGCGTCACTGCGGTCGGAAACGGGAAACGTAGTTCACGATAGTATGGATAAAGCAAACCTATTAAATCATCACTTTCAGAAAGCTTTTACTCGTGATGACGATGAATGTGAAACCCCTATTCCTATGCGTCAGGGCGATTCGATGGAAGATTTGGTATTTTCGGAAAATGGCATCGCGCTCCAACTTCATTCAATTAAGCCAAATAAATCTCCTGGACCGGAGGAAATTCCCGCGCGTGTAATGAAAGAATTAGCTGCTGAAATCGCGCCGTATTTGAAAATTATATTCGAGAAATCCATTAGAGAAGGAGTAGTTCCTAAAGATTGGAAGGTGGCACATGTTACGCCCATCCATAAGAGTGGCGACAGAGAGAACCCCGAAAATTATAGGCCGATATCCTTAACTTCATTATCGTGCAAGATACTTGAGCACATAGTCTTTAGCTCTGTAATGCGCTATTTAGATAGTCATTCATTGCTTAGCGGATGCCAACACGGATTCCGGAGAGGTAGATCATGCGAAACGCAGCTCGGCCTGTTCGTGGACGATTTGTTGCGATGCGGAGAGAAAAATACTCAGGTCAATGCCATATTCATTGATTTCAGGAAGGCGTTCGATAAAGTATCTCATAGGAAATTAATTGCGAAGTTAGGACAATGTGGTATCAATTCGAAAGTTGTCGGTTGGGTGAGAGACTTCCTCTCGAATAGGGAACAGATAGTTGTCATCGATGGGAAATACTCGTCCCCCGTTAAAGTTGCTTCGGGTGTTCCTCAGGGAAGTGTATTGGGCCCTCTGCTCTTCTTAATCTATGTAAATGATATGTGCTCGGTTGTCCGTAGTAAAATTAGGCTTTTCGCCGATGACACCGTTCTATATAATGAAATAAAAAATCAGGAGGACCATCAGTCTCTGTGTGAAGACTTAAGAGCCATTTCAGCGTGGTGCAAAGAATGGCAAATCGAAATTAATTATACTAAATGTGCCGCAGTCACGTTCTGGAAAAGTAAGAACAAAGATTTAGGTTTCGAATATAAAATAGATGAAATGAGTATTCGACAAGCTGAGTATGTAAAATATTTAGGAGTAACCATTTGTCGAGATCTTTCGTGGGACATGCACATTCGTCGAGTTATAGGCGCGGCCAACAAGAAACTGGCATTCATAGGTAGAATAGTACGGAACACTACAGAGAAAGTACGCGAAACATGCTACTTATCACTGGTAAGACCACAAGTGGAATACGCAGCGAGCATATGGGATCCGTACGAGAAGGGACACATAATTCAACTAGAAAGAGTACAGCGCAGAGCAGCCAGATTTGTAAAACAAAAGTACGAACATAAGGAAAGCGTCACCTCTTTATTGAGCGATTTGAACTGGGTATCACTGGAGGAGCGTAGATTGCACTCAAGGTTGAAACTTCTAGAGAAATATAGGTCAGAATGTCTAAAAGAGGAGGTAGTGGGAATAATTGTGGCACCGACGTATATAGGTAGAAATGATCGAGACGATAAAATACGTGAGATCGATTGTAGGACGGAACGTTATCTAGGCTCGTTCTTTCCGAGGACAATAAGAGATCACAATAGGAAATTTCGAATTGCGTTAGACAATCTTTAGGTAGGATTGGTGCATTGCACCCCCTGCCACCCACCAACTTGGTGAATTGCAGGGTAACATGTAGATGTAGATTCAACTGCGCAGTGGGGCTAAAAAGACGAATGGGCGACCCGATGTTTGTCTATTTATTGTGTTTTTACCATGCGTGCTTTGTTTACGTTGACCATCTATTCAATGTATTAGAGACTGCAACTAAGAGTAACAGGTTGCCACAACGAAATAAGAGCTGCAATGGACAACATTAAAAAACGAAGAAGTGAAACTTTTGCTGAAAAATGTAAGTAAAACAGCATAAACTGAACAAAGACTTAATATTTAGTGACAAGGGAAGGAACATTTTAAGAGTTTTAACCTACGAGATTCTTGATTATCAAATTACGCAAATAGATTCAAGATTTGGAGACTTTTCCAAAATTCAGTTTGTTGAATTAGTGAATGAAAAATAATTCATGGACCACAGAGAAGAATTTCCAAAATCGAAAATGCTACAGTTGTTAAAACAGACTCCCTTTTTCAACATAGAACTTGAAAATGAACTGTGTAATATTTACGGTGACGATAATAAACATCTTTCCCCACAAGATTTTTTGTTAGTAATGATTTAGGCTCAGGAAGTCAGGAAGTGACTAAATTACTGCGTTTACTTTTGACATTGCCCGCCACCACTGCAAGCAGCGAAAGTAGCATGAATACCCTCAAGAAGATAAAGGACTATTTAAGAAATTCTATGTCCAACAATAGACTGTCGTGCCTAAGTACTTGAGCCATTGAAAAATGTTTCTTGATGAACTTTCATGCGATAATTCGTTTATTGAGCAAGTTATAAACGTATTTGCTGAGAATAAAATAGACGCTTGGAACTTATATGCAAAAAAGTGTAAACGATTTTGTAGTCCACTTTGTATTGTACTACACTTTTTATTTGTTTCAATAAAATGAAGCAGTGCCGTATTTTTTATAGTATTAATTAAATGCATAGTCAAGTTGTTGTGATCATAAAAATAGGCACACATTTTTCTAGTGACGCGAAGGCGTGTTGTAAAAGGGCCTTGTATAGGGTATCAAAAGGGTCTTCGCATTATAGCGTGTCGTGGACACCAGTAATAAAAAGTGTCCCTAGCTTGAGTCTCCCCAAGTAAGATGTTCACGCTACGCCACTGTTATCTAATACTTAATTTTATGTAATCTTTTATTTTATTTTTATTCTCTTTTGGTTTCTTCCTGTTTATAATTGACAATGGAATGGGTTACACGGAAGAAGAGACTGCTTAGTAGTAAATAAAGACGGATATCCATTTATCTAATGGATGAAATGAGAAGAATTTGGTAATTGATCAACTTGTCATATTCGTAAATGTAGCGTTTCTTAATTTAGTTTTTGTGTATACCGCCACATATTCGGTCACTACAACATTGTTTGTGTATGACATCAATGTGGAATTTTACGCTCAAAGTTCAGCTTTCCATTTTTTTATATCTTCGGAAATATTAAAATAAAAGTTCTTTAAATGGGTCTCTCTATCCGACCCTCTATATTTTTCAAAATTCAAATATAAAGTATTATAAATGGTATAATAGATCACATACACCCTGCGATATTGTCTCATATCTCTTAACGTTCACTAAATATTTTAATTTAATTGATTGCACAGACGGACAGGCAGACAGAGCGAAAATATAAGCATCCGCGTTCAGAAACGAGAAAATTGATCTGCTACGATAGTTCAGTGGTAGAATATCCGCCCGGCAAGTGGAACCCCCGGGTTCGATTCCCGGTCATAGCAGACTTTTTTCTCGTTTCAAAATTATTCCCAACTTTACAGCTTATGCCTATCTGTATAGGATCTTAGAATCGTTTCATTCCATCAATTTCTTGCTAGGCAATCTCACCATTTGAGAGGGAGGAGTTTTCTTCGAGGTATCTCTTCGAGGACATCCGTTGGGGCAAAGTTTGCGGTTATATTTTTATTTAAAAATGGAAATGTCGCACTTGCCTGCCTGGGATGCTTTTCAATGGCTGTAGATCTTATGTACATTTTCTAAATTTTTATGGCAGCGTCAATATAATAGTTATTAAATAAACAAAATAAGGCAACGAAGAGAGTCACAATCCCTTCATCCCGTGGTTTCCACCTCACCCTCTTTTCAGCAACAGTCCCTACATCTGTGAAATGCTGCCATCTGCCGGTGATTAGGATGAAGTAGAAGGGAGTTCTCTCCAACCCAGTCGACAACAAGACTTCGTAAGCGGAAAAACAACCGAGGGCCACTCCACTCAAAGCGTTGGTTCCTATGTGAATTTTGGTGAGTGCTAGCATATTACTTATCGAACATCTTTGGCGGTCGATGAGAGCGTCGGCCATTACATCGCATCGTAAACTCGAATAGTTGTCATCTTTCTTTTGTTTGCCTCATCAAATTGCTTTATTCGTGCTTCCTCATCACTTCTACACAAAAGACTTGAACGCGAAACATCCAAGTTTTACTTTACTCTTAATTGTTTTTCTTTCTGTTTCGTTAGGTATGTTCGTCCTGCTTATGTCATATTTCTTTTTCGTCTCGTTCGTGACGACTTTCCAACAAAATGCATACTTAAAATGTTCATCCTTTAGGTCGCTGTCAACTTGCGTTAAGCGTTTTACGCGCGTGTGCTGCCATCTTTGTTTCTTTAGCAGAGCGCGAAGTTGTGATGTCATACATAGCTGGTCCCTCCGTTCAACTTGGGCTATGGAGAGAATGAAGAGGAGGTCTAGCCCCTCTCGAATTATTAGTGCGACTTCTATCCACGAATAATCACACGCTGTATTCTCGCGGGCAGTAGCCTTACAGTTTCTTAGCTGCGCTCAGTGTCCAATTGCAGCTCACTTGTCATATATGATAAAATAAATAGTAATTAAATTGGTAAATGGCTATTTCAGCCTCACAAACCATTTGAATTTAACAGGCTCTAAAGAAGAATAATATAGCTGAGTAAAGAGAGCCACCGGAAATCTGAAGGCGACCCAGCGAATATGACCTGGCGACCTATTTTTGTGATTAAGAACCACTTCCATAGAGTGAATAGTCGGCACTCCTTTAACCAAGTGGTTTCTAAACTGGGTGCCGTGGCATACTGGGGTGTCGGAGGTGCTTTATAGGGATGCTGCGGAATATATTTTGTAGTAAATAAACGGTTTGGAGATGATAATAGGTAATTAGGGCAACAACCTTCCACTAATAAATTGAATGTGGTGTAGTATCAAGACATAGATATAACAAAGGTTGTAATACCCGTATCTAAAATATAAACTAATACTTCAAAGGCTTGAATTACGCGAAATTCTGTATCTCTGAAAGGGTACCGCTCCTACAAATGGTTTGAAAACTATTGCTCCAGCCATAGCCAACAAAATCGTTTAATATTTAAGTTACGCTTTGTTTTGAGTAACATTGATTATGTCTTTCTTCATCGTTCTAATTCGTTTTATAAGAAAATACTAGTGGCTTGTTGCAGTTAATGCTGCAAGAAACTGAGGGAAACAGATTAATAAATTTAATATTTTATATATTAATATAATATATTAATATTTTAAATAATCTCACCTTCATTTATAAATGTTAAATAATTATAATAATTACACAATACATACATAATACAATATAAAATATAAGACGAAGATACAGAAAAGATATAATAACTAACAGAATAAAAGAATAAATAAATAACAGCTGAATTCGATGTTTCAACACATAATTATTGATTACTAGGACAATTTAAATCACAAAATTTGAATTATAAACCCTCATAAACACAGTATCAAAGTCTAATAACATATTTATTTAAGTTACCGCCATATTGTTTATCGTTACCAAGGCATTGTGTAAAATTCGAATTTTTACGCTAAAAACTAAAATAGGCATCGATTCAAAGCATATACGAAAATCAAAGACAGGACAATGAATTTTCATTCTTTTTTGAGGCTTTTGGTTCAAGTCCCAAATTTGTACGATTATCAAAAGTAATTTTAAAATGCTAAAGAGTAAAGACTTGCATACCAAGAAAATCGATATTTACGTGTTATCTTATGGGAAACTTAGCGATATTTAGATGAAACCTCAGTCTACATTTTAACACGGCTTAGGATCACTCCCTCCCTCTATCTCCTCTCTCACTCCCCCTGTCTCTCTCTTTTTTTCTTCCTCTCTCTCCTTCTCGCTCACGTATTAAAACATTCAAAGCACGCTTTCCTTACGCATATAGTATAAGTGTTGAGATGACAATGCAGTCTCGAGGTTTAACAATGCCACGGTCGGCAAGGAAACATATCGTTAAAAAGGTTAAAAATTTCCAATAAATATGATTTAAACGGATAACTTGAGCTATTTCGATTCATAAGTGAAATGTGACGATAAGATTAAGAAACATAATTTATTATGCTTTAAAATGGTTCATACTCGAGGATCGTAGGTCGCTTATTTCTAATTTTAATTTGCAAAAGACTAAAAGCCTGCAAGGCGAAAAGTCGACTTTTACGTATTATTTTATGAGAAATTGAAATCATCTCCCGGAGTCGAACCCGGGACCTTTTTATATATATTTCTTTACTTTCAATAATTTTTCCCGCTATACACAGCTTTAAGATTTCGAATGAGCCCTTGTACGCATCTCTAAGTGCTACAGTTCTCTCACAGTTTCAATTACAAAAATACGGCTTACAGAATTATATATTAAGATAATTTTAAGTAATTTCTTAATAATTCTTCCTGGAAGTCTTCTTTACTTGTGAATAAATAAACTGTGACTTCCCATCATGCTTTTGGCTAATTAAGTGCCACATTTCTCTCAATCTGTTTCCAACCATGTGGTGAGTTCAATAATTTTCTTTGGAATTACTCAGGCCTACTTGGAAAAAAGGGGATTATTCAGAAATTGGTTACTGATATTTTACACCTTGTGCGTCTTATGTAATTTCCGGTATGTGTGCGTGTGTGAATGTGTGTGTGTGTGTGTGTGTGTGTGTATATATATATATATATATATATATATATATACACATATACATACACAGTGGAACTTCCATAAGTCGAACTTCAAGGGAAACAAAAAAATATTTGAGTTATAGCAAATTCGATTTATGGAAATACGTTTTTCTCATTGATATTTTGCCCGGTAATATTAATTCACTTCGAGTTATAGAGGTTCGAGTTATGGAAGTTCCCTTGTATGTGTGTGTGTGTACACCTATTTATTTAAACGTCTTATTCTTCTCCAGGACAAGTGGTTGTTCTACGTAGTACCATTTCTCGAGGTCATCTTTCTGCCATTATATATCGGGACCTTCGCGGGATAGTCTTCGCGAACGATGGTCATATTTCTCATAATAGTTTTGGCCATTGCAGGCCTGATCACATTGGGTGTGTGGCTCAAATGTTGCGGTTCACCCTCAACAAATACAGCACCGATGACTAAATCGAAGAATACGGCTGGAATTCCGACCGCTATCGTCATTCATGAGGTAAGAAAGAACCAACTGGCAGAATGCGGAATCTTTAGGGAATAGGACCTTATTGAGGTGAAGAGAGAACAAGTCAGATGATCGGGATACATCAACAGAATTTTAATTAAAATTAGAGAGTGGATTTCATAAATTTCTATGTAAGCAAAAAATTATGCATTCGCTTTTCGATCAAGAGAACAAAAAATGTCTTTGAAATTCTAAGCGAATTATCTGTATAATATTACTAGTAGAAGGTGCTTGCATACTGCAAGCATTGCATCTCACCTTGAAAAAATATTAATTTTTCAGAGAGATATTTCATCATGAGTAATATTTTTTAATTCTAAAGATTTCCCCTATGGACCGGTTTTCGTTTTTTCATTATGGAACAATAATGGAGTAAAACAATCACTAATTTTAGAATTTTAGGAATATTATGCTTTTTCCACATTGGGTTAATAATGCCACACATTTCTGCCAAATTTTAAATTTATAGCACAAATAGATGTGAAATAACATTCATCTAATTGTGTAAATTTTAGTAATTTTCAACGGCCGCAATAATAATTTCATGGATGCATTAAAATCTTTATTCGTTTACATAGACTAAACTCTAAACAATTTAAAAATTTCAGTTCACTAACTCGCCGCGTAGTGTCTAAACATTTACCTATTTGTTTAAACTTGAAGACTTATTAACGGCAACACCAAATAACATATCAAAATTTCTATAATCCCTATTTCATTTTTTAACAAATCCTACCTCTGAAAAAATTTTCAGCTTCGTAGATTATTCGGAAATACATAAACCTTGAAAATTCGTTTACACAATTGCGACTTTTTAGCGGCCGCATTGTTGCACTTTTTCAAGATTTTCGTTTTTTCTAGTCGATTTTCCAAAAAATTCTATCTAAGAAAAAAACTTTGTCTCTCCAGCTCATCTGGAAGTGCCTAAACAATAGTATCCTCCTATATGTTATACGTTATATCATCCTCCTCTTCTGTAAGGAACGTCTATATATAATGGATGATAAACAAAAACATATGAGGAATGGAAACGGGTTCGAAATGTCCGATGTCAAATTAACGAAGTTATCCCGAGTCACTAAGGAAGACGGTCCTATTGCGATATAGGAGTTTTGTCATGTAATTAGGATCTGTTATTAGAATTCAATCCTTGACGACAGGTTTGAATTCATATAATCATCCTTCCCTCGTTCATTCACAACAGAAAACAAAGAAAAGTCTGAAGAGGCCGATAATTCCTGCCACATGCCTTGATATAAGTTGTGAATTTTCAATATTGTGTGAAGCTCCATAACAGAGGAATGGGTATAATTTGAACTAAAAATGAAACACAACGATTCGCTTTGGTGATGAAATTTCTCCCGGTTTGTCCGATGCACATCGCACTGAAATCGTTTCACCTTCTCCAACTAGCACAGCTACCGCTAAAACTCGTCCGTGGTTTAAATCAAGTTTAATCGAGTACGTATTATATAAAATTGCCTACCGTCTCCCGAAAGATGATTTAAACCAGTGGTGGGCAACCTTTTCTACGTGATGGGCCGCATTGGCCATCGTGAATTCTTCGGCGGGCCGCATTGAAAGTTGTCAATGTTCGGACTATCCGGAGGAATTTTACCACCCAAGTGGAAGAACAGAAAAGCAGTTTTGAAAACGATTTCGTCGTTTCAAGCTTCGCAGAGCACCTTCAGGATAATCGACGGATGTCTTAACTTTATACCCAAAATCCTCCACATATTAAATACGCGTAACATCTTAGAACAGATTGAAATTATACGGCGCCTCTTACCCCAAAAGATTAATCCTTGTAAACTACAGTTTCTTTCCTTCCCACTCCCCGCTGCTTCTTTTTGTCCTCCCTTCTTTTACTTAGCGCCACCTCTCACTTGGCGCCCCTTAAGTTCACATCCCTTCGCCTCGCTGCCCAAACCTCACCTCTCCTCGATTATTCCACCCCTCATCCTCATTCCAACCTAAAATTAACCCTTCTCGATACATCGGACTCCGCTGACCACTTTCTCATTTCCCGCTCAGGTCTTCACTCCTGAAAACCTCTCCCTTCCTCCTCCCACAACCCTCTTTCTTATGACTAGGCTTTATGGGATTGAATTGAAGTCGATAAACATCGAGTTTGTAAAAATTTTTAACCCGACGAAAATGTATTGTTGTCGGTAATTGCAAAATATTTACACCTCTCTACCCTGCACCTGTCCCCCTCCTCTGTCACTCGCTTATAACTAGGGTATGGATTTTTGGGTTTAAAAAAATATTTCATTCGCAGGGTAAATATTGGGTTTAATTATTTTCATGTTCATTCTGGTTAAAATCGGGTATAAATAAGTTACAGATTTTTCAAAGTTTTTAAAGAAAAAGTTCAATCTTGGATAATTTTCGGGTTTTATTATTTTTTAACTTGGATAAAATGATTTTTAAATAAAAATCTTGTTTAAAAATTTAAAAGTTTTATCAACAATGAAAAGTTTTTGCTTTACCTGAAATATGGTAGAGATCAATAGAGTATGAATTTATCAGGTTTAAAAAAATTCATTCGGAGGGTAAATATTGGGTTTCATTATTTTCCTTTTCATTCTGGTTAAAATCGGGTATAAATAAGTTACAGATTTTTCGAAGGTTAAAAAAAAAAGTTAAATCTTGGATAATTTTCGGGTTTTGTTATTTTTTAATTTGGATAAAATGATTTTTAAATAATAATCTTGTTTAAAAATTTAAAAGTTTTTTTGACAATCAAAACTTTTTACTATGAATTAAGTATGGTTGAGGGTGTGATATCTTGCATTAAACGCCTGTAGGTGGAGAGGAACATCTCGCAGGCTGCACAAACATCTTGCTTCCCGTTCAACTTCATTTGTAAACACACCAGATATTAGTGAAATAATTTTTCTTTCGAAGTGTTTTCAACTAACAGACACCTGGGCTCTTTTTTTCCTTATCCTATCAAATATCTAACAGCGACTAGCTAAGGCGAATCCTTGACTATTCGTGGCGCGAACAAACCAAGGAGATACAGATTGTGTTACGAAGTAAGCTTACGAATAAATTCTTCACAATGAGAATAAACAGACTGTTCGAGAACATCTTGGACTGCACGCAAGTGCTGAGGTGCCTACAAGCGCCAGAATAGAAATTCTGATATAAAATCTAAAAAACTTGTGTTTAAAGAAAACTAATAATTTCTTATTTTTTCGAGTTTTACCCGAAATTTAAAAAAGACAATCGGTGGGTAAAAATCTGGTAAAACCCGAAAAACCCACACCATACTTTTACCGGTACCTTTTTTCGTCCAAGAAAGAATTTTATCTACATACTGTAAGTATTTTTTGTTAAAAAAACTCTCGGTAATATTATTCATCTCCATTATATACCTCTTACATGCTGTGCATTAGATTTAATGTTCTAAAATTTTGTTTACAGGTTCAGATTGCGCCTACTTTTATTCATGTTATCTTTCATCATATCTCCGCTTCTTAATAGAAGCGTCGAGTTCGTAGTGAATGTGTTAATAAAATCGCGCGTAATTTAATTCATTAAAGCGTGATGATTTTAGCGAGAACTTACCATTCTATAAATTTCAATTGCTCATTTTGGTAAAATTTTTATGAAAAACTGAAGTTGATTTTTTACAAAAGGTTTCGAAATTAACCTCTGCCATTTTGAATACTCAACTTCGCAGGTCTGGGCATATAGGTAGAAACTGATAATGTCAAGGATAGGATGTTCACACGTGATTTTGTTTTTCAGTTCATTCAATGTTTATTGTGATTTTGGGAATTATCCTTAAAACGGCACCATAGAAAGAAAACCAAATCTATCAATTTTCTCACTTTCAGTTCTTTTCTGCAAAAAGAAATCATTATAATCAAGGGTTCCTCACTCAAATAACCACAGTTTAACCAACGGGTGAGTGTAGTATACATTTCGAAGGTACTAAGACCATCGTATACGATGAAAAGAAGGGTATATTGAAATGGAAAACATTTTCGGCTGCGTTATTTATTGGGAATGTGCTCATTCCCCGTAAATTTCATCCGCAGCATCGCAAAACACATTACTTTCGTACTAAATTTCCAAATCTCTCTATTTATCACAGGGATCGCACGATCACAACGATGCGTCCAGTTCAAGTTCTTCCTCGGATTCGCACCGGAATTCTCCCCCGCCTTCACCTCCGCCTTCTCCTACGGCTCCGCCCTCTCCTCCAACGCCGGATTCTCCTCCCTCTCCACCAACGCCGGATTCTCCTCCACCGAGTTACGACACGGTCTGCGACAACTCTTACGGGGGTGACACGTCCTGTACTGCGGACAACACCTCATCATGGGACTGAGATGGTCGTCAAATTCGGAAAAAGGTCTATTCTTTACATGTGCCGCAATTCGTCGACGTGGTTATGTCAACATAAACTCCAAGTTCCGCTATCGAATTCGTGACAGAGTTCTAGGAGGACATCGCCTCATCAGAAGGAGACGGATGATGGCACCTTCGGAGGACGACAAGACGACTTAACCGCCTTAATAACACTGTGAACTTCTCCCGCGGCATGGGAGTGGAGCAAAGGACAAAATATTGAGCCAGAAAACGGCAATTGACTATATTCCCGACTGCCAACGATTTGGTACCTCGAAAAATGCTGTCTAAAAATGTGTGTGTGCTGCGGGATGAGTACGCTTCTGGATCTGGGAACTACAAATGAAAGCGCGAGACTATTTAACGCATCGTATAGTCGTGATGACAATTTAAATGGCAAGTACACAAAAATAGCTCAGGGGCTATTGCTGCTGTTATGTACCTAATGCTCATGTTGGTGAATTTGAGAAAGTGCAATCCAAAATAGCTGTATGAAAGTTTGTTTTTGCTTTGTATATAAATCGACTTTAATGATATTCATTACACGAGAAAACCCAGAAAAATCTTTTTATTGTTCTCTACTTCAGGTAATGTGGTTTATGCATCACAACAGGCAAATATATAATAGGGAAATTCCGGGAGATATATAAAGGTATGAGATTGTTTATAACATGAGATGAGAAATATATAGGAAAGTGTTCAACTTAAAATGCGTTTCAAACTCGCATGGTATTCCGATATCAGATACAGACTCGAATCACAAACTGGTGGTCATGATGTCCTGTTTGAAATTTAATAATGCATATTAATTGAAAAACGAAATGGAATTTAGAAGTGCTCAAGAGAAGGAAGAGGAAAGATTATCATGAAGTTGTTAGACAAACTTAGGAACATTCTGGTAGCCAAACGACTATTGAGGATAACTGGGGGTTATGAAAACGTGTGTCATAGAAAGCGCGAGTAAAACGATAGGGAAAATAACATTTAATAAAATAAGGAAACCCTGGGTTACAGCGGAGATTATTAGAAATATAGAAGAGAGGAGGGTGTGTAGGAAAGTTAATACTGAATGCCTGAATGACCTAACATCGCTTGCAAATCGGTCAATGTCAATGTTATTTTAGTACGAGATCCTCAAATCGAATTCAAATTAACTCGCACAGATACTTTTACAATTCATTAATTTAAACTTCTTATTTTACAGTGAAATAAAAGAATGTTTATAAATTTAAAATATTTCGAAATATAATATTTGTAAGTGAATGGGATAGAACTAATTGTAAGAGATCGATAGCATGACATTAACAAACAGAATGTTAACTAATAACATGAGTAACAATTAACTAATTTTTAGGCTGGTTTCCAAAGGAAACAGCATTATGAAATGGTCCAGTCTGTGTGTGCGTGTGTCCCCTACTAACAACTTTTGCATCAATGGACCGATTTTCATGATAGTTGATATGAGGTTCGTGCAGCCGCGCACCCAGAATTTCCTCTTAGGGGAGGCTCGGTCCTAAGAATACATGAATAGATTGCTAGTTGTTAGAAACATCGCACGTGATAAATATGCGTAATTCAAGAATTATGATTATAAATTATATGCTGAGAGAAATATAAAAAGTCAAAAGAGTATATTTCCTGTGAAAATACACATTTAGAAGGTTAGTAAGAGATCTTTTAAGGGGTACTGAAGCCCGCCAGCCCTCCCTCTCGGTGCGCCCCTGGGTTCGTGCTGCCAGGGCCCACCTCCGGGCTATATTTTATTTGACGAAGATTAAAGTCCCGGGTTCGATTCCAGGAACGTTTTTCTCTATTTGTGTTACATAGGAAGTCTCCAATCCATCGTGCAGAGATGCTTTCTTTAATACACTAAAATATCTTAAAATTGTGATATCGGAGCGAGGTTTATTCTATTGTAAGGGGAAAAGAATTTAGATTCTAATTCTTATCGCCGAATTTTGATAATTTATCATATATAGTAGTTTCAAATGTCTTGGCAGTATTTTAGCAGAGGATGGAAGTAGTACACAGGACATCAGAAGTAGGATTGCAATGGTAAAAGCAGCTTTTAACGAGAAGAAGGAGCTTCTCACAAGCAAGAAAATAAATTTAGAAACAAGGAAGAAATTAGCAAAATGCTACATAAGGAGAATAGCTCTTTAATATGCAGAGACATGGACAGTAAGGAGAAAGGAGTAAAAATATTTAGAAAGTTTTGAGATGTGGGTATGCAGAGAAAGAGAAACAAAGAAGTTTTAGAAATGGTTGGAGAAGAAAGGATGCTAATAAAAACAATTAGGAAAAAAAAAGAAAATTGGATAGGGCACATATTGAGAAGACAGTGTTTACAAACATCTACATATTACCCTGCAAGTCACCTTGACGGTGGATGGCAGGGGGTGCCGTGCACCAAGTTCCTAACTAATTATTATTCACTGTTATCTATTGTGGTCACGTATTGTCCTAGGGAAAAGGACTCCTTATACCTCTCTGTCCTACTATCTATTTCGCGAATTTTGACCTCCTCATTGTCCCTCCGTTCGATATACGTTGTTTGTCGAATAATATCCTTCATTTCATTTACGAATATCTCCGACCTATTTTTATCCAGAAGTCTAAGTCTCGCCTTTAATCTACGATCTTTCAACGATGGCCAATTAAACTCTTCAATGAGTAACGTAACCCTCTGTTTTTTATCGTAAATCTTTTTCACGAATCTAGCTGCTCGCCGCTGTATTTTTTCCAAATCCTTTATGAGACCCCTCTGATATGGATCCCAAACCGCTGCTGCGTATTCCATTTGAGATCTAACCAAGGATAAATAACAGGATTCTCTCACCTTTTCCGTGCCTTAACTGACTATTCTACGCACAAAAGCCAACTTCTTATTCGCCGCACCTATCACTCGTCTTATGTGGGTGTCCCAAGACAGGTCACGATTCAAGGTTACCCCGAGATATTTCACGGATTCCGAAACAGGAATGGTCTCACCATCTATCGAGTAGATAAATACGGACGATGGGCTTCTAGATTTCCAAAAGTTTAGAACGTTACTCTTTTTCTGATTGATTTCCAGCTGCCATTCCTTGGACCATACAGATAACGCATCCAGATCATTCTGAAGCTGATGATGGTCGCTAGGACCGCTAATTTCTCTATAGACTACGGTGTCGTCCGCAAAAAGCCTAATATTACTTTTCACAACTGAGCTAATGTCGTTTATATAAAGCAAGAAAAGCATAGGTCCGATCACACTACCCTGCGGCACTCCAGAGACTACATCTGCCACACTCGAGGACTTACCATCGATGACTACTTTTTGTTTTCTATTCCAAAGGAAAGCGCGAACTCAATTGATGACTTTAACATTAATGCCAAGATTTCCCAATTTTAATAACAACTTACGGCGGGGAACCTTGTCAAAAGCTTTTCTAAAATCAAGGAACACTGCATCGACCTGTTTATTATTTTCGCCGCACGATAAAACATCATTCACAAACAGACCGAGTTGTGTGTCACAGGATCTATGTAATGCCAGAAAGATTTTGACATTGCTTATAGTATTTTAAACTAGATTATTGCTGTAACAAGTCGGGCAAACGGCTGGACTGTCCCTTTAGATTTATGGAGGGTAGTCGTAGAAGTGGACATTAGAGGGCTGTCTTCTTCCCCTGATGCGTTCTTCTAGGAAGGCCTAGGCGGCTATTGTTCCGCCGCCTAACTCCTCGCGCCCTTTTGTAAGCAAAATGGTACGAGAAAGCTCCATTAGGACATCTGCGGAGAGAATGGGTTTCTTGACCCTTCCAGATGTTGGTGAACGGAGGACGCTTCCTCCCGAAGACGTTATCGTGCATGGGAGAAGTAGCGTCGGGAAGGCGAGCGAAGGGAGCGGTCCGAGGTGTCGGAGAAGAAGACAGAGTACAGCACCAATTGGAGGCCGTCATTCGCAGAATAGATCGTAAAGCAGATTTGTGTGTTTTTATTTCTATCTCTCAACGCCCCCAGGGCAAGAACCCTCGCAAGGTCCCGACCCTCGGTAAACCTCATGTGGTGGCAGCAATCACGCTACGCCCGCCCGTGCGTTACAATGCTCTATTTATTTGTTTTCCAATTTTTATTTATCATTGATAAACTATGAATTACAAGTTCATGGTATGAGAATTCCTTGGAATGACTAACACATACTGAAATATCTCCTATCAATATAAGTAATCAATTTAGGGAGTCAACTTTGGGAAACCACCCTGCATTAGTCCTAGTTTGGCCTTCTTGTTTCTTCTGAAATTGATTTCGGTAATATTTTATTTCACTTAGAAGATTTCTCCCATTCATTCAGTGTGTGTTATATTAAGTTTTTATTTATAACTGTGTTTGTGTATTTTATTTTATGTACTTATCTTTAATGATCCTCTCAATATTTAATATTGCTATCAGTAGGTTTCGCAGGTTTTCCACACGCCCCTTCTTGTGTGGGTGTTTTCCTGCATTAGGAGTTTTCCTAGGGACTAGTACTTTCATTATCCCTAGTTTCCCCACGCAAATCTCGGTCTCTTTTCATTTCAGAAAACCCTATCTCGGCATTGTATTGATCTAGCAGTGGCGTAGCGTCCGGAGAGACTTGGAGACTAAGTCTCCCCAATAATTTTGTATAGTTGAAATTATTTAATATAAATTATTCTTCGGACGTAGAAGCATATCTTGTATTATGTTGTTGAATTGAATTGTGAATTGAACGATTAAAACAGCAAGTAAATTCAAGCGCTGTTTATACAGAAAGAGATGAATGAATAAACGACAAACCCCCTGAGACTGAACTAAAGCAGTCTCAGCTGTGTGTGCGCAGAACGTAATGCGCTGCCTCCATCCACCACCCGAGCCTAACTCAATACCCAGGCGCACTGGACAAACCAGAGACGTCTCGCCAGCACATCTATACCACTCGGAAAGTTTATTAGACGCTGTGCTGTTGCTGTACAGGTTTCACGTGCGCATTAATTGTATGTTATTATAATTGTCTAAGTGTTTTTACTACCACATTCATTTTGATTAAACGGCTGGTATGAACTAATTAGGAAGCGGTGACTTAATAGAGTACTTGCTTAAAACTCCATTTTCATCACTTCCCTACGAAAAAAATGCGAGTTAAAATGTAAGAGACCTACACCAAAAATAACCTTTGTGGTAAACGAAAACAAACAGAAACATACATTTCAAACTGTCTGGTATGAGAAATACAAATGGCTTACTGCCAGTGCCATGACCAATACAATATATTGCTATGTGTGCCTTCTATTCGGTGGTGACAAAGATTGGTGCAATGAAGGTATAAACACAATAAAAATATCTGATGTGGCCACCATATCTGTAATATTTCTAAAAATTCTAATTAGGTTACACAATAATAAATATTTTGAGAAACTGCGAGAAAATTTTAGACTTTACAAAGAGCAGAAAGAAACTCAAACCATAGCCTTCCAATATTGGATATAGCCACAAAGCTCCAACAATTAAGAAAAGAAAAAGGAGCGTTACTAAGATGTAACTAAGCGTCAATTGTTAACAATAGTCGTCGGTAGGTGGCGCGGTGGTGGCAACAAAAAATATAAGATATCTCTTAAACAATGCATTATATGGAAAAATATTTCAAACAAAGGTTGTAGAAAATTAAATTTTCTACATCTTTTATTCCAGTACATTTTTACATTTATCAAATATTAAAGCAAATATTTCAAAATGATGGATAAGTGACAAAAGTAAACACCCACTTTCGGTTGACCGATTTTTACCAAAAACTAATCAATTCTTGTGACTTTTATAAAAATTTTAAATATCAAATTTCGCGATGACTTGATTAATAGTTTTTGAGTTAGAGCACCCAACAAAAGCTATCACATACACACAGACATCATTGAGAAAATGGTCAAAACTTGTTCAGGGGACCTCAAAACGTGTATTTCCGTTGAAATCTCGAAGTTGATTTTTTTCATGAAAACAATACTTTCCCCCATACTACGTAAATGGAGAAAGCAAAAACGTTGATCGAAAAGCACAAAAACACAACAACATTTGAAAAACAAAGAATCTTTTCAGTTACTTGGAAAAACCCGTATTGAGCACGCCCTTTCGGAATCCGCACGCCTTGCTGCAATAAAACACAACAAAGAAGTGTCATTCAATAGACAAGTTCTTAGTCGTCTCATTCTAACAATAATATTTCTACGCAAACAAGAACTACCCTTTCGTGGCCAACGAGAAGACGAGAGTTCTAGCGACAAAGGCAACTATCTTGAATTCTTACATTTGCTTGTTCAAGGCGAACAGTTAATCAGAGACCTCTTAACGTCATCTATATCATAACTTGTGTTGTGAATGAAAAAAATTAAGAAAGAAATCCAAGAATATTCCTTCGTTTCGATCCAAGCTGATGAAACGTCCGATGTTTCATGCAAAAGCCAAATGTGTATTATTTTTCGATACTGTACAGAGGACAGAATAAACGAGAGGTCCGTCAGCTTTTATGATCTATCCAAAGATAAAACTGCAACGGGTCTATCGAAAATTATATATGGATCGATACAGGAGTGGAATGTGGAAAGTAAAGTAATTAGTCAGACATATGACGGCGCTACGGTGATGGCTGGTTGAGCAGGAGTTCAACATCTGGTGAAGCAGTTTTGTCCGCATGCAGCTTTCATTCACTACTACGCACATCAGTTGAATTTATTGTTACTGCATGGCTCTAACACCATAAGGCAAGTTTGTATATTTGTATGTGACATCACTGCGTTCCATAAGTTTCTCTTAGCAAGTCATCGAAACGAACAGTGCTGTTGACTGAAAAGGGATTCAAATTGCTCCAAGCTAGTACTACGCGCTGGAACTTTCATTTTAGGTCAGTTTCGACAATAAAAAAACACTTCTCTGAATTATATTGCGTTTTTAACAACATAATCGAGAATTCAGATTTTCAATGGGATCCTGAATCATTCAACTGCGCAGTGGGGCTAAAAAGACGAATGGGCGACCCGATGTTTGTCTATTTATTGTGTTTTTACCATGCGTGCTTTGTTTACGTTGACCATCTATTCAATGTATTAGAGACTGCAACTAAGAGTAACAGGTTGCCACAACGAAATAAGAGCTGCAATGGACAACATTAAAAAACGAAGAAGTGAAACTTTTGCAGAAAAATGTAAGAAAAACAGCATAAACTGAACAAAGACTTAATATTTAGTGACAAGGGAAGGAACATTTTAAGAGTTTTAACCTACGAGATTCTTGATTATCAAATTACGCAAATGGATTCAAGATTTGGAGACTTTTCCAAAATTCAGTTTGTTGAATTAGTGAATGAAAAATAATTCATGGACCACAGAGAAGAATTTCCAAAATCGAAAATGCTACAGTTGTTAAAACTGACTCCCCTTCATCCCGTGGTTTCCACCTCACCCACTTGTCAGCAACAGTCCCTACATCTGTGAAATGCTGCCATCTGCCGGTGATTAGAGTGAAGTAGAAGGGAGTTCTCTCCAAACCAGTCGACAACAAGACTTCGTAAGCGGAAAAACAACCGAGGGCCACTCCACTCAAAGCGTTGGTTCCGATGTGAATTTTGGTGAGTGCTAGCATATTACTTATCGAACATCTTTGGCGGTCGATGAGGGCGTCGGCCATTACATCGCATCGTAAACTCGAATAGTTGACATCTTTCTTTTGTTTGCCTCATCAAATTGCTTAATTCGCGCTTCCTGATCACTTCTACACAAAAGACTTGAAGTTTTACTTTACTCTTAATTGTTTTTCTTTCTGTTTCGTTAGGTATGTTCGTCCCGCTTTCGTAATTTTCTTTTTCGTCTCGTTCGCAGCGACTTTCCAACCAAATGCATACTTAAAATGTTCATCCTTTAGGTCGTTGTCATTTTGCGTTAGGCGTTTTACGCGCGTGTGCTGCCATCTTTGTTTCTTTAGCAGAGCGCGAAGCTGGTTCTACTTGGGCTATCGAGAGACTGAAGAGGAGGTAGCCACTCTCATATGATGCGTGCGACTTCTATTCTCGAATAATCGATACTGAAATCACACGCTGTATTCTCGCGGGCAGTAGCCTTAAAGTTTCTTAGCTGCGCTCAGTGTCCTATTGCAGCTCACTTGTCATATATGATAAAATAAATAGTAATTAAATTGGTAAATGGCTATTTCAGCCTCACAAACCATTTGAATTTAACAGGCTCTAAAGAAGAATAATATAACTGAGTAAAGAGAGCCACCGGAAATCTGAAGGCGACCCAGCGAATATGGCCTGGCGACCTATTTTTGTGATTAAGAACCACTTCCATAGAGTGAATAGTCGGCACTCCTTTAACCAAGTGGTTTCTAAACTGGGTGCCGTGGCATACTGGGGTGTCGGAGGTCCTTTATAGGGATGCTGCGGAATATATTTTGTAGTAAATAAACGGTTTGGAGATGATAATAGGTAATTAGGGCAACAACCTTCCACTAATAAATTGAATGTGGTGTAGTACCAAGACATAGATATAACAAAGGTTGTAATACCCGTATCTAAAATATAAACTAATACTTTAAAGGCTTGAATTACGCGAAATTCTGTATCTCTGAAAGGGTACCGCTCCTACAAATGGTTTGAAAACTATTGCTCTATCCATAGCCAACTAAAATCGTTTAATATCTAATATACGCTTTGTTTTGAGTAACATTGATTATGTCTTTCTTCACCGTTCTAATTCGTTTTATAAGAAAATACTAGTGGCTTGTTGCAGCTAATGCTGCAAGAAACTGAGGGGAACAGATTAATAAATTTAATATTTTATATATTAAAATAATATATTAATATTTTAACTAATCTCACCTTTCTTTATAAATGTTAAATCATTATAATAATTACACAATACATACATAATACAATATAAAATAAAAGACGAAAACAAAGAAAAGATATAATAACTAATAGAATAAAAGAATAAATAAATAACAGCTGAATTCGATGTTTCAACACATTATAATTGATTACTAGGACAATTTAAATCACAAAATTTGAATTATAAACCCTCATAAACACATTATCAAAGTCTAATAACATATCTATTTAAGTTACCGCCATATTGTTTATCGTTACCAAGGCATTGTGTAAAATTCGAATTTTTACGCTAAAAACTAAAATAGGCATCGATTCAAAGCATATACGAAAATCAAAGACAGGACAATGAATTTTCATTCTTTTTTGAGGCTTTTGGTTCAACTCCCAAATTTGTACGATTATCAAAAGTAATTTTAAAATGCTAAAGAGTAAAGACTTGCATACCAAGAAAATCGATATTTACGTGTTATCTTATGGGAAACTTAGCGATATTTAGATGAAACCTCAGTCTACATTTTAACACGGCTTAGGATCACTCCCTCCCTCTATCTCCTCTCTCACTCCCCCTGTCTCTCTCTTTTTTTCTTCCTCTCTCTCCTTCTCGCTCACGTATTAAAACATTCAAAGCACGCTTTCCTTACGCATATAGTATAAGTGTTGAGATGACAATGCAGTCTCGAGGTTTAACAATGCCACGGTCGGCAAGGAAACATATCGTTAAAAAGGTTAAAAATTTCCAATAAATATGATTTAAACGGATAACTTGAGCTATTTCGATTCATAAGTGAAATGTGACGATAAGATTAAGAAACATAATTTATTATGCTTTAAAATGGTTCATACTCGAGGATCGTAGGTCGCTTATTTCTAATTTTAATTTGCAAAAGACTAAAAGCCTGCAAGGCGAAAAGTCGACTTTTACGTATTATTTTATGAGAAATTGAAATCATCTCCCGGAGTCGAACCCGGGACCTTTTTATATAGATTTCTTTACTCTCAATAATTTTTCCCGCTCCACACAGCTTTAAGATTTCGAATGAGCCCTTGTACGCATCTCTAAGTGCTACAGTTCTCTCACAGTTTCAATTACAAAAATACGGCTTACAGAATTATATATTAAGATAATTTTAAGTAATTTTTTAATAATTCTTCCTGGAAGTCTTCTTTACTTGTGAATAAATAAACTGTGACTTCCCATCATGCTTTTGGCTAATTAAGTGCCACATTTCTCTCAATCTGTTTCCAACCATGTGGTGAGTTCAATAATTTTCTTTGGAATTACACAGGCCTACTTGGAAAAAAGGGGATTATTCAGAAATTGTTTACTGATATTTTACACCTTGTGCGTCTTATGTAATTTCCGGTATGTGTGCGTGTGTGAATGTGTGTGTGTGTGTGTGTATATATATATATATATATATATATATATATATATATATATATATATATACACACACACACAGTGGAAATTCCATAAATCGAACTAAAGGGAAACAAAAAAATATAAAATTTATTCACTTCGAGTTATGGAAGTTCCATTGTATATGTGTGTGTGCACCTATTTATTTAAACGTCTTATTCTTCTCTAGGACAAGTGGTTGTTCTACGTTGTAGCATTTCTCGAGGGACTCTTTCTTCCATTATACATGGGGACCTTCGCGGGATAGTCTTCGCGAACGATGGACCAGCCTTTCGTCATATTTCTCATAATAGTGTCGGCCATTGGAGGCCTGATCATATTGGGTGTGTGGTTTAGATGCTGCGGTTCATCCTCAACACCGATGGCTAAATCGAAGAATACGGCTGGAATTCCGACAGCTATCGTCATTCATGAGGTAAGAAAGAACCAACTGGCAGAATGCGGAATCCTTAGGGAATAGGACCTTATTGAGGTGAAGAGAGGACAAGTCAGATGATCGGGATACATCAACAGAATTTTAATTAAAATTAGAGAGTGGATTTCATAAATTTCTATGCAAGCAAAAAAGTATCCATTCGCTTTTTGATCTAGAGAACAAAAGTTGTCTTTGAAATTCGAAGCGAATTATCTGTATAATATTATTATACACAAAAACATACGAAAAATTGAAACGGGAGAGCCACGTTGGTACAATAAGCAAGTTAGGAGTGCGCTTTGGCGTCAGAGAATAAGCCCCGCGAAAATAAAAAATATGCCGTCTACATCATCCGATGAATATAGAGCAACTAAAGTTAAGACGTATAAGGAATCCCGCGCTAAAGCGAGAACTACTATGCGCGAGGCTTTTACTAACTTCCGGAATAAGGTATTAAATAATTATTTGAAGGAGGACTCCAAAGCGTTTTGGTCCTATGTGAGAGAGGTCCAAGGTAGAGGCCCTACCATACCTTCCCTGCGTAATGACTCGGGTGCCGTTATTCATGATAGCGTAGAGAAAGCCAACCTGTTAAACGGTCATTTTGTAAAAGCATTCACAGCCGTCAGCGACCATTGCGTACATTATGCATCCGCAATAAGGGGGGGCCTGATGGACGATATAATATTTTCGGAGGTGGGAATAGCAAAGCAATTAAGTTCCATCAGACATAACAAAGCCACTGGCCCCGAAGAAATTCCTGCTCGCGTTTTAAAAGAATTAGCTGAAGAAATAGCACCTTTTCTTCGGATAATCTTCGAGAAATCCATTTCTCGCGCAGAGGTCCCTAGCGACTGGAGGTTAGCGCACGTTACCCCAATTCATAAGGGCGGCGACAAGGAGAACCCAGAAAATTACAGGCCGATTTCTTTAACTTCGATATCGTGTAAGATTCTCGAGCATATACTCGTTAGCAACATAATGAGATTTCTTGATAGTAATTTATTGTTAGATGATTGTCAACACGGCTTCAGGAAAGGTAGGTCATGTGATACTCAGCTCGGTCTTTTTGTTAATTGTATACTGAGAAGCGGAGAAAAGAATACGCAGGTCGATGCCATTTTCTTAGATTTTAGGAAAGCCTATGATAAGGTACCTCACAGGAAGTTAATAACGAAATTAGAAACCTTAGGTGTTAATTCTAAAATCGTCAGTTGGATCCGTGAATTTTTAAATCATAGGAAGCAGAAGGTTGTTATAGATGGGAAATCTTCGAACTTAGTGGAGGTTGTCTCTGGCGTTCCACAGGGTAGTGTAATTGGTCCGTTATTATTTCTAATTTATATAAACGATATCAGCTCAGTAGTCAGAAGTAAAATTAGGCTTTTCGCGGACGACACCGTCATCTATAGAGAAATAAGCAATCCGGAAGACCACCAGTATCTCGAAAATGACCTAGAAGCTATTTATGCATGGTGTAAGGAATGGCAGTTAGAGAACAACCAAAAGAAAAGCTGCGTCATCAAGTTATGGAGAACCAAAAGTATCTCGTTGGATAATAATTATTCGTTGGACGGAGTAGAGATTGGATAATTTTCGGGTTTTATTATTTTTTAATTTGGATAAAATGATTTTTAAATAAAAATCTTGTTTAAAAATTTAAAAGTTTTATCAACAATCAAAACTTTTTATCTTGTGTTAAACGCCTTCAGGTGGAGAGGAAAACTTCGCAGGCTGAACAAACATCTTGTTTCCCCTTCAACTTCATTTGTAAACACACCAGATATTAGTGAAATAATTTCTCTTTCGTAGTGTTTTCAACTAACAGACATTCGGAGGGTAAATATTGGGTTTCATTATTTTCCTTTTCATTCTGGTTAAAATCGGGTATAAATAAGTTACAGATTTTTCAAAGGTTAAAAAAAAAAGTTAAAACTTGGATAATTTTCGGGTTTTGTTATTTTTTAATTTGGATAAAATGATTTTTAAATAAAAATCTTGTTTAAAAATTTAAAAGTTTTTTTGACAATCAAAACTTTTTACTATGCATTAAGTATGGTTGAGGGTGTGATATCTTGCATTAAACGCCTGTA
This sequence comes from Tanypteryx hageni, assembly GCA_028673005.1. Classification (NCBI taxonomy): domain Eukaryota; kingdom Metazoa; phylum Arthropoda; class Insecta; order Odonata; family Petaluridae; genus Tanypteryx; species Tanypteryx hageni. Next base: position 51,892,104 of record CM054117.1, read on the forward strand.
GGTGGAGAGGAACATCTCGCAGGCTGCACAAACATCTTGCTTCCCGTTCAACTTCATTTGTAAACACACCAGATATTAGTGAAATAATTTTTCTTTCGAAGTGTTTTCAACTAACAGACACCTGGGCTCTTTTTTTCCTTATCCTATCAAATATCTAACAGCGACTAGCTAAGGCGAATCCTTGACTATTCGTGGCGCGAACAAACCAAGGAGATACAGATTGTGTTACGAAGTAAGCTTACGAATAAATTCTTCACAATGAGAATAAACAGACTGTTCGAGAACATCTTGGACTGCACGCAAGTGCTGAGGTGCCTACAAGCGCCAGAATAGAAATTCTGATATAAAATCTAAAAAACTTGTGTTTAAAGAAAACTAATAATTTCGTATTTTTTCGAGTTTTACCCGAAATTTAAAATAGACAATCGGTGGGTAAAAATCTGCTAAACCCCGAAAAATCCACACCCTACTTATAACTCTTTAAGCCAGAAAATTCCACATCTGATAATGATGATCATTCGGCGAAACCGGTGGTACATATATATAAACTTGTAAATTTCGCGGTAAATGTGCACAACTAAACTAAATTTGAGCATGAAGGCAAATTTTACTAGGCACCGTGTTGGGTAGGTTAGTCGAAGTGTTTTTGGTTCCTCCTCACGTTCACTGTGTTTTCCCCTCGGGTTGGGAAGCGTTCATCTTAATATATACCAGTGGATCCGAACCATCCATGATTTTTGTTATTATTTAACGTAATTATTAAAGTGTAGCATTTCTCATTCTTACTTATTTCCACATTTACCAAGGCACATCGGATAATACTTATTTCTGGAAACTTAAACTTACATTTGTCGAGCTTGGTGGTAAATGTGCACATTTACATGTAAATGTACACATTTCCTGATTACGTACCTTTACCGTAACACATATACAGTGGAAACCGCTTAACACGAAATGTGGGGGACCAGCGCAAACATTTCGTCTTAACCGAATTTCGTGCTAAACGAATTTCATGATAACCTTTTTTGAGACTGATTTGAGATACTGATATAAGCTCGTAAATGAATCTTGACATAACAAATATGCGATGGAAACAGCACAGTAATTAGTTATAATAATGAAAACCTTATAATTTATTCATTACATATATACATAAAAAATAATGTTATTTCAATAATTTCATAAAAACAATGTACAAATATTAAGTAAGTAAGTAGGTCACTAAAGTAGTTCAATTGTCTACTTAACAAAAATTCCGTAATTTTTTTCTGTCTAGCATTCATAATGACCTTTTTTCCACAAATTGTTCCAAATCATCAACCGTCTCATACAAATTGTCCTTATCTATTTGATTTTCCAAAAACCGACGCACACTTTTTAGCATTCCATGGATATCCGCAGCACTTGGCACTGACAACATTCCGTCGTCATAGTCATCTCCACTTTCACTACTATTTTCATTTTCTTTTGTTGCACTTGATTTAACAATGTCCACAATATCACTGTCTGTTAAAAGTGGTGTAGTGACAATACATCTACATCTACATCTACAAGTTAACCTGCAATTCACCAAGTTGGTGGGTGGCAGGGGGTGCAATGCACCAAATCCTACCTAAAGATTGTCTAACGCAATTCGAAATTTCCTATTGTGATCTCTTATTGTCCTCGGAAAGAACGAGCCTAGATAACGCTCCGTCCTACAATCGATCTCACGTATTTTATCGTCTCGATCATTTCTACCTATATACGTCGGTGCCACAATTATTCCCACTACCTCCTCTTTTAGACATTCTGACCTATATTTCTCTAGAAGTTTCAACCTTGAGTGCAATCTACGGTCCTCCAGTGATACCCAGTTCAAATCGCTCAATAAAGAGGTGACGCTTTCCTTATGTTCGTACTTTTGTTTTACAAATCTGGCTGCTCTGCGCTGTACTCTTTCTAGTTGAATTATGTGTCCCTTCTCGTACGGATCCCATATGCTCGCTGCGTATTCCACTTGTGGTCTTACCAGTGATAAGTAGCATGTTTCGCGTACTTTCTCTGTAGTGTTCCGTACTATTCTACCTATGAATGCCAGTTTCTTGTTGGCCGCGCCTATAACTCGACGAATGTGCATGTCCCACGAAAGATCTCGACAAATGGTTACTCCTAAATATTTTACATACTCAGCTTGTCGAATACTCATTTCATCTATTTTATATTCGAAACCTAAATCTTTGTTCTTACTTTTCCAGAACGTGACTGCGGCACATTTAGTATAATTAATTTCGATTTGCCATTCTTTGCACCACGCTGAAATGGCTCTTAAGTCTTCACACAAAGACTGATGGTCCTCCTGATTTTTTATTTCTTTATATAGAACGGTGTCATCGGCGAAAAGCCTAATTTTACTACGAACAACCGAGCACATATCATTTACATAGATTAAGAAGAGCAGAGGGCCCAATACACTTCCCTGAGGAACACCCGAAGCAACTTTAACGGGGGACGAGTATTTCCCATCGATGACAACTATCTGTTCCCTATTCGAGAGGAAGTCTCTCACCCAACCGACAACTTTCGAATTGATACCACATTGTCCTAACTTCGCAATTAATTTCCTATGAGATACTTTATCGAACGCCTTCCTGAAATCAATGAATATGGCATTGACCTGAGTATTTTTCTCTCCGCATCGCAACAAATCGTCCACGAACAGGCCGAGCTGCGTTTCGCATGATCTACCTCTCCGGAATCCGTGTTGGCATCCGCTAAGCAATGAATGACTATCTAAATAGCGCATTACAGAGCTAAAGACTATGTGCTCAAGTATCTTGCACGATAATGAAGTTAAGGATATCGGCCTATAATTTTCGGGGTTCTCTCTGTCGCCACTCTTATGGATGGGCGTAACATGTGCCACCTTCCAATCTTTAGGAACTACTCCTTCTCTAATGGATTTCTCGAATATAATTTTCAAATACGGCGCGATTTCAGCAGCTAATTCTTTCATTACACGCGCGGGAATTTCCTCCGGGCCAGGAGATTTATTTGGCTTAATTGAATGAAGTTGGAGCGCGATGCCATTTTCCGAAAATACCAAATCTTCCATCGAATCGCCCTGACGCATAGGAATAGGGGTTCCACATTCATCGTCATCACGAGTAAAAGCTTTCTGAAAGTGATGATTTAATAGGTTTGCTTTATCCATACTATCGTGAACTACGTTTCCCGTTTCCGACCGCAGTGACGCAATAGTGGGGCCCCTACCTTGAACTTCCCTGACGTAAGACCAAAATGCTTTTGGGTTCTCTTTCAAGTTTTTCTGTAAAACCTTCTTTTTATAATTGTTAAACGCATTACGCATTGCTACTCTGGTTATGGAGCGCGCCTCCTTGTATTGCTGCCTTATTATTGCAATCTGTTCGACCGTAGCTGTTGAGGATGTGCTATTTACGCGAGAGTGGAGTTTTCTTTGACGTCGGAGAGCGCTTCTTACTTCCTGATTGTACCATCTAGGTTCTGCACTATAACGCTTCAGTTTGCTCGGAATAAATTTATCTGTACACTCTCGCATCATATCTCTGAACATGCACCAGGATTCCTCCGCGTCTGCACTATCGGTTAAATTGCTGAAATTAGTATATTTATTTCGCAGAAAAGACCTAAATCTTGTGAAATCGGCTTTGGCGAATACATAAAGTTTTCTTTTGGCCTTAACCTGTTTCTCAATAATTAACTGAAATTCCACGTACACTGCCTTGTGATCGCTTATTCCCTCAGCATCAGATACTCTATTCATACGCTCAGGAAGATTAGTAACAAATAAATCTAATATATTATTAAATCTCGTGGGAAATCTCACTAATTGATACAAAGAGTGCTTACCGAAAGTTTCTTAACGCCTCGCACGATTCACGCTCTCTACCTCCGGGATAAAAGCAATGATGGCTCCAATCAATTGACGGAAGATTGAAATCGCCCCCGATTATAATGGCTTTATCTTTATTAGACGAATTTAGAGTCGCCACTTGTTTCTCCAGAGAATGAATAGTTTCCACGCTCGCATTTGGGGGTCTATAAAAAGCGCATATATTTATAGTTTTTGAGTCGCTTCCTTTCACACGACACCAAACACTTTCGACTTCGTCGTCGTTAATCTGTATTGGGTAACTTTCGTATTTATTGCTAACTGCTATAAAGACTCCACCTCCCGACCGGATACATCGATCTTTTCTGAAGACGCTATAGTCACGAGGAAATATCTCCTGACTGTCTATGTCTGCCGTAAGCCAACTTTCAGTGCCTATAACTACATCAGCACGCAGACTACGAATAAGATGTTCAAATTCGGCCTCCTTCCTGCGAATGCTGCGACAATTAACCGTAATGATTTTTAATTTCTCGCTATGACTACGTAACGATTCCTCGCGCTCTACTGAGCTATTATTACTGTTATTATTATTAAGATTATAATTATTATTATTTACTGCCTCCTTATCCTTCCTACTATGTCGACTATTTCTACGCTTGGAATGTATTCTACTGTTACTTAACGTCGGGTTTATAGGGCTATTAAGGTCGCACGCATTATCTACGGAATTGTTGCATGGAAAATCGTTTATCCCCATGCCTTCGATAATTCTGTTACCGCACGGATTTCTTACATTTTCCCCTATTGTGCTCTCAATTAATCCCGTACCGGTAAGCTGCCTACATCCTAACCTACCATCTGATCTACTATTGGCATGCATCTCAACGCTTGCTAAAAAATTGCAATTGCTTAAATCTAACCTAAAAAAGCCCTAGAATGCTCAAACACCCTACGCGCTACCGCCTCCGCAGCCTCGGCAGTGTAGTGCACACCAGAACCGTTTAGGGATGCCCTACATGCGTCCAGGACCGGCCTCAGGTCAACGAAGTCCACTCCATTGCCCCTACAGAAGTCCCACAGCCTACGGTTCAGCCCGACCACTCGGCTCCAAACCATAGAACCGCAGTCCGTCCGAGGAACAATGCTACAGATGGAAAGCAGCACATCAGCACCAGACTCCTCTCGGACACGAGCAACCTCAGCGGCCAAGTCCTTAAAAGAGCTTAAGACCTCCTCGGAGCCGCGCTTCGAAGCGTCATTGGTACCAACATGGGCCACCACCCGCAGCGAGGAGCAACCCGTGCCCGATACCGACACCCTGAACTCCTTCGTCACCTGGGGCACCGAACCTCCTGGTATAAATATGGTCATCCACTGCTATATAATCATTCAGCGTGATTTCAGTTGTCAATCTCATTACAGACGACACGCGACCGAAGATATCGCACAATTCACTTTCAGTAGATGTATTTACCCTAGTTTCCGTAGTCGATTCAGTTTCATCCTGTCCAGAAAACCTATCTGCTATTGGCGAAGAGGAAAATCCAGCGTGGCGAAAACAATTTTCGATTGTTTTGCTGTAACTGACCTCCAAGCGGCATACAACAAATGCAAGGAATCCAAAAGTGTCACGGGCTTAATTTCCTCATTTGATTCAATACTAGATAAATATTTCTGGAGTAATTACTTCCGATAGTGGCATTTTAATTTTTTATAATACCCTGGTCACATGGCTGCAATACGCTTGTTGTATTAGGCGGCAGAAAGATCAGTTTAATTGATTTCAGCTTTTCCACTTCTGGATGAGCAGGGCTGTTGTCGATAATTAAAGCTATTTTGCGCTTCTGGCGTGAAAAGCGCTTGTCCAATGCCCTAACCCAGTCTGTAAAAATGTTTCCCGACAACCAAGCTTTTTTATTTGCGGTGTCACGGGAAGCTTCTTTACATTCTTGAAGCAGCGAGAATTCAGAAATTTACCCACAACAAACATCGGGATTTTTTCAGAACTGTCTGAAGTGCAAGCCACCATTACGGTAATGCGCTCTTTAGATTTTTTTCCACCAGAGCACTGCTCATTTTTAAAAGCTCAAGTTTTTTCTGGGAGGCAGCGAAAAAAAATTCCGGTTTCGTCAGCATTAAAAATGTCCTTAGGCGCAAAGTCTGTCAATAATTTAGGCAAGGTAGAAGTTGCCCACTCTGATGTCATATCACGGGAGACGTCTCCCGACTCGCCGGAAACAGTCTTAAAAATTATCCCATTCCTCACCTTGAACCGCTCCAACCATCCAGGACTAGACTTGAATTCAATTCCCAATTCTGATCCTAAAGCATCAGTCTTCGCCATCAAAACAGGACCAGAAATTGGAGTATTCTGGCCTCTTGCTTGCTTAAACCAGATGATCAGCGCCGCTTCCAGATCCTCGTGCTTTGCCGTGCGTAGACGCTTCCGTTCCGGTTCAAACATGCTTCTCTCAAACACAGATGTTATTTTATCACGATTTTTTATAATTGTTGAGCAAGTTGAAAAGGGAATTTCGAACTCTTTGCAGATGTCCGTTTTGGTTCTATCACCGTTATCAACCGCTTGTAGGAGCTACATTTTCACTTTCAGCGGTATTGCTTTATGCTTACGCAATTTACCAGCCATTTTTATGTGGCTCTTTTATCTTTCATAAAAATATAAAATCACAACTGAAAACGATCCCAAAAAAGAAAGAAGAACTTCGCTCACAGATTCGTTACACATTCGCTATAACCGTTCCACACGAAAATTCAAAATCAACGGAATCAACTGATTGTGAGTAGAACTGTTCTGCGTAGGGGTCTAGAGACGAGAGCAAGGGAGGAGTTGAGCGTACTGAAAGACGGGAAAGGGAAGGTATAGTACAGATAACAATCTGCACCTCCAAATCCTTCCTTTCATTCGAAGATGGTAGTTCCCAGAATTTAGTTTATTGCTGTCAAGGAAATCTCGGTAGCAACCCTCTCAACGGGGGCGCGTGAGTTTCTCTGAGGTCTACTAATGATCATGCCTATTGAAAGAGAGGGGGAAGGAGGAGGTACAGCTGTGGTTGTGAGATTATTCATACTTCTATGTTAAGAAACGAGTGGGTCGTTTCGTGTTATCCTCATAATTTGACGGGGATTTATTTTCAGGGGACCGAAAATTTTTTTCGTGTTAACCGAAATTTCTTGTTAACCATTTCGCGTAAAACGAACTAATATACGTTGAAATGTATAGGCACCGGTAGGGACCGAGCTTGCATTTCGTGTTAACCGATATTTCGCGTTATCCTTTTTCGTGTTAAGTGGTTTCCACTGTACATGTACATAATACACATATATACACACACACAGGTAACTCTCTCAACGAACGTTCGTTGAACGAATATTCGCTTTAACGAGTGAATTGAATTTTACGGCTTCACTTTTTGCCAAAAATTCTCTTCACTTTAACGAACTAAATAACATGTATACAATTTAGATAGAAGAAATTCGGACGTTTACCAAAGGTCTTGGGGTCACAGAGACCGTCTTCTTTACCCATGGATTCTTCGTGTGTCCACTTTAACACGAATTTTTTCTATCGCCTGCATTTCTTGAGAGGCTTAATATGACGTCACCGAACGTGCTTTTTGTTATCCAAAATATATTTAGAAATATCCAGTTAGACTCAAAGGACCTCTTGTGTACCAATAAGGAGGAAGTGCACTACGCAGGGTTTCCCACAGCCATCTATGCTTTAGTCTGGGACTTGGATTGACTACGTTCGGTCGCATTCGTTTTCTCACAGTTCATAGATAATCGTTACATTAGGATGATTTGTTTTCAAGCCATTGCCGTGGCCATATTTATCGTAATTGCTCTCGCTGTGAATCTTTTATAAAAAAAATTCTTATTTTTTACCCTTCACTCGTCTATGTGTTTAAGAGGTCCTGTTTTTCATTCAAAAATTGAATTTTCTCGTATGATACAATAGATAGCACTGTACATATTTCTATCTTCGGTTGTATTTACTTCGGCTTTCTAGTTGATCTAGTATTGTAGTTACTTTGGCAGACATTTCAATAGCTAAGAATAATAATTAAAGAATAAAAAATCTTTTGTCTGGAACGCATCTGGAGTATTGACGTGGAAGTCAATGGAAAAATCACGAGTTTTGAGTTGTATTACATGGTACATATTATTTTTCGTAACAAGTATTTAATGCAAATGACACCTTCGGGGAAATTAAGGCCAATAAAGCCAAAAGAGCTTTAAAAAATTGTCATATTTTTCAAGATGGAACATTGCCATTATAATAAAAACTGTCGAGGAAATTAAATAGTTACTTAAAATGTATGTACTATAATGATCGTGGTATGTTAATCATTAATTCGCTTAATAAAATCGCGCGTAATTTAATTCATTAAAGCATGATGATTTTTAGCGAGAACTTTTCATTCTATAAATTTCAATTGCTCATTTTGGTAAAATTTTTATGAAAAACTGAAGTTGATTTTTTACAAAAGGTTTCGAAATTAACCTCTGCCATTTTGAATACTCAACTTCGCAGGTCTGGGCATATAGGTAGAAACTGATAATGTCAAGGATAGGATGTTCACACGTGATTTTGTTTTTCAGTTCATTCAATGTTTATTGTGATTTTGGGAATTATCCTTAAAACGGCACCATAGAAAGAAAACCAAATCTATCAATTTTCTCACTTTCAGTTCTTTTCTGCAAAAAGAAATCATTATAATCAAGGGTTCCTCACTCAAATAACCACAGTTTAACCAACGGGTGAGTGTAGTATACATTTAGGATGGACTAAGACCACCGTATACGATGAAAAGAAGGGTATATTGAAATGGAAAACATTTTCGGCTACGTTATTTATTGGGAATGTGATCATTCCCCGTAAATTTCATCCGTAGCATCACAAAACACATTACTTTCGTACTAAATTTCCAAATCTCTCTATTTATCACAGGGATCGCACGATCACAACGATGCGTCCAGTTCAAGTTCTTCCTCGCAATCACACCGGAATTCTCCCCCGCCTTCACCTCCGCCTTCTCCGCCTTCTCCTACGGCTCCGCCCTCCCCTCCAACGCCGGATTCTCCTCCACCGTGTTGCAACGACACGGTCTGCGACAACTCTTGCGGGGGTGACACGTCCTGTACTACGGACAAAACCTCATCATGGGACTGAGATGGCCGTCAAATTCGGAAAAAGGTCTATTCTTTACATGTGCCGCAATCCTTCGACGTGGATGGGTCAACATAATCTCCAAGTTTCGCTATTGAATTCGTGACAGAATTCTAGGAGGACATCGCCTCATCAGAAGGAGACGGATGATGGCACCTTCGGAGGACGACAAGACGACTTAAACTCCTTAATAACACTGTGAACATCTCCCGCGGCATGGGAGTGGAGCAAAGGACAAAATATTGAGCCAGAAAACGGCAATTGACTATATTCCCGACTGCCAACGATTTGGTACCTCGAAAAATGCTGTCTAAAATGCGTGTGTGCTGCGGGATGAGTACGCTTCTGGATCTGGGAACTACAAATGAAAGCGCGAGACTATTTAACGCATCTTACAGTCGTGATAACAATTTAAATGGTAAGTACACAAAAATAGCTCAGGTGCTATTGCTGCTGTTATGTACCTAATGCTCATGTTGGTGAAGTTGAGCAAGTGCAATCCAAAATAGCTGTATGAAAGTTTGTTTTTCCTTTTTATATAAATCGACTTTAATGTTATTCATTACACGAAAAAACCCAGAAAAATCTTTTTATTGTTCTCTACTTCAGGTAATGTGGTTTATGCATCACAGCAGGCAAAGAATCATTAGGGAAATTCCGGGAGATATATAAAGGTATCAGATTGTTTATAACATGAGCTGACAAATATATAGGAATGTGTTCAAATTAAAATGTGTTTCAAACTCGCATAGTATTCCGATAGCAGATACAGACTCGGATCACAAACTGGTGATCATGATGTCCTGTTTGAAATTTAAAAATATATATTAATTGAATACCGAAATGGAATTTAGAAGTGGTCAAGAGAAGGAAGAAGAAAGATTATCATGAGGTTGTTAGACAAACTTAGGAACATTCTGGTAGCCAAACGACTATTGAGGATAACTGGAGGTTATGAAAACGTGTGTCATAGAAAGCGCGAGTAAAACGATAAGGAAAATAACAAAATAAACTTATGACTTTCTCCATATTTATATGGCAAATTACATGTTATTAGCTCTGGGATCGTTGTCAATATTTACTTCCGGTTGACAATTAAGAAAAGAAAAAGGAGCGTTACTAAGACGTAACTAAGCGTCAATTGTTAACAATAGTCTTCGGTAGGTGGCGTGGTGGTGGCAGCTAAAAATATAAGATATCTCTTAAAAAATGCATTATATGGAGAAATGATTCAAACGAATGTTGTAGAAAATAATATTTCCTACTCTTTTTATTCTAGATCATTTTTATATTTATCAAATATTAAAGCAAATATTTCCAAATAACGGATAAGTGACTAGTGTAAACACTCACTTCCGGTCTACCGATTTTTACCAAAATCTAATCAGATCTTCTAACTTTTATAAAAATGTTAAATATAAAATTATGCTTGACCGGATTAATAGTTTTTTAGTTAGAGCGCCCACAACAATCTATCACATAAAGACAGACAGACATCATCGAGAAAATAGTCAAAACGTGTTCGGGGGACCTTAAAACATGTATTTCCGTTGAAATCTCGGAATCGATTTTTTCATGAAAGCAATACTTTCTCTATACTTCGTATATGGAGAAAATAAAAAATAAGGAAACCCTGGGTTAGAGCGGAGATTATTAGAAATATAGAAGAGAGGAGGGTGTACAGAAAAGTTAATACTGAATGCCTGAATGACCTAACATCGCTTGCAAATCGGTCAATGTCAATGTTATTTTAGTACGAGATCCTCAAATCGAATTCAAATTAACTCGCACAGATTTTTTTACAATTCATAAATTAAAACTTCTTATTATACAGCGAAATAAAAGAATGTTTATAAATTTAAAATATTTCGAAATATAATATTCGTAAGTGAACGGTATAGAACTAATTGTAAGAGATCGATAACACGACATTAACAAACTTCAACGTGAGTAACAATTAGCAAATGTTTAGGCTGGTTTCCAAAGGAAACAGCATTATGAAATGGTCCAGTCTGTGTGTGCGTGTGTCCCCTACTAACAACTTTTGCATCAATGGACCGATTTTCATGATACTTGATATGAAAGCTATTTTTAAATGACGCTAATTTCCGTCTTGAGGTAGCGATTTTATAGGATGCAGTAATTGTGCTAACTACGCTTCGAGCGATATATCCGCGAAACCGCAATTGCAAATAATTTAATCCTATCCGCCGCTAGAAACCAATCCTTGGCGCTATTTTAAGGTTATAGTTATCTTAGCCTTTTCTACACCATGAGTTAGTAATTCGATTAGAGTGCTCAGGCCGGATTATAGCCTAGGAACTATAGGCACCGAATCTAAGTTATACGTAAAGTTCAAACAAAATGAAATACTAATATAAATGTTTTTACAAAGGTCTACAACTGAGCAAAAGAATCCGCCGTCTCTTTATTTGCTTTCAATCAAAGACTTTCTAAATACTAACCAATGCTCATTGGCGCTAGTGTAGCACCTCCCAATAGAACAAGCGGCAGATCGCCCTTTGCAGGGAAAGATATACCGTGCGTAAGGTAGTTTTCACCAGTGTTACTGTAAAATTTGTGCATTTATAACTTATATATTTGTATAAAACACGCAGTTATACTACGTATCAGAATGGTACTTTCGTGTGCAGCGTTTAACTGCAAGAATTCGCACAAAAGTGAAGAACGCAATGGGAATACTGTAGGGAAGTGTCCCGGATTCGACTCCGGGAGACGATGATATTTTTCCATATGTTTACACAGGAGTTTTGATTTTTCAAGGTGCAACGTATATTTCTTTCATTCATTAAAAACGTAAATGTGGACCGAATTTCTCCGTTTTTGCTTTATTCGACGGCTAAAACTATAAAATATCTTATTCTTGCGACGGAATAATTTTTCAGAAACACGCATTTCTTTTCGAAATGCTATGGCTTTTTTGTACTCTTTCCGGGTGTTGCCAAGGGGACCCCCATTTTTGTCTCTGATTGAATTAGCATCTATTAAACCTTCAAATAGCCAAAATAATTGCGTTATCCACTTCGCGCTGTTTATGAAGCATCGAAATTATAGTTGCAGTAATGTCAAACTTAATAGATTGCAACGTTAATAATTAAAGATTATTATTATTCAGTAAACGACGTGTGGGCTGTGGGCATTTTTAACGATTGACAAAAAGAAGAAATCTTTCTTTATTTCAATACTGGAATGTGACCTTTTTCATATAAGAGAGACAATTAAAAATGCACGTAAATTATAAAAACAAACATGACATTCAAAATATCAATTGCATAATTTTATAAGGACAAATTGACTATTATTACTTTTATTAATGCAGATTTCTGACTGACTTCACAAAAGTTTTGCGGGTACCACTAGTTATTAAAATTGTATATATCATACTGTGTACCTATGTTACATATTATGTATTTGCCTTAACCTGTTTTGTAACTTTGCTAAGATCTATTGAACCAATAAATATTATTATTATGATTCTCAGAATTAAAAAAAAATAAAACTAAGGAGGTGTCAATATATTCCCACTTTACCTTATAAATGGTATTTTATAATGTATTTGATGTCAATAAATTGCATTTGTTTATTGATAAATTAACTATTATTGTACGATTATTATATTTTTTACTTTAATGTCAATTAATGTATAAGTCACGCGATTTGTAGATCCAATAGTGTAGCGGTCGTCGCCACCTGGCTTTAGCCAACTTGCGACATTGATGTTTAAATAAATAAATAAATAAATAATGAAAGAATACAAGTGTGTAAGAAAGGAATAATCATAATGCAGAAATAAAATGAGCGAAAACATTAAAAGCAATGTTGCCTAAAATTGAAGACGTCATTTAATGTCAAATCTTTAGAAAGATAAGGCAAAAGCGATATTGCAAGCATCATTTAGTGTAAAAAAAGTGACAAGATGTTTGTACACTGTTATCTTCACGCTCGACTAAATTTGGACCGCAGTACGTGATCGAAGCGAAAGGGGGAGTTAGCAGCAGAAACGAGCAGTTTTTGGCTGATGTCAACGCCGTCAATCGGCCATCATTCTAACTAGCACATTGCGCCTTTCGAACGCATGAATGAGCCAACAACGCTTTCAAAACGGTCAATGCCTCTCTCTGTCAATGTTATTTTAGGATCAGTGGTGGGTAATCTTCTCTACTTTGGTGGCAGGGAAGCCTTCGGTCGGGCGCATTGGAAATTGTCAATGCTTCGGCGGACTGCATCGGAAGTTGCTTAGAGATTCTTACGCACCATGAGTGAAATCATGTTAAAATAGGTTTTTAGGGTTAACAGTATGTATGTATGTTTTTCTAAGTTTGTATGTATATCTGTGTGTATGGGTATTTCATTTTATGATCCTCTCAATCTTTAAATATTGCTAGGTTTCGCAGGTTTTTCACACGTTCCCTTTCTTGTGTGAGTGTATTCCTGCACTGTGGGTTTTCCTAGGGAATAGTACTTTAATTATTCCTAGTTTTTCCACACTAACAAATCTCCATCTTTTTTCCATTTCCGAAAATAACTTGACATTTTATTTATGTAGTACTTTATTTTATGAAATCTCTTATTTTATTTTTATTCTTTGTTAGAACTAACAATGACTTTTACATGACACATTAAATAAGGTACTACATTTACATGTCATGCACATACTAGCAGAACAATCCGTTCTATGACCGGGTCCTAATGATTTATACCTGGAAAAGCTTCCTTAGATAGGTACCAATTATCTTTCATGACTCCGAAGTCATAACTTTATCTTCATTGACCTCCATAATTTTGAAAAACATACTGGAAATCCTTTTACAATACAGGTTTCCCTCTCTTTATGCGGGGGTTGCATTCCAGGAAAGCGAATTCGCATAAACAGAACCCATACTTACAAGCAAAAGATAGGGATACGTCCCACAAGCAATCCTAACTCCCCTCCAAGACGCTGCATAACGACTTCTTATGCGCTAAATACAAACTTAAAACAATGAACACAGTAAATTATAAAAGGAATCAGACGAGCACAAACGGTGGCTGGGTTCAATCGGTATCACACGAAATCTCCGTCTCATCTCTACTCTACAATACCCTCGCCACTCTCATCTCTTATACTGTAGTTAGTACTAATAAGCACAGCATGAGAGACAATGAGAGACTGAATGGTCGCCTTGTGGTGCAGTGGAGAACTGTATTGCATTTGTATTACACTGGCCGCGTAACCGCATAAGAGCGAATCAAAGACGCACAAAAAGAAATTCGGGTAGCAATAAGTTTGTCGCATAATAGCGAATTCGCATAAAGCGAACCCGCATAAAGAGAGGGAAACCTGTACTTCCTCATAGACTATGTTGACATAGACTTGGTGAAAGACTATACAAATTAAGGAAATAATATAATATGTCATTTCTTAGGAATTATATTGTTATCGTGATTACATAAAATGTTTCGTCATACGACTAGAGTCAAATTACGCAAAGAGTGGCATGTTTTTATTAAAGCACTTGCAAAAATATACTATCCGTTTAACTATAAATTACTGCATGCAGGACATTATTTGAATGATAATTTTCGCGACGCCAAAATGAGCTAGTTTTTGCTTATTGCAGGAATATCAAGAACGAAAAGCGACATGTAACTTCAGTTACATTTGTCAGAGAACAATGCCACCGTTATTAATGTTTTGAAAGAAACAGAAATACAATTCGTACACCTCTTAAATAATAACTTATAGGCGAAGGCCGAGCGGTTAATCAGAGGGACGCCTGGTGACCGTAAAGAGTGAGAGAAACATTTTTTCGGGTTCGGTCTTACTGCATGAGTGCGACGGATTAACTGTGTTGGTCCCTGGTGCGGACATTTTTAGCGAAGCTTACCATGAGGATAAAGAAAACACCCCAAAACGTCTGATACGTTCTTGGAACCCAATGAAGAGTGAATAAATATTACTTCTTTCACAATGTTGTTGCTTCGGAAGAATTTATCCGTCCAAAGATTCCCAACAAACAACGGTTGCTCAATATTAGTTAACCATATCTCCCGAAATAAAAAAACACGATAGCCGACAACGTCTTATGAATGCGGTGAAAATAACAATCTACCGTTACCGCGGTTGCTGTCAGTGCAGCAGCTCAAGCCATTAACCCAGATACGAATCGGTTGTAACCCGAGTCGAAGCAGCAGGAAACATAACGAGGTTGACACTTGAGGATATCGATTTATTCAACATTATTCGTTATTTGCAATACTGCTATATATATTCTTCGCTTGGAAAAATTATTTTCCCATTATCTTTATACCGACTACTGGGACATTTCATATTCAAGAGGTATAAAAAAATTGAAAAATCACGTAATTATCTTAGGTACCTCCAACAGCAACAACAAAGTTACGGCGGTAAATATAGGATGACATTACTGTTTCCGTAAACCTAAGTCACATTTTGTCTTTAACACAAGGAGTAAATATGAGTTTGAATATGAGTACATTAAAGATGGGAAGACTTAAAATATTAAAAAAGTAAGGTAACTTTGCAAAAGCAAGAGATGGAAGCACGTGTTCTTGAAAATTTTCTGGATTCTAACAGCTATTGGGATTTACGTTTAGAGGTCGAAAACAATGTAACATCCTGTTTTCCTTTGGATTTTCGTTTTTCTTTCGCATACTTTAACCAGCGAAAGATTTTCTTGAAATAATTTTGCATTTTGGATGTCTTCAGAAATTCTAGAACTTTCCATAATTTTTTTGCGTTTTATGAAGAATTTTAAATTTTATTTTGCCTAATTCGACCGGCCGTAATTTCTGTAATTCCCAAACTATTATATTTTGAGAAGTCCCAGAAAATTATAGGGGAAAATTACAGAACATTTATTTATTATTTATAGAATTTTTCAAAAATGTGGTATGCTTGGGGAATTTAAACGCCTTAAAAGACTGTATTTTAAGAAACAAAGGCGTTGGAATGACTTTAATGCATGATCGCATAATTCTGAAATGAAATTTTTTCCCCTTCACAAATGTCAAAATTTGGCTGTATTTTACTAAAAACAAACCTACTTCGGAAGAAATAATTGATAAATCACGTCAAATGGAAAAAATAAATTTGTTGACTCCCCATTTGGAGCTGGGCAACCCGCGCAGTAGAAATGTAGATCTTTACTAAATCTTCCCATCCGTGAAGACTTCAATCCTCTTATCTTTAGTACTTTGGCTACAAAATCATTTCATAATTTTGAATTTTCTGACTAAGAAGCCTCCGAGCAGAAAATATGTGAACTACCGAAAAAATCAAATCGGTGAAACGTTCATGGATTGATAAGGGCTATTCGATTCAAAAAGATTTTCCAAATATCTCTTTAAAAAATTTGATTGTCCACAGACGAAAGGACAGAGAGAGTGATCACATCAGCACGTATATGCCTATGTACGAGATTTCTCATACAAACATTTTGGTTTGGCCGATCCGGATAAGATCATAGATTCAACAGTCGTTTTTTACGTTTTACGGACATTTTTAACATTTTAAAAATTCTTCCTTAAGCTGTGAGAACATAGAGAGCTGGGAAATAGAAACGCCATATTTTCGGACCTCGGATATATTTTCCGGATTGGTAAAAATTCCGGAACAAGAGAGATTTCCGGGCCATAGAATCAGATCAGAGAGATTCAACTTTAAACATTAATTATATGTTACAAAAATATCTATATGGCCTCCAGTTAAATATTATACGAGTTGTCGATGCTTGCATACTCCAAGCGCTTAAAAATCACCATACACCAAGATATAAACCCCTAAATAAACCAACGCTCTTTCCAAGGCAACAGAATTTGAGTCACGCAGAGCCCATATGTATATGTAATTCCAAGTTCTCGCAGAATATTTATAATTTTTCGCGAAATTAAGGCACCTATCCGTAATTTCCAAATTCTCTGGTACTTGGTTAGCGTTCAAGTCTTCGTATTTCAAGTTTCGTGACTCAGACCGCACTGCGTCAGCAATAACAATAATCGTCATTAAGACAATAACCTAGATTTTGCACTAGAATTTAGGGAAAATTAGGATATTTTGTTTGTTAGGATTATTGCGTCAATGTCCGTACCTGTTAGTACAAATTCTTATAAAAATCGCGAAATACATATAAGGTCATTATAGTTTTCCGTCACATCATATCTCAATTCTCTCCTTCGATAATTGGAAAGAGTTAAAAATTTCTCGGAAAATTTTACGGAACACGACATTAAAATGTTTTTCACGTTTTGCTAAAATTTCGTGTTTTAGGATAATGACGGTTACGTCTTAGTTTTAAATCATTGGTATTATAATAAAATCTTCTGGTTCTCGTTAGAAGCACTAAATCAAAGCTATTATAATATTTTAATTAATACGCTATATGAAGTTTTAAAATCACATTTATACGTCTTTGGTGGAAATGAACGGGATTATAAGTAGTTCCCAATTAAAGAGTATTAAATTGATGCTGTTACAATAAATATTACCAATTCAAAAGCATTGGACTTATTGTCATGGCAGTTGACATTTAAGATTATAAGATATTTAAGAAGCAGCTATTTATAATATATACCAAATTTTACGCTCGTCTATCCACAAGCCCTCTGTACAATAACTTAACTAGTGGCATAACTGTATTGATTATAAGCTTACGGATATGAGAGAATATATGTAATGCATGTTGTACCGAGTTTTTGAGCTGCGGTTCTTTCCAAAAAAAATCGCAGTTACCTTGTAGTCTCGTCAATCCTCTAAGAGTGAGTATATTTACGTGAAATACTAATGGAAAACCCCTTCGCTTTATAGCCATAAGGAACAAAAACACGAAAAAATCTCAATGCGTTAAAGCACAGAAAAGGCGGTATGCTTCAGGGACACATTTATTCTCTTATCACTGAAAAAAGACAAACATTTGGCAATTTATGACGATAAACATTATCTGTTGAACCGAAATGAAGCCTTTTGAGATTACTTCAAATGCGGTCAAATTAACTACTCATGTATTTGGGGTTGACATTCCGTTTTTGCCAAGTAACGTTACGTGGAATTTTTAAACACAAATCAAAAGCATATCTCTACCTCTAATCACTTTTTAAGCACCTACATATGGATGGCATTGTATATTTCTCTTCAAATAAAGAGTTTCACTTCATCGATGCCAAAGGTTTGAGCGCCGCTGAATATGGACGGAAAACTGGGTAACTAGGCGCCGGAAGTTTTGCAGGTGGCCGGATTTACAGAGGTTACATTTTTGTAAGCCTGTATTTCAGGAAGAGGGTGTGCGCGCGCCTGATTTTTAGCTACCTATGTTACAGACTGAATTTTTAACGCCATATTTTCGTGCGCTATATTCGTGGGCGTCGTTTTTCTACGAAGCTGAACTGTAGTTTTTAGAAAATTTTTATCTAAGTAGTAAAACTTTCCGTCAAACATGAAGCGATCACTTGAATGCAGTCTCAGCGATTTAAAAATGCGGTTAAGATTCCGATTCCAGACTAACTGAAAGCTTATTTGAAAAAGATAATTTAACATATGCTAAGAGATAATTTAAAATATTTAAAAGGAGGAGAATGATTCCACTGCTTTATTGTAACCGAGGTACGTATCGCCCGTTTTAACAAAACTTATTCTTTTTGGAATTTTAAAAGCAGTACTTTTTGCGAGCGAATATGTAAATCATTTTTAAAAACATTATTGATCTTTGAAAATACTTAAAAGGAAAAATATTAAAATGTAAGGTGAATTATTTACGAAGGATGAGGATGATATCTACTGTTGAAATGTTAAAGTATTCCGTTAAAACACGCGAAATAAGAAGCAAACGCGCGTAAATAAAGTCGGCGGCCTAAAAAAAATTGCGTCAATAAAGGACCACTGTATATTTGATCACATTCAAATCTTCTCGCGCCCAGTCGTCTGGTGCTCAACCGTCCTGCTCCCAACCAAAGTCATTAAGTGAGAGATTACAAGCGTGAATTAAGTGAAAAACTTTTCTTTTTTAAATTTCCTATTGTTAAAGGGTCAATTAGGATTAATTTAAGAATCTCGTCGAGGAAATTTAAATAAACTTTCGAATAATAAAAAGGAAATGTTTTTGAGAGAAAAGATATTTTTTTAACAAGAGAGGAAGTCGGATTCGGATAGTATTTTTATTTTGAAGATATGCGCTCTAATGCATAGCCTTCAGCTGCGGCAAGCGATGACAAAAGAAACCACACGTCTGAGAAAACTTCAATGGGTTGGCGGATTCAAAGGGTGGGGAGGGGGGAGGACAATGGGGACGATATCTCCCTCCCCCTAGGCAGGTCTCTGGATCCTTCCCTGCCCATCGCTTCGTATTAGTTCGAAGCGATATACGCATTTTTTATAGCAAAAGAGAAAGCACAAACCCTAACAACTGCCTTTCATTACGCCAATATTAACATCAAACGGCCGCAGGGTAATTTAAACTGATTTTGCGTCTTTTTCCAGTTTTACGAAGAGATTTTTCCTGACAAATGAAAATACTTTTGAAACTGGTTAGCCTTAGTAAAGGGCAGCTCCTTGAACAATTGGATGGTTTAGAAAATATTATGATTTCCAATTGACTTCAAACAAAAAATCAATATAGGCTGTGTAACCTAGTATCTAGAACGTAAAAGAAAATACACCAAGAAACTGTTTACACAGACGCTTCCAATGGCTCTTCAATATAAACAAGCTGTAATAGTTTTAACGCCGCTAGATAACACAAGATATCAACGCGTGATTACTCCATAAGATATTAAAATCGGACAGCGTGGTTACACCTAACACGGCCTTTTTCCAGAAACGTGACCCCCGCGTTGAGCAAGTCTTGCTCACTATCTAAGAATAAATAAATATATAAATATTTCGTCCGAGCTTTCGAGTCGTATTCCCAGCGCGTCTTATCAGCTGGTTAGATAGAAGAGGCTGATTAAAAAAAAAACATTATCGGGAATTTGATATGTAGACACGAGCCATATATGACTAAAATATTGCATGCCATGCGAAGGAGAAACTAATAAAACTTTTGATCTGACCGCAATCGCAACAACGAGCGCAATTTGGCAGTTTTGATATCGTACATAAGGATCCGAAAAGCGACGTCCAAATCCCTCGGAGGATGCCCCAATTTATCATCGAATCAATTGATACGCTGAATGACGCAGCGAGCGTCCTCAGTCACCAAAAACAATTGACTTTTTAAGAAACTTAACTGTGACGGGGTGGTAACGATCGGCCGTGACACAATTAGCAAGACCTAAGGGCTTAACTGGTGCATCGGTACGAAAGGGGCAGAACGACCCGAGAGTGAACAGATGTCAACTTTGGTGGAGTAATAATGAAACCGGCGCAGCATGCATCACACAAACTTTCTCATATCCGTATGATTCCAGTCCGCACATTGATGTCACTGGTTGCTTTTAGAGACGGTTTGTCTCGTTGCAACAACGCAGCTGCTATTAGTAGGTAAAGCTTGGCAGTGGCTAGGCGTAAAACTCGAAGTTTTAATGTCACTGCAAGTTATATACTTATTTTTAAGAAATACAGCCTATGTATTATTGTTTATGGCATAAATCTCTATACTCTCATCCTTCGCTTTGCACTGTGCATGCGTTCATGGACAAGGCCATGTAAAGCGAGACCGTGCAAAGTGAGATAGATTGTACACGTATGAATACATGAGGTTAAATTTGAGCACCGTCTTGAGCTCAACGTACAACGATTTATCTATGTTGCGTTTATAATTGTTTCATTTATTCTATATTATAACCTCTGAGTTAAAATAAGACACTTCATGAATTTTTAATACTTGGGCACCGTTCCGAAATCATGCTCAAGTAAAATTCATGGCCGTGCAATTCGAAGTAGTTCTTTGAAAAGAACCAAGCTAAACCGAAAACGAAACCACGCAATTCGAGAGATGAACGTAATTGGAAAAAAATTAAACAAATTCCATGAAGCCATTTTTGAGTAAGTGGAAATTTTATGCAAATTGACTAGAAAAGTCTCTATTGTAGTATTAATCTAAATGTAAATTGTGGAGCGAAATGGTTCTTTCCAACAAGGCGAGACCCTATATCAGTGGTTCCCAAACTGGGTTCCGCGGCTGATTTTAAGGGGTGTCGCGAAAAACAATTTAGTAAATGAATCAATGATTTGGATGTGTAAATGGGTAATTCCAATCTATACGAGACCGGCATATAATATTATATTTGTGCCTGATATTCCAATTTGCTGAGATGACATTCTTTTGGACGATGCCCTCACTTACGGAGTTAATTTCTAGTGAAATCCTTTCATTCTGTTAGTCACAGAAGTATAAGCTATGAACAAGTAAAAACATAAGTAAACAGAAAGACGTATGCGCCCGCTATTATGCGGCAGGTAATCTGATAATATATGAATTGCATCACGAGCTAAAGATGATATATAATTATTTTTTTATAGTATACCTATCCTGTTTGGTGTAATTATGTAATTATTCAGAAGGAACATTAATAGCATTCTGATTTTTATTTATTGTCTGGAACATCGAATATTATAAAAAGGCTGTTTTGTACATATTGATCTATTCATTTCAGCATAGAGTTTTATTTAATGTACTACAAAGCATTAAATACAGTAATTATTTTTACATTCTGAAAAAAATTCGGACGAAGTTGGGTTGAATCAGAAACAAAAAAGACACGCATATGCACTTATGTGGGAATTTTAATTGAGACGAACAGAATCCATAAAAGAAAAGCTGGCAAAACAAGCAACATTTTTGGATTTAATTTATGCTTTACTGCAAAATAAATTTTTCGCAGCTGGAATATTATTCATTCGAGTAAGAAGCATAAAATTTTACGATAGAGGGTTGATTAGCGTGTCTCGCTCTCAATTCTAAGGTTGAGGGTTCGAATCATGGTCTGGGGAGGGTCTTATGTGCTCGTATTTGTTTTCCTAGATATGATCATCGTGAATGGTCGTGAAACGTGAGCTATTTGAATTTCACCATACACTTGGGAGGCCGGAAAGAGCTGCTAACATTCGGAACTATTCAGGGGGAAAAATTAATGGATTCGTGAATCTGTGAGAGTGAAAAACAAGAAACCAGGAGTTGTCCATGACGATTATTGAAGGAACATTCGTCCGGGTGATTCCCGTTCCATTAGTGTGAGCCGTGGAAAGATTAAATTCAAGTTTCTCAACCAATTAAAAACCTAAATATCCCTCTGCCGGATTTTCCGTTCAATTTTCCTTCAGCCGGGCGACAATATTTTATCTATTTCATTTTCTATTTTGAGGTTATACCGCGATAAAAAAACCTTATCGAAAAACTAAGAGATAGCGGTGGCTGGTTCTATTTCACACGGATTTTCCTCGCCGAAGTTTTTTTTTATCGCGCCGAGACCTACCATCTTTTTGCTCTCTCATACATATAGTACATAGAGAAAGTATCGTAATTGCAAAAAAATTCGACTTCGAGATTTTGAAGGAAATATACATTTTAGATATTCTCGAGTCCAAAGCTGGTTTTGGTTGTCTGTGCGCGGCTCTAGACGATCAACGGTTAAATGAAATCGAATGATCTCGTAGTTATGCATACTATCATTCAGAACAGACCCTATGATAAGATAAACGATATAGCGCAACAATAGAGGGTAGTTTATTTTATTGTGGGAAACGTGATTTCTCAAATTTCGAAATGGACGTGCGCAAATCATGTCGCGGGTCATCTTCGATCGTCACTTACTTCCCGTTACGCTAAATTTAATCTCCTACACTTACTGCATGAATAAATAAACAGCCATAAAAATACATACACTAATAAAGATAAGTGTGAAAGCATGTTTTACAAGAGTTATGAGGATTGTTTCGGTTTCAGGTAGAGGTTCCCAATAATTTTTTAGGAGCGGCACTCTTTCATACATAGACAATTTCTCGACACCCGATTGTGAACTAGAAAGCAAAAAAAAGCGGAAAAAATCTGATACTCAGCAATTTTAAGGGCATTGTATCAATTTGTGACCCTAATAATAGATTTCTGACTATTAATGAAATGTTTTGAAATATTGTGTTCTTATAGTATTTTCTACAACTGTGATCATTTCCTGGGAAGCACTTTAGAAATAAAATTATTAGATTATAATACACTGACACGATACCTGGTATGATTTAAACAACAATCAGAAACAACAAAAAACTAACCTCAGCTATCTGATTCGGCACTTTCATCCCAGGACTCTTCACTTTTTTCTGTATCTGTAGAGGCTTCTGCCAATACTCGACCTCGGGGCGTTTCTGGTGGACAGAGTGGTGCCTTCAGGAGACTAATTACTTCAACTGGAAGTGATGCCCTGACCTTCCGTGGAAGCTGCCGGATGGATGAAATTAGAGGACCAGATGAAAGCAGCAGCCTCCGGAATATACCCTCATTTGTTGCAGCTCTCAAGTACTTCCGGGCGTGGTGATCTCTGAAAGACTTCACGTCTTTATTTCTTGCTCCGTGTGTTTCCTCGGGCATTTGTCCTATGGGCAACGGTGCAGCAGAGATGACCGCTGCTCCACGGAGAAGGATTTTGTGCACTGACGCGAGCATATAATACCAAAAGTACAGATCTATGTACATCTTGGCAATCTGTAAGGCAAACTCTTCAAAGGCTGCTTCACATACATCATAACCACATGACAAAGCTTGCAGGATGGTTGCAAACCGTCTTATGAGACTTTCATCAACACCAGTAAGTGAAGCAGCTAGATATGAATTTTCGAAGAATCTTCGCGCTGTGTTATCATCGTTACTGGTACCGCTTCCCCCTTCTTTTGGCTGGTAAACACGCAAGCCCATTTGTGCTTTTATATTTTCCTGAATGTGTGCTTTTCTGCCTGAAACATATTTTTGTCTTCTGGATCCCGCACTTGCCACTTTTCACGTCCAAACGATATGATAGGTGGAGCACACATTCCAAGAACCGAATCCACGCATGTAGAGTGGAGAGATCGAACTGAAAAGTAATTGTATCAACTTGCCTTTTGACTGACTCGTTCAAATCGTTCATTTGTTTCGGCGTGGCTCCACAAATATACCACGTCTACGTTGAAGGAGTTTCTGTGACAACACTGCAGACCTTGCCGTCTATCAAGGTCATATTAAGCTGATGAGTAACGCCGATTTCTTGCCCTGCACTCGTGGTAACGACAGTTCGCTTAAGGAATGGGATTTGCTCTTCCACATACGCCTTTTCTTATAGTGACAACGTAGTTTTCCCCTTTTTCCATTGCATCCTAATAGGCCTATAGTACCTTGTGGACGATGGGCGTGGATTTTGCCAGATAACGATTTTGTCTGTTGGTGCACCTTCATGCCGATAATACAGCTGAATTGGCATAAGGGAAGATAGATAAACGTGACTGACACTGAAATTTGGATCAGAAAATTTTTGTTTATATTCTGATTGCCCACAACTACTGTCACAGCCCCATTTCGACAGCAACATGAAATTTATGGGTTGAAAAATGTTCAAGGTTACTAGCACGGAATCTTGTAAATTAACTATACGACATGTAGTTTGGTCCAACAAGCCCTGTAACTGTACCTCTGCAGATGTTTCAGTGAAGACCATAAAGTCCTTTGTAGGATAACAACGCTCTTTGGCCTTAAGGATACGATCATAAGATGGGTATATGTTAGCATGTTTTTCTTTGGCCTGCATTCGAATTAACTTATATCGTTTTTGGCTTAAACTTGCCTCTAGAATCAGTGAGATAGCCTCGTCTTGAGAATACGGTTGTATCTCAAGACGTGATTTGGAAGACTTCCATGCTCGGAACATTTTTCAGCCCTTGTTGGAGTAGTGAATATAGCTTCATTCACTAGTTTAGATGCATTGTCTTCTCTTTTATCCCTAAGGGTTATTTTTGCAGCAAAGGCCAGTTCAGAGGAAGTATTTTCGCGGCGAAGTTCTTCGGTCTTTCGCATCTTGCTTCTTTGGCTACTCTCTTCAAAACTCATACTAGGACGTCCTCGTTTCACTTCCAAGTCCAATTACTTTTGAGGTGTAAGTGAATCATTAACTGAAAAAACTACGTTCTCATCAAGCCAGCTAGCACTATTTAAAAAATATATCTTCCTTTCTATGGCACCTTTCAGTTTCTGAAACACTTTGCTGCAAAATCGTGACACCTCATCGCGAATCTTCTTCTCGCCATCTTCAGTGTGTTCATCAGTAATTAAGGAAATGGTTACATGATTTAACAAATGCTTTTTTTGCTTATTCCTTCCTTGCCCAGACTTATGGCGGAAGACTTCATACAACTCCCTTCGCGTTGTGCGGATTTCCAGTGTTGTAAATTACTTGCACTCGAAATGTTTTCCTTACAGGAATATTATAATGCACTTTTATACACCCGAAAACGAAGCCTCAAATAAATTACGATTAAAACCACTAGTATGCATCAAACACGACACGACACAGCTGATAGTGGGAAGCGGCCGTCCCTGTTCGTGAACACGCGTCTGACGTGAGTCCGGCGCGGAGCCTGCCTGTCTGCTTGCAGTGCACTTGAGACTGGGTGCACCCGGGCGCGCCCGCTAGGCCACAGGGTTTACAAAATACCCGCTTTACTTCTATATTCGCAATCTTCCGCAAAAAATTTCTTGTGTGCCGTTTTAACAACACTTTAACGTATCTATTCCCCAAAAAACTTCGCGGGAGGAGGCGGCGAAAGGTTTGTAGCTCAAGTTATATATCCAAGTTATCGTGTCCGAATAATAGCGCATTTCTATACTTATCTTTAAGCTGTGGGTACACTTAATTGTAGTTACGGGATACTAGAGAGTCTATAGACACTATAATAGTGATTGTGTATGAAAATACTATAATCAATCATCCTCAAAAATTGATCTAATTTTTCCGCAAAAAGTTAATCGCATCCGAAGTTTCATTTTCCGGTCCCAAAACAGACACTAAGAAAGCACCTAGGAAGTCAATTCCATGACAGTATATTGGTCCAATTAGTTGCACTCATGATCATGTGCGTTTTCCCCGCTACTTAAAAGTTGAAATTTTGAATTTTGGCGGGGTTTTCCGGATTCTAGATCACAGTGCACTCCCACGTTGAAAGTAAAATTGCATATCTATATATTCGGATATGACAGCGTTTGGGCGGATTTATTTGTTGATGCCACATCATGATCAATTTATTAGAGCAAAAATTATTGCCCAAAAGACTTCCAAATCGCTGATTTATTAATTGGCAACGTTTTCCGTGGCACCCCCTAAAAATCAGCTACGGCACCTCACCATCAATGCTGCCACATTTTTTTAGCATTTCATTTTCTTGGCTGCTAGAAAGTAGCTAGAAAACTAACCAAAAGGTGTCTCCATATAATAAGAGTATTGTTTTTGTGTGCACTTCATATAACTACACTATTTTTAAAGATATTATTGTCTTTTATATACTAACAAGAAGATGGAACCTTCGTCTGAACCAATTTATACGGGCAATTAAAAAGAGTTTATTTTTAAAGTCCTTTTCCCAACACTACTCCATTTATCCCCCATAAGCTGTTGTTCTTCAGATCCAACTGCAACTGCATGGGTGGTATATAGCAAGGCATACTCCAATTTTCCACTCGTAAAACAATGTCGTAATTGTCTGCTACCGCAGACTTTTTTTGGTGATATTCTCTGCCTTTTAATCTGTATATTACAATGCATATAATGGATAAGAGCAAAATGTAGATCTCTTATTGTTGTTTTCAAATCATTATATGATACGAATACGAAAAACAGACGCTGTTATTTATGCATCCATCTTCCAAACTGGTTGTGTACATAGTATTACAAATGGACGCTTTCTTAGGGTTGTCTATAAGGAAAGATAAGGACAAAGAGCATTTTGACCATTAAATCTGACAAAAAGTTATCTGGGATCACATATTTCCAACTTAAACAAGAGTTTTTGGGTAGCCACTAGAAATAGCTAGATTTTTTTATTGATTCGATAGATTTGTAAGAAGATGCTAGGGCCTTTTTTTTGGAGATCGTGTAATTGTAAAGTAGCTAGATCTAGCTACAAATTCGCTAGATTGGCGAAACTGCTCACCATACCGCAGCACCCAATTTGGAGATCGCTGGTCTATGATATGACCTCAAAATCAAATTGCATAGGGGCCACATATATAACTTCAAAATATATGGCCTGTAGATATTGAAAGCTTTTGTATATCATTCTGTCGCGCTGAGAAAATGTTTTGTCGGTAACGGTAACCATATTCATCTACATCTGCATGATACCCTGCAAGCCACCTCTTCTATACCATGTTTAATTACAGTTCATAAACAATACCTACTGGACATACAATTACCATTAATAAAGCCAACTTAAGGAAAATCATGGACGCAAACGATACGTCCTAGCCAATTGAGGGTTAGAATTTGACTGGCGCATAATGTAGGTCTCAAGATTAGATGGTTAAACGGACAGTAAATATATAAGAAATCCTTTGCACCCCCCAAGGGGGGCGCCCCACACTTTAGAAATCACTGTCCGATGCTATCTTTTCCTATTTGTTCTCTTATCGTCTTAGGGAAAAACGATCTTCTATATCGCTTCGTTCTACATTCGATCTCGCGAATCTTATCCTCGCTGTCCTGCCTTCCGAGATACGTCAGGCTTCTGATAAGATCTACTAGCTCATACGCTAGTCCCTCCGACATATATTTTTCCAGCAGTTTAAATCTAGCCTGCAGCCTAAGCTCCTCTAACGATGTCCATTTTAGATTTTCTATTAATGACGTTACGCTTTGTTTACTATCGTAATTTCCCTTTAAGAATCTAGCTGCCCTGCGCTGCACCTTTTCTATCTCGCTAGTGAGTCCCTTTTCGTAAGGATCCCACACAGCTGACACATATTCGACCTACGGTCGAACCAAGTATAAATAACATAGTAATTTCACTTTTTTGAGCTACTTCGAACTATTCTCCCTATAAAGGCCAACTTTTTGTTAGCAGCACCTATCAATCGGCGAATGTGGGTGTCCCACGAGATATCACGACGGATCGCGACTCCTTGATATTTTACCGAGTCTGAAACTGGAATCCCTATTCCGTCGAATGAATAATTAACATCCAACGAGATATTAACTCCATGGTGAAAATCATTACTAGACATAAAGGGGAAAAGAAAATATGAAAAATTCATCAACCGTATCATGGTTATATACTTCTACAAAGACTCGCACATTTCCTTGTATGAGTTTTTCAAGAAACCCGCTTTTTAAAACCAGGAAATGGAGTTCAACATATCCCTCGTGCCACGCCTTTTCCTTTTCCTGCTTAGCGCGCCTCGGCGAGCGTCGGCTATGTATAAGTAGATGCGTATGATATCTTTGGCTTATAAATAAATTATATAAGGATATGAATTGTAAGAAACTGGTAAATTAATGCGCATCAATGGTTACATTATTATGAAATACTTTTCTTAGTGTAATATACGACTCCACTAATGAATACATGGTAAGTACGAAAATCTTAATGTATAACGAGATTTTGCTGCACAAAAATGTTATCGTTAAAATATCTAAATGATTACGTCAGGACCTATATATGTCAACAGAAGGCCATAAATGCTCGAGCAAAGTGCTGCTTTTTCTACAAAAAAGGTGCCGGAACGCGAAAGAGGTGAGTGAGGGCAAAAATAGGAACTGAATGTAAATTGTCAGCAGAGGAATAGTTGTAATTGTACAATATGAGTAAAACTTCATTGCATTGCAAATGACTTCATTTCATTTGTTGTGAATTATACAAATTAATATTTTTTGTATTGAAGGTTCCGGAAAGGCGCGCCGTTCCGGGGCGTTCCGGCAGGAGAAAGCATTGGGAATAGGTATATATTAGGTATCTAACTTGGAGCGAACGAAAATTCGGGTTACAGTATAGTGTTCGACTTAAAATATTACTTGATGGTTTTCGAACGGTTGTCGCTTAACCTTTTGTTAAAAGGAGTACATGAGGCTTCGTGCGTATCAAGTGGGCCACATAAGACATCTAAAATGATTATCGGGACGTGTCAAAATTTCAGTGATAATTTTAAGAATTTAACAAAAATGTATAACGTTTCATCGGTCTATGCTAAAAAGCCAAAGCTTATAATATCCACGCAATCCAAAAGCATCATTAAAATTTGAATAATAATTTCAAATTGCATCCCTTGGAGGCGCAGATCGAATATGATTTAAAGCATCAGATAAAGGGAAAACCATCACCATTTCCAACATAAAGCGCATATTTCCCATCTTCAGGAAACCAACATATACGGACCATGTCATTCATAATTCCTCACCCCACTCCGTGGTCCACCGCCTACTAAATAACCTCCTTGATAAAAGTTCCATAGATTCAGACCTTGACACCATAAAACAAATAGCGAGCAGCAACGGATACAATAGTGGATTTATAGACTATTTACCACACATAAAACTCCGAAAATGGTCTCCCTTCTTATTAGTAACATCAATCCCCCAAGCCCCATTGATAAACCACCAAAATGGTATAAACTACCATTTTTAGGTAACATTTTCTTCAAATTATTCAAGCTACTACCGTAAAAACAACCTTAAGGCAGCTTCCTAGAACTCTTTTAACATGCTGAAACTACTCGGTAATTTTAAAAACAGATTGGAAAGAAAGGACCATTGTGGAGTGCAAAAGATCTCGCGTGATAGCTGTGGTCCTTCCTATATCGTACAAACAGGTAGAACTTTTAGAACGAGTGATTGAACATAAACGGTCATTTAGATTGAAGGACGACTATTCGCACTTTGCCAAACAACTTTTGGAGGAAAACCAGAGGAGCACCTTTCCTGTGGAAGTGTCACACGTGCTAAGCAAAGGCCTAGGGATGGACGTCCTAGAACAATTGGAGACCATATTTAGTGCGTCCCAGAAAGGCCACCCTATCCTAAATAACAATTTTTTCCCCATTCCTCATTGCTTGCCATGCCCTATCTTTCCTCTCAGCCCACGAACACTCACCGGCATCTCTCATCGACACCCTCCCACCATATCCCCTCTGGCGGCTACCGATACTTCGAAGCTCCTTCTCACTACACTCAAGAGACGTAACTATGGCAAGGCCTCGGCCCCGAACGGGTCTCAAAAAATAATGAAATACCCCCAGAGAATAGCCAATGCAAAATTTTTCAATAATTTGTCCATTGAATTTCATGCACATTTTCTCACGGTCGAGAATGTTGCTTAATTCCTAATTTTAAGAAATACCCTGTGCGGTAACAGTATCCTTTTTGAAGTTGCGATACCAAAATATTCGTCCCGTCTCGAATGCACACGCCTCCAAATGATTCGTCAACTTTTGTGCTGATGATTAATTTTAAGAATTAACATTGGTTACATTTTAATTCTTGTAATGTAACAATATTAGTAATGATAAGGCTGGTTGACACGACACTTACTTCAGTCAGTGAAATCAGTACTGAACTCAGCGCCGAGAAAATAATGCTAATATTATATCTCAAATTCAATTCTAATATCGAATTCAATTCAGTACTTGACACGATTCGATTTTAAGTGCCATGAGTTCGGTTGTCGTTAGTTTACTTCTACAAAAGGAGACAAATTTAATGATGGCCATAACAGCAATTGAAAAATGCACCGAAGCACTTTTGTCTCTAAGAAATGATTTTGATGGATTTAAAAATGAAGCAAATAAAATGGCTATAAAATGTAATATATCAATCGAGTTAAAAACAAAAGAGGATCTTCCGCTTTCGATAAGGCCACGAACTGCTCGGGAGGTGGAGTCAAGACGGATCTTATGTAAGCCTTTCTTTTTGCCAGCGCCCTTGAAGCCAGGCGGGCGGTGGTAGCAGGATCCACTCTGTCATAATATTATTGATATACAGGCCATCTAACATATGTTTCTTTTGTATATTTATACAATAATAATAATAAAATTATTTTAAGTATAGCGTACTTATTTCTAACCTTGAAGTGTGCATTATTGTTATTTTAAGAATGTCTCGCAAGGATCACTGCCCCTAACCCAGTGGTAGGAAACCGTTTCTATATAGCGGGCAGCATTGATGGTTGCGAATTCCTTGGTGGGCCGCATTGCAAGTTGTCAATGCTTCGGCGGGCCGGAATAAACTCTGAATCGGACGTTAACTAGATATTCTGAGGTAGCATATCAGTGAAAATAAAGTCTAAATTAAGTTTTAGGGTCAACATTTCAATCTGAAGTGTTTTATTGTCGTAATTTGATAGTATATTATATGAATTTGGGTGTTAAATTTTACGGATTACTTTTTAATCATAGCTTCGCGGGCAGCATAAGTGCTCCCGGGGACCGCATTCGGTTGCTCACCACTGCCCTAGCCCATAATTTCCAATAAGCGGTTTTGTCAGGAACGTAAACTTCGCGGTTGGCGAGGGACAACTGTATTTCTTTAACGGACGCAAACCACAACGCTGTGGCCGCAGCAAGCAGAGACTGCCCAAACTATACGTTGCGTTGAACCACATAGCATAAGTTCATAACAGCATCTCAGCGGATATTTGATCCGAGTAATGGTTCTTCGAATACATACTAGAAGGAATGTGTTCAGTATCTCGTTTATTTATATCCCACGGTGGAATATCAGTAACAAACAACTTTTGCGTTTATTATTTTAAATGTATTTAACGTTTTAAGTTTTTTCCATGCGGTCATGCGACCGCAAAAAGTGATTGTTCCTAAAATTTATATACGCGCGGCATCCTTACAATGAAAAACAATTCCGTGGCATTCTACTTCGTAAGTGGGTAATATAAGCATACAGACGAGCATGGAGATAAAGGTGTGGACGCATTCAGTATGGCACAACCAATTCATAATAGAAAAAAATCACTGCCATAAAAACGCAGATAATCCAGTCCCTTTCACTTACTAACTGCTGCGTGGACAAGAAAAAAAATTAAGCGTATTTACGTAATTATAGCAGATCTTGTTTATTTCAGTTGCTACAAATATTTTTTCGTTTACAAAATAAAAATATCATACATGACATTTCTTAAGCTCTAACAATACGTGAATTAGTACATTATTGTTAGATTTTCCTAAAAACGGCTACTGCTTCCATAAAAACTTATTTGGCAAGAGATATTCAACGAGTATATGTCACGGTAAATGTGCGTAGTCCGGTAAAATGTGTACATTTCCCGATTAATGTCCACATTTACCACCAAGTTCGGAAATGTAAGTATAACATACTTTTACCGATTAGATTGGGGGAATGTACACATTTACCTAGAGACACTGGTAAATGAGGATAAACGTCGCAACACAGGCCACCCCATGGCGGCGCGGCTTCGCGAAGATGTTGCAGTTTAGAAATACGGTAAATGTGCGTTTTCCGGTAAATGCGTAAATTTCATGGTGAATGTGCACAACTAACTAAACTAAATTTGAACATGAAGGCAAATTTTACTCGGACCCACCGGGTTGGGTAAGTTAGTCGAGGTATTTTTGGTTCCTCCTCACGTTCACTGTGTTTCCCCCTCGAGTTGGGAAGCGTTCATCTTAATATTTACCAGTGGAGACGAACAATCGATGTTTTTTGTTGTAAATTAACGTAATTATTAAAGTGCAGCATTTCTCATTCTTACTTATTTCCACATTTACCAAGGCACATCGGTAAAAGTATACATTTACCGGGAAATGTACGGACAATACGCATTTCTGGAAACTTAAACTTACATTTACCGATCTTGGTGGTAAATGTGCACATTTACCGGTAAATGCACACATTTCCCGATTACGTGCCTTTACCGTAACATATATAACTTGTACTACAAATTATATTTCGAGACTTCTTTGGTATGACTAATATTTAACGATAGATATATGACGGATAGTTCATTTTTTGTTCCATGTAAAATGGAACTCCTGATTGGGTTATGTGAACCATTTATATCGTTTTTGTCCAGAAATCCTTATAACCAAATTTTAAAAAAATCCTTCAGTACTTTCGGAGATGAAACATACGGACGGACAAGACCTGACCAAGGCGATCATTTCTTACTTATTTTAAATAACGCTTATAAAGTAGTAATGCAATGATTTTCCATCACATTTAAAAATGAATTTCCGCACGAAAACTGTTTTTTTATTACTTAAATAGATTTAAAAAATTTTGAATTAAAAAAAATGTGAAAAAATTACGATTTTTAACACTCAATGCAAAAAAGACGAGCGAAGGGATGGCGCGGGATTGGGGCCGCCTCAACGGCCGAGCCTCTCGCAATGAAATACTTGGGATTGGTTCACGATGGGGTGTGACGCCCAAGAGACGAATCACTGGTCGCCACGACCCGGCCCTCTGAAGGGACGTTAAGCCGTTGGCCCCCTTGGTGCTCTTCGTTAACAGCAGGTTTATCTTCGCCGTTGCAAACCAGCTACTTATTGCACTACCTCTTATATACCCATTGCGCGTAGAAAGAGGTGAATCAGCAGGGCACATAACATAACACATATCACTACGCGGATCGCGGTCAGCAGCGAAGAAGCAGGAGGATCCGACAGAATTACTTTTTCCACCATCAGAAACTTCGCGAAAATTTTCTTGAGACGTCCGATTCAGAAGCCGTCTCACATGTCACCTCTTCGTTGGAGAGGGAAAACGGGACAAGGACAGGACATGGCCGAAATGATACAAATGGGTCGAGAGGAGCGAGAAGACCGGACGGCTCTGATGCAAGAGAGCAGGAATTCTTTATTTTTTTCCGCGACACGCCTCGAGGAAAAAAATAAAACGAATGCGAAGGATGTTACAGCAACGAGGTCGACCGAAATACCATCGCGACGCGTCGTAAGAAAGCGCGCGGAAAAAAATAACTTGCGTTTATATGGCAGCCCAAATTTGTAAATTATCCGAATTACCGGAAGTGTTTGCGGGTGGCACGACATATGTCCTTCGGATGCTTTCATTCGTGCTTACATATTAAGAGTTTATCGCTTTATTCTTTCATCTCGTATTATCTCAGCGACCTCTGCGCTTTCCGAGGGATGGAAATGCATATGGTCGCATTTTTTTATAAATCGCACCTTTTACAAGAATTGAAAAAATAAACTACAAAAAATCCGATTTGTTTAGCTTCGATTAATCGTTTAAGGAATCCGAAATGGAAGAAATGACTACTCTGAATCCTACACAGTCGAGATAAAGAGGTCTAATTATAACATGTTTGATGAGCTCATATTATGAAAGTGTCCTAGATTTTTTCCCAGACCCTGCCCGAGAATTTCGGCTGCGTAACATTTAAAAAATGTCTATATTCTCATTTCAACCCGGTTCGAGTTGTTGATACGAACCTACTGATTTGTGGGCAATATTTATATTTTGAAATGTAATTTTAATTGAAATCAAAGCGGTTTTCATCTCCATCTGACACGAGTTCCGGTAAATAATCTTTCAATTTCAGCCAGTACAGCTGTAGTTTCCAATTACCAACAAATCGGCATTGGCTGATGATAGTAATATTTAATTGATAGCTTTGCATTATTCCATTGTAAAAATAGGTCTAAAGCAGTCGAAGCATATTAAAACTACTCTTACTCAAGAAGATAACTGATTCTGAACAACCAACAAACTAGTAAATTTTTACTTATATTTTCTTATGATTTGCAAAATTTTGGTCACTTCTAGAAGATACATTACTAAAGCCGGAAATTCTTTCTTTCCTCTTTCCGCAAGATTGCCCCAACCTACGCTCGATGTACGAGACGGATTTTTTTACATAAGATAGAAACAAAATCGAGGAAACCAACGCAGAATCGCAATTTTTATAGAGAGTGTTATACAGAGAATCATTCGAGAAAGCGGGAGAAAGATTAAAAAATAACGGAAAATTCTGAAAAATATTTTCATCCGCTAAAAATAAATTTATTTTTTCTATCCTCGAACCGGGTTATTGATAGCCATTGCCTAACTTGAGCCCCGAGGTCCACGAAAAAAATAGAGGTAATGCAAGCTCTAAAAAATAGCTCCGGCCAATCACAGAACAGCAACGTTGCCATATCGTCCACGACCGCCGGCTCCTAGCATTCCCATTCTTTCCCTCAGTTGTGCGTGATTCGGCAACATCTCTCCCATCCTCTGCTCTCGGAAGATCGTTAGATTGTGACGTCTACACCCACTGCAATGACTTCTAGTGCATCGTTTAAACGTAGGCAATCGTGGTTACTTGGTTAGAAAGATCCAACCAAATGAACTTTAGAATGTACTTTCGGGGTATCACCACCGAAGACGGTCGGCTATAATAATCCAAGAGGTTGACTATCCAGAAATACACACAAACAAACAAACCACGAAGACGGCTGGTTTGTAGCCGAAAAGCGAACCTTGTTTTTTATAACCTTGTTGGGGCCATAGGAGATACCTAAGACAAGCGTTTAATTTTTCAATTTATGATACTTAGGCGCTTATTCTGGAAACGAGCGGGAGTTGAAACTATCGCGACAGCATTGCCTGACAGCAAATTTCCTCGCATGCACACTTACATAGGTACATTCATTAAACAAACAAATGAACTAACATATAAATTCATAAATTAATATCAACATCGACAGTGCTGCAACTAGTTATTTTAGCTACCAGGGAAAACTATCAAATATGCGTCCCTCCAATAAAAATTCTCTAATACCTATATATGGATTTTGGGCGAACAATTAATAAATAAAAATAAACTATAAATGATATAATTTCTTACTATAAATGTACATAATTTAAATACATAATTATAAATATAATTACATACAATTACACACATAAATAATTTAAATACAGAAAGTATAAATATTTTAATATTAAAGAGTTTTTCTATGTGATTTTAATGCAGCAAACTCATCAATAGCATCATCGAAATTCGTAGTATCTGCTATGCG
Source organism: Tanypteryx hageni (assembly GCA_028673005.1). Classification (NCBI taxonomy): domain Eukaryota; kingdom Metazoa; phylum Arthropoda; class Insecta; order Odonata; family Petaluridae; genus Tanypteryx; species Tanypteryx hageni. The sequence goes on from CM054117.1 coordinate 51,928,108, forward strand.
TAATGTCTGGAACAAGTATAGTATTGAAATCTCCCGTCCTTGTGACATGCACAACTTGCCTTCAACAATTTTTGCGCCCCTTCTTTAGTTACGCATGGGGCAGATGCCCCGCTTGCACCGCAAATCGCGTTCGAAAACAAAAGCGAAGGCTTATTTTTTGTTATTATGCTTGGATGCCCACGTTTCCCGATCTCCTTACAAAATGGATCTCGGGAGGAAACCAACGGAAACGCGAGACATACGGCGGTGTTTGCGTAGCGGTTTCCAACCGTAGGGGAAAGGCCCGAACTAATGGGAAACGAGGGATTAGGAGAACTAGATAAAAAAAAATGAAAGAGGATGATGAGGGAAGGGGGAACGTTGCATCCGGATTCGATACTCTGGCGATGTAACACTTCGTTATCGCATCAGGCCGGAGTTAAAGCCCTCAATGGTTCTACCTTTACTGTTACGCGCCGGAAGAGCTAAGATGTCTCCAGATAGGGAGAGATAGGGAGGGAATGTACCGATAGGCTCTTCGTCTCTCTTGTTAAAAACGCCATGTGATAAAGTTTCTTCTCCCACAAGCATCCACCGCCCCTCTGAGTAGGAGGAAGGCGACCTTGGTAGGTCGCGTGCACGCTTATAGTTCCACGAGCGCTTGGGCCATTGGATTTCAAAAACATTTTAGTACTCGCTAGCTCCTCAGCAGCTCTCAGAAGAGAAACAGAAACTCGTAGCGCGCGCGGAAAGCTAGGTCGCGATAAGTGCAGCCCTTTTATTTTTCTCACACTCGCTCACATAGTGATTTTTCCGAACTTTTAAAGATTGCTTCGGACAGAAAAAGTGTTTTCTCTCGAAGGAAATGGACGGTGGAATTTTTTTGTCGGTGAAGTGTGGATAATTGCTTCGTCATCGAGCGATAGTGACCGTTGAAGTGTTTTCTTTTGTTTTAAGATTCAAAGATGAAGACATGGAATTGCTTCTGAGCGTAAGGAGGAGAGAAGGACCTAATTTTGTGAAGGTAATCTAGTTGGTAGATTTAAAAAAATAAACCAACTTTGCGCGTTCTCCGCGCTGCTGCTTTACAAAACTTCTGACGACGCATTGAAGAGTTCCGTTAAAATAATTACTTCACTACCATCGATGCAATTTTAGCATTTAAAATAAATATTGAGGAAAAAATATAATTTTTATTCTGTTTGGATTATTTGTGCAAATGTATTGTAATATTTACATAAAGTTCAACAATTAAAATTTTGTTCTGTGCAAGTATGCGTGAGGCCTAAACTGATATTATAAAATGTTTGTATAAAACCTAGTTGGTTCTAAAATACTAAGCCAATCCATCTCGGCGGATTTTTTTAGATTTGTAACGACTGATAGGTTTATCTTGAAGCATGCTTGTATATTGAAGCGTTAAATACCTTTTCATAACAATATGTAACACCTTAAATGATGTCTTGTTAATTTAACACGATTGAATACGCTCATAAAAATTCTTTGACAAAAATTCGTACATTTTCAGTGCCGAAGAAGTTCCTGACTTTTATATATTATCTTTATTGAGGTCATGGAACAAGAAAGAAACATACTTCACGATCATTTGACGGTAAGTGGCTTTAAATATTGGATATCATCATTCTGGCATGCTTTCTCAATAACATGCTAATTTTGTCATTTCTTAGTTCTCATAGCTATGTATCCGTTTATTTTCTTTCAATTACTTTTTCCTATATATATTTAGCGCAAATTATGCTTGTATTTGAGAGATCTGGAAATTTTTGGATTGCTTCTTATTTTCTCGTGAGTTTTCAATACTTTGGTATAATTAAACAAATATATAATACAAGGCTAACATAGATTTCAATAACGATAGAGACTTGTAGATATTGAAAAATAGGCATAACTATAATCTATACCTAGCAAAAATTAAATCTACTTTTTTTAAAACAAAAATTTATAAAAACCATGTCTACATAAGTTTCTAAAAATTATGTCTCCAAGTATTATAATTGTACGGATGCCCCGTAGCAAACATGGTGCCACCCCTTACCTAAAATATATTTCTGCTGGTTTATTTGGCCAAAACGTTCCTTGCAGTTAATTTTTTTGAAAGATGGACCTTTGCTCGATAAAAAATTAGTTTATACATAAACATTGACAGTTTTAATTTAAAGTGACTCTTGAAATATATATATCCACCATAAAATCAAGTTAATTAATTTTAGTATTCTTGCACGATACCTGGACGCTTTTTCCTTCGGAATTATGTAGCTTCTACTCTACGATCTTCTAGTCATTTGGATTGATTGTATTCTTTCTGATACAAAGAGATAGTTTTAAAAATTTGCTTGAACTAACCTAGGTAATTAAAATTTTCTACTATTACCGTGAATTTTTTGAGTTAGCTACGCGAAGAATTAAATTAATACAGCGAATTTCCACTTGTAACGACACGATCAAGGACTTGGTGCTATTTTATAATTTATTGATTCTCTATCATCAAACTTAAGATCTTCATTTTCTCGTCTATAGTGATGTAAATGAAGTGTTCTAAAACAAAAACGACTTGGGGTATAAATAATAAGGCAAAGATTAGCTCCATAGTTCAGAAACAAATGATTACTACTCATTTCCAGATAAAACAATTTTCGTGTGCTTAGATGCCACAAAAATTTTAGATTCTAATTTTCGTTCATTGTTATAAGTGGAGAAATTGGCGAGACCTAATTTTTTGGAGACATCTGAAACGTGAATTTCCGTCAAAATCTCGAAGTCATTTTTTTCGCGATTGCAATACATACTTTATTTACTACGTACATGAGAAAGTAAAAAACTTATTTTATACTGCATTACGTACGTACATATTTACGGTGTTTATTTACCCTATACACAGTAGCGGATTTGGAAATTTGCCGCCCCTAGGCCAAATTATTTTCCGCCCACTTTTTGGCACTTTTTTCCATCTGTGGATCATAATAGTTTAATTCATCAAAAGTCTACGTAATAATATATTTTTATTTCCGTCCCGAAATCCTGTTTTTATTGCCGCCCCGTAACCTCGCCGCCCCTAGACCATTGCCTACTTTGGCCTTATTACAAACCCGCTACTGCCTATGCATGATAAATCGTTAATACGTAGTATTGCATCACTTAAGTTTTTAACTTAATTATGCAATACAGTGAAATTGGTAATTTTAAAAAGTGTTTTCTTTATTAATATTAATTTTTTCATTTGTGTGTACTATGGTACCTGTAAAAAAGGCATAATATCGATCAACCGGAACATTCCATTAACCGGAGTTGGTTCGGTACCGAGGCATCTGGCAAATTGGGAGTTTACCGTGATTCCCAGGACTTATATATCGCTCTTATCACGTCATGTTTGCTTTGAAATACGATTGAATGGCTGCCTCAGGAACAGCGAAGGGGAAAAAAATATCAAAAGCTCGAAATGAGTATCTATATGCGTGCCCGCGGAAACTGACTCCGTTGGCAGAAATGCGTGCGTGTGCATTCAGGATTTACATGTTGGTACGCATGGTCGGCCGCCGAACAGAGACTTGAACATGGAAAAATGCCGTCAAACTAAACCGAAGGTTAAACCGTTTACGGTACAATGTTTACATACTCATTCACACAATTCTTTCGCCGAGTTTTAAAATTTGTAATCAAAATGTCACGTCGCGCACGTATATTTTCAAAACATTCTATTGTGGTGGAAGAAAAAATAAAGATTGAGAAGCCCCGAGTATTCCATTAAGTATTGTTTTCTTCATAGCCAAAGAAGTTCGCATATTTTCACTTTCTCGTATACGGAGTATATAGAGAAAGTCCTGTAATCGTTAAAAAAAATCAACATCGAGATTTTGGTGAATATGCACTTTTAGTTGTCCCAAAGTCTGAAAAAATGGTTTATGCAACTCCGTCTATCGTCCACGAGCGACTGTAGGAATAAACCGTTCAAACAGAACCCGATAAAATTTTTAATTTACTTAAGTTATTGCTCGGAATATATGCCTAGTTAAAATGAACCAAATCGTTCGAAAATGAAGGATAGTTTATTCTCAAAACTTCGATTTAGTCGAAATTTGCCGTAAGGATTTTGATTAAAATTTGCCCATTTACGCAGCCTGATATCATAATCAATGTAAAATAAGCCAAACACCCCTAAAATGAGTAACTAGCAACCAGTGACTTTAAAATATACATGGTGTTTTACGCCTAGCTATCCCTACTCCAGAAGCAGCATAGGTGTTACGGAGAAATGTAAATACGTATTAATGTAGCCAAAGACATTGCCGTATGGACTACAAGCTTACGGACGTGAGAAAATGTGTACTATGTACGCTGCACCTATTATTTGTTATCACGGACCGTGAGAATTTACGTAGTACTTCGAACGGAAACGGTGTAACGAAAATTCGAAAAACTACTTTCCAATGAGCTTCCGAGAACGGGTGAAGCAGTTCCGATATCTTTGAAGCAAAAACTTCCCCTTATTTCCCCTTGGAACGAAATTTCGTCTTAAGGAAAAATCCGTCTTGGAAAATAAGACAAAAGGTTACATTCGGCGTATTTCCTTGACTCATTCAAATAGGAGATTTTATGCTTGATACGTTATATCAGAATCGATCATTTTTCACTTTTTTCTATAGAAAGTATGGAAAGGAAATATTGTAATCGTGGAAAATTTCAAGAATTTGATGATTATACACGTTTTAGGTGCCCCCGAGCGAGAAAGTTTTATTTGCGTTTTTCGTCTTTCTTTAACCTGTCCTCAGCTCTAGTGTCTAAACCAGTGATTTCCAAATTGTGCGTCACGACACAGTAGTGTGTCGCTACGTGCGATTAGACGTGCCACAAGATATTCTCTAAATAGGCACTAGAAAATTTTCGTATAACGTCTTGTAAAAACAAAGCAAAACTGCGTAAAATATATAAAGACCTATGACTGTAACACTAAAACTAAAGCAGGAAATACAAATAAATACAACCACGATAATAATATAAACAAAAATGGTTTGCTATAATATTAACTTTATATTATAACGCGTTAACCCAAGGTTAGATAGCCTACGACTCTTTAATAAGTCAGTGATAGCAAATTCACGATTAACTGCAGAATTACATTCCCTATATCCCTCTCCTCATACGCGAGTTTAGCACACTTTCATCACCTTTTAACATAGATATGTATTAGCATATATACGCCGACTATGTGGTCCTCGAGCAAGAAATTTTGGGAACTACAGCCGTAAAGGATTAAACTACAGAGGCAATTAGCGCGACAGCGAAAAATGGAGAGATTGTCTCAACTTATAAAGAGAAATTTAAGGGAGTAGGCTGTTTTTTTATTTATCTGAATTACCAATATTGAAGATAAACATGTATTCCTACCGCGTGGGAGATAATATCATCGTACGAGAGACACGTTCTGGGCGAAGATTAACCCTCGGAGGAAGTGCGCGCCATCGGAGAGTGTGGCGTAAGAGGAATATTTTCCGTTTAATTAAGCTTTGAAAACAACCTTAAGGAAGTAGATTAGAGAAGAGAAGAGGAAGCTCACAAAATCATTAAGGAAGAAGGGATACGGAAGGAAGAATACGATTAAAAATGGAGGTGGGGTAAATTAAGGAAATTAACAATGGGAAGCAAGCAAGATTAAGTGGTGGAGTAGTTTCTTAATAGGCAAAATATGCGGAAAAGAGTCAAATTTTTGTGGTGTCGAGTTATGCTGGAGAAAAGTAACTCGTCACGAGATAATGGAACTTGTTTTCGTCTGCGGGAAATGAGAGAAAAATATTCGCTTTGCATCGGGCTCAAAGTAAATACTTTGAGCAATCCGGAAAGATTAAAGTGTGTATATCCATGGCGATCCAAAAGTAACGCTGCAGCCTCAATATATAAACTTTATTTTTAGTGCATACTATCAAAGATCACAGATTGCTGGCGGTACTTTTTAATATTCTAGAATATTGAATCGAATGGCGAAAAAACTGTCTCGCTGTGCACGTTTTCTGTTTATCCGACTGCAAAATTATTTTTTTAAACCGCCATTTGCTATCTGCTTCAGCAATTCTTTTCTTACTCTCCTGTAATTAATGGTTTATCAACAGCATAACTTAAGACTTAAGATAAAAAGGTCGTTGATTTACTCTTAAAAATCACTTTCCTTTAATTAGCGTTATTAATTTTTAGCTACAAGTTCGAATTAAAAAGGAAGAATACATCTGAGTCGAGCCGATTCTCCTCTGTCCTACGCACAATGGATATTTTTCTCGTGTTCTCTTTCCTCATTGTCTCGTCCTTGTCACCTTAGTTCCAACACGCACAAATAGGAGGCCGGAAGCGTCCTCGGAAAAAAATCCTCATAAGAACACGAACCGGGTGTCGCTTTAGAAGATCGTGCGGTGGGGCCAAAACTCTAACCACTACACCACCGGCTCCCCCAAAAATAAAGGAAGGATGAATTATCGCGATAAGACTTTATGGCCAGAAAACGTCCACAAAGGAGCAAGAAGAATCGATTTGGAATCTCCGCAGTCTCTAACATTTGTGTAAAAGTTTGAAAAATACTGTATATACCTATTTACGATGAAAAACTATCAGGGTGGCCATAATTTGTTAAAAGCTATAAGTGCCAACATGTTCTGATTTATCAAACGAGTTACACGTCTACCTACAGAATTTTGACCGATTAGTTGCCGGTGATAATCTTGAGGTAAAGAAACTCTCCAAACTGTATTTAAATTGAAATTAAAATTATTGCGTTGCTTTTGGAACACCCTCTACACACAAAAATACCATATTTATTGGTATAATCCTCGCGCTTCTTCTCTCAGATTTTCGGGACAAAAAATCGGGCTTAATGCCAGAATCGACCGGACGCAGCGGGGTATTATCTATGCCGATACCGCATCTATTAAAAATGCAGTTTCGCATTTAAAAATGTGGTTAAGGAATAATTTGTATGATGAGCATGACATTCGATTAAAAAAAATCATTTGACCTGAACTAGTGTAATTTTCAGCTACTTCAAAAGCTACATGTGCAGTAAAAATGACATGGCGAACAAAAAAAGAAATCAGTTTTATCTTCATCTCAAAAGTTGTGTTTCAGCAACACCTTATGGCATGCAGTAAGGCACACACTGCATCGCAGATAAGCGCTTCCGACCGTTCGTAACACGTAGATATAACGAGAAAAAGATAATTTCAAAGATTTTAATGGCGAATGTTGAAATCCGATTTCTTCAATTGTGGCGAAAAATGATAAAAAGGCGATTCTGCAGTTTGTTTCATTTCTCACTTCTGATTTACCTTCAATGGAAAACGTCAGCCTTCAGAAAGAGCTAGGGTAAATATTCTAAGTTTTTCGCTCTGCATTCAGACTATCTAACTAGCCGTTATTACTACCTCGCGGTAAGCGATTTATTCACATATTTACTGGTGGTAGTACCGCGGGAAAGCGAAAAAAATGGAGCACTACGGACCAGTGGCGGATTTACGCCTCATGGGGCCCCTGTCGCTAAACATTTTGGGGCCCCTGTCGTTAAACATTTGGGGCCCCTGGCGCCAAGCAGTCGGGGGCCCTACAATCTAAATACATAGTGGAACCGCTCCTAACGGCTACCCTCCTTTGTGGCACCTCTTAATGATCGTTTTTCTATGGAATCATAGAGAGGTTCCACTGATTTTTAAATTGACACATTTTATAATTCTGAGATTATATACACGAACATTTTTTCGGGGCCCCTTACTTCACGGGGCCCCTGGCGCGCGCCATGTGCGACCCCACTTAAATCCGCCACTGCTACGGATGGCGGACAACGAAAGATTGCTTCTCTTTTTGTCACACAGAGCAGAATTTCACGAGAGAGTAAAAGGAAATTATATAAGTATAATTCACGTTGGAGTTGTTAAGAATTTTAGCCTTCGACACAGTGGGCCTCAGATCGAATATATGCGGAGGTCGCTAAACGACTACCGTGCTGCTGCTGTCGAAAGGGGCATGAAACCTCTTCAAAGCGTGATTAGGTAAACGCCCAGTTTTCCTAATCCTTGTTTCTTGAGTGTGATGCGATGTGGAGAGGTGGTTGTACCACAGGCATGCGAACTGTTTACACACAGTAAGGTGCGCAATAACTCCATTACATAGCTTTCTACACAGCTGGACGTGCACTCGGATATGATAATCTTGCTCACTCCTACAAGGCCTATCGACAGCTTGATTTACATTCGGAAACCGAATTCAATGGAGAATTATCGAGTTCGTCTTATGGCCCGAAATAAACTCACGAATAAGCACGTCAATGTCAAAAATGAAAACAAGCAAGTATTTATTTTAAATATTTCCGACAAGGTTATGAAAAGCAAGATGTTTTCAGAATCTCCTTTCGGTGAATCTCCACTGAAGACGGGTGCGTTGTAGCCGAAATGTGCATCTGGTTGTTCATAACCAAAGATAAGTACTTACTACTTAAGTGGTTATTCTAGAATTGAAGTCTCCTCTGCAATGCTTGTCGCCAGTTACTTATACTCCATAACATTGCTAGATTCCCACTTGTTACAAATTTTTCCTATCGATTGCTGAAGTTGCACTCAATAGCATAGATATTATATACCTAGAAAAGTATGTAAAAAAAGCCAATTAGCTATAAAAAGAGTAAGTGAAAGCTAATTTCTGTATCAGATTCAAAGGTCACGGGCAGGGCCGACCCTTGGGTAGTGCGAATCGGAGTGATGCCACCGCAACGGCATTTAAAATTTAATTAGGTGTATAATATTAACAGGGCACCAGGAAAGACGGTTTGAAATGGGTCCCGCACCAGTATAGGGGTGGCCGTGGTCACGGGTTCCTAACCTGGTGCTCGCGAACACCGTCAAGCTCTTAGGCAATATTAAATTGCTCTTCTACGATTTTTGATAGAACCATTATTTAACATCGATCTTTACGATCGTTGCTATTTTTTGCAGATTAATAGTGGCGCTGCTAACAAAAAGTTGGCCTTTATAGGGAGAATAGTTCGAAGTGGCTCAAAAAAGTGAAATTATTATGTTATTTATCCTTGGTTCGACCGTAGGTCGAATATGTGTCAGCTGTATGGGATCCCTACGAAAAGGGACTCACTAGCGAGATAGTAAAGGTGCAGCGCAGGGCAGCTAGATTCTTAAAGGGAAATTACGATAGTAAACAAAGCGTAACATCATTAATAGAAAATCTTAAATGGACACCGTTAGAGGAACGTAGGCTGCAGGCTAGATTTAAACTACTGGAAAAATTTATGTCGGAGGGATTAGAGAATGAGGTAGTAGGACTTATCAGAAGCCCCACGTATCTTGGAAGGCAGGACAGTGAGGATAAGACTCGCGAGATCGACTGTAGAACGGAGCGATATAGAGGATCGTTTTTCCCTAGGGCGATAAGAGAACATAATAGGAAAAGATTAAGTAGGAAAACTATGGACTTGCAGGGTAACATGTAGAGGTAGATCTAATCCGCTCAACATGGCTAGTGTCGATCTTAGGTCACATTATCATCAGTGACGTACGCTAAATGGCAGAGCTCTAAGATTAAAACCAGGTCCTATTTCAAGTACTCGACAATACCGGATTTCCTGATTTTCCGGTTTATCGAACAAGGTAGATTTCCTTAAAAATCCCCTCGAGTCGGATTTCCTATTAGATATAGTAGTCACGTGACTATTTTCTTCACGTATTAAAAACAAATTATATTATATTAGTTATTTGCAAAAAACTAAAGCTATCATTATTATTGAACCGTATGGCATGATACTCCCTTTTTTGGGGAAAACACGTCAGCCAGCTGCATATTGGAGGCAATAAAAATGCTTTGGCCTGGGGCGCTTGAATCATAAATCTGGCCGTGGGTATGAGACAACATGAGTTAAAGAATAATATACATGAAATAACATTGCTGAGACCGGCTCAGCTGAGGGTGGAATCCTGAGCGCAGAACAATTGAAGCGTACTAATCCAGTAAAACATGTACCATGCAAAGCGAGGATGTAAATGCAGAAGAGGGAAGAGATATAACATAAGCCGCACAGAAATCGAAATCGCCATTACCTTTTTATCACGAGTCGAAAGAGTGAAAACGAGGCGGAAAAATAAAGACGGAAAATCGGGAGCCGTAAAAATATTCTACATTAGAGGTTTTGAATTTGACTAGTTTACCTGAATTAAGGAGCAAACTGTCCTTTGAAAGCGCCTCTTAGCTTTAAGTTCAATTTCGCCTATGAAATCTATATATATATAAGCTAATATTCTAGCTCATCGGATCGTTTTTCTTAAATTTCGCACCTTACGGAACTAGACTTTCTTCCTAGACTACTCCTTCAACATTACAGGAAAGCGAAACATAAACCAGCTTTACCTTTCCATCTTTTTTAAATTGACTTTATTTTTCCAAAGTTATCATGTGTCGCAATGTATTAAGAAAGATATAGAGGGATTTCGTGGTAAACGAAATAGATTTGCATCGAATTTTGCAAAAATATAATAAAAAACTTATAGTCAACGGAGAAAAAATTCAAGTTATTTGTTAGACTTAGCAAGTAACAATATAAAAATGAATTTTTATAGATTAGACCAGCGGTGCCCAAACTTTTCTAATGGCGGGCCACATCAATGGTTGCGAATCCCTTGGTGGGCCGCATTGGAAGGTTGTCAATTCTTCGGCGGGCGGGATTAGAGTTTAAATCGGAAAATTTCTATATATTCTGAGATGCCATTAAGTGAAAATCATGTCTAAATAAGGTTTTCATGGCTAACATTTCAATATTTAAAGTTTTATTATGAAAATTTTCAAAAAATGTATGAATTTGTGTTAAATTTTTCGAATTGATTTTTCGCCTTAGCTTCGTGGGCCGAACAAAAACCCTTCGCGGGCCGCATCTGGCCCGCGGGCCGTAGTTTGGGCAGCGCTGGATTAGACGCTTAAAACACGTTTCTGTCATGCCTCTTCGCTGGAGACTTAGTAAAGGGAGCATCTCCTAGACGAGGCTTTTCCGTAGCTGCGCATACGGTTTTGTGCCAGTGCATACGCAGTTTGAAATTTTAACCATGAATCAGACAATAATACAAGACGCCGATGATAATAAAAAGGCTATAACAAAAAAAAACAAAGTAATAACGGAAAAAGCAAAATCGCGAAAGAATAAAATGTTTCTATTTAATGTTAATACGTCCGAAATTTTGGATAGGGCAATTCAAATTTCACAGACTCAAAAATAAAAACAGGCAGAGTTATGGTGGTCAACTTGTGGCGTGCATTTATTGTATGACGTAGGAAGCTATATAACGGACCAAATCCGCCTTTCAACTGCCGAGTAGCCGTCTGCGTAGATTCTAACGAGAACTCAAATGTCAGCCGTCAGTGGCGTTTAAAAATGTTTAACGATTCGTTCGGATAATAGGATAGTTGCGACATATCACTATATCGGGATTGTCGCCTTACCGGGAAAAAATCCGAAATTCCTGCTGAATCTACCGATTGAAGCAATCCTAAATTATGCCACGCTTATATCGTGCATTATTCCTTCGCGTTCTTTCGTTTCTATCGCCCTTCCGCTTTCACCGGACATTATTCTTCATTCTCACTTTCATTTCAGGAACGCATCCGACGATTCCTAGCCGTTTTAGTGTCAGTACTGCTTCTTCTGTCCATCATCGTTCTAGTCCTCGTGGGTATTCAGTCCCTGACAGCTATCGCCGCGGCGTTCACCGTATTCGCTCTCGCCGTCATCTTCGTACTCGGGTTGTTAGGTGTCAGCAAGGCATTCTGTTGCTACGCTTGCGACGGACCAGTCCGGAGGAGCTTCTGGTTTATGACGCCATCCGATGCCTCCCTGGTCGCCAACTCGATGCCTGGCTCCACCCGAGAAAGCGTCATCGAGGTAAGAAGGCCGCACGAACACACAAACAAAATGGTTGTGTATGTTGGGTTGATGAAAGAATACAAACGGTTGTACATATGAATCTAAACGTCTTCCAACTCTGTACAGTAGCCCCTCGCCAACCGCGGGGATAAGGTTCCTGACTTAAACCGCGGTTGGCGAGGGCGTGGGCTATGGGAAATTGGGTTTTCGAGGGAGTGATCCCCGAGAGATATACCCTAAGTCCTTTAATGTGCTCTCCAAGGTTAAAAAGAAGTAGGTACGGTATACTTAAAAAATATGTATATCATATAAAAATAACACCAACAATCCCAAAGAAAAGGAACACTAAACCCTTGCCTCCCAACCTACACCTCCATAAAGGTTAATGACCATACGATAGGAAACTCGCCCATATATTTAAAGAACGCTGGCAAAACCAGCGCTTCCCTAAAATTACTCGAAACCTCACCTCCCGATTAGCACGCGGTCTTATCGTGGTGTGCAAATGTCTTCTTTCATATATCTCTCCTTGTAAAGAATAGTTAGTGAGCAGTTTCTTCACTAGCATAAATTTTAATATTAGTAAAATCAGCCACAGCCGCATGAAGAACCGCAGATATTCAATATTCGTTATACCGCGGTTGGTAAAATTGTAAAATTTATTGACGGCGGATACTCAAAATTGCGGTTGGTGAGGGACTACCGGCAGGGCCGGCCCGAGCTACGGGCAAGCCGGGCGACTGCCAGGGGCGCCAAAGTTTTAGGGGCGCTAACCTATCTACCTATGTATTACTTGATAGTGATTTAATGTTGGATACTAATTTATATCGCGGAGCAGGCTTGAATCTTGATGGATCTCCTTTTAATTTTCCATCATCAATGATTTTTACAAATGGATGAATAAATTAACATGTACTTCGTAAATATCTCAACAAACATTAACGGAGGGGGGCGCTTGAGTGCTCTCTCTCCCGGGGCGCCAAAATTCCTCGGATCGCCCCTGACTACCGGAATACTTATGAGTGATGTTGAAGGGTTAAGAGAGGGCGTAATATAATTTCAGTGATTCTTAGTGTAATTTAAAACTGAATCATCGTGCTTACTTTATGCCTAGGACCAGTTGATGATCAAGATAACTCTAACGTCGAAAAAATTATTGGTAAATCATATTCGCAATTCCGCAACAGAGTAGCCCTTCCCAGCGGTAATTCGTCGATGGCTGATTCTAATGAGAACTATATAATCAACAATGACCAATACTTAACAGCACATATGCGCACCTTGCTCACTTGACCGTTTTATGGGAAGGAGTTATCTCGACCAAAGTATAATTTGCGTTGAAAATCTCCCCGAAAACAATAAAACATTCAGTTTGTTATATTGATCAGCTTAGTTTGGAATGAAATAAGGAAAGAGAAATTTCCACAAGATCATATACACTTATAGACTCATCTCTATTTTTGAAATGCTTAGGGGAGTGTGGTAGCATTTAGGACATCTGAAGTTACTAATAAGTTAAATAATGTGTAAATGGAGCAAAAAATATTTTATTATCACATTTCATGAAATTGTATTACATTAATTGACTTATTTCGAAAACAACAAGGGTCGAATATTTTTTTTAAAAGCCGATAATACATGCCACATCTAAAGTCGCAATAATAATAAATACAAAACTATGTTAGCTGCCTGCATCGCGTAAATTTTACAACGGAATATCCCGACTAACGATCATGCATAATCATCGAACATGTCATTATCGAGAACAGTGGAGACACGAAATACTTAACAACTACATTAATCTTGCAACTCGGCTGCCATTTAAAAAAAACAAAGCGCATTTTCTCAGTGCGAGTTAAAGCCATTTTTTATTCTTAGCCAAAACCACGTATATACAATTTTTTGCAGTTGCTGGAATAAATGCTTCGGTATTTGAAAATCCTGCTTTATTTCCGTATTTTGTAAAAAGAGGATAATCTTATCATTAGAGCTGCTTATCGACTTGGCGATTACTTCACTCGGGGACATGACGAGTTTTATTTTGCGTTAAACGATGGAGTAAGACCATTTTTCCTTATTTGATAATAATATCACCCACAAGGCTGTTACCTCACAGAAATTGCAGCGTAAATTGCGGTTCCTAGCGAAGAATTATGACTCTTCGGTATCGTTACATTGTATCAAATGTTTACAATTGTTTTCTGGTTTTACATATGTAATGTAGATAGAATCTCAATATAATGACAGAACGAATTACTCTCGATGAAGTTGGTGATGACGGTAGCATGAGGCATGCGAACTTTAAATTCGAATGTGTCAAGATACAAATTTTCTACGATGGGCGTATTAAAAATAACGTTCTCCTGAAATGCATAGGAGCTAAACAGTCGAATTTTCCTCGTCCCTTAGGGGTATCAAAAGACTTAAAACCAACCTTAGCATCCGTGAAAATTTGAATTTGTTGGCATTATGTAACATATGAATAAAAAGGACGAACTTTCCGCAATGCGATCACAGGTTTCGCGTCAAAAATTTAGTTTTCAAAGTGAAAAAGACTAATTAAGCCATCACGAACACCAACCAGCTTTTCGGATGGCCTTTTGAACGATCAATTTAAAAGGCAATAATTCACTTTTTATGTTGCACCGCGATGCACCATTATTACACAGAAACCATCCGTTGTTTGTATTTCTGCATTGCCTTTCCTTTTCTCACTTCTTGAAAATGTATATTCTCAGAAAATTGAACGATGTCACAGGGAGTGTCGGACATTCGTCCTTAAAAACATTTATCACAACGGCGATCAAAACGGAAGACCTCACTGTCGACAGATGGAAACAAAACTTGACGATTGCGGGATCCGGAGAACCGCACCCAATCCTCGAAACGAAAAACCGAGAGGGAACTGAACACGACTTATTTGACCGAAAATTCGACTTTTCTCGCTCTTTTTCCGCAGATTCCTTATCCGGATAGCACGGATCTACCTTCATGGATCAACGCTCATGAGCTGCAGCAGCCACCGGATTATTTCGCGGCAACTACCCATGATCACCGAGGAGACGGCGGAGTTTATCCACGTCAAGATACGCCACCTCCCTCGTACAAGTTCCTTAGCGACGCAGGTCTCATATCGGAGTTTCACGACGACGAACAGATGTACTCCCTACCAGAAAACTCGAACCAAACGGCACCGGTTAACAGGGAAGTAGGGGAACAAAGGACGACCGTGGCCATCATAGCGGACGAGGCCAAGCCGCCAAAGTGAGGCAGTTGTGCTAGAAAGTGACAATTCCCCTTGACCTAAATGCGAAAAATGTTTCTCGAAAAGAATAAGGCGGCTAAACATATTTCTCATCTGTGATATGGAAAGCACGTCGGTGTTGATGTTCTCGCGTAGAAAACGTTTTAAGACTACTTATGATGGCAGTTTGGCAAAGATAATATTGATAGGTTGTGCGGGAATAGTGCAGGATAATAGTTTTTGTACAAGTGCTTATGTCACATAGTGCCATTAATCTTATTTTTCAGAAATACAGAACTACTTATAAGGCAGTTTATTTTTTGTCTTGTAAACAGTGTTTTGCTACTCGGTAAAATGAGAAGACTAATAGCTAGCTACCTTTTGGTTTTTAGTGAAAAGTGATAAGCATCAGCACAACAAATACAGGAGAACAATCAAATTTCATTGGGAGATATAATAGTTCTAATGAAACTCCCAATTAAATTTATTATTATTAACTTTATTGTTACACATATGAATGCAAAGAGAAGTTAGCTACTCCAACATACCGAGCTTTTACCGTATATTTGCAAATCTTTGAAATTCGCTGGTTTTTACCTACTAAATCGAGGGCCAAATGTAAAAAAGCTTTGGTGCTTTCCAGCTTCATTAACTAAGTTCCTAAATATTTTGAAAGACGAGTCTGGCTTAAAATAATATTTCAATAAAAGCTGGTAATATTTTATAGTATAATAATTTATTTCTGTAATACCTTTTTGGTGATAATGCATTGTTTTCTACTAAAAAAAATAAAATTTCATCATAATTACTGCAAAAAACACTGATAATTTTAAGAACATTAGTTATGGAGGCAAGCTATTGCTAACGTGTTTATTGAACACTTCCTTTTCAACTTTGGATTTGTCCTAATTTTGGTAAGAGACATTTAGTATTTAATTAATACATTTAGTATTCAATAATGTTTAAATGAAATTTCACAACCAGTTGTTGAGGCAAATATAAATGAAAATGATAAATAATTATCTAACGCAGAAGTTTTCATGACTTTCACACAAAATTGAGGATGACTAAAATCCTATATGAAAAATATATACCCTTTATACTTCAATAATTCTCCCCAACAAAATGTTCAAAAACCATGGGCTAAAACTGACCCCAGAACTAAAAATTTTCAATTTGAAAGTTAAACATAACAATTCCTCAATGTATTAGTTCACATGAATGATTAATGTATGGGAGTTAAGGGGAAAGCAATGGAAAGGGCATTCTCTTCTCGGGAAATTTCTTGATAGACCTAGCTAATGTATGTTTACATATATTTTTTGAAACAAATACCCATTTATTTTCAGTTTGAATACATGGTAATTACAGCCAATGATAATCAAATTTTGCCCTGTGCTTCTTTGAGTAAATTCTCAATTTGGGAAAATGAATTAAACATTTCACTTTCAGGTGCATGTACACTTGTGGACTAAGTATACTGGCATTGCCTAACCCAGGTATAGCTATTTTCCATTTTAGCCCAATTATAGTAGTAGAAGCAATTGTAATAAAATCGTCTCAAGTTTCAACCTATCTGCTGTCTAAAAACATGGAAAACTCTTGAATATGGAAATTAATTTTTTTCATTACGTTTTTTAAGTATGAAAGTTAGAGAGAATATATGATTAGTGATTCACAGTGGTGAATCCTCTATGGAAGCATTGCCTCCAAATTAGAAATTAATATAATAATAACAGTAATAACAATAAAAAATACTCATTCACAAGCACCATTTTAGAAGCACACCTTCAGTAAAACTGTATGACTACACGACATTTTAAAAATCCACCTTGACAGCTTGCATCACACAATGGCCGAAAATAACACTACTAGCCTAATAGGAAGCAAAAATATTATTGCATACACGCCGATGAGCCATTCACTCTAGTACACGGTCCGAGACTAGGCATCTGCTCAAATTATTTTACAGTTTCATTAAGTTGCAATTCTGACACTTCACATGAACTTTCATGCTTATAGAAGTGTTTGTGTTATAGTAGTGCATTAACAGATATTATTTCCAAAAATTATGGCTCAGATAGGAGGAACTTTGTGGTTTATCTCCACGTAATCAAGTACGGAGTGGAAGCAATTTTAAAATTGCAAACATGAGTGAACTGAGTGCCTCAAACGCTTCTGTTGTGCTTTAAAGCAGCTATGGTGAGGTTTCATGTTGTGCAGTGTGTAATTTATCAACGAAAAGTTTTTCGTCGAACAATTTTCAGGGAAGGGATTGTAATGTATCGAATATGGTGCCTGTGCACACTTAACCATGTGTGCACAAGTGCTTGTAAGACTTTACTTGGTTAGGACAC
Source organism: Tanypteryx hageni (assembly GCA_028673005.1). Classification (NCBI taxonomy): domain Eukaryota; kingdom Metazoa; phylum Arthropoda; class Insecta; order Odonata; family Petaluridae; genus Tanypteryx; species Tanypteryx hageni. The sequence goes on from CM054117.1 coordinate 51,945,593, forward strand.
CAAACAGCAATAAAGCACCACTTGCATTCTGGAGCTCACAGAAGTAGTTTGATTATCAATGACATCTCACAGGCAAAGAGTGAAATTATCCAAACAGATAGGCCAAAACCTCGCCTAAATTTAAATATAAAAATTGAATCATGCACAAGATATTTTAACATAGATATTTATAACAGTGTCAAATGGATGACTGGATGTGAGAGCAAAGCAAAATTATTTTGTTGGCTGTGCTAACTTTTTTCGAACGAAAAAAGTTTGGACTAAAATGGGATTTTTTGATTTAAATAATCTTCATAAGGTAATAAAGAGACATTCAATAAGCAAAGAACATTTACAATCAATTCTTCAAGAAAAAACATTTGGAAGAACTCGAATAGAAGATGTTTTAGATAAGCTGTTGGAAATTACTAATCGCCAGCAAAACGAAGCAGTAAAGAAAAAATGGAAAATGCTAAAAAGACTTATTGATATTGTTTGTTTTTTTGAGAGAGCATGAATTTAGCTTTTGTGGTCATGATGAATCCAGTAACTCTGTAAATAAAGGTAATTACGTGGACTTGGTCGAATTGATTGCTAAATATGAAGAAACTTTGGGAAACCATTTGGAATATTCCAGTGTTTCGCATTTAGTGCAATACAGAATGATTTAATTCCTTGTGTTGCCCAAGTCGCACTGCAAAAAATTAAACAAGATGCATTCAACTCCCTCAAGAAGAGTTACGGAAATTATTTCGACATAGCTACTTTGTGTTCTGAACTTTCGGTAATGTATCAAATTGATAAATAAAAACAGTATTAGCGATTTATATCATTTCATTAAAGAAAACAGTTTAGACAAAGTGGGAAGTGGCAAAATTATGTGAATTAGTATTGACAATACCTGTGACCAGTGCCTCAACTGAACGGAGCTTTTCACTTCTCAAACCTATCAAAACATTCGTGAGGAATTCCGCAAATCAAGGACTCCCTAAATTATCAATTATATCAATCAAAAAAGTCCTCATCAAAGAACTTTCTCAAAAACCCTTGTTCTATGATGACGTCATTGCAGAATTAGAAGAGAAGGAAAGTGGAATTCCTCTGCTATTCAAATAACAAGGTAAGATCTGATTTTCATAATTAATTGCTTCCGTATCAAAAAATCTCAGGATTCGTGACAAAATTTTACGCCAATTTCATCTGGCTTATTTGCCATATACTGTAGAAATCTGCACCTACATTTAGTTGGATGGAGCTGTTCATCACCGGTCACATTTTCTGCAGGATTGTAACTTCTCCGAGAATTTTTGTTCTGCAATCTTTGATGCCTCTCAGGTATTACATCAAATCTGAGGTATTTCATGATTTCTAAGAACTGTTTCCTTGGCATTGATTGGTTGAACTTGTTCACTACCTAAGTTTGGGACAAACATCGCTTTATTGGAAAATCTCTCAGTCCACAAGCTCCCTTTGTATATATCAATGCTATGAATACCATAAGTTCCCGTTTAGAAAGTTTTCATGATGTCTTATTTTTGGTACAATGAACAATTGTTTTCAAAAATTTATCATCAGTAATTAATTTTAGAGCACTCAGTGGAGAATTAGGATCAATATTCCATTGTGCATAACGTGTGGGACCAGAGACAATTTTCATAATATTATGTGAAGATCGCCTCCCTGTAGATTTTCTATTCAGATATTGTTTCTCCCTCTTTGTTCTGTCAGGAGCTGTTTCAATAACAATTTGGTTAAGGATTCCTATTGAAAACTGCAGTGTCAAAATGACACATTCCGGTCCTTCTAGGAATATATCATTGTCTTTTTTTATTTTTAAATCTATAGCAATAGAGTTTTTAGATTAAATACATCTAGGCAATTTATGAAAAGCCTAGAAAAATCAAAGTTGTAACATTATGCAATTCGAAGATATAAAATATTTTACAGTAGCGATGTGTAATTTTGACACACCTGGTCCTTCTAGTGTTAACATTTGACAATTTTCAATAATACATTAGTTAAATATAAAAATTGTTGAATAAAACTTGTAAAAACTCTAACGTAAAAATTCTTTTTCATTGCAAGAAGACTTGGTAGTTATTATTTTTTGTGATCCAAGTTTGTATGCACCAATTATTACTGTGAAAAAAAGTTGTATACGAATTATATACCATGATGAAATATTACAGGGACCAATGGTATTGTGTGATGGAAAGTTGGTAAACCATTTTGACAATGAAGGCTAAAAATATATTGATCTACGACAGCAAAATCTCTTGATTTTTCTGTTAATTCTCTTTAAATTATTAGTATTATTATTAACAATATCATTATTTCTTCTTCTGTTGCTCGTTTTCTTTACCAGATTTGCTATTAAGAAATAATGGACATTTTATGAGATTTTCACTCATATAACCAAGTGCTGGACAAAATTTTTCGTCATAACTTAAAAATTTCATAAAACAGGGCTAAGAAAATTGAAGTTGATCTGTAACAGAATTCCACACAAAATCCAAGAGATGGCAAAAAAATGTTTCTTATAAATAAAAAAAACTATAGTATAGTCAGCTTACAATAAGTACCTTTGGATTATTTTGCTTAAATTTATAATGAATAACAAGGTGAATAGTTCTAGTATAATGGAAAAGATATTCTGAATTTTGGAGAAAAACCCAAATTGGAGGTACAGTCAGCATACCCAAAACATGACAAACTTTTTGCGTCTAAGTATCCAAAGCAAGTCCAGCTATTCTGTTTTGAAAACTTTTGGGCTCTCTCATGATTGGCGAATCTTATCATTCAGTTATCTTCCCTGTTCTTTATGGACAATCGAAACACATTTTTTGGGTATTACCCTCCGATTGCCTTTTTTAAATTTTGGGTAAGACCCGAAATTATTAGTTTTCTTTAAACACAAATTTTTTTAGATTTGGTCACAATTTATATTTTGGCGCTTGTGTGCAGTCCGAGATGCTTTTGATCAGTCTGTTTATTCTCTTTGTAAACAATTTACGTAAGCATACTTTGTAACACAAACTTAATCTCCTTGGTTTGCTCATGCCACAAACAGCCAAGGATGCACCATAGTTAGTCGCTGTTAGATTTTTAGTAGGATAAGGAAAAAAGAGCCCAAGTGTCTGTTAGTTGAAAACACTACAAAAGAAAAATTATTTCACTTATATCTGGTGTGTTTTCAAAAGAATTTGAAAGGGAAGCAAGATATTTGTGCAGCCTGCGAGGTGTTCCTTTCCACCTGGAGGCATTTAACGCAAGATATCACACCCTCAACCATACTTAATGTATAGTAAAAAGTTTTGATTGTCAATAAAACTTTTAAATTTTTAAACAAGATTTTGATTTGAAAATCATTTTATCCAAATTAAAAAATAATAAAACCTGAAAATTACTTAAGATTGAACTTTTTTTAAACTTTGTAAAATCTGTAACTTATTTATACCCGATTTTAACCAGAATGAAAAGGAAAATAATAAAACCCAATATTTACCCTCTGAATGAATTTTTTTAAACCTGAAAAAATCCATACTCTATTGATCCATAATAATGAAGTAAAGAGGAAAAACTCAACACAGGTATATAGTCACAAATTACAACAGGAAACATTGTCCTTACTGTACTTGGCAAATATGCCATATTTTATAATGTAGTGGTAGATAAAGTAGGTATTAATCTCAATGATAATTCTATCATTAGGAGAGATGCAACCAGGCAGCTAAAACAGTATAAGGCTGGCCATCTTACTTGAAGAAAGTATTACTTCTTTACATAACTATTTATTTTAAAAACAAAATTAAATTTAATTCCATTTAGGATTTATTTGTTCATAAATCATAACTAGAGATCATCTCAGTAGAGTAACAATAATAGAGAGTAGGTACAGCTCTGCTGGAGAGGAAGTGTTGTAAAAATGTCCCTTTGATAATAACGATTAGCTTAGGGTATGAAAAAAATGAATTATTGAGCTCACCACATGACTTGTCATGAGAACCAAGAACTTGCAAGTTCCTAGTGAGGATGGGTACTTTGAAGCTGAAAAGCACATCTGGATTATTCAACCATTTCATAGGTACAGAGGGTCTTAGGAGAACAGGTTTTCAAGGTAGCCTGGAAAAGGTGAGAGCTGATGTACAGTTATCGTTTTGCGATTATTCCACCTAATTTTGTTAGATGGAATGATCATGGTGATGTAGCAAGAAAATTGTCCAGTTTCTTAAGAGTGATTCTCTCTTACCAGTACTTCAATAACCTTATATGAAGAGTCATAAAATAGACATTTGGTTCTATGAGTATCTAGACAATACATACAAATTTTTTGTCGCAAAGTCAATAAAGTTATATGTAATGCTGAAATAGTAACAACTAGAGCTGCATAAATACAAAACACGTCTGCATAAATTTGGGGCAAGGTTCTATTTACAAAATATGACCTATCAAGTTCAAACTTTCATGTAATTCAACTCTAATAATATAGCCTGTCAGGCATGAAAATACACTGGAAGTCGCAATTATTGTATATTTATCAATATAATATATACAAACAGTGGTATAGCAATATTTAAGTAAAATTTCATGGATATAATTTCCTTTGTCACAGCTATAATAAGCAAATACATATCTGAAGTAACTATTAGATAGTTTCTTAAAAATTTTACTTATCTTTTTTCCAATAGGATACATTCAGAAAGAATGGTTGCTCCCTAGCATTTATAGAAAAACCCTTCAATTTCTTTAAAAGACAATCCTATGCTTAATGAATGTCATATCTACCCACCACCTGATCCAACATTACCTAATAATCTAATACAATCGCCTCAAAACTGTGAAATTCCGCTGTTCATTAAAAGACATTCCTTGCCCAGGACTACTCAAGTTTTTCTGTGCATAAACCTCTTCGACACAACTATTAGTTGTCCAGTATATAACATTTTAAGTAATCAAAAGAGGAAAATCCAGGTTTTTCAATCCCATACTTTCTCTATAAAATTAAAATTCTTTATCATAATAGCTAAAATGGTCATTGCTAAGACTTTTGGAATTACAAATGTTTATGTTATATTAAAGATCCAATAATCTTGCCATCATTGGTAATTAAGGTTATGAAATTTTGTTAGTAGTTTCAGTTAAATGACAATATTTTAGGCATAAATCACACTAGAATCCTATAAATGGATGATTAAAAACAAAAACCGATGGCAATGGGATTTTATGATTTTACTCATCCCCACAGAGCAATGCTTTCCAATTTGTTTTCTCAACTACCACCTCCACAAGTGTTTGTATTTCAATGTATTTGCTACTAAAGCTGGCAAAAAGAATGTTTCTAAAAATTTTTATCATTTCCAGTATTTCAAACTAATTTTAATTTCATTTTAATGGTACAAATGGAATTCACCATAAAACTTCTTAACAAATACAGAAAAAAAGTTTTAATGACAACTGAACTAACTTGTTCAATACATTGTAAATGGGAGGCTCGAGATGGTTTATAGACACGAGTCCTGCAATTCCAGAATAAGGGTTGTAATGGAAAATATAAAAAAATTGTTCCAGCTGTGGATATTTGATTTAAAAAATATAAATTGCTATTTATGTGTCCTACTTCATCTATGGCATACCACTAATGGTACCTGTACCACTGGTTAAAAAGCACTGCCTTAGAGGACTCAACTTAATGAAATTGTTTTTTTTTTGGCAGGATTACAGCTTATATTCCACCCCTATGCACTCTGACATGACAATGATATCCCTTACTGCAGTTGGTATGCCAAGTTCAGCTTAACATCTTTTCAAAGAGAATTAGCCTTTTATATTTTTATTATGCCAGCAGGTGATGATATATTTTTTACATCCCAGCTAATAACCAAGACAATACATTTGTTCTATTCATATCTGGGCTGTTATTCAAGGGGATAGTCACTGCAACAAAATGATGACTCTCAGTCATAGAAAAGAATCTGTGCAGCACTCAACTATGGATAACACTCAAACGTTTTATCTATTTTAGAAAGTATCAATTAAATGTATTAATTTGATAATAATGAATTACATTAAACAAATGAGTGAACTGAAAAGTGGCGAATGTTCCAATAATTTGAAAACTACCCATTCACTGACATTTGAAAATTCTATACAAAATGCTAATCTGTGTTTTGCATGTTGTGACCAATTCTCAAAACATATTTATACCCATTTTCCACAGCGAACCAGGTAAAAACAGCGGCACAGACAGCAATGATGATGATGTGAAATCAAATTGAAAATGCAGCCACATTTGATTATTTAAAAATTAAATCTGAGTCGACTAAAGGTAGAAAAGAAAAAAATCTAAGTGCAAAGGGGATAAAATGTAATATTAACCACCTGTATGGAAAGAATTTACCTATATTAAAAAGTTAACTCCTGGAATCTTAAGGTTTTTCGTGTGATATGATCATTTTCAGACAGGATATTCTATGAGTTTTTGTTTATAATTTCTGATTTCAATTACATACGACTAAAGCAAAGGCGTAATCTACAGCTCATGGCAAAATTTGTATGGCCCAGAAAGCTTTGATGACAACATGATCTTTGTTATTTAATGCAGGTAATTTTATATAGTTTAATGAAAATTACTTCTAAACCTTTATCATGAGGTTTTGTCAGTAAAATATTCATTGCACATGATTTTCACTTATAAATAATCTCTTGAGTACTAATGTAAACTCATACCTAATCTGCCCGAGAACTTAGAACTTCTAATAATCTTAAACTTAAAAACCTAACCTAACCTAACCTAAAAAAATTACATGCCTCTAGATTTTAGTATGTTTATCAGAGCACATTTTGAAACAATGCAAGGAAATTTTTACATGAGCAAAGGAGAAATAATGATCTAAGATCACATCATCATCCCTCCATAACAGATGCAAACAATCAATTCTAATCGGACAACTTTTGTTTGCAGAAGCCAACAGTTATTGCAGCCAGCAGTATTTTGATGAAAAATAAAACAGCATGTTATGTAATACATATGTTGCCAAAGCTGCAAATGAGATAAGATATACTTTACATTAGGCATTCCAACAATGCCGGTAAAAAAATATCGGATATTATACCTACATATGCTGGTTATTTTATCTTTCAGCAGTTTGTAATACCGTATCTGCCCGAATATAAGCCGACCCCCCAAAAACTTCCACCATTTTTTGACAAAAAAGTAAATTTCATAATTTTATGCTGAAGTGTTGGAAATTGGAAATCAAAGAAGAGAGGGAAATGGTTTAGTTGTTGACATTTTAAATATTACTCCAATTAATAATTTCGGGTTGTTGAACATGTTCCACATTCAGTTGCGATAATTTCATTCATCTTCATTTTTACACAAGGTCAAATAAAGCAATAGCGACCTTGCAAAGATAATTTTTAATCCAAGTCTATTTCCAATGAAATTAGCATTTATATTGCATTAAGAAGTTGCATTTTATAATTATACATGTTCTTATCATATATAACTTTACACACACAAGTTTTACCATAATTCAAAGAGTTGAGCATCAAAAGCCGTCATCGCATTTTGCGTAATCATCTGCATAGTCAATGTATGTAATTACATTGGCTATAGCAATAACTACAATAGCCAAGTAAAACTAATAGGAACTTTTTTAATGGATAATGAAAAATAATAAAAATTGCTAACTATTCTTTATGATACATATGCATAGCCGTGAGAAACGAAAGAAAATATCCAATAGCATTTAGAAACAAAAGAACAGGTAACAACAGCAACAACTGCTAAATTCAATATTCTAGCTTTATTATTTATTCATTAATATTCATCGGTCAAATATTTACTCTATGAAAAATATAGTACTATCATTTGAATGCAGAGGCAATGAGAGACATGCTGCCATATATGGTTGACTATGAGACTTAACCCTAACCCCAAATTTTTTTTTCAGACTCGCATTTAAGCCGAGTGATGATTTTTTCATGGTAGATTTTGTCAAAAAGCATTGGCTTATATTCGGGCAGATATGGTATGTTAAATGACTTCACACTGAAACTTGAAAATTTCTAGCATGAGAAATTCAAATGAAATAAGACTTTAAATATAGCAGAGGAAAAGCATTATCTACCGCCACAATAAATGTGCCTACAAGACCAGGCAAGAAGTACATGATTTGAACCGGAACATATTTCAAGATCCAAGCGGTTTATAAGACAACTAACAAATGGCAGACAATGTCACATAGACATAGTAAAAATACTGTTAAATAATGTTGAAGTGGACATAATTCCAGTGTTTATACTATGCCTCAGAAAGGTTAGATTCAATTTTCCAAAAGATCATACAGTGTAGAGGAGATAACAAGGAACTTCTTTTGCAAAATCAATGCTAATTATTTATCTAAACATATGGGACTTATTAAGGAAAATAAATAAAATTTAAAATTTTCTTGCACATCCAAGTCAAAATCAACTTCTGATACAATAAAAACTAAATAGTGCCGAACAACATTCTTTTGTTGTTTGACAGAAATAAAAATTATCTGAACTGGTTAGTCTCGCAATTAAAACGGTTGTTGATGCAGTAGTAGTAGTAGAAACTCCGTTTTGCCATTTATTTTTAATATTAAGGGTTATTATATACAATAAAAATGTTAATAGAAAAAGTAAAACAATTTAAAGTAGGTACCTAACAAATACATGTAACTACAGAAAGTACCAAATGGTGCTAGTGACTGTTTGTCGATTGAAAGTTTAATATATGCATAATCATAAGGAATAGGTGAAGTGATTATAACCCAACTTTACAGTCATCAGCAATTTTAACAATTACTGGATTAGTGTGAGGATCCTTTCAATAAAAACAAAAATCAATAATTTCAAAAATTGATAATGTAATACCATGCATAATAATCCCAAAACTGTCTTGAATTTAAGAAATGAAAGCTTCCAAAAGAGTAAATATGTTTCATATTCCATACTTTACAAATATGCAATTGGTAACTTAGCATTGAGATTCTTGATTTCCATTGGCAAAAAGAAAAATGCAACCACCCATGTCTTTCCTATGCAATTACCAAAACTTTATATAATCATTAATTGTCAAAAATATTTAATAAACCAGAAATTACACTCTATTACATAAGCATACGGACATTTATTTTGCCCATGCTTTGTTAACACATAAAGAAAAACTGAATTTCTAAATAAAAATATATTTAAGACAAAAACACAGGTAATATCCGATCATTGGTTCAAAACTTGCATCTTGCTCCAAATCTGACATGTGTATTTTGCACAAATTAATTATACATTCAAGAGGCTTTAGTTTTATTTTTTGAATAGCCAAAGCAAACAGACACTACTTTTCATATTTGGATACGATATTTCAGAGCATAAAAATGATAGGCAGATGGAAGTTGTCGATATGAAGTACAAAATCAGTTATAAGCATCCGAAGCTCAAATTGTAATTTCTCATGATCACTTCTTCAAACAGTTTGACCGGCATTTATTTCCCTAATTACAAATTGAAGCAATGACATCACCTTAATTAAGTTAACATTACAAAATAAGGCTACGGATTTACTTCCGTTTTCCCCTTTCATGATCGGATGATCCCTTTTTGTCACTCTTGTCCTGTGAAGAGGAAGAAGAAGATGCCTCCCCACGCTTCTCCTTCTTCCCCGCTCCCTCCTTCGACTCCTTTTCAGCTATGGCGGCAGAGACATGGCCGACAGCCTGACGGACGGCCTCACTCTGTGGATCCACGCCTGGAAGGTTCTCCAACACACTTTGAAGGAAAGCAGGATCACTCATCACCTCGGAGATGTCGTCTTCTACATCACCCGCAGCATCATCACCACCAGACACTTCAACTTCCATTGGAGTTTCACCACTTCGACTTTTACCAGGAGAGTCAACTTTGATAGCTTGATCCTCTGCAGTGGATAAAAAATATCCCAAGATAATCACAAGGAATTCAGTTTGGTTGAACTTCTGGATGCTTAAAAAAAATTAATCTTTATAATGAAATAAAACTCATAACAAATGCTTATACATGACAAGACGTTAATGTAAAAATTTTATCAACCAATAAAGCAAATAATAAACATAAATACAAAAAATAGCTTATTTATAATGCCAGAAACTATATAGTTACCAAAAAAGTGAATAATGTATTTACTGTAAGCCAACCATTTTTCCTGTTTTACCCATTCAGAAATGCCTGTTGGTTTACAATTGAGTTCATTCTAAAATAAATGTAGAAGTAGGGTGAACTTAACACTTGACCGTCAGGCATATTTTCATGCAGCCTCTTCTCTGTATCGAGCATTTTTTTATTAAATGCATTGTAATGTATAATTATACTTAAACTATTGTAATTTCCCAAGTACTCAATATTTTCAAGTCAAATTTGGAATGGGTACTGATTATTATCTATATTATAACAGTTTCATCAAATTTAAATTTATTTACAGTTACGGTTAGTACAAAAGTACAATTCGTGAGTATAAAAGTACAATTCGTATATTTTAGTTTTGTTACATAATTTTATTGAAAATGCAATCCTAATGCAGTCATAATTACACATAAAAACATTTTGTAAGTCTCTATCATAGTAATTGGTCACAGTATGGAAACGCTCAAAAAGATACAAATGAGAGACTACACATGACGAACTAACGCTTGAAGCATTTCCTTTATCATATCTCACAGTCCAGCTATAATAGTTACACTGATTTGTAAGGTGGCAGTAGCCTACAATGCCTACAAGGATACCCAAATGCATAGTACAACATGTGCTGCCATCAACAGGGCAGCTGTGAAGCATGTAATGATGCGTTTCCTAACGCGTAGGCAAAATACGTATTAATACGTGTCCTGACTACAATGGTCAGGCGGTGAAACACATAGTACTACGTTTCCCAACGATAAAGTGTTAAAACTCATGGGGTACATTGGGACAAGAGAGACAGAGGGTGGAACAAAGAGATTTATGTGCAAAATAAAGCATAAAATCCATTGTTTATTGATAATAATAAAAATTTGCAATTAACAAACAGCTTCGCCCATTCTCATCCACTCACACCTTAAGGCCACACAAGGTTTTTTTCCAACTGAGTCCAGACGGGAAAAATGCAGGGAATGGATCCAATAGAAACAGTCTTAGACGGTCACACACATGAAAATTTCCCACTGAGTTAGCAGAAGTGCTGCGTTTCAGGGTCACCCACAATAGGATTGCAACTCGCTGCATTTTTAATATGAATTTTGGACGTAGCTAGGTGATGACACCAGAGAATTTTCCTCTGCTGAAACTTCTCAACTACCTATGTTTCTTAGCGTGCACGTACTGTAGGGTGTCCCTTAAATTTTAAAACTGAGAAAAGTAACTTGGTCAACATATTAAAATATGCTTTGTGGTTACAAAACGCTTCTGTTTAAAGTGTTTTGAAGTAGGAAATTTTTTAGAGGTCTCTCATGGGGCCTAAATGCAGTAAGATTGAACACTTCACGAAAATTTCAACCATTTTGACGTATCTCTAACAGTTTCGGCGGAAATATCCATTAAAAGCTCGCATCCGAGTGCCGTGGACGGGCGGCGCCGGCGCGAGCAGCGGGTGCTGAGGTGTGGGAGAGGCGTGCGGGCTGCGGGAGGCGATGGGAAAGGGGGGAGAGACGAAACAGTATTGGATAATTTCAGCGAGGCAATTGAAGCAGACGACCTGTTTAAAAAAATAACGAATAAAGCTAGAGGAAACAAAACTTTATTGTTATATTTAGAAGATTTTAAACACCGCTTTAAACACTAGCTTATTCTGCCGTATCATTAATTGTTATTAGTAAATTTATCCAACTGCTTGGAAGTTGGTTTTTTCGAGCCCTTCATGATGGAGTGAGACTGGGAAGACACCTGCAGAAGATCTTGAAAGACTTCCTCCTTGTTTGTGACTTTCCGGTTGTGCGTCTGCATTAGCTTTACAGCACGCTCGGCATGGTCGTTCAACACGTGCATATTTTGCACCACTTCCCGTGCTTCTTGGTACTCCTCGTTGTCAAACCAAGTGGACGGGTCAAGATCCAAGAAACCTCGAGGGATTTCAAGGATTTCAAAGAAGTCCATGCTATTCTTGATGAAGAGAACTTCCATGCCATCAAGTTCTTCTGCCAACATCGGGAGACGTTTGGGAGGATCTGGGAGGCCCTGACTATTCTTTAGGTTTTTGATGAAAGCTTTTTTCTGCTCCACAGAGATTCTTCCGTCAAACAAAGAAATGGGCACCAAAGTCTCACTCAGATACCACAAATGTCCCGATAGTTTTCGCAGAGCAACAGTGGCGCCTGGAGGATCAATGGCTTTCCATTTGGACAAATCACCGATTAGTTCCATGTCATTCTTTGGAGAACCGATTGCATCAGGGGCATGGTACCAACACTTCAAATACACACGTACAAAAAAAATATTCACGTGAAGGAGTCCCTTTTCTTCCCTCTTGGTTAGATGGAGTTGGTCCTTAAACATCCACAGTTTTAGGGAGTAGATAGCTTTACTCATCCACCTTGCCTTGTGGAAAGCCCCTGGGGCCATGAATTTGATGAGGGTGATTTGAATTTAAAAATAATAATAATATTATTATAATCTTACCGGAAGCACTCAACTTTGATTCATATTTAGCCTTGTACTTCTCCTGGCATTCGGTTCGCTACTGCAGGCGAGCCTTCTTAGCAGCAAGTTCTTCCTCTGCAGCGGCCAGTTTAGTATCCTTTACTGATGTGATGGATCCTTGTCTATTTCGTAATCTCTGGGCAATGAGGAACTCTTTGTCCTCCTCATTGCTCATTACATCCAAAGCATTGGATACCGCAATGTCAAAAATTTTGCCCAAGTTTTCCTTGAATTCGGCTTCTCTCCTCAGTTGGGGTCAGAATCACGACGTGTGTGGTTCTTCTTCACAAGGATCCACTCATCAAACAGTTCTTTTATCTTTTGAAAAACATGCACTTCTTGTATCACAGGAATGCGAGACTTAACTGTCCAGAAAGGGAGAACAAGCCGAGCAGTATCCCAAGCACTCACGGTGACAGATTTCTTCAGCACTTTGTGATGATAAAAGAATACCTGAAGAGTTTCTTTAACGTTTGGCAATTTGCCTTCCCGAAATTTATCGCACACATCTCCGATATATAGGACACTTGTCGTGGATCTTGCCACGACGCTGGCCATCTTTTGGCAGACTGGACGCAGCGACGAACGAAATCAAGCGATCATAGCTGGCGGTGCGAAAGAACTGACTATGGCAAGATGTCAGAACTCACCAGTTCAACAATACTTGACAGGTCGCAACACGCTGCACTACGCTGGATAGGTCACATGCATCACGTGGCCAGCTGTATTTCCCTGCACGCGGCCCGCATGCCCCCCCTCCCCACCCACACCTCAGCAGCCACTGCTTGCGCCGGCGCCGCCCGGCCACGGCGATCGGACGCGCGCTTTTAATGGATATTTCTGCCGAAACTGTTAGAGATACGTCAAAACGGTTGAAATTTTCACCCTAAAGAGCTGTAACTCAACTGATTTACCATGACACAGGTATTTCTAACCCAAAAAGTGAAGTGTTCAATCTTACTGCATTTAGGCCCAATGAGAGACCTCTAAAAAATTTCCTACTTCAAAACGCTTCAAACAGAAGCGTTTTCTAACCACAAAGCATATTTTAATACGTTGAGCAAGTTAATTTTCTCAGTTTTAAAATTTAAGGGACACCCTAACGTACTGCGCTTTTGTTTATACATCCATATCATGATAACAAAAATGTCATTGGAATGGAGTCTCTTTCAAAAATAAATTTCAACAATTCTGAACATTTTGTTTGCTCAATGTATACCTCTAAATCATGGGTGTCCAAACTGTGGCCACCGGACCGCATGTGGATACTTTCACGATTCTGTGTGGCCTGCTCAATGATTTTAATTTTTAATGTATTTGCGGCCATTTTTGAGAGAAAAATACCAAAATATTTTCAATTGTCGTAATTTTATTTGTTTAAATATATATTCATATTGTTTTAGCAATATGGCCAATTAAAGTTTTTTAATTCTAGATTTCCTTTGGTAAGGGTGAATGTGTTTTTGGAAAAAAACACCTTCTTTCTGGGACTTGTTTGGCAGTTCTTTCCTCGCTTGTTATTTATTTATCCTCTTTTCACTCACTCCTACCCCATCCCCCTCTTTTGTATTCACTATTTCTCAGCAGTCACTTGACTTCTCAGTCATCCAAACACTGCTCTTCCATTTCCTTCTCCTTCTTCTCCCCTCCCTTTTTCATCCTTAAGGTCCAATCACACTTGGAAGAAATGCTGCAAAGCGAAGCACAGCGAAGAGAAGACACCGTCTCACACTTAAGAGAAGGAAGTCGAAGATTTGGGGGATTCCTATTATGAATACGCCCAAATCTTCATGATGATTCCCAATCTCCAGTGAATACCCCTATACCTTCACAGTGATCGCACAAAACTTCACCTCGTGACATCAGGCGAAGCGAAGAAATATTCTCCCCAAGAAATTCTTTTTGCTTCTCCTCATTTCCATTCCCTTTGCTATGTCTAAGTGTGAAGCAGGTCCATTTAACTCTTTGGTAAGAATATTTTTCTTGTAGCTGCACTTCTCTTCACTTCGCTGCATTTTTCCCAAGTGTGAGCAGACCTTAACTCTTCCAAAATTTGTTTGATTTCTTCAGTCGCCCTACGATGTTATGATATGTTGTTCGTGAAAATTAAAAATTTTTAAAAAACCAATTACGTCACAGGGTTGGAAAAGCCTTAGTGTTAAATTATTCTACAGGGATATCAGTTGCTTTGCCATACCCATTAATTCCTACATAAAAGTAAACTTTCATATTTTTTCCTTGACCAGGCATGGCTAAACTTGATATTCTTGGAACCGCATATGAAATTATTTGTAAATTCAACAGCCAGAACACGCCTGAGAGCCACAGAGAATAGGTTAAAGAGATATAAGGCACAAATAACACTTTAAATATGTATTTTGTATTGTTAACATGCCAATTTTACTAACATATTAACTTATATCTGTCTTACCGCCACTAATTCCTTTGCCTTTATATCAATTCGAGCCAGAGATTGTTTTCGATCATGATTTATAAATTTGATTGTGAGCTGCAGTTAAGCTGTCCAAGAGCCGCGATATGGTCACCCCTGCCCTAGATAATGGCATGCTTGGATGAATGCTAAGTTCACGATTCTTCCGCTCTTTTATAATGACTTTTTAAGGGTCAAGCATGACAGGATGAGCTTGCTCATTATATTATATGATGAAGTACAAAACAATTTGTGTTGGTAATAATTCCTGAGTAAAAGATGAAATACAGTGGAACTTCCATAAGTCGAACTTCAAGGGAAACAAAAAATATTCGAGTTATAGAAAATTCGACTTATGGAAATATGATTTTCCTGTAGAGATTTTGCCCAGTAAAATTAATTCACTTCAAATTATGGAAAATTTGAGTTATAGACGTTCAAGTTATGGAAGTTCCACTGTAATATGTTTGAATTATTTGTAAATGAAAAAAATTGCATATATTTCAATAATAAGAAACAATTTTAAAGCATTAATAACGTAAAACTTTGATAATACCGTATTTCTCGGCATATAAGACACGCCGGATTTTTAGAAGATTTTTCAGGAAAAAAGTATTTTGGTTCACCAAGGCAGTTAGAAAGGGCCACATCGTGTATTATTTCCAGCTGTGATTAAGTCTGTATCAGGCAACATTTACAGATAATATTATGGCATGATAACAGTTAAATATAACGTTTTTAGATAAAATTAATTTGTAAAATAAATAGGGGTGATATAAAACATAAATAATTGCTTTGAGACTTGTATAGTTAAATGTGCCCTGCTTGAACTTGGCAGTCATATTAATTAGGTTGCCGGAGTGGGCCATAAATGTCACAAGTATAGATACCCTTTACCAATAGTACTTACTGAAACTTAAGTGCAAGATGATATTTTAATTCCTAATAAATTGAATGCATTTCAAATCTACTGCTCACTTACAGACACATCTCTGTGATCTTTCAATAGATGGCACTAGTCCTTGGCAATCGAAATTGTATCAGATGTTTACGATTATGTATGCAAGGAAGTAGAAAAAATAGCTTCTACGTAACTGTTGTTTCACTTTTACTGACTCACATGATTTCTGTGAGTTTTTGCATATTCAATCACCTGAAGCTTATAGCATAGGGGATCTTTTTGCTTTTGTAGCCATTGTGATCTCAATACACCTAATGGTAATTATTCTAGGTATTTAAAAATTTTTAATCACATCTACTGCAATTATAATGTTCTGCGGAATTAATCGCGTTATTCAATGAGCCCATTAGTAATTAAAACATATGACTATCATCAAAAGTGCAGCAAAATTGTAACTACTGCAAGCAGACATATAATAAAGCGCAATAATAAAAATATGTATATGGAATTCACGTTGCATTAGGTATTACTGTATATATTAATAAAATTTTTATTATTAATAATGTATATTTTAATGTTTTTGCAACGAATTACTCTTAATTGTTTCATTTTGGGGATGAGTGAGTTCGTTAGTGTTAGTATTGAGAACGAATTTTTCTGAAAAAAAAGCGTCTTATATGCCGAGAAATACAGCTATTGCTGGATATCATTATTTTCCTCTCTAACAATAAGATGACTTTTAACCTTTAAAGGACTAGTGTGCATTTAAATGCATGCTGGGTTGTAGGGTCCAGCAGTCATGCGTGCATTATAATGCATGCTGAGTCACAAGGACTTCTCTGCTCGCTTAGGGATCGCATATGTCCTTGAGAGGGCAACTGGTTGCTCCAGTCGCCCTGTAGATTGATATGGGATATCTCGGGTATGAAAATATTGCAGTGCAAATGCATATAATGTTGACCTAAGCATTACAAAAATCAAAGGAAATTGGGGTTCTCTCCTGAATTACCTGTCTACGGAGAGAGAGAGAGACAGCTATGCAGCAAGTGAGTCCTTCCCTCTCTCACACCTGTCTTCATTCACTTTCACACTGATATCATAAAAACCAATATATTCTCACTTATTTCTTCATTTTTGCAAGTAAGGTCTTTTCATTTATTTTCCAGACGACATTCACGAGATGCACCAATTTTCAAAACTTTATAAATTTTTTATGCTATTTTGGCTAACTTGACCGGACTGAAGGAGCAATAAAAAGGAGCAGTTGGGTCGGTTTATTGCAGGATATTCCCGAAAACCCTCTCCTCAAAATTTCTATACTCCTCGGCCATATAGTCGGGGAAAATAACAGTAATATCTATTTTTGAGTTGTGCGTATTCCTGCTAGGCAGGCAATTCCAAATTTGCAGAAACGCATTGGTTGACACCACAGACAGTCGTCCTCAAATCACTGCATTATGCGGCAGCAGTGACAATGGGTTTTCTTTCGACAAGATTTCATTCTCTTGTAAAGTCAGTATTTTATTCTTTATTTGCTTTTCTTGTAAATGTTTGCGATGAAATTTTATTATGTTGTGGCTTCTTTATCTAATCCACACACAGCAGTTCGTCAAGCGGGATGGCTGCACTCGTAAGACACTTGATGGAGGAGGATTTGAGTGCTCTTTCCGCCCACACTGCCCTGCGAGAAAGACCTAATTACCTCATTGTTAGTTTGGGGCATTAAGAGGCCAAAAGAAATAGGTAAGCGCTGGCCAGCTAAGGGAAAAACATTGCATTGCCGCGTGTGTTCGTTGTGATGAAGAGACTCACACGAATTTCTAGTGCGGAAAATGCGACGTTATACTCTGCATAATATCCTGCTATGAGGAATATCACACAAAATGTCCTTTTAAGATTGTGCATGTAAAAATTCCTATATTATTAAAATATGTTTTTTCTTGTTATATTTTAAAACGTACATTTATCAAAATACATTCCGGCTATAGTACAACTTTTTGGCTACAAAATGCTCTTTACTTGAATGAATTCTGACAATTAGTTTATAAGTTATGAACATTTGTTTGCAGGTATACATTTTTGGTTTAAATACTCAAAATTAAATCCAGCTGTGTGCACCCACAGCGGGGATTTAAATCCGTACGATAAAGGTTAAACATGCAGATTTCTGAATGACTTCGCAAAAGTTTTTGCAGGTGCCATTAGTAAAAATAAATAAATTAAAAGCTAAGCATCTTCAAATGTATACAGAAGTGTTTAAAAAGATAGAAGCTTTATGAAATCATTTTGTAGATCAGTGATTCTGAACATTTTTATGTATATAACTTTTCCCAAATGAAACTGTATTGGCTGGCAAACAAACTGGTGAACAGAAGAGAAAATAACAATTATTACTACCAATATGAATCTTCAGGTCAGCTAACTGGCAATCTTTATCAATGATATGTAAATTTTTAATTGATAAGTGCAAAAATACATACTAAAATATACATTTCAGTGTCGATAGGGATGTCATAAAGACTACGTTGCTACACTATATACAAATAACAAAACAAAGCAAAATGCAGCAAAACAAATCAGAATAATCCTTCACAGCAACTGAGTGAGTTCAAGGGCATTAATATTGCCATCAAACATCAACCAACCAAATGTTCACCTACAAATTTGTTGATGTATGAATTGCACAGCTTGTTTAATAGAATCATAATCAAACTGCACAAAATATAATTATTTTACAGTTAAGCACACATCATCTGATTTCCAAATAGTTTTAAACATTTTTATTAAGTAAACTAAAAGGAAATTAACTTGGAATACTATAGTTACAAGTCATGGCGTATCTTCGTTATTTAGGTTATGTGCCATGCTTGAAACTCCATTTTGAAAATCTGTGGATCATGTTAGTCCTGTATTACAAGATGATGCATGAAGTTTTAGTAGGTATGTATTAGGTTCAGTTTTCTCACGTGTTGTGAAGTTAGTTTACTCCAGACTTTTTCAAGCCTAAAACATTCTCTCTCACACTGGAAAATGGAAAAGCGAAGGAGAAGAAAGACATTTTCCATTGAAGAAAAAGCCCAAAATCCTTTTTTAACGTTAAGAATAAACTACCCTTCATTTTTGTGCAATATCATTTTTATGAAAAAAAGGGTCTGCAAAATATGATATATTGCACAAATACGATATATCATTCAATTGTATGTATGCGTTTTGGCTCTAGGACAGCGAACAGACAGACGGCCTGGCAAAAACCACTTTTATGGATGTTTGTAGAAAATTACAGTTGGAGTTCAATTTCTACAAACAGCTTTAACTTTAACGGAATCAGGGACACCTAAAACATGCATTTCCATCAAAATCTTGAAGTCGAATTTTTTCAAGATTACAATACTTTTTCAATATATTACGTATATGAGAAAGTAAAAACTGCCGGGTTTAACAACTTTTTAAGTATAAAATTCAAATGAACTAAAAATTAAAAAGATAAAATTTAGGACATACTTAATAAATTTTAATTTAACTTAAAAAGTTGCTCAACTATAATTATGTCATCACAAATGATAATGGCAAAAAATAGGAAACAAATGAATTTTAAGTTTTGGAAATGGTTGCCA
This sequence comes from Tanypteryx hageni, assembly GCA_028673005.1. Taxonomy (NCBI): domain Eukaryota; kingdom Metazoa; phylum Arthropoda; class Insecta; order Odonata; family Petaluridae; genus Tanypteryx; species Tanypteryx hageni. Next base: position 51,965,190 of record CM054117.1, read on the forward strand.
GCACATCACTGCTGATATAATCTGATATTCAATTATTTTAAATAGAAAGTCAAGCAGCTATTTGAGTTTGATTAAAATTTATTAGGTGTTCTAAAATGTATTTTTTAATATTTAGTACATTTGAATTTGTTATGAAAAAAGTTGTTTAGGATGAAAAATTTATTTTTTAATAAATTTTATTCTAAATTCACCTTTCAAAGACAATTATTAGAACATAAATTAAGAGCTACTTATTACTAATCTGATTTGTGATTTTCATGTCTACTTACTCTTAAAAGTTATCATGCTGACCCCTTAAAATAATTCTTTTTTTCAATTGGAACAATACCCACATAATAACTAAACATTTTAACCATTTATGGAAACCTGTGTGTTTATAATTATTATACTTCAAAGTGACAAAATTTCTCCAAAACAGGAAAAAGGGCAAAGATTTATTTATGGATAAATAAACTCTAACTATATTGCTAAGAAGATAATTATATCATCAATCCAAATAAGATTAATATTCAACTTCTTTAATTGAGAAAGCATAATCATTCAACACCTCAGAGATCTACAGATAAAATTTAGTATATCCTACAGTATGAGATGGTATGAGAATAATGATAAAAGCAATACCATTAAAAAATTAGGATACTGTAAAAATAATTTCACCTCATGGATAAGTTTTACTCTTGGTAATAAAATGGCCCAACTTACGTGCATCTTGCATAGACATGTGCATGGCAAATGCTATTTGCTCCTCTTCACTCATATGGTCAAAATCAGGTAGACTAGATGTCCCAGTTGTTGCTGCTACTGCAGGAGGTGCATGAGGTGGAGAGGCAGCAGCTGCCGCAGGAGTGACCGTCGGCTGTGTGGCAGTGTCTCTACCCTCCAAAGACATAGCCAAAGCTCTCTCTAACATGTCTTCTTCACTTGCAGCTATCAAAAATTATTTACAGAATATAATGATTTATTATTTACATGTTAATGGAAGACAATGAATAATTAATATTTTTAAAAAAATTGAATTTTAATCAACCCTTGCCAAAATGAAATTGACATGTTTATGGCAGTACATTTTTCAATGTTGAACATATATTAAGTATAAATGCTGCACAAATGATAATACTCTGCCATATGATACACATCATTCACTATCAACAAAATATCCATAATAATATTATAAACAGCCCATAACTTCACTTACCATCCAATTTCTTAGACACCAACTAGACCCAACCATTGTGGAGGATCAATATTCACTCAATATACTGGGTGTTCCTTTTATATCGAGTCCCGCTCTGACAGATTGCATGAGCACAATGTGTCAGCAACTGAGTGCACTGTGCCTGTTAGCGAACTTGTGACGACCCACTGTTTTTTTCAGGCAGAATCTATCCCTAAGTAGTTACCCTTAGCTCTCAAACACTCTTTGCACATTTTATAGATGCTGCTGGACATGTCTCAGTTCTTTGATTGTGATGCTCACAACTGTTTGAGGAACATTTTCCTTCAACTCTTATTCTGGGGGAGGGTTGCTTTTATACACTTCATCTTTCATCATACAAAATCAACCACTAGGTGCAGACAGTCCAAAAGAACTGGCAGACGACATATAGGGGGCACAGCACACTCAGCTGCCAAGACATTGCTCTCAAAGTGGCTCATCAGAGAGGAAATGACAAACCTAACACCATGTATTTGCACCAAATAATAATTAAAACTCCGAAAAAATGAAAATATATACACTCAAGTGATGTACAATATCCTCCCTATTATCATTATAAATAGCTGCTTCTTACATATATAGGGTACATATATCATATAAAACCTAAGGTACTTCTAGAAGAGTTACAGAGCTAAAATTTGGCATGAAGATAGATCATTGGGTATAACTTCTGGGAAAAATACGAAATTCTAGAAAAGTTATATTTAAGGGTTATTTTTGACCCCAATGTCCAATTTTAAACGCCCATAAGAAAAGCATTGAAAATGCTGCCAGGATATATAAAATTGCTTTTTTAAATTATTTACAACTAACAAAGAGAGGCTACGGACTGTAACTCACAGATTTGGTTCATATTCTACCAGTGGAGAGTATAGGTCAATATAAGAATAACTTTTCGGAATTTCCGGCCAATGGCTTTTAGTTTAAGAGAAATAATTAATTAAAAACTACAAAAATGGACCCATTTACCTAAATACTTGTAGCTTCACTCTCCCTTACAATAGAGGCTGTAGCATAGAGGTAACATGTAGGGATCGCATTCCGTACTTTTGGCGTTCAAGACTCCCATTTGTCGAATTGCAGTGTGCAGCTCATAGTTCACATTAGCAAGGTTCTTATAGCAATTTCACACTTTTTATTTCATAGCATTTTGATTTTGAATCAACTGCAGCCTAACTTCGCTCAATTAATTTTTACTTCCAGTAAACAGCAATGTTCGAGCCCTGTGACGAGGTGAAATAATTATAAGAAATGGTTCATGTGGTGTTGATTGGTTACAATTTCAGATACAGTGGACCCTCGATCTAACAGATACCACATCTAATGGACTCGGATGGTGGTGCCAGGTTGGCTGTGTCCGCTAACCATAAAGAGGCATGACACAGGTTGCATTTGCCTTTGAGTATCACAGCACAAATTATGGACGTAAATGGAAGAATGAATGAAAGAAATTTTATTTTTAATGATCAAGTTGGTTCTGATATATAATAATACTGACAATTGTTTTCTTTGGAAAATAAACAAGGATTTAGTTACTTTATGTTGCTATTTGGAATCAAATTTTTACATTTTCAGGATATGGATAAATGATTTCAAAGAATAGGAGAATTTAATTTAATTAACAAGTAATATATTCCTTCCAACCATATTGACAGGCTTTTGCACTAGTATTTTGTGATTTAAATGTTTTCAATAAACTATTTTATGAAATTTTTCATATAATTTGATGTCAGGAGGTAGTGAAAGGGTTAATTGATGATTTTTTTTTCATTAAGACATTGCATAAATCCAGGTTTTCCAAAATATTCTTGGTAACATATTTATATATGCACTTACAGTCTCTAGCAATAACCATTGGCGTAGCAGCTGGTAAACCAGCTGGGGCAGCACCAGCAGGTGTTTCAGTGGAAGCAGCTGTTGACTCAGCTTGAGCACGCCGAGCTTCCTCCTCTTGTCTTTGTCTCTGCTCTTCCATTGAAACTCGAAGAGCCTAATAAGAAAAAACAATAATGAGTCATATATTATCAAACTTAAAACATAATCCATATTGCAATGTGTCGATAGTCGATCTCTGTAAGAATTTCACATTTCCTAGAAGTTAAAAAAATAATAATGAAAAAAGAAAAAGCACTAAAAAGGCAAAAGTTTTAGATCTTTAACAAACAGAAACGTAGGAAACAGACTATTTGGCAAAATGGTGCCAAACTTGAGCTCACTTGCTTAACGATTGTATTGGTTACTTTTAGAAACTCCATTAGTACCTTTAATGGTTTTTAACTGATAAATCATGACACAAATTACTGTATTTTTTGGCATGTAAGACTTTTTTCCAAAAAGATGACCCCCAAAATCAGTCTGCATCTTATACGCCAAAGGTAAGGTTACTGTATTTACCCGAAAGGAAGACGAGGTTTTTTCACAAAAATGCCATTAAAAATATTAGGTATCGTCTTAGAATGGAGTATGATAATTTAAGGTGAGAATTCACCCCTATTTTAAATGCATCATGAAACACCCAGATGTCAAGTATATGTCCATTAAAATATTTATTATTGCATAAAGTAATACATCATATTTAATTAATTACTACATTACTTAAAAAAATTAAGGTAAAAATTCTTAAAATTGCTCCCACAGATCAATGGTTCCACTTTAGCGGTAGGGAAGTGTTTAGAGCTGGGTAGGTAATTGCATGACAAGTTGCAAAAAAAATTACTACAGCTGGGTGGTTCTGTGCGTAATATGAAACACAAAGTCATGTAGACACCAATTAAGGTGTCTATTAACACAATGTAAACAAGACTGATACAATTTAAATGTATCTACTACAATTTAAACATGATGCTTTGCATTTGGTATGCCAACAGCAGACGTAAAGTGGACGTGAGTTTCAGAGTGTAGAAAATTTACGAGAGCACTTGAATAGTACATGCTTTGCTGAGTTTTAAAGTGAAATAGTGACAAGATATTATTTATAACTTTTAAATAAGATACCCCAAACAAATGGCAGATCGCGCAGAGAAAAAAGTAACTGCGGTAAGAGGGAATATATTGAAAGGAATTAGAAAAAGTTACAACAGAAATTTGAAGTTAATGGTGGTGCGCTATGCTGAAGAAACAAATAATTGTGCGGCAGGGAGGAAATACAATGTGACTAAAGCAAATGAGCAAAGGTGGAAGCAAGCAAAAGAGATACTTGAAGGTGCTAACTCAACACAAAGATCATTTAGTGGACCAAAACGAGGCCGATTTCATGCATTAAAAGAGGAAATTGCAAACTTCATACATATTCAAAGAATAGATGGTAAACCGGTGAAGCAGGATATCATTAAATTGAAAGCCCAAGAATTAGCACGATTGCAAAACATTCTACACCAAGAATTTAAGGCTAGTAATGGATGGTGTGTGTGTATGATGTGTCATAATGGCTTTAGCCTGCGACAAAGAACTTCACTTCGCCAGCGTCTACCTTCCGACTTCATGGACAAACTAACAACTTTCCAGAGGCATGTAATTCGGTTGTGGGAAAGTCACAATTACCTTCTGAGCCAAATGGGTAATGCAGATGAGACAACCATTTGCTTCGACATACCTTCCAAATAAACAGTCAATGAAAAAGGTGCATAAAATGTCATCATAAAAACTTCCGGGAATGAAAAACTGCACATTACTGTACTGCTGGCTGTATTAGCAGATGGAACAAAGTTGCCACCATGTGTTATTTTAAAATGCAAAACAGTGCCTAAGGAAGTACTACCAAATGGAATAATTGTTAAATGTCAAGGCCAAGGATGGGTGAGCTGATTTAATGAAGGACTGGTTAAGCATAGTGTGGAATAGATGACCTGGGGCACTTTTAAGGCAGAGAGCAATGCTTGTCTTAGATGCGTTCAAAGCCCACCTTACAGAGGAAGCTCAAAATACCCTTCATGGTATGAATACTGACCTTGTACTTATATCAGGAGGTATGACATCACAAATTTTAGTGCTAGATGTTGTAGTGATGAAGCCATTTAAGGATTACATATAGTCATTTTATTCAGATTGGCTTTTGGCAGGGGACCATGCATTAACTTCTACAGGGAAAATTAAGAAGCACAGTATACCACTTCTCTGTAATTGGATCATTGCAGTATGGGAAAAAATAGATCCCAATAGTATCTCAAGTACATTTTATTTTATGAATTAAGTTAATCTAAAATGTTATATTTAACTGTTACCACATTATAATATTTTGTGAATGTTGCCAGATACAGACTTAATTACGGCTGGAAATGATACACGACGTGGCCCTTCCTAAATGCCTTGTTGAACCAAAATACTTTTTTTACTGAAAAATCTTCTAAAAAACCAACATGTCTTATACCTTAGTGTCTTATATGCCAAAAATACGATAATTGCTAAATATTAAGTATGAATATGGCTTAAAAATCCTGTAGAATCAGCATATGAGTTCTGATAATATTACGAAAGATAATGCTAGATATACTTTTGAAATGTGAAATTTCAGCATTGAACATGAATTGGAAGCAATTTGAATGGATCAAATGAGGAGAAGTAAAGCTCATGATAATCTAGATATTATGACAAGCCTAAATAAAATTCTGTGCAATGCAGTTTTCGACAGAAACTATGACACCTGATGTTTTTATTGCAATAGTGTTATTTTTGTCTTTTAAAATCCTTTTAATTAATTAACACATTTACCATATTTCCTTAATAAATCTCTCAAATTTAGGGTACAGGCATTTCATGAATTTTGCCCATTCAGAAAGCTAGTGTTTGCTGAACACTTTGTCTATAGAAAGCATTCCAATGCACGTATATATGTGCTCAAGTGTCTTAGACCTTTACAGTAGAAGGAATGACAACTTAAGTTATAGAGTTACAGCCATTGAACTAAATTTAACAATATTAATTTGAATGAGAAAAATATAACTTGAACACTTCAAAATTAAAGTTATAAACATTTGAGTTATCAAGATTTGACTGTACATACAATATTTTGTTAAAGAATATTAATACACAATATTAACATATTCAAACATGAAAAATTAATGTCTAATAAGTACATCAGTTATGTTTATACTTTCAAATAATTCAAAAAGTGAAAAATAAGAAACATCTTCAGATCCAATTAACTATTCGTTAACCAAACTATTCATATTTCAGTGCTTTTATTGCAATAGAATTTAAGGTATCATTACAATTGTGATTTTTGGCTAACAAAAGCTCTTGCTCTGAATTTACTCACCAAGGCCAATTCTGGATCTTCATTGGGATCAACTCCAAATTCAAATCCAGACCCTCCAAGACCAGCCCCTCCCATTCCATCTTCACCCTAAAAATTAATCATATGTTTGTAGATAATTAATTAATGCAACACTTTTAAACAATCATTTCCTTCGAAAGAAAACTTCTTGTAAATGGCATCTCTTTCATTTTTTAGTCGCATCAAAATATTTCTTAAAAATTATTTTAAATGGATGAATTGTGACTGCAGTTAATTACAAAGAAAAACAAGATGGAAAAGTATACATACTCCATAAATGAAATACACAGAGATTTCAAAGGCGTTCTTTTTGGGAAACATGTATGAAACGATATAAAAGATTGGACGATTCTCGGATTTTAATTTTTTTAAACTATACCTCACAGACCACATAGGAGAGTAAAATATGGATTTTTGTTGTTTGCCGAGAGAACCGTCTTAGCCAGAGCTGGGCAACTCAAACCAAGTGAAGAGCCACTTGAAGAAAAAATATTCTTTAAGGAATCACAGAAAAAAATTTTTAACAAAAAAAACATTTTCTAAAGAGAAATTTCATTTTCCATACTTCCACTGAGATATTCCAGGTTGGCATCAATTTTGGATGTCCTGATTCTTAATTGATTTTCCAAATTTGTATTTGGTTTCATTTTTTGCAAATTTTAATTTTGAAAAACGTTCCACATTGATATTTACTTCCGAAAAGACTAACAATTTTTAAAGCATGTTCTCCTGAAAATGGGTTTTTTCCAGGTGTTATGAATTCGTTATAGAACTCTTTGTCAGTTTTATCCTCCATTGCTGATAAAATGTTCTGCAACTCATTATTGCATTGCAAAATCTATTAATTCTAATTGATATTCTTTATGAACAGAACTCGCATTAATGTAAAATGGGCTTGTAAAAATTTTGAAAAATTTATCGTAGATAGAAAATTTTCCATTTCGTTTGAAAGTGGGTATACAAAGTTGAGAGGATCATGCTAGTAATTAGAAGAGTAAAGAGAGGTAGAAACATTGGAAGACTTTTTTAGTTACTTAAAATAAATAACAATAATCATTCTGCCATTGTCCCACCGTTTGGCTCTTCTTTTCGTTTATTCTTTGTCATTGCTATTACTGTTGTTTGTTCTCCCGTTTGGTTGCTTTTAAATATATGATTTTGGATTTTGCTTGCTTTTTTAAAATTTAAATCAATTTAATACCCAAACAGAAAGAACATGAAAAGAGCCACGTGGCTTGCTAGCCACGGGATGCCCAGTTCTGGTCTTAGCGATCGATATAAACAAAATATGTGATGTTTTGCCAAGGATTTTTCTCGATTTTGGTAAATGGAGTGCTCTATCCAAATAAATGTTTTAATCTATACCTCACATATCATATAAGAGCACGGGACAGAAATGTGCTGCATTCAATTGTTGCTTGACAGGTGCCATTTAACGAGATACAAGTATAAGTTTATTAAAGTATTTCTGTTAAGTGGAAGTTCTAATTGACGGATGCAGCTCAAAATCAGAATTGGGCAATAAATTTTAATAAGGATCACTTGTACTTAATTTAATCAAAATCCGTCCAGCGGTTTAGGAGATGAAAGTTACGACGGACCAGACGTGCCAATAAGGCATTCCGCTATAACCGCTTCGCTCGTAAAGAATGCCTAATAATTAAGACTTATAATGTTGAAAAATGACCTTTAGGTAAAAAAAGAGGTTCAATTGTTCCTGGCGTAACTTGGTGGAATAATTCCATATTATGAAATGTCCTAAATTCCTTTTCAATGCACATTTTCATTTTTGAAAAGAATAATTTGGTTATCTGAATAAAAAGGTCATTCAACTCCAACAAATATGAAATTAACCCATACTTGAATAACGGGAGAAGAGATAAGTGCATCAGAGAGATGAGGTCCCGGCGGCACAGTAACCAAATGACTTCCAGCACCGTCCTTGCCATTCAGTGCATTGATGAAGGCAGTGAGAAGATCATTGTTGGCCACCTAGATGCAAAAGGATAAAGTGAATTATGTTTGAAGCAGGAAGGTAATGGAGTTAACCCACTTACAGCATCTTCACAATAAACCCACAATTATTTATCATGCAATGTAGCCTCCTTTTTCAAAGGTCTACATTATTACAACAATCTGCTCTTCTAACATAAAATACATGTATATCTATGAATTTAAAGACAAATAATGATACTACTTATATCCAAATACTTATTAAAAATGAATGTCTAATAATTAAATGTATTAAAAACGGCAAACTTTCATAATGTAGCCTAAATTACAAGTTAGTGCATGTCTTTCAGAAAAGACACACTTTCCAAGATTTCACTGCTATCTATACCCTACACATGTCCCTTCCTATTACATTTCAAAAACTGCAAAGATGGATTCCCTTTATAAAAGTAACTATGCCACCTACAATAGGCTACTTCCCTATAAATGTAACTATGACTCTTCAGGCTTCTTTTGGCCAATTCTCTCTATGATTGCAGAGAATGTGGGGACATACATTACTCTAGCTAAATGCCAATTAATGACTAAGATATCATATGAAGTTTTCACTGGATACAATCATTCTTTGAACTATTTAGCACCAAACAGGAAATATTTATAAAAAGACTAAAGCAGCTTATTGGAACTATCAGTGATAATTCAAAATTAAGAACATGAATATTGTGTAATGCAATAATTAACAAAACTTCCTAAATAAACTAATAGACAAACAAAACCTGTATTCTGTACAAAAATCCAATGCTTAATTTATGTCCAGTAGTTATGATTCCACATTAAATGAGTTAAAAACAAGATGATCCAAACTACTTTTGGTGCCTACTTTCAATTTAACACTTTCGTTATGGAAGACATCATATGATGTCGACTTTGGGAAAAACGCAACAGGGGGGGGGGGGGGTTTAGACTCAGTGTCTTGTGGGCATCCAAACCGTGTGCATCCTTTTCTAGTCGAGAGCACCATTTATTAGAAACCGGTTTTTTTGTTTTTGTAAGAAATTTCAGGTCTTATTATTTTTTATAAAATCTTTTTTATTTACTTTGTTATTTCAATGTAATATCAAAATATGTTTATGCTAAAAAAGTGGAAAAACATTTTTCTTTTATTTTTTAAGTTCTTGAAATGTATCAAAATATTTAAGTTTAAAAATGTACATAAATTTTTTATAGTTTTCTAACTAAACAGACAGTTGAACTTGAACGACCTTCCAACTTGATCCAAGTAAGTGTTATTTGCTTGTATATATTGGTTTTATTATATAGTTTCTACAGTTTAGTAAAAAAGAATTTTATACTGAAGAATAAAATGGATTTTTTTAGTGGTCACCGGAAGCAAATATGGAACCCCAACCCCAACCAATTTATATGTGCAATTTTAATTGCTTCTCCCCTGTGAAAAAGGTAACATTCCAGTATTGAAGTAAAGAAAGAGGATTTTTTTCTTTTGGTCATTTGTTAAAAATGCCCACAGTCCACACGCAGTTTACTAAATAATAATAATCTGCAATTATTAACATTGCGATCTATTAGGATTGATGTTGCTACAACTATAATTTCAATGCTTCATAAAGAGCTTGAAGTGAATAACGCAGTTCTTTTGTCTATTTGAAGGCTTAATAGATGCTCATTCAATCAGAGGCAACAATGTGGGTTGCCTTAGCAACACCTGGAAATTGTACAAAAAGCCACAAATTTCAAAAAGAAATGCATATTTCTGACAAATTCTTCTGTGTAACATCTAAACATTGCAAGAATAAGATATTTTATAGTTTTAGCTATCGAATAAAGTAAAAATGGGGAAATTTGGTCCATATTTAGATATGTATCTTAATTAATGAAGGAAAAAACCTTGTACCTTGAAAAATCAAAACTCCTGTGTAAACATATTAGAAAATATAATTATCTTCAGGAGTTGAACCTGGGACACATATGTAAATGAAAATAGTTTTCTCGAGATCTCCTGGTTGGCAGAAACAAATTGGCATTTACACATTTCTCTATGACAAATTGTTCAAGAGATAAAAGGGGGATGGACAGACAGACAATGAGTAATTATATAAAGAAGATAATAATAATAACACTGAGGAACAAGGTTTTTGGTTCCGAAAAAATAATAGGTGGCCCTGATGTAGTTCGCAATGCAGATTATGAATCTATTTTTAAACTTTTCCTATCATGTATATATTGTGAGATATGACACTTCCAATTATAATGAACAAATCCCAGAAATAACATATTCTAAACAAAAGAAGATTCAATACAAAACAACAAACTCTCATTTTGTTCTTTTTTTGTTTTTGCAACACATCTTGAACAGCGTCATTCTGGGGTTTTCAGTAGCAGCTGAAGGTGATCAAGAAGTGTGCCAAACAGTATGTCTCCTAAATGTAAATTGTTTTTTTATGGAGAATTTACTGTGAAACAATAGAGGTGCTTTACTCCTCTAATCAAAAAAGCTTAACAATTGTACTTCCTTCAGATGCAAGGTAGGAGACCAATATAAACAATGGCAGAACATATCACCACTAGCCATTTTTGTAACCGTGAACAGCAATTTGTTGACTTTTATTCTATAGAAGATTGTCTGTGCAACTGCAATGATATAATTGTTTTGATGGCATCACTGAGGCATAAACACAAAACAGAAGAATGGCGGCTGTTCATTGATTCTTCCAAGTTGAGTCTAAAAGCAGTTCTGTTGAATAATAGCATTATATTTCCATTGATTCTCATTGCTCATTCAGTTCCCCTAAAAGAATCACATGGGAATACGGAATACTTCTTAAACAGGATAGAAGATAACAGGTATAAGTGACCTCAAAGTTATAGTTCCTCTTTTGGGATTGCAGCTAGAGCACACAAAATACTGCTGTTTTCTTTATGAGTGGGACAGCCATTCTGTCTCAGCACTACATTGTTCGCGATTGGCTAACTAATAATTGGTGGAAGGTCAAACAACGTACATAAAAGACTTGTTGATCCACAAAATATTTATTTGACCCCTTTACATATCAAATTAGGACACATGAATAATTTTGTAAAAGGTATGGACCAAAATGGCTGAGGATTTCTACATCTTAAGGAAAAATTTACAATCACTGAAGCAAAGATTAAGGATTAAGGGTCTCCAAATATGTGAACTCATGAATGATGATAGTGTTGGAAGGAAAGGAAAAAAAGGCATGGGCATGTTTCAAAGCAGTTGTCATGAATTTTTTAGGAAGAAACAAAGCACCAAACTATGAAGACTTGGTTAATAAAATGCTGGAAGCAAACCATGACATGAGGTGTAACATCTCACTTAAAATTCATTTCCTTCACTCCCATCTGGACTTCTTTCCTGAGAATTTGGGAGATGTGAGTGAAGAGCAGGGTGAGGGGTTCCATCAGAACATTCCAACAGAAAAACAATATCAAGGCAAATGGAACACTAATATTCTAGCTGATTATTGTTGGATATTAATTAGGGAAGCTCCTGGTATATCATACAAAAGGAAATTGTTTGCTAAATCTTTAACCTAGGATGTATTTGCATGTATTTTGCTGAGTTTCTATGACTAAAATACAAATGTTCTTCTAAAAATACGCTTTTCTCCTTATCTAAATGTACTAAAAAAATTCTGACTGCAGATTCAAACTCAGCAGGCCAAAACCAAATAAAAAGTTTCAATTTGTTCTCCAGTGTAATCAATAACTGTATTTCTCAAAACAATTAGTTACAATGTAAATTGTAAATATCATTGTAAGTTATAACTATTATTGTAAATATTATTGTCAATTATAGGAAGAATAATAATAATCAATAATTGTGAAAGAAATAATATAAATATTTTATTAATAAACTTTTTTAAAAGCAATAAAAGGGTTAGCTTATCATGGGACTATCTGCGGGTCGAACATAATATGTCGTCATTATTTTTTTATTTAAAAAAATTTTTGACTAATTTTACATAAAAATACATTATAAATTAAAAAACAAAGCTATATGATTTTTTAGTCTGAAAGTTACACTCCTTGGCAATAATTCCTTCGATTTTTGGACCACAACGAACGTGTTATTTATTTAATACTTATATTGGCTTTAATAACTTGAAAATCATGACAGATATGTTCCTCTTTGTGCTCCCAAATTTCATAATTTAGCATTATAAAGTATTACAAATACATTTGAACGGAAAACTAAATTGATCATGCATATTTGGGTAGCAAAAATAACGTGTGTACTAGACTATATCGAATCCAAGTCCAACAATAGTTGTTGCTATGGCAACACTCTCGTAATGAGTGATAAAAACTGCAAAAATGCTAGTATTTATGCGAAATTCGAAGAAATATGATCTATAAGCAAAATTCTGTGATAAAAATTAGAATCTTCATTCCTTTCCTCAGAGAATAGTACAAATCCCGCTCCAGTATTAGATTGTTTAATGTGCAAGAGAAAATTAACCTGCACAACGGATTTCATATTTCCCATGTAAATCAAATGGAAAGGATAGTTCCTGGTATCAAACCCTGGACTTTCAATCTTCGCAACAAAAACTATCCTCGGGAGCTTGTCCCAAGTAGCAAGATATTTTCACCAATTATCATGAAAATCACTGTATCGGTTCAAAAGTTAATATGGGAAAGATGGACAGACAAACAAAATTATAAGCCTATTTCCATTCAGGAATTAAAATGTATTAATGTAATTAATGTATCTATTAAAATACACTGATGTTAATTAATTAATTATTACTCATATAACACTAATTTCAACTCAGGCTAAAAAATACAAACCTAAAGGTAGAAATATAACAATCGCTATAACCTGAACACAAGATTTACTGAATCACTAAACTATATGCGAGAAAAGGGTCAGGAAAATCCATCTCTCTGAAATTATTCCAAATTTATAAAATATTCTCAAAAAAATTAAACTATTAAGTTTACTTACTAAATTCATCTGATGCCAAAATCAAAATGATAAGTCTCACCTTAGGACTCACCTCCTCACCAAAACTGACAATATCAACGCTGACTTTTTCCTTCTTCAGTCTTTTTGCAAGTTTCACAAGCTCCTTCTCTTCTGATTCAACTGGACTACCCACAAAAGCAACAATTCTCATTTTGTGGTTTTTCCCTTGGCGATGTTTAAGAGCAAGCTGAAAAAAACAGCAATTCTAATGATAAGCATGTTTTATGGATGCAAAAACCTCAATATTAGCATTAGCAATTTTTAAATGTGTATGTACTTCAACTGAATTAAATTAGTATTTTTAAAATGTGCCATACATCATCTTCAGTTACTCTACATCAATTATAGATTTTAAAATTCACATGAAACAGATACATTGTTCTTGGTCATTAATATTTCAACTTAAAGGGAGAAAACAAAATTTATACTTTAATGGCTATTATACTAAGTGTATATATATATATATATATATATATATATATATATATATATATATATATATATATATATATATATGTTACTCTCTCTCCATCGCCGATGAAGGGCATATGCACAAAAAGCTTTCGTGTTTTTGTGTGCCTGTTTCTTCGATGCCCCCAGCAGCCTGCCAACTTGATCCCCAACTTGGTAAGTGTCCGCTGGGATTCCTTCAACACCTTCTTGCCACCCTCATCATTACCTTTCCTTTTCCTTAAGTTTATATATAGTTAAAACCTCATTAATGGAATCTATTAAAATTGTGTACATTATTTACGCAGACGATTATGCAAAATGCAATGATGGCTTTGGTTGCTCAACTGTTTGAATTTCGGCAAGTAAAGAGACATCTGCTCCAAAGGTATGAGCAACACCGTGAACTGCAAAATTCAGCTGATAATGAACAGTAAAACTTTACATGGAACGTGTATAATTATAAAAATTCAATTTCTTAAGGCAATGTAAATGATAATTTCATTGGAAATAGACTTGGATGAAAAATTATCCTGGAGAGGTCGCTACTGCTATAATTTGATCTTTTGTGAGGAGATGAATGAAATTATCGTCACTAAATGTGGAACATTATTCAACATTGCAAAATTATTAATTGGAATAATATTTCAAAATGTCAACAACTAAGCCATATCCCATTCATTTCTTCGATCTCTAATTATGTATTCTAAGCTGTGCATGCATGCCCAGCACAATTCAGCATAAAATTTATGAAATTTACTATTTTGCCAAAAAAAGGTGGAATATTTTGGGAGGCTGGCTTCTATTCGGTGTGTGTGTGTATGTGTATATACTTACTATACTTACTTTTAATAATCTGAGTCAAAGTTATTGAGCTACCAATGATGGATGTTGTAACCCTCTAATTGTTTGGCTAAAGGAGTACTTTACTTTTAATAATCTGAGCCAAAGTTATTGAGCTATCAAAGATATTTTTAAAAATTGAATAAGTGGAACCAAATTAATATTTGTGATGTTCTATTAAAACAGATGTTGAAAGAATTTTTGATAGAAAAATCCTTACACAGCATCCAGAAATATATAGAGATGTGATGTTTTGCTGTAATAATAACAATCCACTGAAAAACAATTTGTTTTCCGCACTACAATAGTTTTGAGCATTGATTTCAGCATATATATTATGTAATATAAATTTATATTTACTTCATTTTTCTATTTCTCCTATGTTTGAATGTACAACTTAAATTTCATGTATTATATAGTTTATATTGACATGCTCCTTTGTTTTAGTTGTAATTCTTAATTTAATTCATGGTAATATTAGGTAATTATGATTGTTTATTTGAATATCACTATAGGTATTTATAATTTCTGTACCTTGACTTACTCTATCTTCATGTACTATTGTTCAACAGAATGAATAAATTATTATTATATTAATAAATGATAAGAAAAGTTGAAATTAGTGAGATGCTCTGACAAATATGACTAGAGAATTTTATTAAACATATATTGGATTAAAATGTTCCTTTTATTGAGAAATGGTTAATGTAGATATAATGCCTTGTTTTTTGACTGTAAATCCCTAATAAAAGTTTTTTTGCGCCAAATTTTATTTATCCTCTTTTCCCTATGTCAAAATCTGGTCACCTTACACATGTAGTTACACAAGATATAAAATTAAATACAATAATATTTCAAATATTGCCATTAACATATTTGTTATGTTACATACAAAATAAATTTTTAGGTAAACAACATTTTTCAATGCAATAAGAATACAGCTATAAAACTTAACAATTAATTAAAACAATACTTTTTACACTCAAGATTCATAATTATACCAAATATGCATTCTTCAAATATTTTATATAGATAATATAAAAATATTAATATGAAATAAGATTAATAAACCACTACATAAATGTTTCGAATAGATGATGCTTTCTAAGTTCTTTTAACTGAAACATGCAGCAGATCAACTTTGCAAGTGAATTCATTAGCATATCTATGCAGTCTTTCAACTATTGAATACTTACCATAATTTGTTCTACCATAATTTTTGTGAAATAATTGGAAGGACCTTACTTGATGGGGAGCATAAATACTGATTAATTTATTGATTTAAGTGCTATTAATGTAATTATGTACTTAATATATTATTAAAAAATATAAAATCTGCTGTTTAAGCCAAAAAGAAAAGGTATCAGTATTGAGAAATTTTAGTTTGGAGTTACAATCAATATCTGAATATCTCGTTTAATTTGAAGCCAATGTATCTAAGAAATTTATAATGAACTCTTAAATAATTTCTTTATGAGAGTCATAGTAAGGGCTCCAAATAGAAGAAGCAAACTCAAGTTGAAACTGAACAAGAGACCACTAATATTTTTAAAGGTATTAATATTAGTAAAGCGCTGTGTATTTCTTATCAAAAAACCAAGTTGTTTTTTGAGCATTTTTACTACTCAAGTTAAAATGGAGAACAAAATGTTAGACATGGATCAAATTTAACTCATTTTACAACAAAGACTGTAGAGATCAAGTCAGTCGCAGTTGCTGACAATATTTTTACTGTAACTGGCGTAATGCTAAATAAATTCACGCTTAAGTAATGATTAATGAAGAACTTACGTGTGCAATGCGTATTCCTATCAAAAGGTTGATGTTTCCATCTGGTTGAACTTGGTGTAGCTTGGAAAGTATCCGACCAACATCACTAGTAAGAGTGGCTAATACTTCCACACTAAAATAAATACCCTTAATTTTAGAAAAAATTACTTAATGGGAAGAATGCACAATTTTAACTAAATATTTACATACTTAGCTAGAGTAAGAAGACCAACATTATTTTCAGCATTGGTTCGAATTTTGGAGTGGCAAACTAAATTCACAGCATCCTGCTGAGCTTGAAGTCTCGTTGGCAAAAAATCTCCATTTCTCATATAATCACTATTGTCAACACTTAAGAAAAATCGAATATGATTACGTTCAGAAAATCAATCAGACGTTTATAGAAATTTTACCATAATTTAAGCCAATAATTTAAACAAAGAGAACTGGATGCAGAAATGAGAACGGAATAGCGGTATAATTCCGGAATAACGTAAAATATAACAATAAACATATTTGGCGTTAACTTACCATATCATTGTACTTTCAAGAACCATGACGAGAGGAAATTTTTAGAACAAAGGCGAAGAAATAATAATTTTTGAGAAAAAATATTTATGCTATATTATTCCTGGAATAAAGTTCAGTTTCGAGGCCAAAAGATTAATAAATCTCGAGAAAAGTCTTCGTTTAGTTGACTCAGCTGAAAATATTTTCTTACAACGATGAGTAGCGATAATTCGGTATCAAGAGTCGTTAGTTCGCCCAGCGATCCAACGATTATATCGAAAACGAAGTCGATTGAGTCTTGAGTGGCGGGAAACTTCATTCACGGCGAAACTATATTGTCTCTAAAGCTTGATTCACACTATAGGGACAATCACTCTCCATTCTCATTCCAGTAAAATATTCTCCCATGTGTTTGAGTAGGAGTAGCGATCACATTCAAGACAGTACGGTCAAATCCAAGGAACGACCCTTTCTGAGAATTTTGACCGGGACCTTACCTTCCCTTGACCATCATCCCAATGTGTACACTTCTCGTAGTCTTCTGTCGTTCTTCTAACAGGAAAGTAGTGCACTACTAGAGCGATACGGCAGGATGTAATCTCCTATAAACGTTGGAAAGGAAGTGAATGGGATTATGCAAAATGTTAGTTACATTTGCTTATAAATTCATTAATAACAGTTGCTACATTTTTTAAATTTGAGAATATAATTGCAAGATAATTATACATTATATTTTTTTTAATTTAGACTAACTTTTAATAGAATTTGTGAGAAGCAAGCCTGAGCTATATGATTTGAAGTCGCCGAAATAATCCGACAACGTGCCGAAGGAAAATGCATGGAGCGAAATCGGGAAGAATATTGGGAAGAAAGGTGAGTTCAAATTTATGAATCGCCCAATGAGGCATCGTCGCATCGGCAAAGCCACGAAAGGCGCCATATTTAACTTGAAGAGTGTAACGTTCGAATCATTTTCTGACGCCATCTTAAAATTTGCGAAGGTCTTTCGATTCCATAATCAAAATAACTAAATATGGTATATAAAAACCAGCTTTGTACATACTGCTTTTATTATTTTATTAATTTAATTGCAGTTTTGTTTGCAGGCGAATTTGAAGTAATATGCGTCATTAGCAAGCTGTCAACTCCTTTTTTCGGATGCATTTCCATTTATATGAAACGGCTTATTGTGAATGATGATGACACACTATGTGCAGTCATCTTGATGTCTCTATAATCTTTGAACATATAAATGAATATTTCTCGTAAGTAAAAAGTGTGCGCATGTTTTATGTGAAACACTTAGAGTAATCTATGTAAAAAATTTTCTTCCTGTTTGCAACTGAATGATATAGTTCTTAAATTTTAAAATTTATAGCAACCGCCCATCTCTAAAACTTAAATATGATCTATATTTTTTAAATATTAATGCATTTGGCTATATCTTTGGAATGTTTGGGTATAGTCTTTTCATTAAATTTTGAGTTTAATCTATTTACATGAATCTTGACAAGTACCTACATTTTGCTTTAATAACTTATGATGAGATAAAGGCATGTGCATAATCTTTTGAGTATGAATATTTTTAGAAGTTTGTTTATTTTTTATTTTTAGGAGTTGATATCATACATAATTATAGTTATAAATTACTATTACTGATAATCTACCCATTCTTTATTTTGCCATAAATCCTATAAGTTTTACTAATTCATGTGGAAATACTGTTCTTATGCAGTCTCATTTCTGATGTCTCAACCATATTAATATTATTTCTTGATTTACTATTAGATTTATATTGAGTTGATATTCATAGTTTTGCAAGAGATTTAAGGAACATTGCCTTTCAGAAATGAGATCTTCATTTTCCTCAAAACAATCCCAGAAACCTAGGTAGTACAATAATTACATGAAGGTAAATGTTTTGTGGATATCCATATACATCATTTCACATGTTGCTCATATAAAGTCATATTTCTAGATGTTTAAAACTTACCTTTATAATTTAATAAAATAGCAGTGATATAAAGATTCATTCAATTAGTAGTAAATGAAGCTCTTTTTTGTTTTGGAACTGAATATTTAAATTTTAAGTTCTACTGATTAATACTATATATGGAACATAAATCATTGCTATAATTAAGGTCACTGTGAAGAGATGGTGAATATATTCATAGTTTGGGAATATATCTTGTAATAAATGGCTTGGAGGGGAGGAGGCTCTTCAGTCTGTCACTCAGTGACATTCATGGGCATATTTCAGCTATACTTCTAGTTAAACATAACTTTAAAATGTTTGCACAAATTGGAACCCATTGTGCTGAAACAAAATTTTTGGGAATTATAATTACAGAGACACTAGGCTGGTCAAGCCACATTAATAATTTAGCAAAAAAATTATATTCACATGTATATATACTAAAAAACTTGTATGATATTGTATCTACCAATACTATTATAGTTATCTACTATGCTTACATCTACTCCCAAATTAAATATGGCATTATCTTTTGGGGAAACTCACCCCACATGAACCTCATCTTTAAATTACAAAAAAAGGGCCATACGTGCCATTGCTGGTGTGAATAATCGAACATCCTGCGAACTTTATTTTATAAAATATAATATATTGACACTTACATGTATTCTTATATTAGAAGCTGTGATATTTGCCAAAGCATATCCTCATCTATTCTCATTCAACAAACAAGAACATCCTCATTCCACCCGACAATATCAGAACATCCATCACATTAGACATAATCTATCACTATCTGATAAAAGTCCATATCATACCATAACACTCACATATAATAGGTTACCTACACAATTAAAATCAATAAGTAAAATCAGTATCATTAAATCTCAAGTTAAAAACTTTCTCCTAAAACATCCATATTACTCACATGCAGAATACCTCATAATTTGCATCTATTATATATATATGGAATGTAATTATTGTTTTAATCTTTTGTATCTTTTCTTTGTTTATTGACTTGCCTTATGTCTGCATGATAGACCAACTGGGCCAATAAAGTATTATTATTATTAATCCTAACAGGGCCGGCGCATGCCTATTGGCCGCCCGTGCGTGGAAACAAGTTGGCCGCTCCCCCTCCCCCATAAGTAAACATCTCGGTACCTCTCTCCATTACCATCAGAGGATTTTCAATTCCTGTTTCGAGTGTTCATGCTGAATATTCTGTATAGCAGGGATGCTCAAGACGTCGACCGTCAACCCGTTTTAAGTGGATTGCGTAAAGATTTCATCGTCTCTCCCATCTAGTAGAACAGATTTCCCCCCATCTCCGCTCGAATAAATTTCTAACAATGAAGACGAACCACAAAGACGTGAATTCCACGATTCATGGCATAACAAAAAAGGCTCTTGCAAAATTCCAATAGGATCGTCCACCGAAAATATAAAACGAGAAATAAGTTTAGTTTTCTCTCGTTAGGAGATAGAAATATGAGAAAGTAAAAATTTATCAGACTAGATTACGACCAAAAATATAACCATAGCGACCTCCAAGTTTGGAACTTCTACCTAATCTAGTTCTTTACTAAGTCTTTTGTCTTACTAACCGCAGTACTGCCAACCGATGAAACAGAAACCTTACTCCCGAGGTTGGCGAAGGAAATCTGTATAATGTTGTGTTATATTTGACAGTAGAATTTTAACTGAGGTATAAATTAAATTATGTATAATATAATTGATGAAAGCAATAATAAATAATAGGATTATATGTATTTATTTATAATTACACCAATAGTAATAACAAAAACTTTATAGATTTATTTACAAACTCTTATAGGACAACACATGCACAAGTTTTGCATTCTGAAAAACAAAAAATATTTCATTTGCTTTGAAACAGTGTAAAATTAATACTATAAAAACAACTTCACAAATAAATTTATTTGATCATCAAGGCATGTCAGCTTTAAAGAAAATGAGCGAATTTTTGTTATGCATTTCAAAATAACAATACACAAAATGGAAAATTTGACAGTCTTTACAGAAAGACTGTGACATCAGGCTCTACAATTGGATTGGTTTTAATCAAATTCCTTAAGGCCATTTTTGAGTAAATCAAATATGCCCTAAATATGAGCAATATACCTTCTTCTGATTTTTCATGCGTCTTATGTGCGCAGACATTACTGAATCCAATTCAGCGCCGGGTGAACCGCCCCTCAATTTGTCGGAGGAAGCGCCTAAACTCTTGTCGGCCGCCCCCAATCATCCCATTAAAAAGTAAAATAATTAAAAATAAATTGTATGGAAAGCATTTTAAAATTTTAATGGCCATAAACCTAAACTGAATCGAAAAGGTGCTCTATGTGAAATTTCACGTGGATAGGTACAACGGTGTAGATCTGATTCGAGGACAAACTAAAATGCAACTCTGTTTTATATAAAGAGATAAAAAATAATAATACACATTGTATACCACTCAATTGTAATAGCAGCTGTTATTATTTTATTTTCAGCAAATACTATTATGATGAATGGTAATTTTTAACAAATAGATCGAATTATATTAAATAATTAATAACTGTATTTTAATACAGCAAAATTAAACAAATTATATTTACTCAATATAACCACAATACACCGATCTATTTATCAATTATAATAACAGAATGAAGAACTACATTTTTACTAAACTCCGCACATTCCGGCACTACGGGTGCAATAAAATCTCAAATTAATCGGAAAATCTTACAGTTAAGATGAAATGTTTTTTGAGAACCAATTACCCTATGACTAACTCGTTAGTTACTTATAAAACAGATTACTGATCTGGTGATGGATTCTTATTTAGTTGACGTTACGTTAAGTTGAAGCGCATGGCTGTGGGTTAATCGCCTCTTTAACCTAAAATTTCATTAAACATGGTAAAGTAGTAGTTAATCGCATAAGTATTTATAAATTCTTCCTAATTATGTTTATGATCAGTAAAAATTCTAAAAATCTATGAAACTCGCAAAATATGATAAAATATGCAAATTCGATCCTTTATAAAGGAACGGCATTTCCCCTGCAAACATTCTCATCAACAGAAATCACTGTAAAGAATAATTACAGACTTATGTTTCTCTTCCGGATACCTCACTAATTCTTCTTTAGATGAATGCGGTCAAAAAATCTTCTGACGGACTTCTGAGGTCTTCTTTCAGCTACAATGAAGAACACTGAACAGACTTGCTTATTCGCAGAGTTGAATGAAAATGACTGACTGATGAGATGAAACACTGCAATCTTTTCTTAAGATGTGGAATGGGTGCAAAGGAAGGATACGAGCTTGGCCCTTTTTGGTGAAAATATTCCTATTCAGCTATACAGATGAAGAATTGGGATTTCCACTGCGAGGGTGAATGTCCTCAGAGGAAAACCGTGGATTAAGGAAGGAGAAAGGAAGCAATAAATGCCCGCCTTTTCATGAGATTGCTAGGGCGTCTAAATTCTGACCTGCCCACAGAAGGTCTGTTTCCAAGATAGGAGTAGAACAATGAGAAAAGGTCCTCTGTTTATGACTGCTCTGGAATTCCCGTTTTCTTTTCGAATATGCCGCCGAAAGCAAATGGTGAGCAGTGGGTGACCTGCACCTCAATTTGCCAGAGGTAGGGTCTAAACTCTTGTCGGCTGCCCCCAATTATCGGCCGCCCGTGTGTGGTGCACAGGTTGCACCTATGCCCTGAACCCTAACCTAGCAATATGAAAATTGGCAGTTACTAACAGAGCCAAAAATCACTTCCTGGAAAAAACATCCCAAATGATCTGCTTGGCCTCAACCTTCTTGGCTGCTGTATATTGCTCTTCATATGATTCAATTTTTTAATTTAAGCTCATGAGTTTTTACGATTCTAAATAACAATCACTATAATATTTTAATGCTGCCAGTAAAGAATATTAACATGCTTTGATAACTTGAGTTTACAAAAATAACAAATATGGTACCATCCCAGAAAATAATATTGGCTGAATCATGAGCGGGGATATCATTTGTTAAACGTTAAATATATGACAAGGCATTGTTAAGTTAATTCTTATTTATATGATGAAGAGAATTCATCCCTTGCTAAATTACCCATGCTTATTGAAAAATAACATTGAAATGGTAAAAACCTAAAGGTGTTAAATGAACGTTTTACTTTCATTTTTTTGTTGAACATTACTGTGTTGGTAGCGCAATAAAATGACTTTTTTGTCTTCAAATATTTAAGAATATTCTCATGAGAAATAAAAATTTC
The DNA here is from genome assembly GCA_028673005.1 of Tanypteryx hageni. Taxonomy (NCBI): domain Eukaryota; kingdom Metazoa; phylum Arthropoda; class Insecta; order Odonata; family Petaluridae; genus Tanypteryx; species Tanypteryx hageni. The sequence continues at coordinate 51,988,473 of CM054117.1, forward strand.
CTTTCAATGATATTTAATGAAATAAAGTCATCATCACAAAGTAAAACAAAATATCTTCTATTTTTAGGGGTTCATTACAAAAAATAAAAATGAATGCATTATGGTCAGGTCATGTCTGCCTGCCCATCCATGTTTCATCTCCAAAATTACTAGATGAATTTTCATGGAATTTGGTGCTCAGGACTTATGAGCAAAGAAAACAATATAAACAATTCAAATAACCTCATCAGGAGTGCCACATTGCTGGAAAAAATTTGAAATTTCCATCATCTCTTGTAAAATGAGATTCATATAAAAAAGTCTTCACATAAAATTCGTAGAACTACTTGAATAGAACATTTCTTGTCAAATACATTTTTATAGAAATATGTTATCAAGAAAATCTAACAAGAATATCCTGATTCACTTTGAAATTGGAAAATTTCTTGCATGACTTGAAAGTGTTGTCAATGAAAACAATCTTTGTTGCAACTGAAGTAAACAAGGTCTGCTATAATTATGTAAATAGATTTAATTTTCCTTTGTGTACATACAGCATTTAGTACTTGGAAGGAAAGTGATTATCTTTGATTAAGAAATGAGCGTGAGTACATTTATTTTCTTTATGTTCATGCCAAACATTTTGTTAGCAAAAAGAAATGAATAATTTTTGAGCAACTTAATGTGAATGTAAATATTACATTACAGTTCCTTAACTCAAGTGAAGTGAAGTTACATCACTGATTACAAAATATAAAATTTCACAAACATAAGGCCAAAAGTTACCCTATTTCTTGGCATATAAGACGCACCCCGGCTTTCATAAGATTTTTCAGGAAAAAAACTATTTTGGTTCACCAAGGCATTTAGAAAGGGCCACGTCATGCATCATTTTCAGCTGTGATTAAGTCTGTATCCCACAACATGTACAGAAAATATTACGGTGTGATGACAGTTAATTATAATGTTTTAGATAAACTTAAGTCGTAAAACAAGTAAACGTATAAAAATGAATTTTTATAACCAACTTTTATATGGCTAATACTTAAATATGAATAAACTTTATAATATAATTATGATAAGCTTTCTGCTTGCATGGGTGTAAAAAGTTGCAAAAGTGACTACCAGCTGATGAGTGATGTCGTGGTCTGTCTATTTAATCTTTTTACAGTTGAGAGAATGGCAGACAGAAGTAGAGAACTCAGTGGCAAACATAAGAATGTTTGGTATATAAGTAGTAAAAAGTTTGATAATATCTTTTGGTTCATTAATGGAAATACTAACTTATCCATTCATATTGCTTAAAATCAATGAAAATATACTGCTAGTTCAGAGTAATTCAGCTTTAGATACTAGTAGGAGTGAAATTGTTGAATATTTCATATTTTAGTCACCTAACTTAAATGACAAAAATAATAAATTGTTCTTTTCCTAACATCACATCAGCTATCCATATAAAACACTGTATAAATATAGTTATCTGAAGAATTGCTAAGCTACAACACAACACTTTAAAATGTTTCATTCAAATTTGTTCAAATTAACATCCTTTACAACAGTATTGCCTATCTTAAATAGTGAATAAAGACAAAAAGTATTTAAGGTAAATAAAAACTTACTATCAATAACAAATACGATAAATAAAAACTTACAATTCTTAGCAGAAATAGCCCTTCAAAAAACGTAGGAATGCTTGTATCAATACTAATTAAAAGAAAGAGACTTCTATGAAATATTACAGCATTAACAATGACAATAGTTTGTTAATTTCATTGCTATGATTAACGCTTGTCTATCTTCCCATGTGAATTCAAATACACATTTATTGCAGGCCACAGGTAAGGATCCGGTGGCCGAGGTGACTAAAGCACTTGTCTTACGCGATGGTGTGGTGAGGTGGTTTGAACCCCGCAAGCAGTTTTGGATTTTTTTCAGATTAGACGGGTCAAACACACACACACACATACATATATCATCATCATCATAGGTAGTCTGTCCGTAGACAGGTCCGTGATTATTCATGGTTAAACCTGGTTCTCCATATACTCCTATTTTCCGCTGTCCTCTTCATATCTTGATAACTCTCTTTCCCTTTCAAATCGTCTATTAGCTGATACCTTTTCCTACCTCTTTCCCTTTTCCCATCTAGTTTTCCTTCTAACACATCTTTAATCATACTCTCTCTCCTCATGTAATGTCCAACCCAGTTAGCCTTCCTCTTTCTGATAGTCTGTATAATCATTCGCTTCTCTCCTATTCTTTGTAGCACTTCATCGTTTTTCATTCTATCTGTCCATTTTATCTTCAACATTCTCCTCCAAGTCCACATTTCAAAGCTTTCCAAGTATTTGATGTCATTTTTCCTTAGCGTCCATGTTTCTGCCCCATACAATGCTATACTCCATACGTAGCATTTTATCAACTTCTTGCGGATATCTTCCCTTATATTCCCTGTAAGTAGTTGTTTCTTTCTCCTGAAAGCCGCTTTTGCTTTTCCTATTCTAGTTTTGATCTCATCCGTACATTTTGCCTCTCGTGTTATGATACTTCCAAGGTATTTATATTCTGAAACTTGTTCTAATGGCTTTCCCCCAATAGTTATGTTCAGATTCTCTTCTTTACCCGATATTCGAATGACCTTGGATTTTTCTGTATTTATTTCCATACCGTATTTTCTACCTGTTATCACTAGTCTATTTATCATTTTTTGTAGTTCCTCTTCCTTTCTTGCTAGAAGTACTTGATCATCTGCGTATTTTACTGTTCTTATAATCCTTCCTCCAATTTTGAAATCCCCTGTGCCATCTAAAGCTTCTTGCATTAGACTTTCTCCATATATATTGAATAGGGTTGGCGATAGGCAGCAGCCTTGTCTTACTCCTCTACCGATATTTATTCCGCAGGTGTCCACATTCTCAAACCTGACCTTTACAACTTGATTCTCATATAGATTCCTAATCAGTCTCCTGTCTTTCCAGTCTACAGCTATATCCTTTAATATCTTCATCAACTTTACCCAATTTACTCTATCAAAGGCCTTCTGCCAGTCTACGAAACATGCGCAGATATCTTGACTGTATTCTATTGCCCTTTCTGATATGATTCTAACTACTCCTATAGCATCTCTAGTTCCTCGTCCTTTTCTGAAACCGAATTGATCTTCCCCTATTATTTCTTCTGCCTTTTTCTCCAGCCTTTTATTAAGAATCCTTGTGATGATCTTCGATGTGTGTGACACATATATATATATATATATATATATATATATATATATATATATATATATATATATTCATTCATTCGTGTTCTGTCTTGCGACAGGTTCTACCAATTAATTAATTGGTTTTTGACTAGGGAATATACATACACGGTGTGGTGGTTTCCCGTTGCCTTCCACACCGGACTCACACACAGAAGGGAGGAGGGAAACCCGGTGCCGGCATTTGCCTGCTCTTACGAAGAACACCAGGGGGGCCAACGGCTTAACGTCCCTTCCGAAGGACGGAACAGCTGAATTTGCGCGGTCTCCTCAAACCACGCAAACAGAGGGCCGGGTGACCTTGAGAAAAAATCCTACTCGCGCAGGATTCGTACCCGATGACTTTTTCAAGCATTGGGCGAGTAGCAGCCAGCGTCCTAACCACTACACCACCGGCACCCCCATATATATATATATATCATTATATATATCATTATATATAGACGTTCCTTACAGAGGAGGAGGATACTAATGTTTAGGCACTTCCAGATGAGCTGGAGATTCGAAATTTTTTTCTTAGGTAGAATTTTGTGCAAAACCGACTAGAAAAACGAAAATCTTGAAAAAGTGCAACATTGCGGCCGCTAAAAATTCGCAATTGTTTAAAGAAATTTTCAAGGTTTATGTATTTCCGCATGTGCTACGGAGTTGAATTTTTTTTTTGTATGTAGAATTTCTAAAAAAACGAAATAGGGATTATACAAATTTTGATATTTTTATTTGTTTGGCAGTTAAAAATTCTTAAAATTTAAACAAATGGATAACTGTTTAGGTACTACGGGATGAGCTAGGAAGCTGAAATTTTCAAATTATTTAAAGAGTAGTGAATTTGCACAATTAAACGTTTCCATTTTACCATATATGAATTGCGGCGGCCGTTAAAAATTATTTAAATTTAATCCATTAGAAAAATATTATTTTACTTATAGATGTGCTACAACTTTAAAATTTGGCTAAAACGTGTAGCATTAGTCCCTTATAATGAATAAAGTGTAAAATATTTAAAATTGCAACATTTGGGGATTGCTTTAAACTATTATTTTTACATGTGAGAAAAACGGAAATCGCTGAGGAGGTGAAATCTTTAGAATTAAAAGAATATTTGTAATGATGAAACATCGGTCTGAATAATTATTGTTGTGGTGAGATGAATTGCTTGCAGTATGCAAGCACCTTCTACTAATATATATATATATATAATATTTATGACATCTACATGAATTCTACGGTTCTGTGGCATTAATCGCCCTTTTCAGTTGGCTCATTAGAAACTAAAGCATCGCAAACTTGTCGAAATTGTAATCACTGTGAGCGGACATCTATTAATAAAGGGTAATAATGAAAATGCATCCTTGGAATTCACGTTGCATAAGGTATTATTGTATATAATAACAAAATTTTCACTATTAATTATCAATAATGTATATTTTATTGTTTTAGTGATGAATGACTGCTAATTATTCCATTTTGGGGATGAGAGTGCTCAGGGCCGGCCAAGTGGGGGGTGCAGCGAATGCAAGGCATCCGGGCCCTTGATGTTAGGGGTCCCTATATGTTGAGTATAAATAATATATTTACATCTTTAAACAATTTTTTTTCTTTTTTATTAAATTAATTATTGTTATAGTAACTTTATAATTATAAGTGCATGTTCTCTCTCAGCTGTAACATTGACGTGTACAAAATGGCAGGTTTTTTTTGACATAGATGGGTCCCAAATACTTGCCTGCATCTGGGCCCCCGAAAGCACTTGGCCGGCCCTGAGAGTGCTTATTAGTGTCAGTATTGAGAACAGTAATAACCTTACCTTTGGCGTATAAGATGCAGACTGATTATGGGGTTAATGTTTATGGGAAAAAAGTGCTTATTAATGTCAGTATTGAGAACAGTAATAACCTTAACTTTGGCGTAGAAGATGCAGACTGATTATGGGAAAAAAGTTTGTTTTATATGCCGAGAAATATGCTATATTTTCCATAATTTTTATTTTCCTCCCGGATTTGTTCAACAATTGACATCTTAAAATAAATTTCAATTAATTGACAATACATCAACTGACATATAAAATGAAAATTTTATTTAAAATCGACTATTAATAATGTTTTAACCAAAAATATTCATGGGGTGTCATCAATTCTTTTGATAGCAAATGGTCTGTTGGCTTAGATGGCATTCCCATGCCTATAGTTAAAAGGGCTGCAAAATTTATTGCTCACCCATTGTCTGAGACATTCAATTTATCTATTAGTAATGGTCAATTCCCTAGCTGTCTCAAACTTGCCTCTGTCACCCCAATCCATAAGAAAGGTTCCATTACCAACTCTGATAATTATCAATCGATATCTGTTCTCTCAATTTTCTCCAAAATTCTTGAAAAACTCTTCCTTAACCGTATTATAAATTATCTGAAATGCTATGACTTACTATACCCTGCCCAACATGGCTTCAGGGAAGCCAGATCCACTACTATGGCTATTTTTGAATTTATTGATGAAATATGTCAATTTCTCGACAAGCAACTTTCTTGCACAGGAATCTTTTTTGACCTTAGTAAGGCCTTTGACAGCCTAAACCATAATATACTTTTTAATAAGCTTTCAAACTTAGGCATAACTGCGAATGCACTTGGTTGGATCAAATCCTATCTATCAAACCGTCAACAGCTTGTTCTTTATAGACACACTAGTACCAATGGAACTACTACTGCTAGGTCCTCATCCCTTGATGTCAAGTCTGGAGTTCCTCAGGGCTCCATTCTTGGCCCTTTACTCTTTATCATCTTCATCAATGATGTTCCTACTTATCTGTCAAGTAACAAATCCATTCTTTATGTTGATGACACTCTCACATTAACCTCTGCTGAAAATTTGCCAAACCTAAACCTGTCCACCTCAGGCGTGACAAAAATGTAAAAACTTTGACATAGGATTATCGTGATTCCTTCATTTTATTAGCTCAAACAATGTCATATGCCATATTATGAAATTAATATAATTCGATTTATTGTGTGTCCTAATATCACCTTGTAAGTAAACATTGAGTATGTAATGATTGACTTAGCTGCCATTCCTTTGGAACGTTATTTGAAAATTTCATTTCACACTTTCATTATGTTACCAATACAATACCAATAATTCAATCATTGCTTTAGACCACGTTACATCATCTACTTTATTATGGAACGGTAACGCTAAAAAAAATCGCGCTATTGGCGGATATATAGAAAAATCATAGATTACGAGGCTGAAAACCCTCCTGCGCATTATACGAGGGTGCACATTATATGTAGGTATTTATGGTACATTAGATGCTGCTTATTACTGTGATCAGCCACCTATTACAATCAAATGTGGAATTCCAAAATCAAATTTCAGTGTAGACAAGCAATTTCCTTCTCATACTATATTCACGTTCGTCATCTATTGTGATCAAGGTTTTATCTGATCGCTGGTCAGCTGAAGGCAAGAAATTGGCTAATAAAAGACCCTTTGCATATATTTTCAAATAAAAAATACATTGTCATAAAAACAAGAGACATCTGAAGGCATATAATCATAGCCTATATCTGTACTGGTTTTTGTGCTGAGAAATGCCTCTTCTCAGCATTATAAAGCTGTATTTTAGAAGTTGCAATTCCCCTTTTCGAGTTCTTAAAGTCAGCATCAGTATAATTGGGAACCCCCTAAATCTCGGGCTCCTCCCACATTGCAAGGGTTGTGGAGGCCTATCAGTAGGTCCCTGGTGCCAAAATATGCTAGATCATTGGATGTTCCTGATTACAAGATGCTGGATAAATGAAATTCTATGCATGTAGTAGGGTAAATTCTTCAAGTGACTATTTTTCTACAAAACACCTATATATTTGACTTCCTTTATCAAATGTAAGTATTGATACTAAGGATAGGTCAGTCTTTCAGTAGTTTACCCAAAACCAATCTGTAACATTGAGTGATAAAATAGTGATAATTGAACAATATCTTCTGATTAATTTATTAATTACCACAACTTCTGCTAATATGTCTAACTCATGGATAGCAAATGATTGCATCTAAATTTTATGTTACATACACACAAATGCTTAATTTGGATGGAATTCGAGCATTGAATAGAACAGTCTTTCTTGAAGCTACCCAGTATATGATCATGCATGTTGAACATTCATTTTATCCCAATACTTTGTAAAAGTTAGCATTCATTAACTTTTCCATGTAGTTTTCATTATATGAAGTTATTTATTTTAATGACTTCTCTATATCATTTTCTAAAAACCTACTTACTTAAAATATTAAACATGATAGAATTGATTCTTCCTTAAAATTTCAGATCTTGTGTGTTATACAAAATATTATTATTTAAAATATTTAATTATGGAATCTTGTTTGCTTAAAGTTGTGTATAACTACAATTGTTGTATATTTTTATCTAATTTTGTTATTGTATGGTTGTGTTTACCATTTCATCCAACATGGGGAGAGGAAATAGAACAAATTCAACCTCCAACCAACCTAACCCCCTTTGTGGATTGCATCAAACCCTAAGAGGAAGGGTGGTTTGTGAAACAATTCCTTCTCTCCTGTTCATTTTCTAAGAGAAAATCCAACTCCATTTCAATGCCATTGGACATCCTTGTTTTAACCTATACATGTATAAAAGTGAAAACATATGGTGAATTTTTCTCGGGTTTCCAACCGGGTTGTCTCGGAGATTTCTTCCGACGTTTCGGCGACTAGCTCTGTCGCCATCTTCAGGGATCCTGAGACTCAGGATCCCTGAAGATGGCGACAGAGCTAGTCGCCGAAACGTCGGAAGAAATCTCCGAGACAACCCGGTTGGAAACCCGAGAAAAATTCACCATGATGATTCGCCGGGAAAGCTTCAAATCTTTCTTCGTGAAAACATATGTTTGTTAGTCCACTCTTCAGACCCAGCTAGGAGGTTACCAGCTGACCATGCCATCCCCTACCTACCTACCCCTCTACCCAAGATGGGATAGCTGATAACTGGTGGGCTGGTGTACAGCCCTGCTGAAGAATACTCTTCCCCCTTCCCTTCCTTTCTCTTTCCTGCCCTCTTTTGTTTGCAAGTGAGATACTATATTCTTTTCTATTTGTATTTCTATGCTGTTCAAAACATAAAGAAGTTTTTATTAGCTCGACTTTATGTGTAATCACATCTCTGCTTTTATGTGATTTTACCAACTACACTAGAGATTTCATTCCTCCACTCACTTGCCATACACCTTCTAGGTACACAGTATAGATACTAACTAACATTGAGAAAGCCACAAAGTCTACAACACATTTGCAAGGAGTGGTAATTGCCTATCCAGAAGGTCTACTGAGTTTATCGCATGACAGTTCCACATGGCCAAGAGAGGTCAGGTCAGGTTTTCTGTCCGCTAACTCTTCTCACACTATTTGATCAACCTCCACCAAACTCCTGCAGTCTCCAGAAGTAACAAAAAGGGGTAAAAATTCCCACCAGGTTTCCTGCAAAAACATTATTTGAATGTTTTGTCTTTATTCTTTTAGTAGAGGGTTATGAGCCATTTGTTGGTGAGTTTAATGTCCATTAGTTCCCTTATACTCTTCGGCACAATAAATACACCAAAATTTGGTACAGTTTTGTTATTCCTTTCAAGCTGATGGGTAATGAGGCATTACTTTTTCACCAAAGTATAAGAGCTCAAGTTCAGGTGCAATTGTTCCACCGTTTATGGGGCTAACATGTGAAGCAGTCTTGGAAAATTCTTGAATTTTCATCTCTGAATATTTTTTTAATTTCTACCTCATAGAGCATATATGGCCCAGGGAGTGGAAAATGTTTTTATATTACACTCACCAAAAAATATTCATGTCTACCGGTGTAGGCAAAAATGCGTAATGGCATGTCCAGCACTTTCTCAAATTTCTATCTCTGAAACCATAAGTTGTGATTATGTGCTATCGCTGACTTTATTGTGGCAAATGCTGTACTATCTCAGAATAAATTTTCTAATCAATTCTTCACAGATCATTTACATGAAGTATGATACAGGTGCTCCCTACTTGGGGACTTTCAGAGATACGAACAAATGTGTCAATATTTCCAGTTGCCTGTTTGGACCGAGAGACCCAGCATTTCTGCCTGGGCTGCCGGCATTGTCTGTTGTTGTGTTGTCGCTGTTCGGTTCACTACGATGTTTTCTGCGCTGTTAAGTGTACAACGTGTTTGGTATCAACAGGAGTAAAGTTGGACTTATGAACAAATCAACTTACCAACAGAACTCGGGAATCTAACTTTTTCGTAAGTCGAGGAGTGCCTGTATTGGATTTACTTGGGCAATATTGGGTACCTCAGTTAGTATAAAATAAAGCAATTGCAATGTTATTTTGATTGTGAAATATTTCCCACCAATGTGGAAATTAATTTTGTCTTTGATTCTAATGAGTGTTTATATACATTACTGTCAACTTTTTGGAATTTTTTATCTTACAACCTAACTTGATTTTCACAAATTTAAAAATATTATGGATTTCTTACAAAATTAATTTAATGAGAATTTTATATACATTTGGTTTTGCAGTAACATTTGAGTCAAAATATAAACAGTTCTATACACAGTATAAATGATAGCATTGCACAAAACATTATTTCTTCAGAGCATAGCAACTACAGCACTTTGTGCATCCAAGAAAATACATTGGTATAAATGTTCATGTGTCTCATTAAAAGACGTACAGGGCATGACTTTAATATTCCACAAATATTTAAATTAACAATTACAAAATTGTTGACAGTAGGCAACTTGAAATTTTGAGAAAATTGCATAATTTGGTTTATGAACATTTGTGTATAGCTTTTTAATAAGTTGCTTAATGCTACCTATGTGACATTAAAATTATACATAAATATATAAAACCAATATTATATGAGTATATAACTACTCATACTCTTCTTCAGCATTGCGCCAAAGTTAAATCGCTTGGATACTGATGTGTGGAATGAGTTCCTAAGTATTTTTACAGGATCAAAGGATTTCCATAGCATTTAAGCTCCTTTTGCCTTGTAATACAAGGTGCTTGAAAGTTTTATTGATTTGTCTATGCACTATTGTGATCCCCCATTGTACACACTTGGTATTATAACTGTCTCTCAACACATTCATCGTAAGCTGGAGGAGGAGATGATGCTTCAGATCCTGGTGGATAACCCATCCAAGATGAATGATCTGATGGTGCAGTAGGTTGGGTCTGAAAAATAAGTGCTGCTTAGTTAATTGCTTGCTATTATGATAAAGCAATTTTTAAAAAATGTTCACCCTTATTGTTAATATGGAAATATATTATTAGGCAAGCAGATAAGCTTCATGTAGGAGATATATCTCAGTTTAAGATGTAGAGAGAGTTTATACTTGGAATTTTTTACTTAACTATCAATTTATTATGTGTTTATTTATTGAAATTTTATGGTAAAAATACATTGTATATCATTTAACTTTTGAAATTTCTCTATTAAAAATTTTCTATTAATTTTTGCAATCTTAAAATTTAATGATAAATCTAAAATATTGTCCTTTTTAAAGGTAAACATACCTCTATGAAGCTAGTAAACTAAAGATGTTAAAATAAAAACACATATCTAAAGAAACTTTAAGTACAACCTCTCGGTTTGCATCAAAGATTTGCTAAATACCATATTTCTGGGCACTTTTTTCTCATATAAATGTCCCCCAAAATCAACCTGCATCTTATATGCCGAGGCAAGATTATTACTGTTCTCAATACTGGCATTAATGAACACACTCATCCCCAAAATGAGATAATTAGCAGTCATTCATCGCAAAAACCATAAAATATACATTATTAATAATTAATAGTGAAAAATTTGTTACTATATACAATAATACCTTATGCAACGTGAATTCCAAGGATGCATTTTCATTATTACTCTTTATTAATATATGTCCGCTCACAGTGATTACAATTTCAGCGAGTTTGCGATGCTTTAGTTCCTAATGAAACAATTGAATAGCGTGATTAATGCCAGGGAACAGTAGAATTCGTGTAGATGTCATAAATATTTTATCCATATCTAGGATAAATAACGTTATGTGTATTGAGATCGCAATGGGTACAAATGTGAAAAGATATACCTACCCTATTAGTTATAAGCTTCAGGCAATTCAGTATGGATAAATGCACAGAAACCAAGCAGCATGTCATTTCAGTCTACCTCCCACAGAAAATATGATTCGTGAATGGAGAAAGCTAGGAAAAACTGAAGCTGATGGGATAAGAGAAACATAGTCTTCGTAAAGATGGTCTTAAATGGTCACAACTAGAGGAGGAAGTGATGAATAGTAGAACAGAGGAAGTTAGGTATTGCTTTATCGATCAAAATTTTTATGTATGAGGCAAAAACAGTTGCAGAAGAATAAGGACTAGTTGATTGTATGTATCCTTATTACATATGCATTCCATTTATTATTAATCCCATTATATTAAAAAATCATCTTACTCTTAAGTTTAGTAAGTACTATTGGTAAAGGGTATCTATACATGCAACTTGTGTGGCCCTCTTCAACAGCTTTAATTAATACGACTGCCAAGTTCACGCAGGGCACATTTAACGATACAAGTCTCAAAGCAATCATTTATGTTTTAAATCATCCCTATTTATTTTACAAATTAAGTTTATCTAAAACATTATATTAACTGTTACCACATCATAAAATTTTCTGTAAATGTTGCTGGATACGGACTTACGGCTGAAGTTGATACATGATGTGGTCCTTCCTAAATGCCTTGGAGAACCAAAATATTTTTTCCCAAAAAATCTTCTAAAAACCTGGGTTTGTCTTATACCCCAGTGCATCTAATATGCTGAGAAATATGGTAATTTATACTGGCACAGCCATAAATAACCAATATTTTTTATATTATTTCGTATTATTATATTCATGGAAACTAAAAGAAAATAATAAGACTTAAAAGTATACATTACATGAGTGATTCCATGTAGAGATCTTCTCCCTTCGAAGTATCTTGTCATTTCTTGGTTCTGGCTTTTTATTAGTCGACTTATAGTTTTACGACGAAAAATTTCCAAGGCTATGATAGATGTCACACTGACACCAGCCAAAGTACCGATGCATACTGCCAATATAGTTGTGAAGGTCATAGAATCCTTTGCATCGTGTTCATCATCCTCATGTTCTTCAGAAAGCTCCCATGTTAGAAGTAGGTAGACCAACATAGCAAGTTTGAGGCACACAAGAAATGCCACCAGAAGGCAGCGATATCGACGGAATCTCCTCTCTGAAATATTATATATGCATACATTGATGACACAATGTGTGGTAACTAGTTTCATAGTGTTAATTGGAGTAAGTAGTCAATGAGTCACTTGGATAAATTGTTTTTATTGTTGCTGGAATTTTTAGTACTATTTTTGTATAGGGTTTATTTTATTTTTCTATCTGTACTTGATGATGATACCATTCATCAACATAGTAAGGAAAGAGCTGCTGAAGCAGGCAGTAAATGGTGTTTTTTCAAAAGACACTGTTAATGCAGAATGTTAAATTTATGATTGGTCTGATATATTATTATGAAAATAATTTAATATAATTAAGAAAAATAATCTTTAAAACATAACATTTATAAAAAAGTGGAGATGTACATGGGCTTCCCATGGTGCAGAAGTGCTTTTTGTCAAATTCGCCATAGTATAATCATATATTAATGTAGTTGCTTTGAAATCAGAAAATTATTTTTCCTTATATTATGGTAGCTCGGCTTTTTAGGTTCATTCAAAACATGTTAATTTTGTTTTGCCATTCTATACTCTTTCCACAAATAAGATTTCTTTGAAATCAGTTCAGCCAATACCTTCCGAATTCATATTTACAGAAAAATTCTAAACTTGATATTGTGCTAGCCATGTTTAGTTGACCTGGTTGAAATATGAAATTTCGGTTATTTATTTATATGAAGATTATATATGCCATATTGGGTTAAAATCTATGAGATCAGTTCTCTAGAAATACGTATAAAAAATATTATTTGACTTTTTACTGTGGTAGCCCGGCTCTTTAGCTCTGCTTTAATTTAATTATGGTATGTTGAACAAATCTTATATACCAAATTTAGTTAAAATCCATTCAGCCAATTCCTTCCAAATCCATAATTAATGAAAGATTTGTAATTGTGTTTTGCTGATCCACTCCGAATATGATATTATGGTTTTGCATATATGTGTCCATTATAAATATTAAATTAGGTTAAAATTGATATGGACAGTTCAACACAAATACATGTAAAATAATGTTTTTATTCATTGTATTTGGCAGCCCTGATTTCTATATCTATATTAACCTTAGAACTACTAAGGGGGGGGGGGGATCCAAGGCCCACAACTTATTTTTTCGTATATTTCTCTTTTACAAATTAAGGAAAAGTCTAGATACTTAATTACATTGTGCAGAGACTTATGTAAAATAATTACCTATCATATTTAAATTTTCTGCAAATTATTTAGTCATTGGCTGCATGCCTGTACATGTGGGTAGCCTAACTTATGGGGCACCATATGTGTGGAAAGCACATTGTGAAGTGCACTATTTAATCATTTTTCTAATCAATTTGTTATTATTTCTGTAAATACATTCTTACTGCAATATTAATCTGATCTTGGAAACATAATGAGGAAGAATGTAAAAGCATTGTTCTAATGTAAATATTTGTCTTTAGGTACATATAATTTCAAATAAATTACTAAAATTGTATAGCTGTATTCCTGTGATGTTTTTAAATGTATAAAAATAGATTTGAAACATTATTATGACTTTTCATTGAATTTTAGATGGTGGACCTCTGATGCCCCCCCCCTCCCCCCCCTTGGTAGTTCATGGTAGTGAAAATCGCTTGGTAGTTCTATGGTTAAACATCTTGATTTTGTTTTTTTTATATTGCAACCTTCCTTCATACAAAATTTTGTTGAAATCGGTATGGCCAATTCCTTTCAAATTCATAATTGCAGAAAAGATTTATTTTGCAATTGTGACATCCCTGCTGAGTTGATCCGGTCCAGATATGTCATTTTGGTCATGCATTTATGTGAAGATTGTATGTAACAAATTTGGTTGAAATCGGTTCAGCCAATTCTTCCCTGATATATGCGTACAGATGGATGGATGGACAAACGGACATCACAAAGATAATAGTGCTTTTCGTCATTGCTGAAAAGCACTAAAAAAGGAAATTTAAATTAAATTTTTACTCCCAATCTGCTAGTCACTAGAACCTCCACAAGAAAACGTGTATAATGAGACAATACTGAATCGATTGGCTAAACAATTAAGTTTATCTGCTTTTGTTCAGGAGGAGTTGCCACATCAAAAAGACAGTAAAACTGAAAGACAGACGGGCAAACCAAGAAAACTTCACAATGAGACAGAATACTGAATTGATTGATGAAAAAACAAAGCCTCAAGGTGCTTTCATTTATGAGTTACAGACAGATAGACCTCTACAAGAAAATGTGTTCAATGAGAAGAATACTGAGAAAACCAAGTCTCTATCTGCTTTCCTTTAGGAGGATTTAGAGCGTGCCACATATGTAGTTGTGAATGCTTCGAAGGGCCACATTGGAAGTCACAAGAGCTTCAGCAGGCCGGAAGACTGTTTATATCAGAAGTTATCTACAGATTCTGTGGTCTCATATTATCGAAAATAAATAAATGATTTACTAGCATTGAAGCTATACCAGGGAACGTTTTGATACTATAATTTCACTGAAAAATATAAAATTGTCGATTTTAAATTTTACCTACCACTATTTCATCATATCTTCGTGGCCTGCGTGAGGCGCTCTCGGGGGCCGGATGTGGCCTGCGGGCCGTATGTTGTCAACCCCTGATTTAGAGCATCAAAAAGACAGTAAGACAGATGGATGGACAAACATGCACAATGAGACAGAGTACTGAATTAATTGGTGAAAAAAATCTCTCAGTGCTTTCATTTACATGTTAATGGATCAGAGTTACAGACAGATGGACAGATGAACCTCCACAAAAAAATTTGCACAATGAGACAGAACACTAAATTGAATGGTAAAAAAACAGTCTCTAGCTGCTTTTGTTTAGGAGTTAGCACATCAGTCAGACAGACAGATGGATAAATGGGATGCATAAGCAGATTTTTTTGAAAAAAAAATTGCTAAAAGTTAGGAATAAAATGAGGAGGAACCACAATATCTCCACTGGTAAAGGGCGTCAAGACCTATAGCATCAAGGAATTTCAGCTATATGCATGAGGGATGTAAAGTTTCCTAATTGGGCATTTTGAACGACAACTCAGTGAACTTGTTATTTTTCAGCACAGTGCTTTAGTAAATGTAGTTGCTCAGACTCATTTGACGGGTTGAGCCATGGGCATTTGGCCTCAGTACATTGCTGCTACTACTGGATTTGCACAGCATCGAGCGCAGCACAGCCCCATCTTTTGGCTTCTGCATCCTGTTGATGCAAACAATGGTGTTGCTGGTCTGATTGGTTTGTACATCTTTTAAATTAGTTTGCTGCATTGCCTTCTAGGTATTTAGAAGGGTTTGCTAGACATTGTGATTGCTGCCGACATCTTTGTTGTTCTCTAGGTAAGCGTTTCTCAACCTTTGTAATAGCATAACCTACCTAAGCTTTGAGGGTTTACCTGGGACCTACCTATTATCTATATTCTAATTTCTTGAAGCAGTACATAGTACATATGTGTCCATAGAGAGTGCACACTTTAGTACCATGAGTTCGTTAACTATTTTATCGCGACGTCATTAAAAAAAATGAAAAAACTTATTATCTTCATTTATTTTAAGTTGAAGCATCACACTAATGTTTATTCAAAAGGATTTATTATGAAATAGGGGGCTCCGCTCCTCTGCCTGTTTTGCGGCTCAACCCCCTGGCCTACAGCCTCACCTTGGTGGCCAAATGCATTTTGCTTGCTTCGTCATCCATAAATTACGTCACGCAATAAGTTGGTTTCTATTCATTCTCTCAATTTCCCGCATTGTAGGCATTAAATATTGATTTGAGACAATGTTTCACTCTTCTTTCCACAACATTAAACACTCATACAAAGTCATTTTTTTCATGAAACCAAGGACGTCATGTTCTCAAAAGGATTGGGAGGAGCTGCACGACAGAGTTGTGCACTGGCTTAAGTAAAACATCTGACGAAAATGCGATTCATTTTATTATATGGGGAGATTAACAAAATATACTCCGGGTTATTCCTGAAGTAGCATAATCTGATTTATTTTTGGGAACTGATATTCCATGTCCTAAATATTTGAACTTCAACTTGATAATCAAATGCAATTATAGCTATAGCCGTTGTTGCTTGCTATTGTTGAATCTATCAAGGAAATATCATCATTAAATAACCAAATCAAATTGATTAATTCATTTCATATTATTATTGCTAAAAAACAAAATAAAATGAAATTAGAGAGACATGTTACTGAAATCTGTCATTAAATATATTTATTTTCCATTAATTTCTTAAATAGGTATAAACAAATGTTTGACTTCAAAACAAGTAGCTGAAAATAACCAACAATGCAAAAATGTTTACAAAATTAATGTGAAGCTTGTGCTGTGCTTTGGTCAACAAGTTTGTCTTTCCTCGGTTCTATAGTAGAAAGCAAGACTCTAATAGTATCACTGGCATCCAAACGGTTTCTTGATTACTGAGAGTGCTGAGAATGCTGCTTCACATAAGTATGTTGAAGAATATGATAGGAGTAGTTTCACAGCTTTTTTGCTCAAAGCAAGGTATTCTATTTGTAACTTGGCCCAAAAATTTGCCAGTGCTGCGGTGTTTGAAAATTCTTATTTTAGAGATAAGTCAGTTGATAGATCTAGAAGAGTGTCTTTTTCTGTTGATGTGCTTGTTACTTGGTTTAGTACAAAACAGAAAGGGATTGCAAACCCATAAATTGCCTATTCTATGATCATCTTCAGTTGGAAAATAGTCCTCAATTTTTTTCTGAGAGCTTCAGGGTGTCTTAATATTACCTTACTTATATTTTCTTTGTCAAAATGTAATCTTTTGTCACACATAAGATCTGAAAATTATGAAAACATCAAAAATGTCAGATTTCACCCTTAAAATTCAAGCTTCTAATTTCTTCTTGAAACTCTCTATTTTTTCATACAGAGTAAAAGCTCTATTGTAATTGAAGATTTAACTTGTTCATTAACCCAAAAATATCACTAAGGTAAGACAATTAACCAACCAATCATTATCATTAAGTCATATATCCAAATCAGATTTTTTTCTCTGATAGAAATATTGCAACTTCTTGACAGAGTTCATACAATTTAGTTATTGTTATTCCTCGCAAGAGCCTGCGTACTTAGGCATACTGAAGTAAAGTTTAGTGTTCAACATTGTTTTCAGAGCACAACATTGAAAATAGCCATGAATTTAAAGAGTTGGCAGAAATACACGGTGTACCAAAATGAATGGCACGATTACAATTTTTATTATTTAATTAACCGGAACACTTACAAGATTAAAATAACTTGGAGCATGTAGAGAAAAACTTCAAGTTTCCTGATGACATGTGGCAGTTTGCTTCCTGGCCCCTGCAGTGCTGTCACCGTCCCTACCCTAAAATGGCATCTCAGCAGCAAAAAGTGCAATGTTGTTTGCAGTTTCATGATTCAAAATCTGTGACTACAGTTCAGCATCAATTCTGAACAACATTTGGTGTTGATCCACCTGACAAGAAGTCAATCAGATGCTGGCATGATGACTTTGTGAATAAAGGCCACATTATCACTTGGCTGTGAGAAAATTTCTGGATGAACAGCTGCCTGGAAGTTGGATAGGGCATTGGGGGCTGACACCTTGGCCACCATGATCTCCTGCACTTGAGAATGTCTACTGTTATGGCCAAAATCAGTTTGGCTCAGCTTGGCCAGTCTTCAAGCTAGTAGCTAGATGTAGTATTGGTGAGCATGAATGTTTCAATTCTCCACAATGAATATGATAAGTGCTTTATTAAAACAGCGGTTTTCGTCATTGTCTTGCGATGATAAACTTGAAATAAATCGAATTGGAAGATCCCTCCCTAATTTGAATTTAGTTAAAAAGCAACAGTGTGTTGTAAATTTAATGTCTTATTCGAAGAAAATTTGGCTATGCAGGTGTGATGAAAAAAATGCGTTTCTTTGTTTTCCTTATGTTCTTTTCCAAGGAGATGTCAGATGGTCGAGAAACAGGATTTTGGACAGTACACATTTGGAAAAAATGAGGGCTCGTGAAAAATCTAAACAACATATAAATAATGTTTTGAGTTTATCGTTGCTGGGTAAAACAAATATTCAAAGTCAGTTAAACTCACAGTATCGGTTGGCTATATCTAAACATAACAAACAAGTAGATAAAAATAGGTATGTATTAAATTTGATTATAAATTGTATAGGTTTTGGGCAGCATTAGAATTAGTATTGAGAGGGCATGATGAACCAGATGAGTCACAAAATAATGGAGTTTTTCGTGAGTTAATCCAGTTTAGTTCTGAGTTAGATAAAGACTTAAAAGTTCACCTTAGTCAATCAGCTGTATTTAAAGGTACATCTAAAACTATACAGAATTATTTGCTGGAATGCATGTTAGAAGTATACCACGAAGAAGTTCACAAAGAAATTCAAAAGCAGATTATGTAGCATTGATAGCCGATGAAACTACTGACATGTCATGTCAATTTCAGTTAGTCATTATATTACGTTACATTGTAGGAGGAAAACTGGTAGAAAGGTTCTGGAATTTCGTTTATCCTGATGGACATGGTGTTCGTGCAATTGCAGATTGTATTTTAAAACACTCGACCCCCTAATTGGTGACAGTCCGAAAAAACTTATAGCACAAAGTTTTGATGGTGCTTCTGTTTTGAGTGGACGTTTAAATGACATTCAGAAACTGACAAAAAGCAAGTATTCACTTTCTAATTTCGACCACTGTTACGTCCACCATAATCACAGAAATAAAAGATAGATTTCAATTTACTGGACACCTTGTGGCTACAAATCTATTTGTGATCGAAGAATTTGGTAATTACAGCAAAAAATTTCCTGACAGATATCTCAGTGATATAATTGAAAAGTATCCTTTTTTGGAAAAAAGAGACTGAAGAGTGAACTACAAATTTTTTACGAAAGAGAGGAATTGAGAGCAGTTTCTGGTGCAGTACCATTTCTGTCACTAATTTTGTATGATGATTTGTGTGAAACATTTCAAGAGACAATAAAGCTTTTAAAAGTGTTGATCACGATACCAATGTCGACATCAGAAGCAGAATGGTGTTTTTCAATGATGAAAAGAATAAAGACTTTTCTTAGGAATACTATGAAAGAAGAAAGACTAAGTGCTTTAGGCATGCTATCGTGTGAAAAAACTTTTGTAATAACATAGATAGCCTCAACAGAAAGGTTATTGATTTATTTTCTAACAAGAAACATCGCCGAATAGACTTTGTTTACTGTTCATTTTAGCTGCAAGACACATTTTTCATCTACTCACTACAGTACATTTTTCAGTAAGTAAAAAATTAAATACTTTTTTGTATTATAAATTTAGGTTTTTTTACATATGTTGGCCCTACCAGTTGAAGCAACCACCGTCCACCACTGTCATACACAACAGGATTTATCAAAAGTGTGAGAAAACCATAAGTAATACACAGTTCAGATTCAGAAATGAATTTGGAACTAGGGAGGCTCTTTTTAGTTTACTTGATTTGATACTACACTGTAGAGACATGAACAATGATGTTTATGAATATTTCATTGATTATGAAAAGGCCTTTGATAGAGTAAATCATGTAAAGTTTCTGGAAATTTTGGAACTTGTAGGTCTTGATAGTAAGGACACACGTATTATTGCCAACTTCTATTGGAATCAAAGGGTGACCGTTTGCATCAATGGATCTGAAACAGATGAAATTGATATAATGAGTGGAGTAAGGCAGGGGTGCATTCTATCACCACTTCTTTTTAACATCTACCCAGAAATGATTTTTAGAGCAGCACTGCAAGATATATCTGCAGGCATAAATGTTAATGGTGTCCTAATAAATAATCTTCGATATGTGGATGATACAGTGTTGCTGGTAAATACAGCTGATCATTTGCAAGAAATATTCAATCGTGTTAGTCTTTTTAGTTAAAAATATGGTCTTAAAATCAACAAGAAAAAGACAAACTATGGTGATCAGCAAGAACCAAAATATTTTTATGGCTATTCAGGTTAATAGCGTACAACTGGAACAAGTGAAGAAATACAGATACCTTGGATGTCTGCTCAACGGCCAATGAGATCATATCCATGAGGTAAAAAGCCGCATAGAACAAGCAAGAAATGCATTTGTGAGAATGGAAAAACTGACCTGTAACAGGGATCTAAATTTCGAGCTTCACATTTGCATTATACGTTGTTATATATTCTCTGTTCTCTTGTATGGAGTGGAAGCAATGGCACTGTCAGAAACTTGATGCTAAAAGATTGAGGCATTTGAGATGTGGATTTATCGCCATATGCTTAGAATCTCTTGATGTGGACAAAGTGAATAATGAGCCAGTTCTGCAAAAAACGGGAAAAAACCTGGAATTGCTCAACACAGGTAAATGCAGAAAAATTGAGTACTTTGGCCACATTATGAGAGACAAGAAGTATTTTCTTCTTCAATTGATCATCCAAGGAAAAATACAAGGAAAGATAGATGTGGGAAGAAAAAGAACATTATGACTCAAGAATTTGCGAGAGTGGTTTGGAAGGTGTACAGGGTCGATGATCCAGTCGGCGGTTTCTAAAGTAGAAATTGGCATGATGATTGCCGACCTTCATCCAGGAGATGGCACTTAAAGAGGAAGAATAATATGAAGTATTTCAGTGCTTGCCATTCTAGGTTTTAATTCCAACATAAATAAAATGTCTTCTTGTATTTCTTTTTCATACACATAATGTACAACAATGGCCTTTTATGATTTCCTTCAATGGACTGTTTTCTTTCAAATTTTGATCCATCCATTTTGTCTGCCTTTCCCTTATTACTCTGATTAAGGTCCTTTCTTCCCCTACTGTATTCAAAACTTCCTCATTCATTTTCCTCTCTGTCCAATTAATCTTTTCTAGTCCATGCCATATCCACATCTCAAACACCTCCTATTTACTTACATCTTCTTTTCTCATTGTCTATGTCTCAGGCCCATATAATGTTACACTCCATAACAAGGTTTTCACTAACATCTTTTTGATATCTTTATCTACTGCTCATCAACAACTCTCGCCGTCTTGCAAATGCCTCCTTTACTCTTGATATCCTGGTCCTGATCTCTTTCATACTTTTCTATCCTGTGGCAGAATACTACCTAAATAACTGAAATATTCCACTTGCTCCAGCAATTTTCCACCCACTGTAACATAGCCCTGGGTATCTCCACTCTTGGAAAATCTCATCACTTGCATTTTGTTCTTATTAATTTTCATCCCGAATTCCTTTGCCTTTTTATTTAAGGAAGTAACTAGCATATGAGGCCCCTTTCAGAGTCACTCACCAATGCTATGTTGTCTGCATATTTAACTTATTTAAACAGGCTCCCTTCCAATTATACCCATTTCTACATCTTCCCATGCTTCCCTTATCATTTCTTGGCTATAAATATTAAACAATGCTGGTGAGAATATGCAGCCCTGACATGATTCTCCCTTGGCTACCCTTACCTGTACAGTCTGGTTCATATATTTATTTCTGATTAAATGTCTCTTAGGCCATAATATTATATCAAAGGCCTTTTCGAAACCTACAAAGCACATGAATATATCCTGGTGGTATTCAATGTTTCTTTCTACCAATGTCCTCATCACCCCTATGGCATCCCTAATACCACTACCTTTCCGAAACCCAAACTGGTCTATACCTATACATTTATTAGCTTTTGATTTGAGTCTCCCATTCTAAATTCTGAGAATAACTTTAATCTGATAGTTCTATTATCCTAACATTCATTTGATTTAAAATTTTTCTTCAAGGGAATGAAAATTGACCTAATGAAGTCCTTTAGTCACTTTTCCTCTTCATATATCTTATAATACAATTTATGAAACTCTCTTTCCCCTTTTTGCCTAATTTCTATGACAATTTAATGGAAAGGTCGTCAGTTGGGCAAGCCATGAGAAATCATTCACACGGTCTGAGAGGTAAAAGAGTTGACATTCACTATCGTACAGGTAGATTTTGACCTCTCGCAATTCAAAGAGTACTTTGCCCCGCGACAAACAGTGAACTTCAGTATGGAATAAATGTCACGTGTGTTCGCTCCTCGTTTCTTTACATAGGATTTTTAAAATGAGTGCATTTAAAGGGCGGCCTTTGATAAAATTTACAATTTTTACTGCCTCATCTAGAACCGTTTTAAGGACGACTGACATATTCTTCACAGTAAGTTGTTCACGATAAATGCTGCAGTGCGTTTCCGCTGCCAATGGTGCAACTGTATTGGCACGTGCAGATAAGCCCTTCCTTCTACCAGTCATTGCCGAAGCGCCATCAGTACAAATACTGACACATCGTGTCCAATCCACTTTATTATATTCAATAAAATCGTTCACTAATTTGAAAATGGCTTCTGTTGTCTTGGTAGGCAGGGATCGGCAGAACAAACATTCCTCATGTACTTTTCCTGAATATTCATACCTGATATGTTTTAACAAATAAATCTTCATCAATATTTCTTTGCGACGCAGCATTTATATGCCCGAAACTATTTTTACTTTCTGGCATTCAGTTATGGGAATTTTCTATTTATTGTTTGGTTATTATTGAATATAAAAGTTATCATTAATTTTTTATTTAAATTTTATTTTAACGTAGTACTTAATTCACGCATACCCGTCATCCTTGACGGTCAGTTACACAAGTATATTTTATATTTTTATTAGAGCAATGGATAACAGCAGGAAAGAGTAATGATAATTACTAGTATGGTTTATTGAAAATGGTCAAACATGATGTAGTGCAAGTTTTTTTAAATGGAGAAACGCCGCTATGTTAAGTTTGGAAATCTCTGGCATAAACGGATATCAGTTTGAAAATAGCCGCCTTAAACGAATAAGTGCGATGCAATGACTAGGTAGCCAAAATAAGGGACGGTTAAGTTATAAAATTCCATTGTCTCAATTTTGGCAACTTTCTTGAATGATACAGCCTAATTTCATTTTACACCGGCAGCCGCATTCCTGGAGCCAGCCGTGATTAATGTTAAACACAACTTTCACAGTTTTGATTATTCGCAAGGTTTCTATGGACACAGGTTTAACAGACTTGATTATTGGCAGATTTAACCCGCGGCCTTATGCGTAAGTTGTTGCTATCAATACCTCAGCAGTGGAGTTTTAACATTCGCGGTGTTATTCGAGAAATTAATGCTGCAAATGAGGTGAAGAGTTCCCGGGTTTCCAGCCAGGTGAATATGTTGTCTACCGACGTTTCGGCACCTTCCTCAAGTGCCATCTTCAGGGGTCTCCTGAGTGCCGTACCATTCTTTCGTCCATATATATATACTACTCCTGTATTGGAGGCTCGTTCCCCATTGGCTGTTGGGTCAGCCTATGGCGTTCCGTGATTTTGGGGAGTATGGGATTCCACACCTTGCTGAGTGGGAATCCCGTGTCCCTGTTAATGTTATTTTTCTCAATTCTTATTTCAATGGCTTCTTTCACTAGCCTATCCCAAAAACCGTTGGCCTTGGCAATACCGGAGTAGTATATATACATGGACGAAAGAATGGTACGGCACTCAGGAGACCTCTGAAGATGGCACTTGAGGAAGGTGCCGAAACGTCGGTAGACAACATATTCACCTGGCTGGAAACCCGGGAACTCTTCACCTCATCGATTCGCCAGGAAAGCATCAGATCTTTCAATGCCGCAAATGTTGAGACTACCCTAATTCAACATCGTAGATTTCAAACAATAAACAAATATCAACGCTTGGTTAGTTGTCACTGAAAACGGCTGCTTTGTATTTGAAACACGCAGACGATGCACTCAGTTGCTTCGTAGCAATCTCGTATTTATCTTATGCAGACATTCTCACCTGTTTCGGTGAATTCAGCTATATGCGCCACCATCCTCTCAGACGCGACATCCACGCAAGACATCCTGAGATGTTTGTTATATTAAATTCGGGTGGCACACGAAATTGCAAAGAACTTATCCCGGAATGTATTGGGGTGAAAATCGGCACGTCCGACTCTTGGCAAGCGATTTTCCGATCCAACCTTCCCTCCTTTCGCGTAAACGGACAAGGCACGTATGCGTCATCAGGAGAGAAGACTGCTTAGGCAGTTAGCAGTTATTGGAACTAACCGGTTCATGTGGCTATCCGCGAATGGACCCAGACTGATATTGCAGCCCGAGATAATGAAATTGATTGCCTACCGATCTCTGATATGACACCTTTCGACGCCTCGCAACCGGGAGTATGCACGGACGTCATTGCGATATAATGTCAAGATATTTTGTTGATTTACAAAATTATAATTTTAGATTTACTTAATAGTTTTGCCTTAATCTTAAATAGGTACGTTAGAAACACATTATAGAATACTGAGTAACCCTTATAACTATTGTGGCGAGTAATGACCAACCAAATTAATAAAACTAAACTTTCCATCGCTCAACCTTTTTTCATCAAAGAACAGATCCGTAGACGTCGACAGGAAAATACGAAAAAGACGGCATTAAGTATTGCAAAAAAAGCTCCACAAATGCATGGTTTGGAATTTCCACGTCGTCGCGATCAAAAAGATGTCATTTGTTCGTTGGTCGTGGTTACGTGTGTCATAGATGTCGTCGGATGTTCTGAGTAAAAAGTGCGGCCTTTCGCAATCCTCGAAACTCACTTACTTAGATAAAAGAAATAGTTCAATTGAAGATAGTAATCTATCTAGAGCGATCAGATATGAAGCTATATATCTGTTACCTACCCGAAAAAGGAAAGTCGAAACAGACTCTACCGCAACATATACACACAGGGAGGACTTAGTAATCTTGTTTGGTGACTTATTTTGTTACTATAGAGCGGCGGTACTCAACACCTGTCGTGCGCCATTTTTCCTTTGGCGGAGTGTCGATGCGCGACTTAATTTTCGGCGTGCAATAATTGTATGTGTAATAATGATATATCCTGCATTGGACCCGCATACAAATTAAATATATAAACCGCGATGAAACTTGATTATCGTCCTTTACAATTCCATATGTATTTTAATTATGGAAAAACGAAATGTTTATTTCAATTGTGCGAAGCTCAATTCTCCACTTATGAGACACGGATGAGCCAGATGTGGCGCTTGCGTCATAGGAGGAACACCCGTACTATATAGCGCCTCACCATGTTAACGCTTAAGTTATAATTCCCTCCTTATAACTATAATATAATTATACTTCTTTGCCTTAATAAAAACTTGTCCTTCGCTGAGTAATTTAAACACGCTGCTTAAAGGAGCCAGAGGGAAGGAGATTCATCAGCGTTTTCGAAGCATTGGTTTTTCTCTCAGTGCTGCCATTGGGCGTTTATAACTATGATAATAATAAAATAATCCACCATTATTTAAGAGTATATTTTTTGTAGTTGTACATTTCTTCAATTATTTAATATCTAACAATTCCAGTTGGAATTCATTTCCCTATCGGAAAAATAAAATTTACGCTCGAATATGTCCTTCTTCTACATTATTTGTGTATTCTGTCACTTATGATAGGTTCAAGATCCAAGCTTGAAACGATTCCTCCAATTTTTAGCTAGCAGAAAAATACTCGTCGAAATAATAGCTTCAGAGGGGGAACGCGAGGGGTTATGGGGGTGAATCACAAATCAACATGAGAATTCTGATAAGGTAATTCTCTCAATCGTTTTCTTTCCAGTTGGAATCGCGTCGTTTATAGACGTTCTTTACCAGCGAAGCAGTAGTAGTGCACCGCCTTATGAGCACGTCTCGTCCGTCCGTCCGCCTGTCGTGGCCTTCATTTCCTGAACCGTTGGACGGATTTAATTAAATTAAGTGCGAGTGATGATTATTAAAATTCATTGCCGAATTCCGATTTTGAACCGTATCCGTCAATTAGAACTTCCACTTAACATAAGCACTTAAATAAACATGTACTCGTATCTCGTTAAATGGCATCCGTAGAGTGACAATTAAATATCATGTTTTTCTCTTTCATGCCTATATGATCTGCGAGGTATAGATTAAATTTGTTTTCGGACAGAGGACTACATTTACTACAAAAAAGTCAGAGAGGCACATAATTACGACACATAGTTTCGGGGATAAAAATACGAGAAAATACTAAGCATAACATCGCATATTTTATTTACATTGATCACTAAGACGATTCTTTTGGCGAACAGTTAAAAATCATCCACGCTTTTCTCTCTCATGTTCTTATATGATCTGTAAAGTATAGATTAAAAGTTACAGTAAAATTGAGGGCATGATTTGCCACAAGAAAGTCCACAAGACCATATAATTACGACTTACAGCGACGGAGATAAAAATTCAAGGACCGCCCAATCTTTTGATACCGTTTTATACACATTACATGTAAAAACGTCTAATAATATCTCTGTGTGTTCCATATATGGAGAATATTTCTCCTTCTTGTTACCTATATCGATTCGCCAGTGTTTTTTCTTCCAGTTGATAGCGCGTTAGCTTAATAGCGTCGCAACACCTTTTTATCTTATCTAATTTTTTCCCCGTTTTGTTTACGGTTTTAGTGAATGTAGCCAACCACGCAACAATTTATAGAGGATTTTGATCGCTCCGCTCGGCGGATAACGCCAGGGACGCGTAACTCGACTGGTGCTGCTTCCAGCGGAGGAGAGCATAAACTTCCGCTTCGTCTCCGTCGATAAAAGTACTGGCATGCTTTTCCCTGGCGAAAAAAATATCTTTGAAATCGACGCTCCTGAATGAAAATTCGCCTCGAAGTTATCAAAATGCAGAATTGTATCGTGGCCGTTGTGTTGAGGAAGATTATCTCCTCAGAGGTTATTGTTTAGCTCAGAAATAAAGAAAAATGTGTTCTTTCGGATTAGTGATCGACGCAATTGGGTTACTACTCGTGAATTTTACTTACCAATACGCCAGTCTTCTTACGTTCCGATTCTCTCGCTTCCAGAGCCTAATAAGGCGGTTGATGTAAAAAGTTTGTTCTGTAGTCTCTTTCAATAAGGGCGAGGTCGATTTCATCCGAGGTATAAACGAATTTAGAAAAAGTAATTTTTTTGAGCAGAAAACGTTGTGATAGATAGGCTGGTGACTTTTTTTGAACGAATGTATATCCTTAATGTGGCGTTTGGTATTATTAGCGATTTAAAAAACCAATTATGCGCACGGTTTGTCTGTATGTCTGTCTGTCTGTTGCGCCAACTCCTCCTGGACGAAAGCAGATAGACTTCGATTTTTCGCCAATTGATTTAGTACTCGGTCACTTTGCGTACGTTTTCTTGTGGAGGTCAGTCTGTCTGTCTGTCTGACGCGCCAACTCCTGAATGAAAGCAGCTAGAGAGTTCGATTTTTCGCTAATCGATTCAGTATTCTATCTCGTTGAGCATCTCAATGTAAAATTTTTCAATGAAATATACAACGTGCGGATAACCTAATTTCTAGTTTCAATTCTATGTATATTTGTTCGGAAGATTTTCGTTTAAAATATAATGAGGTGAAATATTTTAACAATTTTATTCGGGCGTCTTTAGTTTTATGCCGTTTTAGTTTTCCATCAATTAATTCATATTAAGCAGCAGAGTTGTATAGCATAGAATTGTATGCCATACGACAACATTTGTTGTCAATAAGGGTTAAATTTACCCCTTGATGCCTGTAAGATGATACGATTCCTTTTTAGCACGTTTTCTTAAAGGAAAAAGACGTCCTTATGTGATCACTCTGTCTGTCTGTCCGAACAGTCAACGTTTTTGCTTTAAGAGATATTTAGAAAATTCTTTTTGAATTAAATAGCTCTTCTTGATATATGGATTTTTCCACCAATTGAATTTTCCAAGTAGTTCATAGATTTTCTGATAGGTGGCTTCACATTCGGAAATTTAAAAAATTTAAAATCGTATTGTAGCCAAATTACTAAAAAAATGGAAATTTCTTTTTGAATTAGATAGCACTTATCGATCTGTGAATTTTCCAATGGTTGGATTTTCCTAGTAGTGCATCGTAAGCGCCTATTAGCTTCGTTCTGTCTGTCCATCCGTACTCACGTTCGTTCTCGGATTAAACGGATTTTCATGAAATTTGGTATTTAGGGCTTATGGCTAAAAGCGATAAGAAATTGCCATAATCCAATTTGGGATGCCACTTGACTGGAAAGAAATAAAAAGTGCTTTAAATAATATTTGTAGGACTGGCTAAATAAATTATTTCTTGTCAAATATATTTTTATCGTAAGATTAGCCATTTTCATGAAAGTCGCATATGAACGTCGTAACTCGCTTGGAAGTTAGAAAAAATTCTTCCATGGATAGTACTTAATTGTAGTCAACGAAAACAATATTCGTTGTAATGGAAGTAAATAAAATCTGCTATAATTACGAAAATACGTTTAATATTATTACGTGTGCATGCAGCATTTTTTAAGCGAAAGGAAATGGATTATTTACGACGAAGAAAAGAACGTGAACGTAAATATTACAACTACTTAACTCAAGTGAGGTATCTTTAAAATAGTTTTTGATTGTATGATTGATTAAAACTGATTTAAAAAATAAATCAGTAAATAAAAATTTAATATTTCACTGACTTTATTTCTGATATATCGTTTTGTAGCGCTTGTCATTAAAATTACCGTATTTCTCGGCATATAAGACACTTTCTTCAGAAAAATGACCCACAAAATCAGCCTGCGTCTTATACGCCAAAGGTAAGATTATTATTGTTCTCAATACTGACAATGAAGAGCACACTCACCTCCAAAATGGAATAATTGGCAGTCATTCGTCGCAAAAACAATAAAATATACATTATTAATAATTAATAGTGAAAAATCTGTTAATGTATACAGTAATACCTTATACAGGGCCGTAGTGAGGGCGGGGCAGCCGGAGCAGGTGCCCAGGGCGCAGCTTCCTAAGGGGGCGCCAAATTGAATATTTATTATACAGTAGATAGGAAAAAACATTTCACAACGATGCCATTGAAAGCAATGTTGTGAATTATTTACGGTTGCAGTAGTAATTAGAAACTGCGAGGTTGAAAGTGTGTAGCGTTGTATGAAAGGAAACGGCTCAAAAATTGTAATTATATACGTCTTTTGTAGATCTCGTAATGCATGTAAATAAACTATTGAAACAAGTGATGATGCTAGGTTCGATAAATAAAGATAATTACAATTGAGGGCGATATCAAATTACGTCCACTTGACTGGGGTCAAAGTTGAATTTATT
The DNA here is from genome assembly GCA_028673005.1 of Tanypteryx hageni. Classification (NCBI taxonomy): domain Eukaryota; kingdom Metazoa; phylum Arthropoda; class Insecta; order Odonata; family Petaluridae; genus Tanypteryx; species Tanypteryx hageni. The sequence continues at coordinate 52,018,219 of CM054117.1, forward strand.
TCAGTGTGAATCATGCGAAGCTTTAATTGAAACTTTCGGTAAACACTCTTTGTGTCAGGTAGTGAGGTGCCCACAAGACCGAAAAATGTATTCGATTTATTAGCCATAAACTACCCGAAGCGTACGAATAAGGTGTTTATAAAGAAGGAATAAGCGATCATAAGGCCATGTATGTACATGGAATTTACCTGTAAGGGTAAAGGCAAGAAGAAATCTTTATTTGTTCGCCAAAGACAATTTTAAAACTATGAATACGTTCCTTAGATCTTTACTCTGAAATGAATACCCAATTTTCTGCAAGGCAACAAATAACGAAGGCGCGGAAGAATCCCAGTTCGTTTCAGGCCCTCCTTTTCTTAATTTAAGTAAAAATCATGTAGCAAAATCGGACTTTTGTCCTTCGGTATCGTCGTATCATTGTAGGCACTTCCAGATTAGCTGGAGATTCGAAATTATTTTCTTTGGTAGGAATTTGTGCAAAACCGACTAGAAAAAACGAAAATCTTGAAAAAGTGCAACAATGCGGCCGCTAAAAATTCGCAATTGTTGAAACAAATTTTCAAGGTTTATGTATTTTTGAATGTGCTACGGAGCTGAAATTTTTGTTATAGGTAGAATTTGTAAAAAAAACGAAATAGGGTTTATACAAATTTTGATATTTTAATTTGTTTGGCAGTTAAAAATTCTTAAAGTTTAAACAAATAGGTAAATGTTGAGATACAACGGGGCAAGTTAGAGTGCTGAAATTTTCAAATTATTTAGAGTTTAGCCTATGTAAATGAATAAGCATTTCAATGTATCTATGGAATTATTATTGCGGCCGTTAAAAGTTATTTAAATTTAAACAATTAGATAAATGTTATTTGACTTCTAAATGTGCTACAAATTTAAAATTTGGCAGAAACACCCAATGTGAAAAATTATAATATTCCTAAAATTGCAAAAATTAGCTATTGTTTTACTCCATTGTTGTTCCGTAGGGAAAAATGAAAATCGATCCAGAGGAGAAATCTTTAGAATTAAAGAAATATTTCTCATGATGAAATATCTCTCTGAAAAATTAATGTTTTTTAAGGTGAGATGAAATGCTTGCAGTATGCAAGCACCTTCTACTAGTATAGAAATATAAACAACCAAGATGACTACCAGTCGCTGCAGAAAGATTTAAAAGCAATATATGCGCGGCACATGGTAATTAATTACCGTAAATGTTCAATCGCAACTTTCTGGTAAAGCAAGAACAAAGAGATAGAATTCGAGTATAAAATCGATGGACTGAACATCTAAGCAGGTGAGTATGTTAATTATGTAGGAGTCACCATTTACCGCAGTCTTTCGTGAGACATTCATATTCGACAAGTTGTAGCTGCAGCCAGCAAGAAATTGTCTTTCATAGGCAAAATAATACGGAATAGTGCAGAAAAAGTACGAGAAACGTCATTTATCCCTAGTTAGACCACAGATGGAATACGCTTCAAGTATAAGGGATTAGTATGAGAAGGGCCACATATCTGAGTAAAGAAGAGTGAGACTCAAAGCAGACAAATTCGTAACACAAACGTAAGAACATAAGCAAAACGTAACATCATTATTGAGAGATTTTAACTGGGTAAGCCTGGAGGATCGCAGGTTAAATTCCACATTAAGGCTTCTGGAGAAATATAGGTCGGAAGGTCTATCAGAGGAGGTTTTAGCAACAATTGAAGCACCAACCTACATAGGTAGACACGATCGTGACAATAAAATACGTGAGATCGAGGCTCATTTTTCTCCCAGGACAATATGTGATCATAACAGGAAAGTCAAACCTGCGAGAGATAACTGTTGGGTAGGCTTTGGTGCATTGCACCCCTTGCCACCCACCACTTCGGTGCAACCTGTAGATGAAGAAACTGAAGCTCGCTTTATATGTTAACAAAAATGGAGAATTTCCAGACGTTGGAGCGTTAATACAATAGATCGATATACAATTTATTTTTTTCTGTTATTTTCGGATGACTGGCTCTAGAAAATCAACCGAGTCATCAAATCTCTTTAGGATGTCGATATAACTGCAAGGAAAATCGATTATTTAATCTGCAATTTGAAATCTGATAATCAGAGTTTAGAGTCACGATCAAACGAGTGTGGAGAAGAAGCAAATAAATTTTGCATTGAATTAGGAATACTCGCTGAACTGCCGAAAAAAGAGGAAGAAAAACAAAATATGACGTGCTGGAAACTAAAGTGTCCATAAAACCGGAAACAACCGAACGTACCACAAACGATGCAGTGTATCAGGCAAATAATTCCTTTTATCCACAGCTGATAGCACGCTTTACATCGCTAATTGAAAACGATAATGATTCACGAATTTTTAAGTTGCGCTAAATATAATATGGATGAAGATGAAATTAAAAGTTCGTGTGAAAACGCTGCTAATGGGCATCGAAATGATAGCAATTGACGTGAATAGATGGAAAAGTGCGCAGTTTGACATAATAAAAAGTGAAAAAATTACAGATAAATTTAGGTGGAAACTTGACTTGGAATTTACCTCGCGTTTTCTACATCAATTATCGTTGGGGAGCGTACGTCCAGTTAATTAAAATTAATCAACAATTACTTACGGTCAATGAAACGAGAGACTTTATGCTCTGGCCTTATCTACAGTTAACGATATTGCCAAAAATGTAGACTTCAATGACATAATAAATATATTTTCTGAAAATGAAGCACGAAAAATTAACTTTTAAGATAAATAAACAAGCGTTTGTTGTTTCATACAGTATAGTCTTTAAGCAAAGATATTTTTATTTTTAGTTCGTTGCGGGGCACCAAAAAAATCTCTGCCCAGGGCTCCAGATGGGGTCACTACGTCCCTGACCTTACGCAACGTGAATTCCAAGGACGCATTTTAATTATTACACTTTAATACATGTCCGCTCACAGTGATTACAGTTTCGGCGCGTTTGCGATGTTTTAGTTCTTATGAGTCTGTTGAATAGCGCAATTAATGCTACGGAACAGTAGAATTCATCATATATCATAAACATTTTATACATACCTAAGAGAAATAACGTTACGTATATTGAGATTGCAATAGCTACAAATATTTGCAAGACACCATATTTCTCGGCATATAAGACGCACTTTTTCTCATATAAACGTCCCCCAAAATCTGCATGCATCTTATACGCAGAGGGGTCGCCTGTAGTGAAAACAGACGCATACGTATTAGTATATTAGAAAATTTGTGCAATGTATATTGTACCGATTTTTTACTGTAAATTTTACAGCAGTCAAGATATGGTAGTTTGTGTTGAGTTATGCATTTATGCGGCTTCATTTAAGGGAAAATAAAATTCATTTAATTGGCATTCCCGTCGATAGCCAGTTCCATCAAAATGTGGAAGAATATAGAAAAATGCAGAAAAAAGATTTTATTATTCGCTCGTGGACGACATCAAAATCGTTTTGTAGTTACTTCCTATTAATGTTTGATTGATATCAAGACGACCTTTGTACCTGCGTTTTTGTTATTTTTTAAACCTGTTTCCAAAAAATATAATGCAATAACTCTTGATCACGTTTCCACGAAATATTTTTTCATCTTGCATCACTTATTATATTCGGTGGGAAATAAGCCACGTTGTACGCCCATGAAAAAAAAATCTCGGAAATTTTTGTCTTTAGGCAGGGATCGGCAACCTACATATGTCCAGCGGGCCACATGCGCTTCCCGTAACACACAATTTCATATTCGTTAATTGAAATTATAGTCATAAAACCTTGCGTTGAAACGTTAACTCGACAAAATGTTTAAAGTCGAATTTCACTCATGCGATACCGCAGAATCTCTATAAAACCTCGGATGGAAACACTAATGCGGCCCGCCGAATCATTTGCAACTACGAATTTTAAGAAAATGTAGCCGATCCCCGTTTTAGGAATTCGGTGGATAGTTCCAAGGAACCCCCTAAAGACTTTCATTCTCATTCAAGGACAGTTTCGAGAATCAAGCTATCCAAACGGGATTAGATGCTCTACAAAAGGGTTTGTAGTCCATCTCCTCCCCTCCCCCACTCAGCGGCTTGGGAAGGATCCGCACGCGAGGATAAATCGCGGACTGCGACAACCAGATTCGGAAGGGGGGGGGGGGAATATAACGAATGTAATAAAATCCTACCCGCACTAAATAAATTAAAGAACCAACGTCAATTTTTTTCATCATTCCCTTCCATTTTTCGCTTCCGAATTGGTTCTCATGTACCATCTCAAGAGGCATAATTTGTCGGGTTGGCTGACTCAACGTCTCCCATCCCGTCCTTCCCATCCCCTCACATGCCACCCGCTTTTGCCACATCCCCTTCTTTTTCAATCCCTTTTCTTCTGCCTATTTTTTCTCTTATTTTCTAACCCACAGGCAATCCCTTTTTTTTACTACTTTTTCCTTTATGGTCATATCTCTCTCTCTTCTCTTGATATTTACCCCATTATCCAGTTCTCTTGATGTCTTTACGTTCTTTACTTTATTTCCTTCTATAGCTTTAAGGCACTTCAAAGTAGACCGCTTTTTACATGACGCGAAGTTCACGTAAACGGTGTGTACTCCGCGTGGGAGACGCTAGAAATCATAGCTTACTTGAATGAGAAAGTAATTGGAAGGTTTAATTTTGATATTGAATTTCATGTATATTCCTTTACAGTGAGTGTCTTTTTAAGTGATCTGGAAAGATTCATAAAATTGTTGCTATCCAACTTTCTTTTCTTTATTTACGTACTGGAGCTCTTGGATAACAGTTGAAGTTTTACGCTTCAAAATTTTCTTTATATTCATTGGTTCTTAAATATTACTTCTTTTGTCTTTTATATAAAGCTTTTAAGCAGCAACAAAGGCAATCAAAGACATCCATGCGCAAAGCAGAATTCGAACTCGTGGCCTTAGTATTTGAATGTAAACATATCACCCGCTCCTAGAAAAATTGAGCTCGCCTTGTTGCTTTTATTCAATTTTTGAACATTTATACAACCATGAAGCAAACCAATAAACCAGGTGTACAAAGTAACCGCATTCATTTGCTATTAATCGGTCTTCCATTATTAAATTATTATCAGGTCTATGATAAGTGAATTGCCACTGAGGACGGCAGCTTCATAGAGAGGGTTTCTTGGCTGAATGAGTTATCTTAATAATTTGTTGCTGCTGAAATTTACACTGTTATAATTCAATCATTATTTCTTAGTTTGTTAATGGGTCTTAATACGGCCTCGTTTGATTGGCTAAGAATGGTTTCGACGAGTTGCCCCTCCTAAGGACAAATGCTTTGATTTCTATCCTTTCTACCTGTTTTCATATTCTCAAGTTTCCTGTCTCCATTCTTCCGCCTCTTTCTTCTGTTCCGCTACTTCGTACTCTTCCTATATTCTCTTTCCCTCCCTCGTCCACCCTTTTTAGTGCCTTTCGTCATTGCTGAAAAGCACTATTATCTTAGTGATGTCCGTCCGTACGCATATATCAGGGAAGAATTGGTTGAACCGATTTCAACCAAATTTGGTACATAGGATCTTCACATAAATGAATGACCAACCTGACATATTTGAACTCAGCAGGGTTGCCACAATTGCAAAGTTTAACTTTGCGGTAATTGTGAATTTAGAAGGAATTGGACAAACTGATTTCAGCGAAATTTTGTATAAAGGATGTGTGCAACATAGAAAACAAAATCAATATGTTTAGTATAGATATAGAAAAAAGGGCTGCAACAATAAAAGTAATAAAAAAATATTTTTACAAGTATTTGTGTTAAGTTGTCCATATCAATTTTAAACAAATTTAATACTTATAATATACACACATATAAAACCATATTAATATATTTAAACCGAATCAGCAAAACAGTGGTGCCACAATTACAAATGAAGCTCATTCAGTAATTACGGATTTGGAATGAATTGGCTTAACGGATTTCAATTAAATTTTGTATATAAGATTTGTACAACATACCATAATGAAATCAAGATGTTAAAAGCAGAGCTAAAGAGCAGGGCTACCATAGTAAAAAGTTAAACAATATTTCTTTATGCGTATTTCTAGATAACTGGCCTAATTGATTTGAACCAAATATAGTATATTTAATCTCCATAATCAAAATATTATATTTCAACCGGGTCAACTAAATAGGGCTACCACAATATCAAGGTTAGAATTTTTCTGTAACTATGAATTTGGAAGGTATTGGCTGAACGGATTTCAAAGAAATTTCGTTTTTAGGGCGAGTATAGAAAGGGAAAACGAGGTGAATATGTTTAGAATGGATAAAAAAGCAGGGCTACCACAATATAAGGAAAAATAATTTTGTGATTTCAAATCAAATACGTTACTAAACGATTATACTACTGCGAATTCGACGACAAGCACTTCTGTACCACGGAATACCCGTGTACACTCCTACTTGTTATCAATCCATCTCCTTCCCCCTCCAGTCCAGTCCCTGGCAGTTTCTTCCCTTGCTCCACCTGTAGTGGCTCCTCATCGATCAAGGCCTGGGGCTCTTGTAGCCCGATGCCCAACTACCGTGGGTGGTTCTTCTTTCCCCTCTTCCCTCCCTCTACCTCCTCCCTATCCCTCTCTCTCCCATTCTCTCCTTCCATTTCCATCTCATCCACAGGGCTCACAATCTCGTCTCGAATCTCAAACCCTAACTCCACCACCCTTCCTCACACTTCCACCTGATTCCAAAACCATCCTCCCTTTTACAGCTACCGTTATTAGGTTTCTCCCTGTAGCACGTTTCATTTAACAAGGCAGGGTCAACCTCAATTTTGGTCCGTAAAAGGTTTTGCTAAGTGAAGAGGAAGGTCCACTACAGCTTAAGCGTTAATCCCGGTCGACAAGGTTACTTAAGGAAGTTGGTTACTTAATTAATTTTTTCCCTCTTTCGGAGGAGTGTCTTTAGGCGTCGGGACTTTTGAGGGATTTTAAGGTGTCCGTCGGTGAAGCGGGTGATGTGTTGACGAGTTTCTCTGAGCAATTAATTGCGGTGTTGCATCGACTATGATTATACGCGCTTAACGGTGAAAAATTGTTCGTAAATGAGTTGGCTGGATCAACTAATGTTTTCTGTCAAATTACCTGTATATAATTTCATAATTGAAATTCAGTCATGTTTGCTTCTAAAGAGGATATTTATTGGAATCTGTGTCTCGATTGAAGTCTGCTACTTCGTAGTGCACGCGCGCGTATGAAATTAGTGCAATGAGGTATCTACAATAGGTATAATAAGACCATGAATACCAGATGTATATTTCGCCCGCAAAGCAGCCATCATCAGTGATATTCACCGATAGTAGATACTTTTAAAGTCTACTATCGATGTATAACACTGATGACGACTGCTTTGTAGCCGAAACGCGCATCTGCTTTTCATAATCATTTTATGGCTATTGGAGATACCCGTTTTTTGAAATTCATTTAAGCTTTAAGGTTAGTTTATGTTTTACGCAAACACGTCTGACGGAGTTTCCTAGCATCGTTTTTTAATCATGTTCGGTATTTTTGCGATAAGGTGAAGTGAGAATAATATCTATCAAAAGTAGTATGTATAACGTAGCAATTCCTGTAGCCTACAATTTTAAACACCCTATGTCCTTCATTTATTTACGTAAAAATAAGCAAAGAATAAATTTGTAGATTGTTTTTTATAACATGACAAATGGAAAAGTTTCAATCACTGTAATCACCTTGCAAAAAATTCAATATGAATTTTTCATGTCAAATTATCGAGGTAATTGGTACTAAATTCAACAGGCGTGACTTACGTAGTCGAGAAAAAAATTTAGGTAAAACGTGTTACCTCAAAATTTAAAGGTACGATGATTAATATCGGATCGTTTTTCTTTGTATTTTACCAGTTTTCTCGACTAAAATAACTGTAAATATGGTCTTTGCAACGCTTTGTTTTTTATCCGAGTATTCGACGATAAGGAGTGTTTGTCGGTTGAAAAAATTTAAGATTACGATTGGAGAGGAAACGTGCCAAATGAAAGAGATTCTTTGTCCAGATAAAAGGAAATGTCCTTTTATTTCTTGGATTGAGATATTTTTCTATGTAGACATTAAAAGATGTTTATTCCACTGAAGAATCTGCGGCCGTGATTTAATTCAGGCCCTTCCAATCGTTATCCGTTCAGATATGGATCTTGTATTCATATTTTTGCATTATTTCCGAACGCTTTTATATTAATTCGAATGAAAAGACCTGAACTTTCTGCTCTCTTTGTTATCTACGAATTTACCGAAGTATCTTATTTGTCTGAAAGCAGTCGTAATTTAAACGATTACTTGTTTTCGTTTTATATCTTCTATTAGCAAACCTTGTAAAGCGTTGATATAGTATTTTAAGGTATTTTTAGCGGTTAAGCAGCCAATATCATTCTACATATGTGATTAATCCAAGATAAAATTAAATTAATCTTTGTTATTAACTTTTCAATCCAGTCACTGAATTTACATTTCGTTATATTTCTCTAATCGCGAAGGCTTCTTAATTTAAAATAACGTATGATTGTTATTATTGGTTTGTGATCAATGTTAATTTTTTTAAACTTAATATTTATTTTGTAAAATAGAGGCGAGGCTTCTTGTAATTTCTTAGAGCTCTATAAATTTAAATCTTTTTTTATACCGCTCTTTCAATTTACCTATTCCAATCCTCTGTCATCCTTGAAATAATAACTATGTAAATTTCAGTAGTATCTTGGAAAATAATAAATCTGTACGACTTCCTAGATATATGCATATATATTAGATAAGGTGGTATCTAGCTTTGCATGAATTATTTTACGTGCGTTCTTGAACTCAAATAATATGTGTGTGAAGGCAACTAGGTGTTCTCTTTAATGCCGACATAATCGTAGATTTTTTTGTTCGCCGAGGGTAACTTGGCCATCCAGATACCCACTAATCCTCCAAAGGGTGCTTTTAAGCCGATTATCGTTTTCAAGAGGACACTAAGAAGAGTGCCCTCCGTCTCATTAAGTGGAAGTAACAGGTTTCCGTTACTCCATCCCTCTTAGCTCTTCATAGACACTTGACGGGATAAGACCGTAGGGTTAGAGAGGATTGAATTTCACAAGCGAGGGTCAGCAGGCATTAAATCGTTCTTTTACTTGCAAATTTCTGATATTCCTTGTTAAATTCTCTCTCTGATTGAATCGTACCGCAAAAATGGCGCTCTACTTAAGAAGGAAATAGATCTCTCGACTTTGTCAAAAGCATTTTTATGACCACGCGTTCGTATTTGCTCAGTTCCTAAGGAGCTGAGGTGCCACGAAAACTTTGGTTATATTTAGCATAAGATCAACATTTAGAATTTCGGTCCTAAAAACGGGTTGGTTTATTGCATTTGGTTCATTAATTTGCTATCGTACGGGAAAAGTACCAGATCCTACATTGAAAAGTGTTTTATTAAAACGTTTTAATTCACTTAACCTGATAAACTCTTTTTTATTTGCATATTTCTAATCAAATCTCTTAGGACAATTTTCTCGAAAACTGCTTTATAGATTTTATATTGTTATATCTGCCTTTTTCGAACCGTATTGACCTCGAGATTGTTGACTGACCCAGAAAATTGGCATTGACCACCTCCTAGAGAATGTGCTAGCTTTTGCATACAAATTGCTGTAAGTTCTTATCTTCAAATTTTAATAGATGTTTTGTTAAAACAACTTCATAAAATTCATTTAAAATCAAATTATGCTTACTTTTATAATTCTAAAAAATTTTAATTAAATTAGTAGTTAAAAATCTGAGGTGAAATGTTTTAATTATAGTTTAATTTTTAAAACCCGAAAAAAAACATTTTTAACATGAAAACATTTGGGTGCAAATATCCCTCAATTTGCTAAAAAAAATTCCTAAGGCATGATAGTATTCTAAATTACGTTCAAACATATACAGTTGATTCTCGTTATGCGCGCTATTGTTATCCGCGTTTTATTTCAGCATCACTATCCCTATCCATGGCCGACGTGGAAGCTTCCTCAGTGACTACAAATTAAGGCCTCTCATAATGTATCATTGAGAAAATCCACTGAAGGTAGACATACGTATAAAGAAGACTGCCAGTTGTTTGGACAGCGAATAAGAAGGGTTGCGTAACGCCGACGATTTTCAGTGAATATTTTTCAAGTGAGCTGCAAGAGGAATTGCAGGTCTAATTGTGAAAAATTCTCTTTGTTCTGGATAATGCTCATGGTCACCCACCAAATGTGGCTGATTTTAGTGATTTTGTTCCTCCGTCCCAGCACCGCATCGCTCCCCCGACTCATGGATCAAGGGTTTATAGCAGCGGTGCCCAATCTTTTACTTATCGTTTCTGTGCCCAGCTGATTCGCCTCTCTTACTGCACGAATGGATGTCTCAGAGGTAGTGCAATGAATAACCGGGGAGGGAGGAGGGAAACCCGGTGCCGGCATTTGCCTGCTCTTACTAAGAACACCAGGGGGGCCAACGGCTTAACGTCCCTTCCGAAGGACGGAACAGCTGAATTTGCGCGGTCTCCTCAAACCACATAAACAGGGGCGACCTTGGCAAAATCCTACTTGCGCAGGATTCATGCCCGCTGCCTTTTCAAGCAGCAGACGAGTAGCAGCCTATTTACCTATCGTGCGCCATTTTTCCAGCGCCAAAGTGTCAATGCGCCACTTTGTTCTAAGCATTTAATAAGTAAATACGCTACGATCGTAGCGAAACTGGTCGCGTTGTATTAAAATTCCGTTGACGATACATAGTTGATTTTAATTTGTATCAGGTGAATATAAGGCTATGATAAAAATAAATCTTATCTCTGAGGGAGAAGGAAAGGTATATTAAAAAGAAGTAATTTGGTATGAGAACTTGAAGAGAAAAACTTTGGATAGCATTGATCGGATCAGGTCTGCCTAAAACCTACCGAAAGGTAGAATTACTATGATGATGATGATGACAAACAAGAAGATGTGGAAGAGTTGTTAGAATCGCACCGAGAGAAACTGAGCAACTAAAATCTTCTGGCTTTGGAGGAGCACATCAGAGAGGAGTCGGAGTCAAACCCTGAGGAGGTTGAGCCAATGAGAGCCAGCCAGCCACATTAAGCAAGATCAAGCCTCACTCATTGTTAAAGTTGATTATTTTCCAATTTACAATACTATTTTAATGTTTTTTTTGTGTCCTGTATGATAATTTACATACTTCTGTTGTGTCTATGTATTTATTATAATTAGGTGTATTAATGATTAATTCAGTCTTGAAAGGTCGAAATATTGCTCGTTTGGGAACGCAATCCCCTCGTATAAAGACAGTCGACTATTACTAAACCAAAAATTGATTAATTAAACTTAAAACTATAAATTATCATACAGAAAATTTTAAAACTTTACAAATATGCTTCTATTAAACTTAGATTTGTTTATTAAAAAATATATTAAAATATTTAAACATTAAATTCCAGGCTAAACAAAACTAATTCAAAATAAATATATTTGCTTACTATCTCTTGATTCTTGCTAATTACCATGAATATTACAGTTATATGAATGGTTATAAACTCCTTCACTTGAATATGCTAATAGCAAGTTCTGAGTGCCAAAAATAATTTTTTTTCAGTTTACTTTAAATTAAACTACAAGTAAAACTTTTTACCTCAGGAGTTGATTCAACTCCTAATTTGCTAAAGTTTTACCCTGTCATTTTGGACTTTTGATTCGGCCACATTTTCGATTTTAGTAAATTTACGGCGAACTGGTATCGAAATGTTACCATAATCGCCTTTCATTTTAAAAAATGTGCTAAGAATTATATAAGCTACTTATGGTTTTGTAAAAGGCTTTTTGCATATTGTGGGCGATCTTCAGAGAATCAAAACAACGCGTAATCTAAAATGGAAAATTGATAAATTAGATTCCTCCAGCAGCCAAAAAGGACCATAAAGACCAGCTACGCATTTCAGTTTCAAAGTAGCTGTCACCGATGGGAAACCTTATCTTATCTTTCCTCTTTCTTAGATGTTTTATTTTTTGTTTTTTTTTTATTTTTCGTAGATTATTTTTATGGTGCATATGTCCGTAAACTCCATGTATCACCACTGAAAGCCCTGCTCAGGTGTAAACATTCATAATTTGGGAGTGCTGTTCTGACGAAACGTTTACATATTCTGGTTTTCAAGAACTTTTAGTAAGTGAAGTTACAAGCGAATTGGACATTCTTGATGGGATAAGTAGTTTAGGGTTATAATTCTCGCTTTGTCAGGTGTTCAAATCCCAGACTGGCCCACATTTTTTGGGCTATCGGGATAGTCTGGTGAGTTTGCATCAGCCATGGGTACGGACGTTATAGCTCGTATTTTCTGATTTAAATAAATAAATACATATATATATATATATATATATATATATATATATATATATATATATATATAACAACTTACGGAAAAGGAAAGGTAAAATGAATATATGGATGTCAACAAGGTGTTGGGATGAGGAAACCCAGTGAGCACTCACCAATCAGACGACTTCAGGTTGGCGAGGCTCCGGGGATGTCGAAGCGACACACGTAAAATAACACAAAAACACAGAAACATCACAAACGTAAAGCTTTCGGAACTACTCCTTCTTCATGCTCATGCATGCTCACATTTACCGTGACATATGTGTGTGTGTGTATATATATATATATATATATATATATATATATATATATACACACACACACACACACATATGTCACGGTAAATGTGAGCATTTCCTGGTTAATGTTCACATTTACCACCAAGTTCGGTAAATGTAAGTATAACATATTTTTACCGATTGGATTGGGGGAATGTACACATTTACCTAGAGACACTGGTAAATGTGGATAAACGTCGCAACACAGGCCACAACATGTCGGGGTCGCGAACATCTGTTGCTGTTTATAAGTACGGTAAATATGCGTTGTCCGGTAAATGTGTAAATTTTCGGGTAAATGTGCACAACTAACTAAACTAAATTTGAACACGAAGGAAAATTTTATCCGGCCCCTCCGGATTGGATAAGTTAGGCGAAGTGTTTTTGGTTCCTCCTCACGTTCCCTGTGTTCCCCCCTCGAGTTGGGAAGCGTTCATCTTAATATATACCGGTGGAGCGGAACCATCGATGATTTTTGTTATAAATTAACGTAATTGTTAAAGTGTAGCATTTCTTATTCTTACTTATTTCCACATTTACCAAGGCACATCCTTAAAAGTGCACTTTTACCGGTAAATGTACACATTTACCGATTACGTACCTTTACCGTAACACACAAACACATATTCTCAGTATAAAAATCCATCAAGTTATTTTAAAAATTTAATTACAATTAATAAATAAAATATTAATAAAATGTAATCTGTGTAAACAAGATTTATTGAAAAATGTTACAGTGCAACTTAAAATGCGCTCCTTAACTTTCAAACTTTTGTAGCTTTATGCAGCCCCTTAATGTTTAACCAACCATGTAAACAGCAAAATAATACATCACTAGTTCAATCATCGAAAAACTAGATAAGAGTGATGGCTATATTCCATGTAGTTCTTTGCGAAACGTTTAGAAAATAGTAATAAAGAATTGAAAACGCCTTTATCATCCCTCAGCATTTTAAAAATAATTTGCAGCAAACCTTAACACCGGGATTCAGTTAACGCTCAAGATAATAATCTTACTGAAATATTTGTATCCAAGATAAAGTTCTTCGACGCGCATTGCGGAATATGAGCATTCATTATCAGGCGCTTCGGGTTTTTAATTTTTCTATGACATAGGCAAAATTACCTTTGGCGATTGCTTCATATCAGATGATTATTATCATACTAACATTCCAACACAGTGCCATTAATTCAGTGTTAAATTTATTTACGTCGACTGGTTTCATCAACTGATTCCTGTAGTAATTTTGGTAATAAGAGTATGGGATCATTCATTCATTGCGGACTGCGCTCTGGGCACTTGCCGTGCTCGATATGCGCTGCAAGTAGTGTACACAAAACGTTCACTAGGAAGCATTAAATAGCAGTTTTTAATTGAGAATTTATTTCGTTTAACTCTTTTTAATAACATTGCTGGTTGTTCAGTATTAGTTAGACTCTTCTTCCGTGTCGACATCCAATTATTCTTCCAAATTTTTGCTCCTCAGCCAAATGTGGTTTTATTATAGGCGAGGGTGTTTTTACTTTCTCCATATACGAAGTATAGAGAAAGTATTGTTTTCATGAAAAAAATCGAATTCGAGATTTCAACGGAAATACATGTTTTAAGGTCCCCTGAACACGTTTTGACTATTTTCTCGATGATATCTGTCTGTCTGTATGTGATAGATTTTTGTGGGCGCTCTAACTCAAAAACTATTAAATCAGGTCAACGCAAAATTTTATATTTAACATTTTTATAAAAGTTAGAAGATCTGATTAGTTTTTGGTAAAAATCCGTCAACCTGAAGTGGGTGTTTACTCTTGTCACTTATCTGTTATTTTGAAATATTTGCTTTAATATTTGATAAATGTAAAAATATACTGGAATAAAAGTTATAGGAAATTTTATTTTCTACAATCTTTGTTTGATACATTTTTCCATATAATGCATTGTTTAAGAGATATATTATATTTTTAGCTGCCACCACCACGCCACCTACCGAAGACTATTGTTACCAATTGACGCTTACAAAAGTAGAATACTCCTTTAGCCAAAACAACTATAGTTTTGGCCAAAGTTATTGAGCTACTATCAATTGACGCTTAGTTACGTCTTAGTAACGTTCCTTTTTTCTTTTCTAAATTGTCAACCGGAAGTAAATATTGACAACGATCCCAGAGCTAACAACATGTAATTTGCCATATAAATATGGAGAAAGTCATGTTGCCCACATCAGTTTATTTTATTAACAATATATTTCTTCAAGGTAGTGTTTATGAAAGTTTCGTTGATTATCATTATCTTATCAGATCGTAAGATTAATTGATAATATTTGGAAGGTAAAATGCATTATCATTTATGACTAATTCCTCTTTGTCAAGTTTATATTCATACGTTATTGGGAAATATTAAATGATAGAAGCGATTAATTAAACAATATATAGCTAATCTTCAAACGACCATATACGCAATGAATATTTTTGATAGGGCGTGAAATGCAATTATTTATGCCAGGCACATTGATGTATTTTTACTTTCTCCATATACGAAGTATAGAGAAAGTATTGTTTTCATGAAAAAAATCGAACTCGAGATTTCAACGGAAATACATGTTTTAAGGTTCCCTGAACACGTTCTGACTAGTTTCGCGATGATATCTGTGTCTCTCTGTCAGTCTGCATGTGATATATTTTTGTGGGCGCTCTAACTCAAAAACTATTAATCAGGTCAACGCAAAGTTTTATATTTAACATTTTTTTGGTAAATATCGGTCGACCGAAAGTGGATGTTTACTCTTGTCACTTATCCGTTATTTTGAAATATTTGCTTAAATATTTGATAAATGTAAAAATGTATCGGGATAAGAGTTGTAGAAAATTTAATTTTCTACAACCTTTGTTTGGAATATTTTCCCATATAATGCATTTTTTAAGAGATATCTTATATTTTTATCTGCCACTACCACACCACCTACCGAAGAATATTGTTAGCAATTGAGGCTTAGTTACGTCTTAGTAACGTTCCTTTTTCTTTTCTTAATTGTCGACCGGAAGTAAATATTGACAAAGATCCCAGAGCTAACAAATGTAATTTGCCATATAAATATGGAGAAGTGATGTGTTGCCCACATCAGTTTAACTTATTTAACGTTATGCTGTTGAAAGTTTTTAGCATTGTTAGCTTTATTGTCATAGGATTTTAGATATATAACAATGGGCTACAAACTCAACTCAATAATTAGTTTCTTTTAAGTAAACAAGAAGTCTTTTCTTCTGCGTTAAAATAAATAGAAAAAAACAATTAACTGATAAGACTAGGAAATCAAAAGTAAATTTCAAAGTAGATAGGTGACATTATTATTTATGCACAATATTCAGGATTGTAGAACCACCTAAAACATGGGTCAGCAACCTGCGGTTCCGGAGCCGTATAGCACCTTGAATACATATATGGGGCTCTTTAGAAGTTAGCCAAGCGCCCTAACCAGGTTGTCACTGGGCAACTCCCAAGTATTTTGGAATGGGACGCCAAAATTGGGTCTTTTACATTGGTTGCCGGCCCCTGGCCTAAGAGATCAGAATTGGATCAAGATGAGAATCACTGAAAGTGAGTTTAAATAAAGGTATTGAAACTATTGATGAAATCATAGAGATGGAGGGCAACACTATGTAGATATAAGGAGAAAATACGTGCGCGAATCTCAAGCTCTTGAGGTGAGATGATGACGCTGATTAAGGTAGCTAGACTAAAAAAGCTAGCAAAAATGTATTTAATACAGGTATTCCTCGTATTACGCGATTAACTGGTTCCCAAAAATCTCCGCGTAAAGTGAAATCGCGTAAAGCGAATTGATAATTATAACTGGTAAAATAGGGGTACGTTCCCCACAATCGACCGCCTTATACAATGTACGCACATAAAATTACTTTACTAATTGCTCCAATTCCACCGATCGCGCAATTACATTGTATGCAGTTTTTATTTTGATTTTTTAAATCGCGTTATTGCGAAAACGCGTACCGTGAGATCGTGTATAACGAGGGATACCTGTATAGTAGAACGAGGTTCAATTGAAGGAAAAGGCATAAGAAAATGTAAGCAATGATGGATCCAGTGGAAGAGAGCTTTGCGACAATCCATATTTCCCCCTTGAAGTCTATTAGGTTATGATTTTCATTTCGAATTTCTCGAACTTAAAACCGAGTATACTGCAAGCAAATAGCGGGTTGAATCTTTAGCTTCATCTTAGGACTAATATTTACAATATTTGTTCCGGATAGTAGAGTTTCCAGGACGACGATAAGAGCTCATTTATTGCTTATTACGACTGAAAAAATTATTTCACCTGTGTTTAACCGAGAATTATCGAGATCGTCTTGTGATGAATCAAAATGACATACCTATTGCTCCTTTCCGATACCAATGTAAAAATTCATAGCCATAGGGTATAAAATTCTGTTTTTATTATCTGACGCTGGTTATTCGCCACTGCTGTATAGTGGCCGAAATGCTCATCTACTTTTCCCAACTTTTTGATGGCAATTAGAAAGACATAATTTGTCAGTTTTCTCATATTTTGTTTCAGTATTTTCTCATTTCCTTCGGGAGGAACGTATGGAATGTTTTAATTCTGATGCCAATGCAATGACCTTTCTATAAAGGAGTTTTATTGGTTTAATCCACCGAATATCCTATAAATAAAAATCTGTTGACTGCTTTCTTGAAGATATTTCTAGGTCGACTCCAATAGGCGGTTCAAATTTATAGGCAACTGACAGTTGGAGGGAATCGTAGAAGATGCTAGGAAATGGGCAAAGAACTAGCACGAGTAAAAGGATTCTGAATAAGTCAACAGAAGTGGGTTCCTGTGAGAAGATGAAGGAAAAATGCATTACACCAGCCAAATTGAGACGGAAGAACCAGAAGTTACCGAAAGACAGAAAACTTCTATTGAAATTGAGCAGATGTTCCATGTCTTTAAGTAAAATTATTTATAAAAATGTCACGATTCACTTGAAGTATACCTTATTAACGAGTCGCTTTTTGTTGCAAAGCAGATCGTAACTATTCCTCAAGGCAATTTTTCGCCTTGATCACTTCTGTGTTGTACCTACCGTACATTCTAGATTCCACCGGTAATTGTCAGTTTAAAAAAAACTTTTCAAACTAGATATTTATTTAGAAGTTTCCGTATCGTCCAGGTGAAGAAAAACATAACCTTTTGTAGTCTTTTATCGGGATACACGCGAAACGAATAGTTCGGAGAGATAAGTTACGTGAGTTTGCATGGGTTAAAAACGGATGGGTTGTTATAGCAGCTGTAAAGTGCGTGTATTTGTAGGCAATTCGTGCGTTATTTATGGCAGAATCACCTTTAAAACCTTTATCTAAAGGAGGTATCTTCGCCTCTTTATTAAAAACCTCAAAAATTTTCATTTTATTTTCATTCCTTCTTCTCGCGTTAGGTACCAAGGAAAAGTGTCTCTTCGGAAGTAGGACGCGGATTAAATCTAACGACCTTTCATCCCTTATTGAATTTTTTATGTGGAGGGAGAAAAAAGAACAACCCAACGGCAATTTTTATACGTTTCTTTCCACGCTTTGTGGGTGATTTTGGTGGCTCTAGAGAAGGTATTATGAAGAAAGGAGGCGATAGTTAGGAGCTGGAACAATAATTGAAGAATGTGGTGTCAAGTCAATAAGAAGGTTTTGAAATCTGATAAATGTGGTTTTAGGAATTGGGGCACACTGATATGAACTGAGTTAAATAAAAATGGCAAACTTTTTGTCATATTATTGAAATCCTTATAATAAAAGTCAATCTCATTGTCTGTAAGATTAATAAATCAAGAAAGTTCTGTTCGGCTTCGACATATCTTTCGCCAGATACTTTGCGTGTTCCCTTGCAGGTTTGAAACGGGTCACGATTACAATACTTTCTTTATATACAACGTACATGAGAAAGAAATAGTTAAATCAACATACGAGTTCGGGATTTGAACGTGTTGACGCAAAAATAAACTGAATTTATTTGCAGATTTGCAGGAAAATTATAAAATTGAAATCGGTCAAATCGTTGGCGAGATATTGAAGTTTTTTTGACCGGCTAAGCTCTGCTCGACGTAGTTGTAGTGGTTGATGTTAAGGTGGCGCTGCTAGCGGACATTAGACGCTGTAGGAAATAACGTGGCACTCCAAGCGTACATTAGTAAAAGGAAATAAACCTTGCAGTCGCTGACCTTCATGGTAATGTTACAGTAGGTTAACTACCAAGACAAAATTCAATCTAACCAACCAGTCGATTTATCTACGGGCAACTGCTAGTATATGCTTATTCCCACTAACTATGGACTAACTAACAAACTATAGTTTTTAATAGATGAAATTTATTTCAATAACAAAAATTCAACTTATGCACAGAGGAATTAAATGTTTTAATTATGATTATGACCAAGGGTATTGTAAATAAACCATCAGCGGTCAGTTCGATCTCACTGTGTTTTAGCAGCAGATTTGAATGCAAATTGTCATCCCTCTCTTTGACGTAATTGGTAACAAATATGAAATATTTTTATCTGTGTTATAAGTCAGTTGTAAATTGACTGATTGTTAGAGATTTTGTAATTTTTAACTGATTTATTTACTTTTCAATTTGTGTGAAAATTAATGTTTTAAGACATTGTGAAATTAATATGATACGCATTCGAAACAGTTAAATAATTCACATTACAAAACCATTGTAGGTGCTAGTTTGTAATGCGAAGGGGATAATTGCTGGAATTATAATAAAATATGATCCGATTATTAAGTATATTTAGTTACCAACGAAGGCATCGTTCAATACTATACATTAAAACATTTCCCGTTCCATGGCCCGAAAAAGTTGAGAGCTCGTTCGGGATTTGAACCCGGGACCTCTTGCACCCAAAGCGATAATCATACCCCTACATCAACAGGACGTTATCATGCATCAGATTTAATTAAACCGATGGTTTAGATTGTTTTTCGCTTTAAGAATTAAGGATGTAAATTTAATCATTAGCAGAATAAATACATTTGCTAGCTCATTAGCAGTTATATTTTTCCTTAACCATGCGTATCTATTCAGATGTGCTAATATTAAATTTTCCTTATTATCTACTAAGTCGCAAACAATGCCTTCAGCATTTTAAAATTAACAAATAGGAGTACACGACTGTTAGTGGCAGGATTTGAACCTGATACAGACAGATCACATTCATTTACTACTGACAGAAAAATAAGGATCGGGCCTGCAGAGCATTTGAACACGAGACCTGTCACACCCATAACGAGAATCATACCCCTAGAACAGGGGTTTTCAACAGGGGTCACGTGCAGTGTTTTAAAGGGGGGAACTCCACTTTCGAAGGCTGAACACTGTGGAAAAAGTCCATGATAGAAATAAAACAATGATTGTTATTCCCACTGAACAAGAATATCATCGACCGGTTTTGCCTATTACAGCTTCGTTAATAGGCTAAACCGGTCGATAAATTCTTGTTCATTAGAAATTACAATAATAGCTTTATTTCTATTTTAAAGGAGGGGCGAAAATATTAAAGATTATAATTTTTCTGTTTACTCCTTTTACACATGACTTCGGAATCAAAGGCTGAGATTATTCTATTACAATTCACGTTATAAAACGTTGTAGGAATTGAGAGAGAAATTATTTTTTGTATCACGTCAAGTAAATTGCTGAATTAACGGTATGCCTATTTTTCCTCGCAACGAGTAGTAAATGGACGTTTAATATGCTAAAAATGGAAATATATCATGTCAAATTTTATTTGTTACGTTTATGAACATCATAAAGTGGGTCAAACAAAAGTTTTGTTCATAACCACATCATCTTAGAATATGCTTTAAAAATATGCTACAAGAGATCATCAAAAACGGTCCAAAAAAGATTAAGGGCCTGTCCGGGATTTGAACCCGGGACCTCTCGCACCCAAAGCGAGAATCATACCCCTAGACCAACAGGCCAATGAATGTCATTTAATTTTAGAAATATAAAAATGCTCATTGGGCGTGGATTCACTCAACCAATGGCGTAGTTACAGAAGAACTACATTCGCAAGCGCATATCCAGTTGCTACGTGCCTCATTATCTACGATTCGTCGATACATGGACGTGCTTCGTCACACTCCCACGTCCATTACGATCATTAACGGTTCGATCGAACAACATTTAATTGCAAGTCAGTTTAAAGACCGCTTAATCGATCTTCCCGAGAACATATCACCGTCAAACGGAATACTGCTGCATCTAAATCACTCGGTAGCTATCGGTCACGGGTGATGACGCGATATGAATCCTTAACGATGCAGATATCTATCATCGCTGTGAATGCATGATTTCTTTATCGCTTCATTTCCCTCGGTATCATTGTACTCACGTGCCTCTTCTTTCTTAGTCATCTTCAACGAAAGATTCAAAAACGTATCTCATGGAATACTACTATGAACTATCATTGCGGGCGGACAAGAATTTGCCGATTCATTGCCCCATGACGATAGGATAGTTTGTAGTCACTTCTTCAAATTAGAAATAAAGCACAAATTTCGACAATAATTTCGTGGGACAAACAACTATACACAGTGTCCTACAGTGAATACCAACATTGAGATGCGTTCCTTATTAAGATAGCTTACTGGTGCACTTCTATATGAAGAAATCCGTATGTAAACTCTCGCTATCAATCGGATAAACAGATTAATTGTTTTATTGTGAAATGTAGCATCTCAGAGTGAACACAAATAAGTTAGGAAAGTATACGGTGCATCACAAATAGGCGACATCTCTGATTGGGTGATGTAAACCATTCTTGACATTTTATTTTTGTCTTTGGCCATAAGTCCTTGATACCAAATTTCATGAACATCCGTTTGGTAGAAGCCGAGAACAGACATGCTTACGGTCGGGCGGACGGATTGACAGAACTACGTTAATAGGCGCTTACATTGGCAACGAAACGCGCCTAAAGATAATGAGAAACGTGCTATATTTTTACTTGGTTTATAGATTACATTCAGTTCGCATTGGAATCATTCCAACGATCAAGATCTTTCTTACAAAGAGATTTAGGAAAAACGTAACAGCCTAGGAGCAGAGAGTTGCTCTTTCTCTAGAACCCACAGGATTGAAAATGAAGGGATGGAAATAATAGATTGAGTTTACACCTGTGAAACATGATATAATCAGGAAATTAATGAATGAGTTAAATAGAATTTTACCATTCACCTGTATCAGTGCCGTATAACTGAAGTTACTATGTCACAATATCAAAATGATGGTTGTACTTAAGGGTATTTGCAAAATCCGAATGCAGTTTTTTCCGAGACAATCGCTTGAAGGAGGTCAGCATTAGAAAACATGTGATAACGAAGGCATTGTAACGCATTGCTCCCTCCTTAACCTTGCGTTCGAGACTTATCTAAAACGCAACAAAACGGCTTTCATTATCTTCAGGTTTCCAATCAGTTATAGTGCTGTTTCATGCCATTCAAGTCGGCCTTCCGTTGTCTTGTGCTTCCAATTTTTTATTTTTCCGGATTTTTAATCAGAGATATTTCTTAACAATCAAGCCAGAGTTTGTTTGCCATTAACTCAGTATGGAGTTTGTGTGGAAGAGTGTGAGAGAGAACAAGTCAATAACGGCAGAGACACAAAATCGGCCAATAGATCACATTTTGCGTCACGAAGTAACCCTTGGGATGCCAAGGAGCCGATTTTGTAGGTGCTGCTATGAACACCAAAAGCCCATGGCCAGAGGCAGGTTTTACTTTTGATTGTAGTTCATATTTTTCCTGTCGAATACAATTTCCAACAGATAAATTCGATATAAAAGATTTTATACTTTTCGTCGGCCGTAGAAGTCATTGTTGCAAGCGTTTTTCTGCCTTTTCTAGAGATTTTTACTAAGCCTGGATTTTTAGCTGAAAGGCAACATGGCGAGGTTTAGGCTGACGTTGAACAACGCTCTTATTGCTAACTGACAGCCTTAAAATCACGGAAAGTAATTTTTATATAGATTCTGGGAGTGATGTTGAACAGTCAGTCACATAGTGATTTCATTCCATCGAGTACAAATGTAAAGCAATATAGTAGAGATCCAAGTTAAAGAGCTATTCAAATGAGGTTTTGTAACCTGAAATTGGAAATAAAGACTCCTCACAACTATGTCTATAATAGAAAATTATCGGAGACAAATACACCTGAAGAAGATTTATCTGATCATGAGATTGCGTGGGACTATCACAAACAATGTCAATCAATCTTAACCTTTCTTTTTGATTTCGCCTGCTGACTGGTCGAAGGGTATATAAAGCATCCTTAATCCAAATAATTTTTGGAGCTGACTTCTGAAAATCTTGATTTAACTCTTTAATTTGTGGCTCATCATTAAATAATAATTTGTAGATTCAAACAAATTGCAGTTAATATGAAAATAATGCATTAATATCAAATTAAAATTTTCAAAAACGAAAGAGCTATTTGACGATTTTTGTATAATTTACATTCAATATAGCTCTCTTTGTGATTAACAGTTTAGACCTCAGTCTAATTTGGATATTAAGAATTGAATTAATCTTTGGAGAGTCAAAACTGTGGTGAATAAAGCTAGTTTAACAATAGCATGCATTTTTGAGAAAAACAGCATGGTGTTTTTAGCACAGTAGGCAGTACTAGGTCTGGCATAAAGAGCGTTATGACAAAAATGAAATTTAAACACAAAGAGCTTCACAGCTATAGCAAAAATATAATTTAAGAAAGCATAATACAAGTTTGTTTTAGAGATTTGGAATTAAGCTTATATCGCTCATATTTTCATGGTTCCTACATTTTCATTGGTGTATTTTTTGCTCGAATATGTTTCGGCACAAGCATGGTTGTTATAAGTTCCTCACGAATGTTTCCCATTGACTTCTTTGTGTATACATTTGGTCCCTTTCAAGGGCCCTTTTCCCTTTCATTCTACCCTTATTTGCGTTTCGGAAGAAAGAAATTTTTCATCTCGCTGAAGTGCCCACTTCAGATGTCCGCCATTTTTCTGAAGCCATTGGTTTTCCTTTTTGAGTTATTATAATATAGGAGTCATCATCATTATTCATTCAGCTTGTTTTGGATATGCAAAAAAAAACTTTAAAAAACATGTTTGTGTAAATAATTATTGCGTGACTGATTTGTCTATTGTTCAAGAAGATCGTTATGATATAAAAAGATATATTTTATTTGTTTAAATTAACTTTTCTTAAAAAATATCATTATGCGATAATGGATGTGTACATTTATTTAATCCACTATTTTTGAAATATCAAATAATTTACAAAAGTTAAAGTTTATATATGATTAAAAAATATTGTACAATTTATGAGTTTACCCTTGCGCAATGGATTAAGTTAAACTCTCATTGTCATTGTCTGTTATAAGTTTCAGAGGTATTCATAACTAAATTTGATGATTTTTTAACGGTTTCATTTTAATAAATAACGATTTGCGTTGTTTCTTAAGAAAGGTGCTGTCGCCTTTAGAGTAATGTTTTCGCTAATTTTTATTTCTATACGTGTAATTTGTCTTCCTTGTAAAGATATTCACTGTAGTAGCAGCAAAATAAGAACTAAAACTGCTCATCATACACAATATTTTTTATTTAATATATAATAAAACGGAAATACTATTCCAGAGTGCTCCCAGACTCTTCAAAAGATAGAACATGGACATATGAATTTTCAGAGTAAATATTTTGTGAAATTTCTCACTATATTAGTAGTTCAAACAACATTAAAAGGGAATGCCTTTCAAATTACGTTTCTTTCAATTCATTTGGAGACTTCGCTAGTGAATTCATCCGACAGACAGAAAATAGCGAAAAAACGGAGCCCATTGTCAGAAACTGAAGGATCATCCATTTAAAAAGACAGCTTTCCGCGAATTTCGCCCAGAGCGACAAATTTTCCGGGAAAATTAGATGGATATCGAGCCGCCAGTATTGGTTTTTAGCACAAACCAGCGTCATTCAGCTTTTTCCATAGGCTTTCTCATAATGCAGCTGAATCGAAACTTTTAAAGATTAATCGCGAGATTTGAGAACTCGCTTAAATTTCGGATCTTGTTTATTTATGTTGAACTCACCATAGTTTTGGAGAAAAGAGCTTTTTCATTCGAAGACAGTATAAATACCAGAGCTGCAAACCGAACCGCAGTCATGTTGCAAAATCCCGAACCGAACCACCCCAAAATTTATAGGTGGTTTGCAGCTCCGATAAATACATCTGTGTTTGAACATATGCATTAACATGTCGGTCTAGGCCAGGGTTTCCAAAATTGTGTTCCGCGGAACCCTTGGGTTCCTCGTAAGCTTCACGAGGTTCCATTAAATAATAAGAATGTGAGTCGAAGGGTTCCGGGGCTTCAGATAATTTGGAAAACCCTGGTCTAGGCAAACTCTTTATGACTCAAGTACACATAAATTTATTTTCAGGTAATTGTCAATATATTACTTTACCCCAACTTTGAATTCTGCAACTAGAGTTTTTGCCCGTAATTTGTCTGAAATAATAAATCGATATAACGTGGGCGTTGGGGACAAGAACATCCGATTTGATGATCTTTCGCGGTATAATGCGTCTCTCCGCTCTCTGACAGATTACTCTGGCGGTAGTCCTATTCTGGTCCTCTACCTCTACCTGGAAGTACATCCAATGCTTCCCTATTTTTCTTCAAAAACTATAATGATGGTTCAGAAATTGACACTGGCCAATTCGTTTATCATTATAGTATACCTTTCTATAGGATATTGATAATTTTTCATTTCATTAATTTTCCAAGAAAATCATACCCTTTGTGGGAGCTCGAAAATCTCCTGGCCCTTTCTTGAATCTTCTCACACTACATAAGGCTGACGCTCAGCGGCGTAACTACGATTTTGGACCCCCACCTGTATAAAAAATTATTATAAAATTATTATTTTATGATTCTAATTTTTATTGATTTTTTCGTCATTTCCATTCCGAAAATTTCTCATCAACTCGTCGGTTTCATTGTGCATGCTTTTGAGTTTTATACTGAATGATGTGATAAATACTTCAATCTGTTATACTTCTGGGCATATAAGTGCGTAAGTACCTTTTTATTGATTTTAATTTTGAAAAATATCTTTTATTTGCGGACTGTTACTGGCAAACCAGTGCCGTGACTAGGGTATGGTGAATGTGGCATTTGCCATAGGCGCCGATTGCAAAAGACGCCAAAGGTTCCCACAAAAATGACAAAAAATCATTTTTCCATAAATAAATATTAATTTAATACTCAAATATTTAAGGTATTGTTAATAAAAACGCTAATATTCTTTATGGAAATGTAGCGAAAATTTTATTCTACGTAAACAAGGCGTTTCCTTAAAATTTTGCCATAGGTGCCATATCTTCTAGTTACGCCTCTGCTGCCAACATCCAATACATCATTAAAACTGCACATATATTACTCTATATTGATGTGTCTGTATTTAATCTTTATTAAATCCAATAGTTCCTTGGTGGCCACACAGTTTTTAATCTTATCTTTACAAATAATAATTATAGCAATAGAAGTTCGTCATATATATAAAATTTATATTAATATATTTTCGTAAATTTTTGCGAATATTCTTTAATTTTTCGTTTGTTCAATTTAATGAGCCTGTTGAGTATTTTCAAGAGCCCACAGAAAGAATGGGGCCTCCACCCACTGCGTGGGCCAGCACACCCAAAGTAACGCCATTTCCGACTCTGTCAAATTCTTTTATATCATTCGATTCTTTTAATTCTTTCGAGACTTTCAGGTCATACGAGTCCGCGGTATAATGAAGCGCTTTAGAACGGGCTTATACCACGCTCTTTTCATTCTTTCGAAGGTAATTGTCACCTCATAATAATGTTCCGCCTCTATCCAGACGACCCTCCTTCCCTATCTCGATCGAAACTTGGACTCATCTTGATGCATTCGTTTCTCTCACCTTCTTATTTGAGGTAACACGGAACACATTTCTCGGGAGGGGGATGGGGAGGGAGACGATGGAATATATTAGAGAAGAGAGAAGCGACCAACGTTGAATTTGCAAAAGTTTTCCGCGGAGGAAGAAAAACGTAATGTTTGGGCGTAAGAAAAGTGTTAAGGGGGACGTCGATCGGGATTCGATAAACATTCGGGAGAGTACACTTTCTTTTTTTTTTCGTAAAGTGTCCAATTTTTTTTGATGGGATGAGTGTAATGTAGTTCGTTCATTCACGCCCGTCGGCAACAAATCGTCGATTCCATTCGATCGATCGAATCGTAGATGAGTACGTAATTTAATGCCCGAAGCGAGTCCGATCAGGCTTAATTGACGTTCGACTTTTTAATGAAAAAGTTTGTCGCCGTATGTTATTATCGTCAAATGGTAAAGTTAATTGAGAGGGCAGTTTTTGAATGCTCATTCGTTAAAAAGTTTTACCAAAATTGGAGATGCCGGGGATCGAACCCGGGACCTTTCACATGCAAAGCGAACGCTCTACCACTGAGCTACATCCCCGTGCCGGCTTAATGAGAAATTCGATTTGACTAATTTCAATATCAAAGATCCATTTGGTCGCTTACGCTCATTCAAAATAGATCATGTTGGATCGAGTCTAATATCCACGAAATTTGCATGAATTATATTTTATTATCAGCCTCTCAATGTAATCAGAATCAGTTAAAAATTTGCCGATCATGAACGTTAATAATATTAGTTTCAACGAAAGAACGATTAATTCGTGGCTGAGATGCGTAATAGGTTCATGTCTACTTGCCTTACTACCATGACTTTTTTACGTTCCTATTAATTTGTGATAACTCCGTGAGTTTTCCTTACCTAAGACCTGACTACCAGCCTTGTATAGCAAAAATCGATACAAGTTTCTGCGCAAGCGGTGACTATTTAGCGAAAAAATGTTTTAGCCGAAAAAACTGATCCATCGTTGAATTGCTTTGTGTGTGAGCGGATTTGAAAATCCCCTGCGTGTCTCTCATCAGACACACATAATCTTTTACTCGACACGCTTATCGTAAGGGTTTCACTGAAGTAGTGCGTGCAAAACTTGTTTTGCGAAATGCACTTCCTAAAACAGGAATACAATTATTTTCTGGAATTTTTAACTGATAAAATGTCACATTAACTTTTGCTACCTATGTTGTGGGATTAAAATTTTTAACGACCAAAGCGATTATCATGAGAGAAGATCTAAGAGAGTTTTCATGACTTGTCACCATAGCAATTTTAATTTAAGTAATTCCCATTATTGTCGTTTTATCACCAATTTGTCAGCCGTTCAGGATTTTATGTAGCGTACGTAGTTCCCCGCTTGGACTTTTCTAGAATTATCAACGAATTGTGGCCATTTGCAATATTTTAATTTCTTCCAGTCAAGTCGCCAACGGTCTTTGCTCTTCTCCTTACACTGCAGGTTGCAGTTCTTTAATCTCAATTTTAGCGTTCTGCAATTTTAATCTTTTGACCAAGCATACGAGTGATATTCAGATTATACCTAGGGGTCTCTTGTTGCCGGATCGTATTTAGCGGTATGCTGTTTTTACAAACGAGCAAAGCTTAACTAGATTATTAAAAAGAGAGGAGAGAGGAATTTTACCGTGCATCGTTAAATCGTATAAGAATATAAGTCAGTGACCGACTAAGTTTTATGGAAAAATATAACGTTAATTATTACACAGGTACGCCTGTACCTAAATAATAATAAATCACATACGCAGTTCCGTCAATTTTAATAAGAATTATCGTTGAAGATTTGTACCTCGTAGTTTAAATCGCATAATGTTTAGTCAAATGTTTTATGGCAATAGGAGACAACTTCTAGACTAAGTATGGCAATTTTATATGTTATGTTATACTTATAAGGCCGAAATAAAAACTGTGGAAACTCCTAATTGACTTGCAAGGGTTTCCAAGAAGAAGATCGTTCTTAATCATATTTGTCTGTATTTGGAGACTAAATATTTATCTGTTGTTCTTTCTATCTATCAATTGATCTTTAAATTTGCATGTTCCAAACTTGGCCTAACGAGTGAATTATTTCTCTATATTGTAAAAGGAAACAAAAGAAAGATTTTTCGAAATGAGAACTGTTTGCATTTTAATTCCGAACGTTTTCTTAGCACTGTAATAACGAAAAATAATGTAGAAGACATCACGCGAGGCATTAACGTAAAGAATAAATATGAATCACTGGAAATGCTACGTTATCACTGGAATTAGTCCGCTAGTCCGCGAAATTTTTGCTCGGCTCACTTTTCCTAATCTTTTACAGAGTGACGTGGCTTGATGTGCGAACCGAATAATGAAGTAGGACGCTTTAGCAACCATAATTTATGCAATTTCATCACGCGAGTTTACTTAAAACAGATTTTAAACTAAGAATTAACATAAATGTGTGGCCATTAAACTACAACAAAATACGTGATACACTTTATGTTACTGTGAAGATTATCTGTCGCTTACTTCTAGATTCTTCTGTTAGGTTTACACAAAAAGTAAGCCACTTTCAAAGGTTTCAAGTGAGAAAATTTAGGAGATATCGCAGAATTTTTTAAGCGTCGATTGAAAGAAAGTTTTTTTTTACGGATTAAAACCCAATATATATGAGGTAAAAATATGACTCACAATCAACCCAGAAAATTAGTCACTTAAAAAAATACTGTTATAGCATTGGAGTTTTTATTAATCATGTAAAATTGGTCGGAACACTCATTTGAAATGTTATAGATATTACTATAAAAACATTCGTTCTATAATTCTTACCTGAATAACAACATTTATTTCAAGTAATGCTGCCCATTCAGCAAGAAACTAAGAAAAATAGTTCAATAATCAAAGGATCACATGCTTATAATTATTATAACCAGAAATAGATCATTCCTATCACTAGTGTTTATAACAGAGTGTAAAAAGTTCTTGTTAACGGTAAATCATACATAAACCTTACTCCGCACGCAATTAAAATGACTGAATAATTCCGAAATTTTGTATCAGAAAACACGTAAAACTCCATCTCTTGGATCCCTGGAAATTCGATGAAATGTTACCCCTAGAATTACTGTCGTTCCAAAAGTAATGGTTCGAACTGCTCGCCGCCGTTTCAATAAAAAGAACAACAAAAAGCTTCCGATCCACCTACACCAGAAATCATTCTGATCGAGTCCACCTGTTGAAATGAAGCGAAAGAACGCGGGTAACGGTAAATTAAAAATCTTTCAATTACGCTCTGGAAAAAGGACCAGACTTAATCGAATAGGATTACTTTTAAGCGAAGGCAATGCGCGGAAAGCCGCGCGGATTTTATATTTCGATCGATTATTTTAATTATTTTTTTTTTTAATTTTAGAAAAATGTGGGAGCGAACAGAAGTTTTAATACAGTAAATCTTAAAAAAAATGACCTTACGAGGCGGACTGAATAATGGGGAAAAATTCTTAACAGATGGCGGGTATAAGATTTCAAGAGTTGTGAGAGAGAGAGAGAGAGAGAGAGGGGGATAGAAAAGGAGAGAGGGAAGGAAGAAGATCCCAACCCCTTCAAGGGTTGTTATTAAGACTGATTGGCAATTTGCCTGAGGACGGAGCACCAAGCGGAAAGAAGGGGGAGCAGAAAGAGATAGGGAGAGAGTGAGAGGAGAGAGATAGATGAAGTGGAAGTGGAGTGGAAGTGACGGATCGTATTTTTTTTCTTCTCCAGCATCCCGCAGTGGTCCTTTTTAACGACCCTACTCCATTTTTCTTTCTCCATCCCTTTCGAAGGATATATATGCCGGCAATTTTTAGAAAGGATCGAAGGACCTATCTCCCGCTGCGTTTGGCTACTATAGGAAACGGTTCTGCGGATGAGGGGATAGAAAAGGGGGTATAACGTTAGGAGAAGATCGGGGAAAGCAGTGGCGAGAGGCCGAGGGACCAACTCTGTTTAGGGACTTGAAATGGGCCTTTTTTACTCGGCGAACAAGTGTAACATAAATTTACCTAGAATGTTGTCGTTCGTTTTTTATCATTATCTATTTAAATCCGTCGCAGGATAGGGGAGTTAAATATTTTATAAAGTAATAAAGATAATATTTTCAAATAAATATCGAATTACCATCCTAAAATTAATGGTAAGTATAAATATTTCCGGGGTAACGGGAAACTTTCTCGCAGTTTGACCACCTGGACAGATGTGACAGTTAAACGTTTTAGTTATTTAATCAAATAATTAACTATGATAATATTTTCAAATAAATATCGAATCACCATCATAAAATTAATCTTAGGCATAAATGTTTTTGGTAAAATTCCTCGGATAACAAAGGGGAGTAAGGATTCCTCACCGTGTATCACCATGACAAGCTTTTCCTTCCTTATACCATGCAAAGGAAGGTAAATCGATGCAACACACACATACATGTAAGTATTGCATAGCAAGTGAATAGACTTATGAAAGCAAGAAACATTAACGAAGGTTGTGTTATATTTATAATGGTAGATAAGATATCCTGGACCAGTGACCTATATTCTTATTTAAAAGGCTATAGCGTTCATGTCTCCCTGTGGTCGCTTAGGTTATAACATCGCGGCATAGCGTGCGAAAGATTAAAGAAAAATATCAGCTTGAATATCTTTTTATCGTGATGTGAGCGAGATAGAATTTTAGTAATTATTATTCATAATAGTTTGAGGCGCTTAATTATTTTATTCGACAGAGCAATATTTTTATTCATATATATTTTAATTTAGTCATTTCTAAAAGTCGATCCATATCAGAGTAATAATGTGTAAAGAAAAATAAATTGGCTAAGAGAAGATTCCTCTTAACGTGGCCTCGAAACAAAACATTCAGAACACTAATGGTTCCAATGGCGCTCAAGAGTTTGTTAAATGGCAGCATTTCATGAGTTGAAGCAAATTAAAATTAATTGGAGAAAGATAATGCTTGAAGATAGATACTGAAGCCTAGAGTTTCCAGGGCTTACATATTTTCAATAGATTTCTCAGATGTTTAAATTGGACCGTACCAAAGTCTTCATTTATTAAATGGAATTAATTAGGAAAGTCGATCGTATAGAACTAAAAAGCTGCGAAATTGTATGTTTTCCGATCTTTTTATATTATTTTCTTGTACACAGGATTTTCTTGATTGTCGCATTTTACGTAAAATCAATTTACGCAGAGATAGGCTTAATAACACCTTATACTTCGTCAAAAAAATTATCTGTTAATTATAGGCCAGGAACATTTAAACGGACATTTTCCTTATATTTAGTCCTATGCATTCACCGATGGTTCTGCTGTTGAGCCCAATTTTGTTTGAAAATTGTTATTAAAACCATTCGTTAAAGAGTTAGAGGCACTGTGGATCTCTGACAATTTTTATTGTGACCGTAGAAAGCTATAAAAATTATCGAAAGGTTTTTCCCAGGATTATAATGGTCATTTTCCATCACAGTGAGATATACGTAAATAGCGTTCAATATATTAAAAGTAATTTTCAAAAAGTCCTTATACTTTCATGACGCAATTTTAACACGGTTTTACAGTCACTTTTTATTTGATACCTTAGTATTTCTTTCTATTTATTTTATTCTGTTATTTTATGTTGAATTACGAGTTTAAAGTTAAGGAACCATTATCTTTCTGTAAAGAAGATAATTCCAATTATCTTACCAAAACTTACGTTTAATCTTGCTTAAAAAATGACGAAACATCTCGTTTGTAATTGTAGCAAAGTAGTATACTGTGGATATTAAACTTTTCTTCCACGCTACTTAGGCGCTCCATATGCCAAAATGGTTCCACGCTACAGTGTGCTTGAATAAAGAGCAGTCTACTTTTCGTTCTCTTTTAGATATCGTAGATTTTTCGAGCATAGGCCGACCGTCATTTGAAAGCATTTCTACTCCGGAAATATGCGGGAAACATTTGACCCGAAGAGAAGCTCAGTTGTCTTTCGTCATCCACTTGTAGTTTGTCGGTCGCCATCAGTCCCCATGGACTTCGCTCGCTTGCACGCTCCAGATACAGACTTGAACATTGGCGTTCTTACGGGGTCGGGTGATTATCTGTCCCCTCTGCCCGTTATAACCGAGGTCCAAGTACTCTCGTGAATGTTAGCTAGGCCGTTCAGACGACGATACGAGTGAAACCCACCCTATGGGCTAATATGCTATTGTGACTATTTTGTCGCGTAGACCAGTGGTCCTCAAACTTTTGATTGTCGCGGCTCCCTTGAATATTATGCAACCCCCTTTGAATTGTAAATAGTAAAAACAAGAAATTTGATTGCAAATTTCTTCACTTTACGTAACTATTAATAAGTTTTATCACATCGTATTTTCTAAAATTCCTTGATAATATTTAATTATTGGTGAAAACTTTATTTTTCGACATTTCACCTCGCATTCAAAATAATTTTGCGGCCCCCTCGGAGACCGCGGCCCACAGTTGGAGAAACACTGGCGTAGGCCAAAGATTTTAAATCTCTTTCCGCTGGGCGAACTGTTGTAATGACTCTTCGTTCTGAATTTCGCTTTTGTAAAATATTAGCGGATGAACTCATAAATTTGATCATACAACGTTTCAGGTGCAAGCTTGCAAGAGACTTGTGTGAGAAATACATTGTTTATGCTGGAATTATAAATACATGGTATCTAGAGGTCTGACCTCTCTCCAAGAGACATAAAAAGGTTTGAAAAAATTATGTGCATTTTGGGTACAATGCAGCCTTCATCATGGTTGATTCATCAGCGATGATGGTAGCTATGCAGTGGAAATGCTCACCTTGTTTTTCCAATATTTTTTACGGCAACCGGAGAGAAATAGCTTGTCAATATGATTTCAGTCATAAAACGAGCTCAATAATTCTTTCTTGAAGGTGTTTACGATTAAAAATTATTTTATGGAACGTGAAGCCATAAGGATGTTTTTGAACCAAAATATTGAAATATTTCAACAATCATTTTATCAAGATCAATTTTCTAAACATTGCATTTTATCTTTGACAGATATTTAATAATATTGCGCCTCAAAGGCTTCCCTCAATGTAAAACATCAATACATACATTTAAAATACTCATTCAAGGCCGGTATGGCAGGTGGGAGCGACCCCAGTCAGGAGCGACTCCAGGTGGCAGCGACCACAGTTAGACGACGGAATCAATATAACGGATTAATGGCATACAATAAACTATCAGAAAAAGAAAACAATGTTTCTGTATAGACCAAAAGACACAATTTTAAACAATGGAAGCGACCCCAGTCAGGAACGACTCTAGGCGGGAGCGACCCCAGTCAGGAGCCACTCCAAGTGGCAGTGATCACAGTTAGACGACGGAAACCAATAACGAATTAATGACATACAATAAACGATCAGGAACTGAAAAAAATGTTTTTGTATAGACCAAAATACCCATTTTTAGTCAATGGGAGAGATCCCAGTCAGGAACGACTCCAGGCGGGAGCGACCCTAGTCAGACGACGGAAAAGGATACAAGCAGTCAGATGACGGAAAAGGTGTTCTTTATTAAAAACGCTATGTCTGTGTATATGATGCCTTTTAATGGGGTCAAATAAGAGCATAGAAAACGCTTACAAACCAAAAACTATCTTTTTTTCTTTCAAATTTTCAGTTACTACTTAGCAACGCTTCCTTTAACTTTTAATAATCGCACCTGTACATTGAACTCATGGGTTCGATCCCAAGAGCCTATCTTTCCTATATTTGAATAACATGGGAAGAGATTAAACGTTGCGAGCTAGTCTTTCTATAGTCGCACATTAAAAGTAATTATAATTGAGATATCATCTTGGGATTTCTACGTAAATGACTCGAAAAGAATAAAGTTGCTTTTTACATAAAGAAAATATAAACCCACACCTAAATTTAGTTCGATGGCCGAATTAACGCCCGCGATTCAGATTTTTTCGGTAAGGAATATCAGTTACCATAAGAACACACACTGATTTATAGAGTTGGGTCGTAAACATTGATTGTTCAATAGAAAATAATAAAAAATTCAAGCTGGAATATTTACAAGATTAGAAACATAAAACATCGAGAGGAAATGAGTAATATTTTTAATAAGGGTCAGCTTCTAGGATGAGCAATTGTACTAGCTTCCGTCGATGAATAATATTATTCTACGATTTCAGGAATTAATGGATATGATCTTTAAATATAAGTGTAGGTATCTATTTTATAAAGAATGCTATATTTGGGCGTAGGAAGCCTTATAGGGAGTGAAATGGTAGAATAAGAAAAACTCATAACTCACAAACTATCCATTCCATCGACCAAACTTTCAGGTACCTTTTACTTCGCAAGGCAACCTTTAACTTTTAAAATGCTCGTCGTCTACATTGAAGTAATGGAATACATTTTTTATTTAATTTTTATAACTTATCCGCGTGTTATGTGTTGTCGATGGTCACCCATGTTGCCAGTATTTTGTTTAGGTCACCTCTGCCTTCCCCCTTCCTTTCCTTCCCCCCACTTCCGTAAGATTCAGTTATTTATTTATTGTTTGTAACTTATCCGCGTGTTATCTGTTGTCGATTGACACTCATGTTGCCAATATTTTGTTTAGAACACCTCTGCCTTCCCCCTTCCTCTCCCTCCCTCTACTCCCGTAAGCTTCAGTTAGTTATTTATTGTTTATAACCTATCCGCGTGTTATCTGTTACCGATGGACACCTATGTTGCAAATATTTCATTTAGGTTACTTATGTCCTCCCCCTTTCTCTCACTCCCCGTATTCACGCATGCTTGTGTTGTTTATACAACTTTAATTGAAGAAATAGCAGTGTAGGGACTATTAAAATCTTTAACCTAATATTAATTAACCAAAAACAACTTCGATCTCAAGCCGTGTTTGGGATCGTGAATGGAGTTGCTCTTATGCAATGCAAGCAGTAATAATGTGATAAAAATATAGAAAACCAGGATCGCCTTCCTTGAAGGAATTTTGGATGCATTTTAGAGTTTAGCGTTCGTATATTTGCGCTTGGTGAAAGTTTTCTCACTTTGAGAATGTACAATTTGCTGGGGTCATTCTTCCTCGGGGGTAGAATAACCGCCGCCTAGGCGTGAGCGACCCTGGAGTCGTTCCTGGCGGGGGAGTCGCTCCTGACTCCTACACCGGTCCTACAGTATAGGCTAGGGGTCGGCAACTTACGGCCCGCGGGCCAGATGCGGCCCCCGATAGCGATCTATGCAGCTCGCGAAGCCATAGTGAAAAAGTGATCGGTCCAATTTAATAAAAAAACTTTTGTATCTTTTCAGTAAAACTATGGTCTCAAAACCTTGTCTGGCGGAGTTTTAACGCTAGTATTATTCGAACTCGATTTTCCATAACATGAGGCCGCAGTCTCTGGGTAACTTTGGATGTAAACGCACATCTACCCCGCCGATGTTGCCCTCAGAATCATTCACAACTACAAATGTGATCCGCCATGCAGAAACGGTTGCCGACCTCGGGCATAGGCAATTTAGGCCCCATGTGGTAAGGAATGCCTCTTTTACCTTGTAATGCACATTTGTTAATTTATTTATCATTTTAAATTGCACACAATGTAAACCAAATTTATTGCTACAGTAAGAATCTAAATATAATATTTTCTCTGAATTTTACACAAGTATTTCTTTTTATCAAAATACTCGAACCGGTCCTGCACTTACGCTTATCATTTTATATATTCAGGGTAGAAATATAGATCTCACCTTATAACTTAAATCAAATTGGAAAATTGTGTTTCTCAATTATACATAAAAAACGTAACCACTGACGGCTGCTGCTATTTATCCGAAATGCGCACCTGGTTTTCACTACCTTTTTATGGCTATTGGAGAGACATGGTTTTTCAATTTTATTAATTATCAAAGTGTTTTTGTTATAAACACATCTCGTAGAGATCAAAATATTGACATCATCCCGAATACGTTTTCGCGCAATTCAATTTTGTTTTATTTTCCTTCACCTTCTTTCGGCAATTTTGCTTCGAGACCAAAATCACATTACCAAACTAAACAGGCTATTTTTCGCAAAGTTGTTCGCCGTACTTGGTAGAAGATTCGCGGAAAACGTCCTCTCCCTCGCTCTCTAACTCTCTCCCTCTCTCTCGCTCTCTCACACCCACACCCATACTCGGATATTGTTTTCCTTTACTCCCCTTTTCCTCGTGTCTCTCTTTGTACTCGTTGGAATATGTCAACGGGCCATTTATACTATAAGATATTATATATATTATATTGAAAAAATCTTCCTGCAGCCTAAACGGTTATACTAAATCGAATGGTATCTCATATTTGTGGATAATATCATTCATAATATACACTCTGAAGCGATGAACGATATTGCGCAACAATTAAGGGCATTGTATTCTAGGATATTTTGAAACAAAATTCGATTTACTCAAAAATGGCTACAAGAATTTTGATTAAAATCCATCCAATCGTACAGCCTGTCACAAATGATACTCAGTCATATGTCCCAAAAAATACTATATATCATCCAGTGGCATTAAAATATACGCTACACTACGGTTAAATTTGATTAAAATAGCAAGCATTTCATCTGACCCTGGTAAACATTAATATTTCAGAGAGATATAGCATTATTAGAAATATTTTCTTAATTCAAAATATTTCACCTCTGCACCCAATTTCTATCTTTCCTTATTGAACAATATTTGATTAAATCAATGCCTTTAATTTGCAATTTTAAGAATATTATACTTTATCCAATGTAAGGTGCTAATTTCACACATTTTTGTCAAATTTGAAGTTGTAGCACATCTAGAGGTGAAATAATATTTATTTATTTGTTTAAATTTCAGAAGTTTAATGCGGCCGCAATAACACTTTGTTGGAGCTTTTCAAATGTTTGTTAGTTTAAATGCACTGAGCTCTACGTAACTTTAAAATTTCAGCTTCCTAGCTTACCCAAAAGTACCTAAACATTTATCTATTAGTTTAAATTTGAAGAATTTTTAACAGCCAAAGAAATTAAAATATCAAAATTTTTATAATTTTTTATTAGTTTTTTCACAAAATCTACCGGTAAAAAATTTCAGCTTCGTAGCACATTCGATAATACATAAACCTCAAAAATATGTTTAAACAATTGCGAATTTTTAGCGGTCGAATTTTTGAACTTTTTCAAAATTTCTTTTTTTCTATATATAATTTTCTACAAAATGATTTAAAAAACTCGAACCTACAGCATATAGTTTTCATGATAAAAATTATTAAACTTTAATGTTTAAATGGGGTTAAAACAACCACTAAAAATTAACAATTTTAAAATTTTCGATTTTTATAGTTAATTATGAGAAAAGTTCTATAATCTTGCAAAATTTAAGCTTCCTAAACTTATTAGATTGGTCTACACACTGGATTGCGTTTTCCCATGCTAACTTATGGGAGATATTCCGGGGTCTCTGGAGTCGAACCCAAGACACTGTAAGAAAAAGTGACAATAATTCCTAATACATATTGCGGCCATCTAGCAACACCGAAAATTTAATTTTTCTAGCTTACCGGCAAGTGCCCATAATTAATTTACAAAAATGGCGCGATGCTTTTCTTATGGGAAAAAACGCAACTTTCGGAATTTCTGGAGTCAAACTCATGTCACTTAGGTAAGAAGTCTCATTTTATCTGTAGGTTTCTTCATCATATCTACAAAAACTAAAACTTTCAGCTCTTTAGCTCTTGTAGTTTGGGCTGGACATTAGTATCCTCCTGTTATCTATGTTATATATATCCTCTGTAAGAAACGTCGATATCATTATACTAGTAGTTGGTGCTTGCATACTGCAAGCATTTAATCTCACCTTGAAAATGCATTCATTTTTCAGACAGACATTTCATCATTACAAATATTCTTTTAATTCTAAAGATTTCAACTCCGCAGCGATTTTCGTTTTTCCCACATGTAAAAATAATAGTTTAAAACTCCCCAAATGTTGCAATTTTAAAAATTTTACACTTTCTCCATTATGGGGTACTAATGCTACACATTTTAGCCAAATTTTAAAGTTGTAGCATTTCTAGAAGTAAAATAATATTTTTCTAATTGTTTAAGTTTAAATAATTTTTAACGGCCGCCACAATTAATATATTGTAAAATTGAAATGTTTATTTGTGCAAATTCACTACTCTGTAAATAATTTGAAAATATA
Organism: Tanypteryx hageni; assembly: GCA_028673005.1. Classification (NCBI taxonomy): domain Eukaryota; kingdom Metazoa; phylum Arthropoda; class Insecta; order Odonata; family Petaluridae; genus Tanypteryx; species Tanypteryx hageni. The sequence goes on from CM054117.1 coordinate 52,057,128, forward strand.
AGCTTCCTAGCTCATCCCGTAGTACCTAAAGAGTTATCCATTTGTTTAAACTTTAAGAATTTTTAACTGTCAAACAAATTAAAATATCAAAATTTGTATAATCCCTATTTCGTTTTTTTAGGAATTATATTCATAAAAAAATTTCAACTTCGTAGTACATGCGGAAATACATAAACCTTGAAATTTGTTTTAAACGATTGCGAATTTTTAGCGGCCGCATTGTTGCGCTTTTTCAAGATTTTCGTTTTTCTAGTCGGTTTTGCAAAAAATCTACCTAAGAAAAAAATTTCGAATCTCCAGCTCATCTGGAAGTGCCTAAACATTAGTATCCTCCTATATATGTTAGATGATTTTGTGCAAAACCGACTACAAAAACGAAAATCTTGAAAATGTGCAACAATGCGGCCGCTAAAAATTCGCAATAGTATAAACAAATTTTCAAGGTTTATGTATTTCCGAATATTCTACGGCACTAAATTTTTTTTAGAGGTAGGTTTTGTAAAAAACAAAATAGGGATTATAGAAATTTTGATATTTTAATTTGTTTGGCAGTTAAAAATTCTAAAAGTTTAAATAAATAGGTTAATGTTTAGATGCTACGGGGCGAGTAAGAGAGCTGAAATTTTAAAGTTTTATAGAGTTTAGTCTATTTAAACGAATAAACATTTCATTGTATCTAGGAAATTCTTATTGCGGCCGTTAAAAATTATTTAAATTTAAACACTTAGATAAATGTTATTTCGCTTCTAAATGTGCTACAAATTCAATATTTGGCATATTTGTGTGGCATTATAAACCCAATGTGGAAAACGTATAATATTCATAAAATTGCAAAAATTAGCAATTGTTTTACTCCATTATTGTTCCATAAGGAAAAAAAGAAATTTGGTCCCTAGGAGAAATCTTTTGAATTAAAGAAATATTTCCCATGATGAAATATGCCTCTAAAAATTAATATTTTTTCAAAGTGTGATTAAATGCTTGCAATATGCAAGCACCTTCTACTAGTATAATGATATGAGAAAGTTTGTGCAATGTATATTGCGCCGTTTATTTTCCATGTACTACTAACGAAATTTTTCATAAATTTCATCGCCACCAACTTCGAAAGTATACATTTATTAAGTGCCTTTTGTACTTTTCTGTTAAAGTCGTGACAATATTAAAAATTAAGAAAAATTAATTTATAAAATATGAATGATAAATTGAAATTTAATTATTCTTCCAATAAAAAAACTTTACTTTCCTACATCTCGCATACAAATCAGAACTCCGCGGAATCATCGCGATAGAGCATTTATAGTTTTCAAGGAATATATTATGTAAGCATAGATTTGTGCTCAATCGTCTCTGTGCGTATGTATATCCTTATAATTTGCTCATAACATTTCTATTGGCGGCGCACTTTATTCCAGGTGCAGGACGTACGGTATTTGTCGTTCTCGTTTCGTTATTTCAGCGAAATATGCTTTCCATGAATTGCTAGAATTCGTTTTCCTAGCCAATACATTGTACGTGCATCTATTTACAAAAGAGCAGTCTTAGGCGTATCAACTTAATCTCACGCATGTACCACGCAAACTCATGCATTTTTGCATTAATTTGTTTCTTAGATTAACGTAAGCTTAGTGATTGCAAGTAAAAGATAAACTTAGTACAGCATTCCTGATACTATCCATTGAGTGCATGCAGTATTCATTTTTCCAAATGCCTTTTAGACAATTCATCTTACAGATGGAATAAAAAGTGAAACGAATATATTTCTGACGTAGTTCAACGAACCCGAGTCATACGTCCGTATGCAAATTCCATTTTTTTTGCCGATTGACTGAATTAAAAAAATAATACGAATTTTTATATTCAGTCGACTGCGGTCGTTTATAAACCGCCCATAAACTTTGGCAATCATTTCTGCGAATTTTTTTACTCTCTATCACTTTTCATTTCGCTCTTATCCCGCGCGCGCGCTTTTTCTTCTTGTATATTCAATTTCGAATCCAAATGTCTCTGCCGTCAAAGAAAATTACGACTTAATTCCATAAACATTTAATTTTCCGCGGAATTATTTTCCGTTTCGACCTGTAGAGAAGAAATGGGGTATCGAACCCAAAGGACGCTAATCGCAGAAAGAAAAAAATAAAGGTGACGGATTCCCTTCTATTCCTTTCACCCACTCTCCCGTCGTGATCCTCAACCGCTGCGCCCCGATAAAATAAACAAACAAATACACATTTGCGCGAAACGGGTGATGTGTTGTGTGAGAGAGAGAAAAAGGTGAAAAGTGAGGGAGACAGAGAAAAGGGAGAGGGAGTAGGAAGATAGGTCCGTAGTGGGAGAGAGAGGAGAGAGCGGGAGTGGGCAGAAGGAGGTTTTAGAGTTGGTGTTCGAGGGTTGTTTCCGGGGGCCCTTTTGGTAGGCCGTAGCAGTCAGTCGATCGATGCCCTTTATTCCCCAGCCGGAGTGAGTCTCGCCAGTTTTTTCCACCCATTCCTCCCTCCCTAACTCCCTCAATGACTATCTCTTCCCTCTCCTCCCTTTCTCCTTCCGTGTCCCTATCCGTTTCTCCCTCACCCATTCTCCACCTCTTCTCTTTTTCTCTCATTCTACGCCTCCGTGCATCTTTTCTCTCTTCCTTCCGCTTTCATTCCCTCCAATATATCTTCGTCCGTTTAACCGTCATTCCTCCCCTCCTACCTTTTTCTCCGCCTCATTTTGCCTTTTTCACTCCCTCTCTCACACCCTCACTTTGTTCACTTCCTACGTCTTCCTCCCTCCTGCTTCCTAAAACTCTATCGTCTTTCTTTCTCCCTCTCTTCAATCCCTCTCTCTTCTCCATATCTTATCTCCCCTTCTCCTCTCCCTCCCTCCTCTTCCACCCCTTGTTCCCGTTACTATCTTTCTCCACCCACTCCTCTCCCCAGTCCTCCTTTCAATACTAATCCATGCACCGTACCTTCATCCTCGTCTCCTTTTCCCTTTTCCCTGCCCTCTTCATTCATTCCTTCTCCATTTCTTGCAGTCGTTCTGGCCTTACGCTCATTACTTTCTATTCCACTCCATCAATCCGCTAGGATATCAAATATCTATTTTTCACGTCGCCTACAGTCAGGGACGGCCCGAGATATTTTGGCGCTCCGGGCGAGATAGCGCTTCAGCGCCCCCCTACGTTAATTTTTATTGAGATATTTACATATTACATGTTAATTTCTTCATCGCTCTGTAAAAATTATTGATAATGAAAAATTAAAACGAATGCCATCAAAATTCTAGCCTGTTGATATGAATTGGTATCCGGTATTTATTCACTTGCAAGTAATGCATAAATAAATTTTTGGAATAGCGCCCCGAAAAATTTGGCGCCCCGGTCAGCCGCCCGGCTCGCCCGTAGCTCGAGCCGGCCCTCTCTACAGTGCGTAATCGCCATGGCGTATTTTTCGAGAAAAATTCTTTTGTGAATATCTTAATTCATAGAAATGAAAAGTCACAAACAACTTAAATCGGTTGTAAATCCCTGTTATACATGCATGGAAACATGTTTATAGATTCACGCAATGATTAAGTCATTGTAATTCACGGTGTAAATTTATTTTATCTTCTAGTTACAATATGTTCCACATATTTTCTACTTTTGAACAATGGACTACTCATTTAATTCCATTTTGTACTTATACCCAGGCTCCTTTCCCTATAGTTGTTTTAAAGTTAGAGATTATACATTTAACGGTAACCTGCATTAGTTTGGCGAAAAAATAGTTTGTAGCGATATAGAAAGTTGACATGACGCGTCTTTAGGGTTGCATAATATTAAGGATACCAAATTATAACGTCAAGTGCAGTATATTTTTAGCTGTTACGCGATATAGGTGAATGTATAGCCATCACTCCGACTGAAAGTATTAGTAAAAATACAATTAAAGAGACATTAACTTCAGGGGCGTCTAGTGTGCCTACTTTCCATTACTAGGGTCGGAGGTTTGAATCCCGTTGGTGGGTTGGTATGTGTAGTTGTCTTTATTAACGTTTAAAATCTTTTTGTTAGTGGCCGAGAAAGCGGCCTTTAAGAACATGTGAAAAATAAAATAAGATTTTCAGTCAAAACTCTTTAATTCGAATATTGACAACTCGAGTTTTTGTTAGCACGGTGAGTTTTTCTGTTTTTTCTTGTTAACATTCACGTTTCTTGAAATGAAATTGTCTTAATTTCTATAGCTCAAATTATTTTTACCTTTCTCTAAGATTTCTAAAATCCTAGCACGATTTTTCTCGCATTGAAATATTTATTTCCTAGCATTAACCGTTAAAATATTAGCCTCTCGAGCTTTGGGATGTTTTACAACCCATGTCTTGCCGTATTACGTAATTTATCAATCTGTTTATCTGTACGTCACTCTGTTTGCCTTCCTTTTCAGTTTGTCCACGTATCCTTTTGCCCTTTCCCTGCCTCCCGTCTCTCCATCCCGGCCCTATCCCACGCTCCTATTCCTGCTCTGCGTATCATCGCCCACCTCTGCTTCCCTCCCTCAATTTCTCCCTCCTTAGATAACTCTCTCACTCTCTCTCTCCTTTCTCTCTTTTCCTCTCTCCCTCCCTATTCGTCCTCACTCACTCTTTTTCCCTATTCCTCCCTCCCTCTCTCTCACTCTTTTTTTCTCTCTCTCTCACTCCCTATCTCTCCCTCCTCTTTTCATCTCTCCCTCCCTCCATTTCTCTCTCTCACTCCATCTCCCTCTCACACCTTCTCCCTCCCTCACTCCCTTCTCTCTTTTCCTCTCTCCTTCCACATCCATCCTTCTGTCCCTCCCTCTATCCCTCCCTAACTCTCACTCCCTCTTTGTATAAGTTGTAAGTGTATAAGTTGTATGTTCCATGGGACTACCCAGTCCCGGACAACAAATTCTATTCTATTCTTTCCCTATTCCTCTCTCCCTCCCTCCATCCCCTTTAATCTCTCTCCATCCCTCCATTTCTCCCTCTCTCTCATTCCCTCTCACTTTCTCCCTCCCTCCATTCTCTCTTTTCCTGTCCTTCCCTATCCGCCCCTCTGTCCCTCCCTCTATCTCACCCTCTATCCCTCCCTCATTCTCACTCCCTCGTTCTCCCCCCCTCTCCCTCACTCTCCTTCCATCTCTCCCTCCCTCCATTCCTCCTTACCAAACCCTCTCTTTCTCCCTCTCTATCCTCTCTCTATTTTGCCCTCTCACTTTCTCTATCCTATCTTTTTCCCTCTCTTTCTTCCTTTATCTCACCCTCCCTCTCTCTTCTTCTTCCCCCAGACTCTCTTCCTCTTGCTCCTATCGACTCCCAAAATTTCCCTCCTCACCACATTTTCTCCACCTCACACCTTTTATATTGTAATCCTAAACGCTGAGAATTCTGTACAGCGCCGTCTCCGACCTCCTTAAGCATTCCCATCTGGCCGGGCTCAGGCCTAACCCATTCGCTCTCATTTCTCCTCAAAATCCCTCTCCTCTCCTTTCGATCCAGCTCGCTTCATCAATCAGTTTAATTGGCGTGATTTTGCAGAGTATGGGAAAAGAGGAGGGAGGTAGGTAGAAGAATGGATGGTTCCGGAGGCGGGTTTTTCCCCAGCGAATCTAACCCAGGGGATTTCTCCCGAAGCTTTTCTTTTTTTTTAAGAATCGTTCGATGCTGTTAGCCTGGGGAACTACCTCATTTGCGATACATGTAAGATGACGCTCGCGCGTGAAGGACTCTTGTTTTATTATCGTTTCCAGGAATTTTAGGTAACATCTGATGGAGAAAATAATCTCGTACTATATCTTATTGTTATAAAATGTAAAATATTAGGCGTTTCTTACTCTCTATGACCTGATTTTTACGTCTTCTCTTGGGGTTTAATATTGATTTAAAAATTAAACGTGTTTTCGTCATTGTAATAGATGCTTTATCATTCACGGTAAATTTTTTGTTTCCTCTATTTTTGGAAAGAAGTCCAACAGTACTTCCAAAATAAGAATTTTCTAACGCAGTGACCGCCTGTCGCCCACACCCAAATTACTGCTTTTAATAAAGCTAGATTTAGTTTTTTTTTCAGTTCATTCGACTGTCATTGATATGTTTGCAGGATTAACATTTTTAGATTAATTTTTTTATTTATGTAAATTCTTATCGGGAATTTTGCATCTTATATAAGATTTCCACTTTAAAAGGAGTACCATGGTGATGGTATTTACATTTACTATTGTTTAAAATCTTAACATTACGTCTTTTGATGTTATAAACGAATTTTTGGACTTATTTGGAAAAGATTTATGAACTAGAAATATAAAAAACTCACCTCACTTCACTGATTAGCTCACTATTTTCAGTGATCCACACCTCCATTATAGTATATATTCTTCAGTTGAAGGTCTAAAGATGCCGCTTCTGTTTATCCTAATTTATAATGTACCTATTAGGACATTTAGGTTGGAATCCAATAGTCTAGAACAATGGTGGCTAAACCGTGGCTCTCGCTCTTTTAACTTAGCATGCGGCTCTTTTAAATTTACATTCAGAGGCGTGTCAACGTTTTTTGCTACAGAACACAATGTCGTAGTGTGACTTGAAACGCGTTGGGGATGTCTAAGGGACATGCATGGTATCTGAATTGCTTCGGATACAAATTATGTTTTACTGTTCGTAAATTATGGGCACAGAATGTGTCATGCGGTTCTCGAATTTTTGAAGATTATCAAATGCGACTCCGAGACCTCCCTTGGTCTAGAATTTATGTGTTTCTTTCTAATGAAACAGTTTTTAGCAGCGTTCACATTCGAAGAGTAGCGTGATTTACGAAGCTTTTAGATTTGATCCAAAAACCCAGAGACGTTGGGTGTGGAATAAGGGGAAAAAGAGGATTTCTTCCCTCCGTCACAAATCTTATAGCGAATGCATAAGATTAACCCAACCCGACATTCTTCAATTCTTCAGAGTAATCTTTTCTATTTTAAAACAAATATTTACGTTATATAGAAATTTTTAGTTTATTCAAATTAAGACTTTTATCGAAACATTTCATTTCAATGATGCATTCAGCCTTATCATCATAAAAAACATCAAAATAACCATAAATACGACGCGCATAAAGCGTAATTTAAGACCGCTTACCAACAATAGTTAATTTTGCTCGATTTTATAAATTTCATGACCATGTCGACATAATGTAGTGGAGTATTTTAATATTCTTTGATGTGAGAATAATGGAATGCATCCCATGATAGCCCGTGAAATCTAAAAAAAATTATAAAATATATTAATTTTACATATTTTAAAATAGGATATTTTGTGTTGAATAGATAAGATGCATCCTATTGAAATCATCTTTTATCGTAGGGACCTAACGAGAATATAAAATGCAAAACTTCGAAATTTGAGAAAGGCTGACGATATTTCCAGTCTCGGGTTCTCATTGGATTCACTCTTCTTTAAAGGGGTAATAAATATGTATAGGTGAGGATCAGTATTCATCAGGGCTTGCAATAATCAATAATAACGTCGCGACGCTTTGCTTATTTATTTGCAGGAGAGTCATAGAAGACGAGTAAATATGAGGACTTTCGTTCCTGAGCGTGGGGACCGGCGATTTCTACTCGAACACCTCGGTTAATGCGGAAATCTTGTGTGAGAAGCAGTGCGCGTGTCGGAGATAGAGCCGAACTACTGAATCGTGCAAATGAGAGTTGCGTGGTGATTTATGCCAACAAGGGACCTGAGTCAGTGCGTCAATTAGGATTATGGATTATTTGCCCGTACAGAACCCAAAGGGGCTCGATTTTCTGCTATTTTTGGGGGACGTGACCTATATTTGTTGTCTCTTGGATAGACTGCGCGCGTTTTAACCTCGAATGACCCAATTGCTATCGTTACCGCAAGCATTTATCAGCAAAGCGCGGATTTTAGATTTAAATAGTTTCTGTCACCACTTGGCGTTCAAACACGCCAAAAATGTCGCCAAGTTATAAATAAAGAAAGAGTTAAAGACTACAATCGGATTTTAAAACTTCGAAGACCTTTAAAGTTTCCGTTTTTATTGGTTTATTCCTCCTTTTAAGTTATGGAGCCTCCTTGTGTGCCTTATCTTTATCAAAATCAGCTTTAGATAATTCTCTTAAATTATGTCGGTTTTTATTTTGCGATTATTTTTTATTATTAAGGATAAAAATGTTGCTTACAATACTCTTAACTTACTGTACCATCTTTAAACATCGCTTACGGAAACCTTTAGAGAAGTCGCTAAGTACCCAGGGTGTTCCCAAAACGACTAAACAGTTTTCATTTTAATTTAAAAACAGTTTAGCAGTTAATTAAATCTTCAGACTGGTCAACGGTTCTTAATTGATTATATATTCAAAATAGTCGCTGCAACGCCTTGATCAATTATGATATGTTTTAACCCCTCATACTTATAACTAGGCTTGGTAGAATTCGACGTTTATTTTGAATTTATTTAATTTACAGCTTCAAATATTGTCTATTTCTAGGGCATAAACGCAATCGTCGAATGTACGGCATAGAGCTCGTGGATTTTTCGTCAAAGACTGGATATCTGCAGTTAGTGTGTGAGTACAATGTACCATTAATCAAATCGAAGTTTAATATAATATGTCATTACTTGATTGCGCGTCTTGCTTCTCTCTCTCTCTATTTAATTTTTTGCTCGTATCGCACATACTAATACCAGTGCTGCGAGCTAAATAATATGTATGAAATGCATTAATCACGAACAGGATTACGTGATAAGCTTGGCGATGAGTATTCAAGTATTATTTTTACCGTATACGTGAAAGAGCCGATAATGTAAATGCTTGAACTAAATGCAATTTACGACAGATATACTTCTTTGTTGTCATATGATAAGGATGTTAAAAATTAAAATTTTCTCACCACACACATAGCCTAACAGAACTTCACTTTTTTTTACCTAATAGTATACAATAATCTCAGAGAAAATGGCTATTTAAAGAGTGGTTTTTATTTTAAACCAGTATGGTAATTTTATTTTTCTTTCGTAACTACTGTGGAATTTAAAAAGTATGTTCTTTTGAAATTCCCATGTCCGCGCAATTATTGAATAGTTTCAAAAATAAAAAAATATGCCAGTAATCCATAGGTTTTTAAACAGATTTCTGTACAGATACTGACTTACTACCACGGACTAATTGAGTATAGAAATTAAGCTCACTCATAAATTTGTCAATTCTGTTGCTATTACGGTAGAAAGCCGGAAATCTAGACAAAATCTATGTATTCATATAAAATCTCCAATGATTTGGTTAAAACGAAAGTTATCATTTGGGCCGCCAGTCTGACATGCCTGGCATAGACCGTGGCTATTTAAAAAGCGACTTTTATATGCAACCAGTATGGTAATTTGCTTTTTCTTTTATAACTATTGTGGAATTCATTTTCTGGAGCTTCGACCCAAACTTTGTTGAGGTGGCAACCGTGCCCTCAAAGCGTATCTCGTACTAGAGGATTATTTCCACGTAGACGACCGCGCAAAATAGTATCAATATTTGCCCGTCTTTTCGAGATGGTAAATGGAGGAAGATAAACCTCAGTAGATCTCTTTCCGCCCGCGTATTACTAGGGAGAGACCAGAGAGTTTTGCGGCATGCCACAATCCGCACAAAACGAACGAGAGGGATGAGGATGGGAAATGGGGGAATGGGAGGGGGGTGTGGAGAAGAGGCGGAATTCAATCCCAGAATGCTCTAAGGAAGTATTCCTTACACCCATGGATTGAGGAGGCTCTCTTTTCTGTGCCCCGGAAATTTGCAAACTCTTCGCCTCGTTTTAAGATAACGCAAGCTTTGGTCTAGCGTGACATTATTTTGACCCCATCGCTCTAATTCAAAGATTTGGGTCATTCTGCGGGTGCTCTCCTTCTTGCTTCCATTAGTGACCGTCTTGGAAGTTTCTTTTTTAACGCTTCAAAAAACGTAAATACATACGAGAATTCGTAGCAAAATTTTCATATCGATATCGCCTTATGCCTGGTACTGACTTATTAGTTGTTTCCCATAGGTATAAAACGACTTGGAAAATCAGATTGGTACAATGGCTTCTTATTTGTTATTGTGTAAGTTAATCTACTTATATTTATGTTTAAGTTTTATGATTTGGAAAAGAGATATACATATTAAGTAATTATGGCTTTGTTTGGTGCATGATAAAAATAAATGTACTCTAATTAAAGTCATGCAAAAGAAAAATGTAAAAGTGTGTTTTTTATAATGAAAAGTAATTATCTGTTATGAATAAATACATTTTTACTATTTCCTACATTTTAACAAACGCATAATTAAAAAGATTAATTAAAAAAATAAAGGAGCGTCAAATTATAACTTGTCTCAGGCGGGAAAATGTTCGAGCACGGCCCTGGTATTATCTCTCACCAAGGTTTTGATTGATTGTTGGTAAAAATACGCCAGAAACTATTTACACTGTTGAGCTCTATCAGCTACCAACAACGCATAAAACAAATGAATTTAGAAAAAAATATGTTTAATTTATAACAAAATTTGGACAATGTTAACATTTTTTTACCTGGCACAACCTAATTGAAAAGTTAAAATTGTTATTACAAGTTTTTAATGGTGCCAGACGTAACTTTTCCTGCTTACTTTTCAATTAAAGGGCACTTAAGGAGGGTAGCTATTCTTCGCCGAAGGAGTTTTTTGATTGAATTTCCTCTTTATTTAGAACTCTATGAGCACGCCTGAGTGCTGCATAAAATACGCATTGTGTATTTTCGAGTTTTTTTCCACCTGGCATATTGAAAGGTTTGTCTCCTGCACGGAAACAATGCAGCAGGAAGATTAAATTAGCCAGAGAATATTTTCCCTGGTTTTCTTAGAAACATGTCGAGTTGGCTGTTAAACCCTTTAGTACAATCAACCGTTTTAATGACATATTTATAAGAAAGTGTGATTATGTTTGGTCGTTGAATGTCCGCCCATCCATGTTCTCTCTTAAATTCATTAACATCAACTATAGAAATAAACATTATGCGACTGAAAATAATTAGTTTCCTTAAACTCAAGTTTTCAGGATTGTTAATATTCTCTCATATAGATAAGTAAATAAGTAACGGCAATTCAGTTACAGAATTTTGTGATACATACATCATTTTTCTACATAATCTCCCTACTTAGTAATGCACATTCCAACGATGTACCAGCTTATTTATACCTTCAGCAAAGAATGTTCTCGGTTGTCGTAACACCCATTAAACTTCGTCATAACTAGAAAACTTACGATCCCTCAACGCTTCTTTCAACGATCCGAATACTATGTGAAAATCACATGGTGCGAGATCAGGACTGGATCAAAATTTAAGTTCGCATCCACTGCTTGCTTTGTTTTTTGCTTTCTGGCTCATAACGGTGAATCTAAGTTTCGCCTTCTGTCACAATTCGTTTCAAAAAAGCATCACCTTAATTTTCAAACCGCTGCGCATTTTTGGTGCTGATTTCCAAACGTGTTTGGTTGTGCATGTCCGTTAATTCTTTGGGCACCCATCGGGCACACACTTCGTGAAATTTGAGGTTTTCATGAATAATTTTGTACGCAGAAACGTTCGAGAACAGGCAATTTAAAAAATATACTTGCCTCGGGTTCGGGTATCTCCAATAGCCACATCAAGGTTAATGATTTTTTAACCTTGTTGTGGCTATTGGAGATAACCGAGGCAAGCATATTTTTTAAATTGCTCGTTCTGGATTTTTTTCAGCCATAACACTAGCGCGATAGTTCTGTTGAACCAGATAGCGTACCATTCCTCCTGAATATATGTCATTAATTCCTTGTTTCTTCCCTCTTCGCATTCAATCTTTTGTCATCTTTCTATACAGTCCAAAAATTTGAGCCTAGGTCTGTTTGTATAAACCTTATCTATTCCAATACCGTGCAAAAACTCATAATGTTAAAGAATCGTGCCCTGATAAAAGCGCTGACGCCAAAATATTAGTTATAAACCGTCTTTAAAAATAAATCTTCAATTTATGGGGAGAAGGAAGAATCACAATGGAAGCCTTTTGAATGATTTGCTTACGCTAAGTTTATCTAAAATGTCACTTCTTTTATTGCGTTAAAGTGAAATTTGTTTCTTTTCTCCTTCCAGGTGCTGTGGATTTCCTATATTTTCAATGCCAAATCTTCACCCTTTATTTTCTTAGTGAGGCCCAAAGTGCTTTTTTATTTCTCCCATTTTCAAGACTTAACTTTGCACATTCCTGTGATGTGATATGGTCATTCTGCAACAAAGTGCTGAGTGGGTTTGAGTGTGTCAAGAGGAATTACTTTCATCGCATGAGAATGCCTTTTCTCACCGCTGGAAATTGTAGTCAGAAGCAAAGGTAGGGAGACGTCATTTTTTCAGATCAGAGCCCTTTAATTCCACCTTTAATTTCCTGCTTCGGTTTAATGGCGTTTTGGTAGTCGCAGCCAAATGCAATCTATCGAAACTAATGTTGATGTGCTTAAAAGTTTCGATCAGGATATGCCATATTTAGAAATCGTTTGAAGAAGATTAAAGAAAACGCAAGCCCTTAGCTAAAAGTAGATGAATCAGTTTTATCAAGTTTACTAAAAGCCAACTGGTCATTCATAACCTCACATTATCTTAAATCAATTCGTAAATTTTTCTGAAACGGGCTAATTTTGGGCTAAGTAATTATTGAAATTCTCCATTATTGATGGAAAAATACTTTATCTAGTTGAGCGGCTAGGAAACTCGTGAAATTAATAATACTTATGATTTATTGCACGGTCTAATGAGACTGAAAAAGAACATTAAGCAAGGCTTAAATGAGAAAGGTTGGAAAGCCCTCCTATGAAAAGGACTGCAAACGGCAGCACCATCTGCACGTAAAATATTGAAGTTATGTTTCCCCGATTAAGCATTATTAGCGTAACTCATTTTACTAAAGGAAGGCATTCTACCTTTATCGCTTATAGCGGCAAAAGAATTTGTTTACGAAAATTGATCACATATTTTCTGGGAAAAGAGCTGTAAATCGCATACTTAGTTTTAATATTTATCTCTCTGTTACCTGGGTCATTGCTTGGACACTAATTTTTCCTATTGACTACTGTAATAATCTCCTGTGATAGTTATAATCGTAGGATTTGATTTAAATCGAAAAACGTCGATTTTTTTTAAATTTCAAAATCGACAAAAATGAATGGTCGTCGATAAGCGTCGATTTTCCAACAAGATGGAAAAATACTCGTCTAAAAACTTATTTTATTCTTAATTATAATATTTAAGTCGTTTCTGTTGACTTTTTTCGTAATATTATTTCCTATCTAGGATTTCGTTCATTTTCCGGGGGCTTGCATTAACAGTGGGACTGAAATATGCGTCTTTTTTTCAAATCTCACGCTTTTAATCTGAACAATCAGGCAACCGCAAGGCCATAGGGTAGTTTTGAGAAAACGCGTTTCTTAGGTTTTTGAGATTATATTTGCCGACCTAATGGTGGAATATTCCTCTATCCTCTCTATAAAGATATGGTCATAGATATGTCCCGCGGAGAGCTCCTCGAGGTTCGGAAGAAAGGAATTTCTGTGGTCATTTGAACCGTTTTGCTATCCATTCCACGCATCTACCCCGTGGATTGTATTCCTGGAACATATGTTTCTCGATTGCTTGTTAGGATTTTCCCTATAGATGGAGGTTGTTGTATGCACTTTCACCCCTTCTCCGTATGCAATGAACCCACTCTTTTGGCAGTCTTTCTCTAAAAGTTGTCCAGGAAGGATCGTTCCGCTCTCTTGCTTATGGCTTCTTAATACGTTGCTTCAGGTTAGTAAATTTCAATCTAACAAATATAAAAGCATACTTCTGTCCCTTTATGGCTCCCTCTGTCACGCTATAAAAATGAGAATAACTCGATAAAAGATCGAGATATATTTTTGAAATTTGGCAGCAATGCTAGATTCGCATATTTTAAGGTGACGACGAAAAAAATTGATAAAAGACTTCAAGGAATACACATCCATTTCCCATAAGATAACACGTAAAAATCTACTTTTCGACGTGCAGACTTTTATTCTTCTTGAGATATAAATTAGAAAGAATTAATCTGCTATCTTCCGATCTGAACCATTTTAAAGAAGCATTTATGAAGTTTCTTATTCTGTTGATCTTTTTTCGCGGTTCATTTCGAAATTCCTCATGTTAAACGTATAATTCACATATTTTGGGGAAATCTTTCTATTTTAACCCTTTCGCTGCTATGGACTTTTAGCTTCTGCGTCAGCCGTGTGCGCCGAGTTCAGTGACCTTGAAGCACGCCTCTGCTGATTACTTTCTCTAGGAGCTCCGCGTCTACGTTCTTTCGTTCGTCTTTTAGTCTCTTTCATCTTTTTTGAGCAGCGAACGGAAAAGCTTGAAACGCATATATGCGTCGTTAGCAGTCAAGGCACCGTTCTGCCCGGCCGCATATATGCGTCGATAGCAGCGAAAGGGCTAACTGAATGTTGTCTTGCCAACCCATTACATAGTCAAACCTCGTAATCCTATTGTTACTTGAAAGCATGCTTTGAATACTTTTAATACTAGAGAGAGAAGGGAGAGGGAAATGATTTTCATAGCAACGAATATAAGCAGCATTCGTTTCATTATTTACGAGAAGGAGTATATTTGAATGTAGAATATTAATCATTAGCATATTAAAATTACTTAAGAGTCATGGTAGGAGTTCAAGGCTTGAAACTACGAACGCCTAATTGTTTTCCTGCCATTGATTTTTGAATACGTGTCGAATCGATCAACAGATCAGTTTTTAACGCAAAAATTGCATTGCATTCTTAGTGATTCGCATTGTCAGTTTCGTGTGATTGGGTACCATTGACTTGGATAATAGCTTCGCGTCGCATCTATTCATGAAATTTCATAAAAAAATTTGAATTTCAACTGGCACCTTCCTAGTATATATATATATATATATATATATATATATATATATATATATATATATATATATATATATATATTGATTATACAGACTATCAGAAAGAGGAAGGCTGACTGGGTTGGACATTACCTGAAGAGAGAGAGTATGATTAAAGACGTGTTAGAAGGAAAACTAGATGGGAAAAGGGAAAGAGGTAGGAAAAGGTTTCAGCTGATAGACGATTTGAAAGGGAAAGAGAGTTATCAAGATATGAAGAGGACAGTGGAAAATAGGAGTATATGGAGAACCAGGTTTAACCAAGAATAATCACGGACCTGTCTACGGACAGGCTACCTATGATGATGATGATGATATATATATATATATATATATATATATATATATATATATATATATATAATGGATTAAAGAAGGTGCACATAAATTAGCAACCGTTCCTTAAAATTGAAGAGGGATTAAGAATAAATAATTATTTGCTATTTGTTGTAAAATGTTTTGCCGATTGAAAAAACACATTTTGATCAGGATTTGAGGTAAGACTGTTGATCGAGCGCTGAATAATTAAGTCTAATTTTTCTCTCTATGTATTTTATGTTAAATAAAGAGTATTTAGTACAGTGTTGAAAATATAAAATGATGATAAAGTATTAGATAGTTCTTTTTTGAAGGGCTAAAATATTATTGCGATAATTATATCATTAAAGTTTTCCATTAATTAGTCCTTAATTGGCATCAACGATTGTCTAACAGCCTTTAAGCGGAACTCGCGAATTCTTTTTTTAAGAATGTTTTTTCCGCAAAAGCAACAGCATATTGTTCGGATTTCATAAATTAGACGTTTTGTAGTTTTTATTATACAATTTTAAGAGGCAAAGCATAATTTACAATCTGCATTCACGATGTAATATATTTGTCAACGACGCGATTGGAAGAATTATGCGATATAAAAAATATCTAGATTTGGAAATACCAGCATACGATATTTGAGATTAAAAATATACTACTCGTAAGTTTCAGGGTAATAAAACAACAATACCATTTTCGTGGCCGATATGCAAGGTGGTGTAGTGGTTAGCGTGTCGGCTTTCTATTGCAAAGTTCGGGGGTTAAAACCCCTCGAATGGAGGTTTTATTTAAAAAAAAAAACTATCATCAGTGCCTGGCAGTAGGCAGCAGTACTGTCAGTATGGTATAGAGCCGAAAACAAATGATGTTGGTTGGGTCTATATCCAATACAGCTGTAGGCGTGATCAGGACGATTTGAACGGCTACAGTACTGCGATGTGGAAAGCAAGAGGGAAACTACCACATTACAATCCCTAGTAAAGATTATATGGTTGGACAATATGAGTTCTCTCGAGGTAAAACAATCCGGAGGTAAAATAGTCCCCCAATCGGATCTCCGGGCGGGGACTGCCTTGAGGAAAACATTTGTCGAAAGTAAATTACGAATAGGGACTTGGAACGTAAGAACTATGAGAAAGGCAGGAAAGCTAGAGAACTTGAAAGAAGAAATGAGAAGAAATAGAGTTGACATTATAGGGCTAAGCGAAACTAGATGGGAGGGAGAAGGACAGTTCGACTCGGAAGAATTCACGGTAGTTTATTCTGGAGGAAGTAGTGGGGAAAGGGGAGTAGCTCTGGTACTTAGGAATGATATGATGAAAAGCGTGACAAAGATAATAGCAACGAACGATAGACTGATGGCAATAAAGCTAAAAGCAGTCCCAGTGGACATGCTGATAATCCAGGTATATATGCCAACGTCAGCTCATGACGATGAAGAAATAGATGAGATCTATGAGCAAATTAATGAAATTTACGAAGAAGACGGAAGAGGAAAGGTAAACTGCATAATAATGGGAGATTGGAACAGCATAGTCGGAGAAGGACAGGAAGAAAATGTTGTCGGGCAATACGGACTTGGAAAGAGAAATCGAGGAGGGGAGAAACTCGTAGAATTCTGCATCAATAATGACCTTGTAGTGACTAATACATGGTTCAAAAACCATAAACGAAGGTTATACACATGGAAAAGCCCAGGAGATAGAATGAGATGCCAAATAGATTATATCCTTGTAAAACAAAGATTCAGGAACAGCATAAAGAATGCCAAGGCATTGCAAGGAGCGGACATTGATTCAGATCACAGCCTTCTAATAGTTGACGTGAGTACAAAGCTCAAACAAATAAGAAAAACGAGAAGAGAAAGACAGACCTGGGACCTAGAAAAACTGAAAGAAAGGCAGGATGTAGTCAGCATGAAGTTGGAAGATAACCTAAGGAAGTTGGAAAACAAACCGAAGACCGTTGATATAGAATGGGATGAAATTAAAACCAGTATCAAGGATACCTTGGATAAAGAGATTGGAAAACAAGAGAAGAAAATCAGAAAACCATGGATCACGAAGGAAATGCTGGAGAAAATGGATGAGAGACGAAAATGGAAAAACGTTAACAGTGAAGAAGGTAGAGCCAACTATAGGCGTATAAACAATGAGTTGAGAAGGGTAACAGATAAAGCTAGAGAAAACTGGATAAAAGGAAAATGTGATGAAATAGAACAAATGGAGAAGTTAGGACGGTACGATATGATGTACGCTAGGGCACTGGAATTAGAAGATAAGAAGTCTAATGGAATTTGTGGTAAAGGAATTATGAATACGGATGGGAAGATAGTCTCAGAAACAAAGGATGTAGCACAGGTATGGGAAGAATACATTAAGGAATTATACGGCAAACAGGCAGGAGAGGGGAAAATAGAACTGGAAAATGAGAAAAACATTGAAGAAGACAACTTAGGACCAAGTATTATGGAGAGCGAAGTAGAAAAGGCGATAGTGGAACTAAAGAAGGGGAAAGCCACGGGCAGCGATGGAATACCGGCTGAGATACTTAAAGTCATAGGATCAGAAGGACTAAAAGCGATCACGAAATTAATTAATAAGATTTACGACACGGGAGAGTGGCCTCAGGATTTCCTAGAAGTAACAATGATCCCTCTAAAGAAGAAGCCAAAGGCAATGCAGTGTAAAGATTACAGAACTATAAGCCTTCTGTCACACACATCGAAGATCATCACGAGGATTCTTAATAAAAGGCTGGAGAAAAAGGCAGAAGAAATAATAGGGGAAGATCAATTCGGTTTCAGAAAAGGACGAGGAACTAGAGATGCTATAGGAGTAGTTAGAATCATATCAGAAAGGGCAATAGAATACAGTCAAGATATCTGCGCATGTTTCGTAGACTGGCAGAAGGCCTTTGATAGAGTAAATTGGGTAAAGTTGATGAAGATATTAAAGGATATAGGTGTAGACTGGAAAGACAGGAGATTGATTAGGAATCTATATGAAAATCAAGTTGTAAAGGTTAGGTTTGAGAATGTGGACGCCTGCGGAATAAATATCGGTAGAGGAGTAAGACAAGGCTGCTGCCTATCGCCAACCCTATTCAATATATATGGAGAAAGTCTAATGCAAGAAGCTTTAGAAGGCACAGGGGATTTCAAAATTGGAGGAAGGATTATAAGAACAGTAAAATACGCAGATGATCAAGTACTTCTAGCAAGAAAGGAAGAGGAACTACAAAAAATGATAAATAGACTAGTGATAACAGGTAGAAAATACGGTATGGAAATAAATACAGAAAAATCCAAGGTCATTCGAATATCGGGTAAAGAAGAGAATCTGAACATAACTATTGGGGGAAAGCCATTAGAACAAGTTTCAGAATATAAATACCTTGGAAGTATCATAACACGAGAGGCAAAATGTACGGATGAGATCAAAACTAGAATAGGAAAAGCAAAAGCGGCTTTCAGGAGAAAGAAACAACTACTTACAGGGAATATAAGGGAAGATATCCGCAAGAAGTTGATAAAATGCTACGTATGGAGTATAGCATTGTATGGGGCAGAAACATGGACGCTAAGGAAAAATGACATCAAATACTTGGAAAGCTTTGAAATGTGGACTTGGAGGAGAATGCTGAAGATAAAATGGACAGATAGGATGAAAAACGATGAAGTGCTACGAAGAATAGGAGAGAAGCGAATGATTATACAGACTATCAGAAAGAGGAAGGCTAACTGGGTTGGACATTACATGAGGAGAGAGAGTATGATTAAAGATGTGTTAGAAGGAAAACTAGATGGGAAAAGGGAAAGAGGTAGGAAAAGGTATCAGCTGATAGACGATTTGAAAGGGAAAGAGAGTTATCAAGATATGAAGAGGACAGCGGAAAATAGGAGTATATGGAGAACCAGGTTTAACCATGAATAATCACGGACCTGTCTACGGACAGACTACCTATGATGATGATGATGCAAGGTGCTAACTTGGTTTAATCATCAAGAGTCAGTAAAAGACTATTAATATGTTTTCTCATGTAGTTCGATTGTCGAAATCATCACGTTTGGCAAAATTTATAAGGAAAGGAGTGAAAATACAAGAACAAGAAATATCGTTTCGTGTTCGTACAATGAACTTTTTTTTTGCACTAAACATTTTTTTACTTAAAGAGGCAAGCTTGGTCGTACGCTGTGCATACGTCGCATTAACACGTAGTGTGCCGGATTTAGGTTCCCGTACTAGACTTAGTTCCCGGAAATTTTGTCATAAATCCAAAAAAGCACGCGAAATCTGATGGCCGGCTCAATTTTGGCGATTTTCTTAGTTGAAAGTCACGATTTAATTAGTAATAGATCAAATTAACGATTTAAATATACTTCTTTCTTCGTATACTTTGTACTTTATTAAACTTATTTTACTGTAAGTAAAAGATAAAATAATATTTTAATAAATTCATTATTGAAAAGAAAATTTAAATCATTGAATTGAAAGGCCGAAAACTGCCAGCCATATATGTAAGTAGTAATTTCAAGCGTCGAAAGTATCTCGGGAAATAAACGTCGATTTAAATTGTCGATTAAAAAAATAAACGTCGATTTCTACCAAGCCTAGTTATAATAAAAAAGTTACTGGAACTGGATTTGGTTGCTAGTTGAAGATTCATGTATGTAGTTAATTCATAAAAATTAACATTTTTTCCAGTATTTAAATTAAATAAAAGTTGTAATTCGTCCCCTAATTATCTCATGTTCAGTGAGTCAGATTGGACTAGGTACTCTTTTAAAAATTGTATTAAAATAAAAAGTCACAATTATTTGAGACATGTAACCAGTGGCGGATTTACGCATCCTAGGGCCCCTGACGCTAAAAATTTGGAGGCTAAGCAATCTGGGGCCATGAAATCTAAATATATGGTGAAATCGCACCTAATGTGACATCTTAACTATCGTTTTCCGATGGAATCGTAGAGAAGTTCCACTGATTTTTGAATTGAGACATTTAATATTTCTAAGATTATATACACGAACATTTTATTGGGGTCCCTTACTTTAAGATAGGGAGAAGTTCAAGATTTAGGGTAACTGAGCGATAGGGTAATCTTGGCTTTTCCCCCAATTTTTGCGGATCCACACTGAACCCCAATCTTTCGCGTAACCCGAGGGTTCCGCGTAAACCAAGTTGAGAAGCACTGCCATACGTCACGGGACCTCATAATTCACGGGGCCCCATAATTAACGGGGTCCCTGGCGCGCGCCCCTCTCCTAAATCCGCCACTGGATGTAACATAGATCATCATTTAATCGGTTACATAGCACCGCCTTCATTATTTTACAAGGAGAATTTATTTATTGAACTGGTTATGAATTTATTTGCTTAGTCTTGCCAGAGATGGGATAGAGTCGTTAGTTAACTTTTTTATATGTTCATTGAACAATGCTTCGTTGGCAAGGTATCCTTCTGTCATTATACATAGATACGAAAAGGTAAAATATTTTAAATACAGAGCATTGTAGCTCTTCATAGCGTCCATTTCTAGGTTATTGAGGGCGGTTATTTTCATGTGCTAACTACCTTCGTACCGCAAAGGGAGACGGACGGACTGACACTTGGGAAATTATATATGTATAGGATAAGTGAGAATGTTCTATAGCACTTCGAAAATCCCTTCATTGTCTAGCAATCCAATCCAAATAGAAGATCTGTGTGCAGGCAAAAATTACCACTATTTTTTCCGATAGAGATTCTCGTGACGTGTTGCCTTTTATTTCGGATATAAATAAGGGCTCGTATTTTTGGAAAAGTAGTGGATGGAGGGGGTCTTAGCAGCCACGTCTGCCAATTTTTTTTTCATTTCCCATCGATTTGGGGACGGGAAAAAATGGAGTTTCGATGGAGATGGGAGTCTACCAAAAAGAGGCGGAAGATGCAGGAGCTCATCGGTTCGGCAGGGGACGTGTCAAAATAAGACAAAGAGCCTCCGGTCGGAAGAAAGAATTCTCTTCCAAGGATAAGGCGAGGAATATTAATTGGTTTGGAGAAAAAGAGTTGGGGAGAAAGAAGGCCTTTTTCGTAATTATTTTAAAAGAGACAAATAAGCGGCGAAAACTAGATAAATTTGGAGTTACGCAAATGTCGTAATCTTGGGATCTTTTATTCTAATAACAGTATTGAAAGGTACATATAACGAAATATCAATAATGTTTTTTCCTTCAACGTTTAGGATTTTTCTGAATATTTTTGGATTTAAAGAAAAAAATCGCCTTGATTAAATCATTTTAAGCCACACTTGCGAATACAAATAGACACATTGAGAGCCGGATAGATGATTTTTATTTTGTCTCACATGCAAAAAATGAATTCTGTTGTAAAGAACTATATGCTGTTTAAAATCTGTCAGTAATAAAAAAACGAGATTCCATTTCAACTAAGGCGAATGAAATTGCTAATACGTATTGGTTATGTGGTAGCATTTAAATTACAAAAAGTGGTAAGGCATTATTGAAACAAAAAGATAGCGTATGCCACTTTCTCAAGAAATATTGATGAGATCTTTTCGGAAGATTTTGCGTTCAGTAATGAAAACGATTTTAGTGCGATTCTGTCTGTAATATTAATGGCGTTTTATATGCATAACAAAGCAACGGAATGTGGCCGCCAAACCTGGTGCTTAAAGTTATAATCCGTCCTGTCCATTTTGAAAATTACAATGATCTTATAAACAAAATTAATCTAATACTTCGTTTAGGGAATTATCCAAAAGTCCATTTTTCCAATGAAGAAGCTACTGTTATCAGAGAAGTTTCAGCATTAAGTCAAATGTTGTATCGCTACAGTGACGCAAATGGTTAGCGCACGATACTTATACAATAGCCACGCCGAATTCGAGTCTCAGCTGGAGCAATATTTTTGCATAGGCATAAAAGATCATTAAAAGTTAAATTTTGATGGTTGATTGAATCAAGCATTTCGCTTAAGAGAACTTAAATCATTTAAAATTTACGTCATTTGGTTTAATGAAAAATAATTGAACTATTTCAGATTCTGTAATGTAAAAGTTAACTCTCTCATCTTCACTAACCACTTCTAAATTTAATGTCATTTGATGCATGGTTGCTAACTACCATTTGCTGCTTAGCGCATAGTTTATCCTACAAACCACTTATGGCTGAAGCTTACAGTGCTAGTTGAATAGCATCTCGTGGCCTTAAAAAGTTTTTATGAAAAAAATAATATTGGACATGAAAAAGTTAATGTTTCGAAATTTTCTAAATTAGAATAGCACACGAAAGTTGTGGGTGGCTACAAAGATCTACATCAGGTCTGTGCAAACTAGAGTCCTCGGTCGTACAAGTTTTCTGCGGCAATATGATGAAAACAAATCGGTATTAACCTACGTTTCGGTAATACAAAAGTTTTTTTTGCAAATCGAATTTTGAAAAATGGTATTTTAGATCAGGTTGAATTCGAGTAAGATACGGCCGAGGATGAAAGAATTATGTTTTTATGACAGCGATACTTTCCCAGCAGCGGACGGTTAACTTCATCGTCAGCTGGAAAATATGTCCGGTAAGGAGTTTCTTTCAACAAGTCGGGATTCTCCCAGACGACGACATATTCATTCCGATAAATTATAAAGAAAAAATATTACGAGAAATAAAAATTTAAAATGAAAGTAAAATTAGCTGATTTGAGATTTTTTTAAGATTAAGCAAGAATATAAGTCCAAAAAAATCAAATTTTTATATACAGATAGATTACTTTATCGAAACTTTATCGCCGATATTTTATAATTGGCCGAAAGGTGATTAAATATTCATCAAAAGCTACAAATTTAATCTAGGAGTTTAAGGATTTTGGTTGAAGTTTGCCGAGAGGTTGGTATCTATATAATATAGCAGTTTATAAGTGTCCATCAGTTACGCTTTTTTAGGCGTTTTAATTTGGAATTAGTAGTACACGCATAGCTTATTACCCAGAAAATAAAAAAATCTCATTTAAGAGTAAAAGTATGTACGGACAGTAAGAGGAGGTTTTTTATATCTTAGAGATTCTGAATTCGTTTTGAATTAGTCAAAAATTTAGTTTAGAATCCGAAAAAACAACAATTTTTACGTTTTTTAACAGAGAAATTTTATCAACCATGGAAACTAGCATTGTCGCCACACTTGCGACTCCATCACTTTTATATGGTAAATATCATAATCCGGGTTTTCAATTGCTGTACGAAATGTCGTTTTTTATTTTGTTTAGTGAACAACAAATAAGTTGTTCATTATATTTTCAACCGCACTTTTGTGTTGCGTTAAATTACCGAAAGCATATGGTATGGAAAATTATGTAAGTAGTAAATTCAATCAACGTATAAAATCGCAATAGAATAATATTAACAAAATAATCAACATTTATTTTATCAAATTAATTAAATGATGATATTGAGCCATTGCTTTCTTTATTTAATTAACGCTTAGAATTGGATTCATTTTATTTTAATTCGACCACCCGCCATTTTTGACGGTCATTTACGCTAGTCAATCAGTAAAATCGGGAATATCCTGGGGAAAAATCGTAGTGATGAGAGTCTTATCATTGATATAATTTTTGTCATGCCTCTAATTATCCTTAAACGTATTGAAATTCTTGAATTATATGGCTCCGTTCTTTATATCGACTTACTCGTATTCACTAGCAGAATAATACGTCTTATTATTAGCTCTGTCGGTAATGGCGCACTTACCCGTCTAAGTAAGACCTGCTCTAATTCGCTTGTTCAAGTTCAACAAAAAAAGACGTGGGAATTTTACACCGTGTGTTCTCCAAGCTCCAGTGGCGCAATTGGTTAGCGCACGGTACTTATACGACAGTGTCCGAGCTATGCCGGGGTTGTGAGTTCGAGCCTCACCTGGAGCATTTTTTTTAATCACCCGTATAATTCTATTTCTTCGGTCACGCACGCATTTTCATATATTCAAGTTAAAGCGATTCGCGCACGACTTATTTCACTCTTGTTTCAGATTATAATTGCCCTTTATGGCCGTTTTTTCTTTGCGCGCTTTTTCTGAGCCTTGTGTCGGTGTAGATAAGGTTATAGCAGTAAAGAAACGAACTAACATGAGTTAAATTTGAAAGTTTGTCCGTAATGGGAATTCTGTTCAAGTTGTTGTCATTGTCGATAATTATCGTCCTGCCAAAGTCCTTTTAAAGCGCTTAATTTTCAGCAATGATTTTTATAACTCTTTGATTGTGTAAAGAGCCTAGAAGGCGTATTTTTTCAAGGTGTTTGTTGCATTAATTACCAAATAAATAATTGATTGTTTGTAATTTTCTAATCCTGTTAAGTGGTTTAGATAAAAGCTTCTTCGATATTGTTATTGCCCTTGGAAAGGGGGCCCAACATGCAACCCACAGGCCGGATGCGGCTCTCTTAGCAATTTCATGCGGCCCACCATCTATGTTTAGTTGTTGTCAAAACCCCTTCTCATTTTTATTTTGATTTACCCACTAAATGTTATTTTGCTTATGAGGAGGGTGAAGGCCAACGCAATACAGCATGGCTCCAGTGGCGCAATTGGTTAGCGCACGGTACTTATATGACAGTGTCCGAGCTATGCCGGGGTTGTGAGTTCGAGCCTCACCTGGAGCATTTTTTTAAATTTGCGGCATACTTCATTTACAATGTGTATAATTATGCCTGGGAGACGTCAACTTCCTGATGAAATTAAAATGTATAATGGGTATTTAACAATTTATTTTCTACACATTTTATTTGAATACTTGATGTCATATTCAAAATTGAGACAAATTTATTCATTCATAATATTTACGAAATTTTGTTGTGAATATTTCTACAAAATATGAATGGGTATTGAATGTTTGCTATGTGGAATTTGTATTCACTGGAAAGATTTCGGATGAACCGCGGTATTATTAGACTAGATTGAATAATAGGTACATCATTTTTACCCGATGAATTTTATCAGTATAAAATGTTAAATAGAATATATTTTGTCTGAAATTTATTCTATTCTGCTTTTTCGTTGATTTTTGTTTAGATCAACCTGTAGAGTTCATATTTTAGCTATATCACATCATATAAACGCCCGCCTTCTTTGGATCACTCTGTATGCTTTGATTGCGCTCAGTTGTAGATTCTGATGCAATATCGATACAGCTTTGAAAAACTGCGAAGTGTACTACGTGAAGGTCATAGTTTCGGCGGTACACATTTTTGAGGACCCTGGGAATGTTTTCACGCAAATTCCGTAAACGAAGGATAAGCTGACCCAGGAGTATAACCCAGATACTTTTGAAAATAGCTGGTCAAGAAGAACACAGCGGTGCCAAACTTCGGCCATCAGCGTTTATACGTTTTGCTCCTGGCCTCTGTTCTTCTCCCATTTCCCATTTAAAAGCAATAAACTCCTTTTCATGGTATCACAATTTCTCATTGTTAAAACCTTGAAAAGATTTCCATTTCTTCTTGCAATAAACGAATCTTTAAGCTAATTTGGCACGGCTTTGGATTCTCTCTTTGAGAAAAATATCTTTAGTTCTTCTGACCGTACAACCAGGGGCGGATTTAGGGCCAGGCGACCTAGGAGACCGCCTGGGGCCTCGCGCTGGCTAGTGGCCTCGCGCCTTCTAAAAAGCTATCCTTTTGGAGGTCAGACATCTAGAGTTTAAGAAAATTTCACAAAAATAATGTCATTCTCTTTGTAAAAGTCCCTGTTTTCTCCTGATAGCGAAAGGAAGGGGCGGAATATTTTGTTTCTAAACCCCAAAGACTCTCACTCTCACTCATATATACTATATGGGCAACGAAACGAAATGAAGAGAGGTGATGTTAGAAATGCTTAATATAATTTCTCTTCAGATGGAGACACCGCTTAAGTGTTTAAGTACAAACGGACGTCGCCAGAAACGGTCCGGTACGGCCGGATAAGAGCATTGCAATAAATCGCTGGAGCCTTATTCGAGAGGCGTCAGATACAGTCGCCTATTCGTTGCCTCCTTAGATTTAAACAAAGAAGTCCATATACTCAATCAATTTGTGTTCCCTGGTCCTCAGAGTTGGTATGAAGTTCCTGTGGATGGGCAGTATTATTTCGTTGCGTTTTATGTTATTCGTGGAATCTCTGAATTAACATTGTAATTCCTTTTTGGAATTAAAATAGCTAGTTCTAATATTCGATTAAAATAGTAATAGATGCCTTTTAAATATTCAGCATGTCAGGAAGAAGTCGCGATAAAAGTAGAAAATTCGAATCGGGAGCTTTTAAAAGAAAAAAGCGTGCTCTTTTGGAAGAAAGACTACAAAAGTTTCAAGGTTCTTTAAGGAAATTAAAAAAAAAGAAATCAGTGAGACAACTGATTCATATAAGTGAATAAAATGGAAGTTCTATTAGTGTTAAATGTGAAAGTAAAAGTGAAATTCTTGAAGACATCAATGTAGTTGTGGATGCCGTAGTTGAAACGTGTGCAATTGTTCCAAATGAAAGAAAATATTGTGATAATTTTGATACGAGTGCTTCTACGTCAGAAGAATTAGTTGCTATGGGTGATGAGCCTAGTCCATTCGCGAATTATCATGATCTTGGTGAGTGGATTTTCCCTTTGGCCCATAATCAGTTGAGTGATATTGTTCGGAAAGGTCCGATTCGCATCTTAAGAGAAAATGATAAATTTTCTTTAGATGATTCAAACAGACATTTTACTTCATTTTACTATAATCGTATTTTAAGCTATGGTGAAAAAGCATACTCGACGTTGGCTGGTATACTCCGGAAGTAAAAACTGTATTTCGTTTTGCTTATCGCTCATTTTCTAGATCACTAGCAGGTATTGCTTCTGAAGGATATTCAGACTGGAAAAACCTGAGTGGTTGTTTAAAGTTACATGAAGATAGCAAAGATAATAAGGAATCGAGATTAAAAGAAATTTTTTTTGTCAGTTCCACAAATTTATTTAACACGACCGGTTTTACTACGATCGTAGCATCATAGTGAAACCGGTTCTGTTAAATATATTTGTGGAAGTGAGTTTATTTAAATCTCGATAAGTAAATTCCACAAGGTTGAGCCTGACCTCATTCATGATAATCATAAGGAATGTATTATGAAATGGATTGATTTTGAGAAAAGACTAAATTGTGGGATGACCGTTGAGAAACGGATATAAACGCAAATACAGCTAGAAAAACAATGGTGGCGAGATCTTTTAGAAAGACTTCTTGCTATAGTGCAGTATTTAGCCACACGTAACGTAGCCTTTCGTGGTCATAGGGAAAACATCAAAGAGCCCACCTTGAACAGTGGAAATTTCCTTGGGTTAGTAAATTTATTGTCAAAATTTGATCCAGTCATGCGAGAACATTTAGGTCGGGTAGTAAATAACCCTATAAAAGATCATTATCTCAGTAAAACCGTTCAGAATGAGCTTATTAAATTAATGGCTAAAAGAGTAAAAAATAGGATACTGGATAAAGTGAAAGGGGCCAATATTACTCGTGTATTTTGGACTGGACTCGAGATTTGTCATAATGAACAAATGACGATTATATTGCGCTATGTTGATATAATTACTGAACAAGTTGAATAGCATTTTGTAGGTTTCCTCGCGGTACACACAACAACAGGGGGAAATCTACCAGAGACTATTTTGTCAGAAATAGAAACCCAAGGTTTATACATCTTGGTTTGTCGTGGTCAAGGCTATGACAATGCTGCAAACGTGCGAGGCGAAAGGAGGGGGGTAAAGCTAGAATACTGCAACTAAATCCGCGGGTCTTTTTCAGTCCACGTGGTTGCCATAACTGGAATTTGGTCTTAGGAGACGCTGCTTCATCTTCTACAAATGCTCAGGTATTTTTAGTTTTACTTCAAAAGCTTTATAACACGTTTTTAGCATATTCTTACAGATGGCTCGTTTAGTAAATCAATAATCGGTAATTTATCTCTCTTCCTAAAATTTTTAATCTGACCAACTATCCATTGCACTACCTCTCAGATACCCATTGCGCGTAGGCCAGAGGGAATCAGTAGGTCGTAAAATTTAAATAAACTGATGTGGGCAACACATGACTTTCTCCATATTTATATGGCAAATTACATGTTGTTAGCTCTGGGATCGTTGCCAATATTTACTTCCGGTTGACAATTAAGAAAAGAAAAAGGAGCGTTACTAAGACGTAACTAAGCGTCAATTGTTATCAATAGTCTTCGGTAGGTGGCGTGGTGGTGGCAGATAAAAATATAAGACAATGCATTATATGGAAAAATGTATCCGCGAGGCTGAATAAACAAAAACAATGAACCTACCGATGATTACAGTGAATTATATTGATTTCTTTAACCTTATCGTTGATACGATTCGTGTGAGTGTTGAAAGCCGTTTTGAGTCTCTAAAAGTGTATGCTACTAATTTTGGATTTTTGTATAATATATAAAAACTTCAAGTCATTGAAAAAGAACTTTTACAACATTGAAAAATTCTCAAACATGTACTGGAATTTGAGGGTTAATGTGACATTAACGACTTAGAGTTGTATGAAGAACTCAATATGCTTTCCAGGATTCTTCCCCTCAGAACAAACATGAAAGACGCCTTAAAGTTCATAACTGACAATGACGTACGTTAGATTTACCCAAACGTGCACATGGCGCTTCGCATAGTTTTGACCATACCAGTCTTAGTTGCTTCGGCTTTAACATTGTTCCAATTGTTGCAATTTTATCAATAGAAAACGACGAAAACAACTCGCTGGATTATTCGGAGCTAATAGAGGAATTCAGTTCAAGGAAGAGTAGAAAACCAATGTTGTGAAGCAGGTGAAGTGTCCTAAAATTATTAAAGACTATTTTATACGATATACTAGTTGTAGAAATATCTACAAAGACTAAATATTCGTCTTTTATACTGAAAGTATTGATCTGGTTGAATAATTAAAAATTGATTGCATGTTTCCTTTATAAAAATGTAAACCTTCATTCCGAAATACTAAGTAGTGGGCCGAGTAAACTCCAATGGCCTAGGGGCCTCGCACCTTCTAAGTCCTCGCCTGCGTACAACCGTTCAAGTTCGTATCTTAATTCTTACTAATTTTAAAAAGTAATCAGTACTTCTAGAACAAGCTCTAAAAAATCAAAAGATTAAAAAGGTACTTATCCCAGATACCTTTAATAGCCGCAAGGTTAAGTATATAAATAACAGATACGCATTTCGGCTACGAAGCAACCGTCTTCAGTGGCTTCTTTATAGCGAAAATGCGCATCTGATTTTTCATAATCTTCTTGTGGCTATTGGAGATACCTAAAATAAGTACTTTTTAACCTTTTGGATTTTCAGTGCTTGTTTCTGAATTTTTTTAGCCATAAGACGAGTTCGAGTATTCTCAGTTGAATCAATATTATTTACACAAATGCCAATGCGCTGTATTTATTATGGGAGAATTTTTATTTTAAAAAGTCAATTAATTCATAAATAATCCAAATTTATAGATTTAAAAAATTTTCCCGATGCTTCCACTTTTATATCTACATGCTTGTCAAGCTTCAGATTCTCGCTTATTCCCACTTCAAAACCAGTTTTGCGCAGGCAAGTACCCTACAAAATTAATAGATAGACTTATAGAATTAGGATGATTCTGTTGTATGTGCGGTAGTGAGGATAGGTAAGAGGAACTGGGTGACGATTTATCGATCTTATCTCGCATGGCTGGATCAGTAGATTAGATAAGAGGCGCGTCACTTTCCCTGAAATCCCAAGCCAGCTTAACTCATCCTGACAGGCGGGGACGGGCTCTTTCTTGTATCGGTTGAGTTTTACTCTCTCGACAAATATACCAAACGCTGGACACATTAGAAACTGCAAGTCATGATCAGGTGAGATAAAAAGAGGCAGAATATATAAAAAAAGGAAACCGTCTGGGAGGAGATTAGAGAAAACGTGCAGCGGAAATCCAGTATTTGGCGTTATCGGAATAAGTTTTTCTCACAATCTTTTAGTTCTGACGGAGATTTTTCGTTATCGTTATGACGAATTAAATTTCCCTCAAAAATCTCTTTGGAAATGGGATTCCCGAACTACGCAGTCTTTCCTGCGATTAGTAATTTTTGTAGATGGTAGCTCGTAATCACTTTGGCTCCAAGTTGAACAGTTGTATAAAACTCCTTAAGCCAAAAAAATTGTAGGGTAAGCCCTATGCATTTCGCCCACTAAGTGGGCATCTTCAGGGGAGAACCTGCCTTGGCAGTGAACAAGGTTCAAGTTGAACCTTGTTCACTGCCAAGGCAGGTTCTCCCCTGAAGATGCCCACTTAGTGGGCGAAATGCATAGGGCTTACCCTACAATTTTTTTGGCTTAAGGAGTTTTATACAACTGTTCAGTAATTTTTGTGGTTAACTTCTATTATTTTTTATTATTCTCGCCGAAGAATGGCAGTTAATTTAGTTTAATGATGATTTTAAGGTGAAAATTTCCAAATTCAAGATTTCATCGTCATAATTTTACCGAACTAATATGAATCTGTGTTAAATTTTGCGTATTGCTTTTTCATCATAGCTCCGCGGGCCGCATAATATGCTCTCGGGAGCCCAATGTTTTCCACCCCTGCCGTAAAGTCTAGGAAGTAAAGGATTTTGGCTTAAGACTTTGTGCCAGTCACTTTTCCTGAGGAGCGTAGGACACTTGCGAATCACTTCTGTCCCTTTTTATGGAAGGTGAGATCCGAATCTACCATAACCACCCCACTGGCTTCGAAAAAGCCTTGGAATTTTTCAATAATAATATAATTAATTTCGTGAAGATAAAGAAAAGTTGATAAGGGAATGAGGCAAATTGAGAATAAACATAACGCGTAGGTTATGCATAGTAAAAAAAATAATCTAGTACGAACAATGCAGACGAATTATGACTAAAGAAGTGCTTTGCGTTTTGAAGGGAATACCAAGTGATGCAAATTGGGATAGGGATAAATATTGAGACTGCTAAAGATAGTCCACGGGAATGATTTTTAATCAAGGTATTGTCCATAACTAATCAGAATCTGCATGTAGAAAATATTGCGCTTAGTTAACCAATAAAACAATTATGAGCCTGAAGGACTTTTCATCTTCTAAAGAATTCTTTTAGGCCATTTCCTTGGTGTCTTTCTGTTGGCACGGGGTTTCTGCGTGGGATTTTATTTGCGCTCATAACGGGTTTCTTTGAATTTTCATTGTATTTCCTTACATTGACACATGCTATAGTCGTGCAGTTGAGTCATTTTGAACCCCAAAATCGATTCTCCGAATTCCGCTTCTTCAAATTTCATCAACCTCCACGTATTTAAATTCGTTAGCAAACGCAAGGATCGTTTAATAGGGCATGTTAGAATTGCTCACTGAGAAAGCTATGCCGCAATCCGTCCATCAGTTTAATTTTCGTGAAATATTTACCGTTTCTTTTTGGAAGCCTTACTTAAGACAGCGAAAGATGGTAAGCGAGAAGAGGACGATAACGACGTCGACAGAGTTGCCGAAAAGGAAGAATGAAATTAGGGAAGAGAAAGATGGGAGAATGGAAGAGAAAGTTAGGAGAAAGGAAGAGGAAGAAGGCGAGCGAAGGACAGGGATAAGGGGGGGAGATGAAGTTGATTGATGACATGATCTCCCTCTACACAGCGTGCGTGGGAGAGAGGCGAGGGCGGGATGTTGAATTTCTCATCATGCCCGTCTGTGTGTGTGGATGGGTTCATCGTCAAGCGTTTCAAAAAAGGGGGTTATCCCGGGTGAGTGAGAGGACGCCGAAAAAAATTTTCAAACTATCCATAGGATAGAGGGAGAACTACGTTGGGATAGCGAAAAATAAGGTTTGGAGTGGGTTTAAGGAGGCAAAAAAGAGAGGCATATAAAAGGTGGGGCAGTCCTAAAAACATCGTTCGTTCAATAAAAAAGGTCGATTTTTTTGGGTCGTTGGTTACACTCCGTCGTCTCGAGCGAAATAAAAAAGCGTCGGGTATAGGAGAATAAAAAAGTGGAAAAATTCGAAGCGCGAGCACACAAATATACACACATTAAACTCACGATTAATCGGTTATCAAATCATCGGATTTTCAATTAGTCGAGAATTAGAAAATATTAAATGTAAAATTGTTATACTATATGTTGCGTACGTATTTATTTGTCTTTTAACCGGTAAAGGAATTAATGCATGGTGTAGTAAGACATTCTGTAAGAGCAGAAAAAAATTGTCTTGACCGGGAATCAAACCCGGGCGGATGTTCTACAACTGAATTAACGAGGCAGACAAATGTTTCAAAATCGATTACTCGAATTGTAAATTTACTTTATACAGTAAAACTAAGTCTTACTTTTCCGTTTTCTTTAGTTTCATAACATTTCCTTCATTTTTCATGTATGTATTCTATGGTTCGTTTGAATAAGCTTGTCAGTCAACCGGATTATCCGGTAAATTAGTAGTGTATTGTATTTGTGTGAGTGTACAAACACGTATATGCGTGTAGTTGCATTGCAAGAGAGAAAAGTTTTTGGCGAGCGGAGTTATAAAGAGAAAAGGAAGTGATAGGGAAGGGATCGAGAGGTGGATGGGGAGGAGGAGGATGAGTGTCCGGATGAAGGGGCACTCGGAAATGATACGATGATGAAATGGCTCCAATGTGTCGTTCTGAGAGCTTAAACTCCTAGATGCCGCGTCCCTTCGTTTTTTTTACGATGTTTTGATTGATGTCCTTGGTTGAACATAACCATAGGTCGGGATTCTGATGGAGGGGACGTTTCTCGTTTATCCGTGCTGTAAAAGTTGACAGATTTTTACATTTTTTTTGAGGGCGCGCTATTTTTTGGTGGATTTCTTTCGAATACATTGGGGCTTTAAACAAATTAAGGTCTCGAGCTGCTGTTTTTTGAGTGACTCCGGCAAACTTGAATAAGCAGCGAAGGAAATTTTTGCTGCGCAGTTGTGGCTGCGTTGCCCGTGGAAGTGTATTTCAAGCTTTTTTCCTCGCGTTAATGTTGAAGGAAACACGATACTGAACCGTGCGACCCTATGTACATCCTAATGGAGGAATGTGTATTTTGGGTGAAGTATTCATGAATTTGCCATGAACGCAATAGATGCTAGAAGAACATCACACACGCAATTTGGGCGGTTAGTTTCCAGTTTATTTTGGTGGCTTTCAAAAGTTCCAGCATTTAATTCTCGCGTATGCGTTCACTTAATAGTACAGTGCATGCAAAAAACGTGTACATGCACCAATATGATACTCATGCGTCCCGCTTAGGTTAGCGTATGAGTGCTTTCAAAATATCTAAATGTGTTATTGAAAGATATAATGCCCGTATAAAAGGCATTTTTTTATCCCACTCACTCAAAGCGTTGATTTCCTCAT
This sequence comes from Tanypteryx hageni, assembly GCA_028673005.1. Lineage (NCBI taxonomy): Eukaryota > Metazoa > Arthropoda > Insecta > Odonata > Petaluridae > Tanypteryx > Tanypteryx hageni. Next base: position 52,090,787 of record CM054117.1, read on the forward strand.
ATCAATAAGGGTTGCGTAATGCCAAAATCCTGGTCATCGTATTAAGCTAAATGGAGTATGACAGCAATAAGTTACTGCAGAATAGCGAATCCATTGTAAACGGAGAACTTTTTTATCAAATTGCCCTTATAGCGCTTCAAATCAATCTCAAAAATCACGAGAAGAAGAATCTAAAGAATTCAAAATCCTCCTGATATATTTAATATTTAGATACCCGGCAGAAAGAAAGTGTTGCGTGAATGCATGTTGAAAGAGTTGTATTAACCGCGCAGATTGTCCCGGCGGAGTTTTAAAGTGGAAGCATCCATAAAACAAACATCATTCTGCACGCCATTCCTTAGCGTTCAAACTAAATGTTGTGTCCTTTGATGTACCCTAATATTCGTCAACGATGAAAAATTCATGATGCGTTTTGCCCACCATAATAACGTTCCCATCTCTGCTATGTAGGCCTAAATTCACTGACGCTATGAGGGGACCCCTAAGGGCCGTGTAGCCCTGGCGCATCCGCGCCGTTGCCCTCGGGTTGATACGGTTCTGGCCATTGGGATTGTAATGTTTACCCGAACACACGTGTTTGTGAATGAATGCGCTGGTGAAGAGTAACGTCCCCTTAAACGCAGTGACCGCTCCTTGTGAAGGTGCACTTGCTATTTATTTCTCTGGTTTAAGGTATGTTTTTAAAAATCTATCTACATAAAATTTGTCGAATGTCCGTCTGAGGCAAGGTCATTTGAATGAGACACTATTTGAATACCAATTTTAATCAACATAAATGAGGGCCGGAGTGGCTCCCGATTGGGTCACTTTTTTATTTAATTTTAGATTTCATTTCTTTATTTAATTTGATTGATGATTTTGATTTGGAAATGTCCATCGAGTCGTCTTTTTTTAACTAAAATTTTTAATAAATTTAAATTAGTATATTTTCTGCTATCATGAAATATATGAATTATAAAAGCAAAGTATGTGTATTATTCTATTGTTTTTAAAGTTGCGTAGCAACGGACAAGCCACTAGTTTCTTTAATAACACGAGGCTCTATCATTAGTTTTGATGCAGTTGTATAGGTTTTTAAGGATTTACAAGCTGTAGTAATAACGTCGAAGTAGCGATAGACTGGTTGGGAACAAAAATGAGACGTTAAAAGTAGATAGATGGGAACCTCGCGACGGTTAATCCCTTGGATCGTCATTAGCCGGGGGGATACCTCAAGTCTTCCGCTGTACGAACCTTCCTCGACGCCCGAGCTCGTCCTTCCCAGCGGGGTATCCCCTGACCGCAGGGATGATTAAGCATGAGTTAATCAAAACGTTTTAATCCATTTCTGATTAGATTGCATCTCTGTTTCACACAGTACTTAGTTTCTCGACTATGCACGTCTTTTAAACGGCTTTCTACGGCAAATATTAAGGAAGTTGATATTTTTTACTCAAAGGTGGGTTAGTTTCCCACGGTTTTAGCTACATTTAAACGCTCTTATATATCACGAGGCGACATGACACCATATCTTCTCATTCCAACTACCTTTAGTTTTAATTTCGTCCCGCTTGATTTTTGCGCTTGAAATATAAAAAAAATGTGACATTAAATTATTGCAGGCCCCTTAAATTATTACGGTATTTATCGCAACCCTCAGTATGTTCCAGTTTATGTTCTGATGAGAGACCCCGTGTGAATAGGGTGATCAGATGCTGATGGTCACAACCGGGAAAAAATGAGTTTTGAAGGAGAAAATCCGGGACATTTTGAAAAAAAATCTGATGTGGCCACCACATGACTTTTTCCATGCCTGTAATAATTTAAAAAATTCTAAATAAGTCAAATGATAATAAATATTTTTAGGAACTGCGAGAAAAATTCAAAGACTTAACAAAGAACTGAAATAAACTCAAACCGCAGCCTTCTGGTATAGGATATGATAGCCACGAAGCTCCAACAGTTAAGAAAATGTGAGAGAATCCTGTTATTTATCCTTGGTTAGTCCTCAAATGCAATACGCAGCAGCGATTTGGGATCCATATCAGTAGGGACTCATAAAGGATTTAGAAAAAATACAGCGGCGAGCAGCTAGATTCGTGAAAAAGAATTACGATAAAAAACAGAGCGTTACGTTACTCATTGAAGAGTTGAGTTGGCCATCGTTGAAAGATCGTAGATTACAGGCGAGACTTAAACTTCAAAATAAATATAGGTCGGGGATATTCGTAAATGAAATGAAGGATATTATTCGACAACCAACTTATATCGGACGGAGGGATAATGAGGACAAGATTCGCGAAATAGATAGTAGAACGGATAGGTATAAGGAGTCCTTTTACCCTAGGACAATACGTGACCACAATAGATAACAGTGAATAATAATTAGTTAGGAACTTGGTGCGCGGCACCCCCTGCCATCCACCGGCAAGGTGACTTGCAGGGTAATATGTAAATATAGATAACAAACAGAAGCGTTACTAATAAACTGTAAGATGTAACTAAACGTAAAGAGTTTACAATTGTCGCCGGTAGGTGATGTGGTTGTGGCAGCTAAAAAATGTAGTCTGTATTATATCTCTTAAATAATGTTTCAAACAAAGGTTGTGGAAATTGAATTTCCTACAATTTTTATTCTAGCATGTTTTCACGTATATAAAATATTAAAGCAAATATTCCAAAAAAAGGGATAAATGACAAAAGTAAACACCCACTTCCGTTTGACCGATTTTTACCAAAAATTAATCAGTTCTTTTCCCTTTAACAAAAATGTCAAATATGAAATATCGCGTTGACCTGATTAATAGTTTTTCATTTAGAGGACCCACAAAATTCCAGTCACACACACACATCAACTTCCTTAATATTTACAGTAGAAAGCCGTTTAAAAGACATGCATATTCGAGAAACTACGTACATGCATTCTAATCAGGAATGCATTAAAAATTTTTTGATTAACTCGTGCTTAATCATCCCTGCGATCATGGGATACCCCGCTTGGAAGGGTGACCTCGGGCGTCGAGGAAGGGTTCGCACAGCCGAGGACTTGAGGTATCTCGCGGGCTAATCACAATCCAAGGGATTGACCGCCGCAAGGTCCCCGCCGATCTACTTTTAACCCAATTGGAGGAGGGGGGCTCATTTCAGAGCGTTTTGTTTCAAATGTAATCATCTAATATGTAGCTTAATTCTGTCCCTCCGTCCGTTGCATGTTGGTTTTCAGCTTCTACCAAACGGATTTTCATGAAATTTGGTATTGAGGTCTTATGGCCAAAAACAATAAGAAAATGACATAAATGGGTTACATAACTTAATCAGGGATTCAACTTTATTCATATCTTGTAAAATATTTGATATACCAAAAAAGTCCCCAAATAAATTTTGTCGAACTAGCTAAACAGAATATTTCTTTCAGAAAACATTTTAAAAGTAGGAGTAGCCTTTTTAAAGAAAATCAAACAAGAACGTCGTAATTTGCATTGAAGTATTCTTGCATGGATACCACTTAAATGTTGTCTACAAATACAATCTTCGCAGTAACTGAAATAAATTAGATCTGCTGTAATTGCCAAAATATGTGTAATTACCTTATATGTGTATGCTACATTTTGTAAGCGGATTGAAATAGATTATCTGCGACAAATAAAGAACGTAAACGTAAATATTACAACTACCTATCTCAAGTAAGATATGTTTAAAATAATTTTCGATTGTTTGTTTAATTAAAAACGATTAGAACATAAATCGGTAAATAAAAATTTAATATTTCCCTGGCATAATTTCTGATATGTCGTTTTGCAGTGCGAAAGTAGGATTTTTTCCAAGGTCTCCCGGCCCCCGAGTTGTGTGGTTTGATCGTTCCGTCCTTCGGAAGGGTCGTTAAGCTTGGTGCTTATCGTAAAGAGTAGGCTAATGCCTGCACCGAGTTTCCCCTCCTTTCTTCTGTGTGTATGTCCAGTTGATGACAGTGAAAAATGAACAGAGCAGTCGACGCACTTTAAAAATTAATTACTAGTACTACTACGTTTTGCAGTATTTAGTCATACTAAAATTACCTACCTACGCTCTTTAATGAGCTAATTTAGAGGGGGGAGACATTTTTAGTATACGGAATGACATCATCGAATCGTGGTGTTTCGCTGTTTAATGGAGTGCGTTTCTTAAACTATAAAGTTTAGTTTCAAATACTGCATCACACTAAATGCTTGTAATACACAGGGTACTTTCCTAACTTGTTTTTAAATCATTTGCATATTTCTCTCAGGAATGATATTTGATTAAAATTTTAATGCCCTAAAGCACATCTACTGGGAGAGGTTGAGGTATTTGTGATTTGATGAGAGGTTTGACTGCCGTTCCTGTGAGGAAGAAAGCGAAAACTCGGTTATTTTATTACCTGGAGAAGTTTCTTATAGCATTAGTTAATTGTTCATACAGAGTATTCCATCTAAAAGGAAGGAGGAGAGGAATTTAAGATGAATAAAAAGGGAGAAAAGACTTACAAGCGTAATTCTGAGGAATCCTATTCCCAGAATTTTGCTACTTAAACCCTCACAGAAATTTTAGGAAAAAACTGGATTAATTTAAGCTCCTTTATTTTTTGAATGATATGCTCTTTTATTTAGTAGAAAACTTAAGAAAGTGAGGATGATGAAAGATCGGTATTGTTGCTAAAGCTGGCATATATTTATGCAATACCTATAGATATAAAAATATTTCAGCTTGGAAAATAGCACAAGTTAATAGAAGTTTTGACTTTAATAAATGTTGCGTGAACTATAGAAATTGAGCTTTAGATAAATTTTATGATTTAGTGCTTTTAGGGAAATCTTTTTTTAAAATCCAATTAGAGTAAGGAAAACACGGCAGACGTGATCTAAAAGAATACTTGCATCAATAGCGAAGAAATGCCCAAACTATATGTTAAAGTAAATTATTCAAGGGAAAACATGGAATCATTTAAAAAAATGTAGTGAAGGGCGATGATTTTCAGAGTGAAATCGGCCTTCCTTTTTATGAAGTATAGCCTTCCGGCCGGTTTTCTCCGGCCATCATCAGGCTAACAAGTTCTCATTACTGCGATGACGGCCTGGAAGGAAACTGGCCGGAACTTTGCTCTGCACACAATAGAGGCACCGATTATAACCGAGAAAGCTCATCCTATAAAAAATTAATATGTTTCTATTACGATTCTGCAAAGATTAATTAGAAGCTGTCAGTGGATTTTCCGGCTTTGGATTGTCTAATTTCAACAGGATTACTGACCGTAATCTTATCTGTCCAATTTACCACAAGTAATGACTGGACCAATTTAAGTATATCTTGTGAACGTAGTTCAAATACTGCCTCCAAATTTAGTAAAGGTTAGGAGAAATTTTCTCGTATTCTTTGGATTAAACTTATGAGTTTTAACTTCTTTCCTTTTTATGTCATTCTTTAAATCGCTCTTTAACACCCGTCATCAAGGTTTTTAATTGAAACTTGATACCACTTCAATTTCTACATCACAGTTTTTAGCCTACTTTCAAGAGTGGAAATAGGCTTCTAGTTTTGTCGCTGTGTCTGTCTGTCCTCCCTATTTAGGCTGACCATATCCCAACAAGGCGAAAACGGGGCATTTTAAGTTATATTTTTCTGCCGAGCTTATTTTCTTTAACAAATTTTTATTTTTTACAATTTTGTCATAGAAATCACTACACGTCATGTTAAAGTTCACACGCACGATTAGCATTGCTTTCATAGTATCGATGCTTATTCTCGATTTTTCATTCGACCAAATTTTGTTCATGAGAGAGAATATTCTTTCAACTGAGGCTGTTGTTCCTGGAAGACATAACACCAATTCGACGATTTTTTAAAATCTTCTTAGGCTACAGATAGTCTATTCATTTCCAAAAATATTTCGACCCATTTATTTGAGGTAGATATATGTTCTGAGTTCCAAATTCCTATCTTTCTAGTTATGATGGATTTCATCCAAACCAATGGTCAAATAATTGGGTTTCATCTACTCCTATGCGACTGAAATGATCTTTAATTTCTTCCAAACTGTTATGTATCTCTTTCCACCGAGGTAACTGTTTTAATAATATCCATTTAAACCTATCAGATACCCCAAAGCTCTTTTCCCATTTTTCCAAATCTTCTATACTGGTAGAATAAACATTTGAAATGATTTCATAAAACTCGGTTTCAGTTATCTTTTCAGATTCCACCAGCGACTTAAGTTGAATTGTTACATCTGTTGTAATAAAACTTTCTTCATTCCTAGCAATAAGGACTTCTTTAAGAGATTTTACACCCAAGGCTACTTCAGTTGCCGACACATCTGTTTTTTCTATAGATTCTACTGCTTGCTGAAATGTTGAAATTTGATCTCTCGCAAATGATAACCATAATTTTAGGCAGGAATCTTCAAATAGATTTTTCAAAATCATTGAAAACTTTTGTTGTGAAAGAAAGTAAGAACGTAACCCATTAAACATTTCTAATATTCTGTCTATCGCAGGTCCTAAGGATAAAAATATTGTGTTTCCATGTTCTAATAACTTAGAATAATCTTCTCCTGCAAATTTACAAAAGTCTTTGAGCTCCTGAACTCTAACTGCATATATGTGAAAGCGAGCTCCCGAGGATAGTTTTTGTTGCGAAGATTGAAGTCCAGGGTTCGATTCCGGAGCTATCCTACCCATTTGATTTACATGGGAAATCTGAAATCCATCGTGCATGGTAATTTTCTCTTGCACATTAAAATGTATTATATTTGTAACATCGGAGCGAGTTTTGTACTATTCTCTGAGGAAAGGAAAGAAGATGATAATTTTTATCGTATAATTTTGTTTTTCGATTATATTTCTTATAATTTTGCGTAAATACGAGCGATTTTGCAGTTTTTATCTCTCATTACGAGAGTGTTGCCATAGCAACAACTATTGTTGGACTCAGATTCGGTATCATTATATATAGACGTTTCTTACTGAGGAGGATATAACATACTAGTAGTTGGTGCTTGTATTCTGCAAGCATATCATCTCAACATAGAAAAACATTAATTTTTCATATTTCATCATTACAAATATTTTTTTAATTCTAAATATTTTCGTTTTTCCCTTATGTAAAAATAATAGATTAAAACAATCCCAAAACATTGCAATTTAAAGATTTTTATACTTTATCCATTATGGGGTACTAATGCTACACATTTCTACCAAATTTTAAAGTTGTAGTACTTCTAGAAGTAAAAAAATATTTGTTCAATTGTTTAAATTTTGAACATTTTTTACGGCCGCCGCAATATATTAATGGAAAGATTCAAATGTTTATTTGTGCAAATGCACTACTCTGGATATAACTTGAAAATTTCAGCTTCCTAACTCATCCCGTACTGTCTAAACAGTTATCTATTTGTTTAAACTTTAAGAATTTTTAACTGCCAAACAAATAAAAATATCAAAATTTGTATAATCCCTATTTCGTTTTTTTTACGAATTCTACTTATAAAAAAATTTCGACTCCGTAGGACATGCAAAAATTCATAAACCTTGAAAATTTGTTTAAACAATTGCAAATTTTTAGCGGCCGCAATGTTGCAATTTTTCATGATTTTCGGTTTTTCTAGTCGGTTTTGTACAAAATCCTACGTATGAAAAAAATTTCGAATCGCCAGCACATCTGGAAGTGCCTAAACATTAGTATCCTCCTATATATATGTTATCATTATATATCGACGTTTCTTATAAGGCGGAGACAGCTCAATTATCACTTTAAAATATAGTCAATTAACTTCTGCAACAAAAAAAACGTATGATAATATGAAAATAATTTAAAACTTATGATGTTTTTTATTATTGTGTAAAGAGACACAAACCGTGTTCTCTTATGTGGCAGCACCAGTGCATTGTAAAGATTTATCCTAAGCCACGATTATGAGAATTCACAGGCGAGTTGGAATATATTTTGATGGTTTTCTTACTAGCGTCGGAATTGGAGAATGCTACCCTCATTTAGGAGACTGTAAACATCACACATTTATATTCCCTTTCCCTTCGTTAGCCTAAGAAAAATCCAATTCATATTTTTTTAAAGAGCTACTTTCCAAGGAAGTTTTACCATAATCTTTTTTCTCTCCGGTTGGTTTTCTTGCAATTTCCGCCACTCATTCGTCCAAAGCGGCATTCACGCATCGCCGAGTAGGGAATTATCTCGCAGGGTAAACGAAGTGGCCGCGAGCTTAAAGCACTTTCTTTTCTGGAGACGTCATACTCGACAATAGTGGGGAGAGGGTGGGCAGAATATTGCCTCAGAGGCGGAGTGATGAAGGGATTTTGGAACCACGAAGGCAGAAAAATCCCGCAGTTGTGGTTAGTTAGTTAGGATCAGGACATTGGTCCTCAGCGTGCAAGAATCTCGGATCGGAATCACTCAGTAGGAGATGGAATAGTTGAATATTAGTGCAAAAGGACACGCTCTTGGAAATAAATTGGCAAGATTTTCTACATGGTTCATAAATTTATGTGCTTAACAAAACGTTCCTTCCACAACGGTAAACCTTTACATCTCCCACTTAGCTTTATTACTGAAGTTCGGTTTAGCGAGGGAAATTTCTTTGGCTATGCTGAGGACATCTGTTGGAGAGGTTTCGGAAATAGTTTGCGCATCGTACTGCTATAGCCATCTCCGAGAAACGAGGATTAATTTGTCTTGATAGCTGCGTGGTCGATGCATTCTTAAGGTAAATGGAAGAGGATCCGAGTTCGTTTCACTTACAAGAGACATTTTTCTCGTTGTGTAGTTTTTAAAAGAACTACGTACTTGGCCCAGTACCGTAACTAGGGCGTGGCAAGCGGGGCATCTGCCCCACCGCAGCTAAGTAAGGGGCGCAAAAAATCCAAATAGTAACTAAATAAACTACAGACGATAATTTTTTGAAGGAGGGGGGTACATATATTTAGTAGTTTGCCCCGGGTGCTAACATAACTAGTTACGGTGCTGACTTCACCATTACGTCATAGGTATACTCATTTCGCAGCATTATTTCTTGGACAGTCGCTTTCTATCAAAGGTTATCTTAAAAGCTTTGCTTGCTGTTTATCACGACTCTTAGATTCCTGAAGTATTGTTCGTTTAATAATTTATTGTCCTTATTCTAAACCAAGCTCATATCTCTTTATCGTTACACTGTGTCGAAGTTGCTTGTCTGATCATTTAACATTTATATATGTGTGCGCGTGCACCAGTGCGTATGTGAGAAGATCTAGACGACACCGTTAAACAGATGGGTTAGTTAAACTTGTAGTCGAACCAGTTAAACACTACTAACGATAGTTTTTCCTTTCTATCTCTAAGAGTGTTTAACGGTAAGTGTTCATTAGATCTTCTCAAGCCTCTTCTACTTAAGATTATTTTAACATAATTTCCTCTGCATTACACACGCACGCACACATAGGCGCGCGTACTCGTACATCACATGCAATCTGTCGGCGGACAGATCAGAGATTATATGTTAGAGAGGGTTCTCTACGTTCTCCTATTCCCCACAACCTTCTTCGGTCCTTGATAGCTCCCTTTCCTTTTTAAGTCGTCCGTCAGCTGAAAAGTTTTCCTACCTGTTCCTCTTTTTCTCTCAAATTTTTCTTCGTTCCTTTAATCATGGAATCTCTCCTAGGGAAACTCTCGATCCACTTCGCCTTCCTATTTCTTAATCACTTGTATCATCGATCTCTTCTCTCATGATCTTATTAATGCTTTCTTGTTTATTACTACATTCTTCCATCTTATCTTCAGCATTTCGAATCTTTCAAAGTATGGTACATGTATCTCCCGACTTACGCGATAGTTCCGTTCCCAGGAGTGTTCGCGTAACTCGAAATATTTTCCTCCGTATCAATAATATTATAAACGAAGGTTACTTACCCGAAAATTTGCCTTACTGATCGCATGGGAATAAAGCTGGTGAAACAGACAGGTTTGTCTAACTCTTCCCGTGTGACTTTTGATGCTCATTTTTGTTACTCCCATGGTTTCAATACCTTCTTCATTTTCATTGAAAAATAAGTAATTATTTTAAATTTAACACCATTCATTTTATCCGTTTAAGAATCCTAATTTTTTGTTTTAGGCAAATAATTTCATTATTTTTTAGTCTTCACTAAAAAAATAATTTAAAAATCATATGAAATGGGGTTAGCGCGAAGCTCGCGTAAGTAGGAGAATACCTGTACTTATGTATTTTTTCCTTGTGTCCATGTTTTCCCTTCATACTCCATATAGCTAAATAAACGAATATTATAACCGTATTTTTAAATTTTGTGCAGTGCCCTTTAAAGCTGAAAATATTTCAGACGGTGGAGGTTCCTGATTTCGTTTAAACACATATTCATTCATTCCACGGCTGGTGACAGAAATAGAAGTAATTAACAAATTACACCCTCCACAGATATGATAGGAGATAGGTTTTTGGTGCGATCGGAATCGCCAGCCTTGATTAATTCGCCGCTGCGAGAATTCTATATATATATATATATATTCGCTGCACTGCGATTGGATCAGACGACGAGATGGAAACTAGGCGGTTGCATCGCGAAATAGGGGAGGGGGTAGAGGGGTGGGATGGATGGACGGATTTGCATATGAATTGGATGCGGACGTGCCTGTTTTCGCTGAAAGGGGAGGAATAAAAATACAGAGGTGCAACGGAAGCGATCTAGTCTGGATGATGGGACTCGCGCAAGTTTTATTGCGACGCAAGCGCCACATGTGCGTGTGTTTGGAGAAATTCGATTTTTTCGAAAGCGAAATGGGCGAGTATAATATTTTTTGGAGCGAGAGTTTGACGGATATAAGGTCCTCCGCGTTGATTGCGATACCGGTCACTCAACTAGCGTCTCCATACTACGCGTAGAAAAGTTGTGAACGTATTTATTTTATCGAGAATCATGTTCATCGCCATGTTTATGAATATCGCTACATATACGAATCAGTGCTCAATTATCCCCATTCAAATGCATCCCCATCATATTTCATTCCATTCCTTCCTTTATGCTGGGCGGAATACTTATTCTCTATTCGGCATTTCCGGCATCCTCGGTTACATATGCTGTTTCAGCGTTTTATTTAAATAAATTAAACAATTTATTTCGTATACCTTTAATGACATTTATAAGTATCCTATTTTCTTCTACTTTTTCTGCTATTTCTTCTTTCTCTCCTTGTCCAGCTTGCATTTTTCATTCTTCCTCAAAAATTCCTTAATCTTGGAAATGTAAGCAATAAAATCTCTCCTAATGGCTTATACAATTTCACGCCTTTGCTGCAATACTGTGTTAAAAATCTATCAAGATTCAAGCCCGGACCCGCTTCGTGAAAGACTTCATTTATCGGCCTAGATAGAGGGGTGGTTAGAGCGTCTGGGGTGTCGGGTTTGGCTAATCCCAATGGCAAACTGGAATGTGCTCATCTTTGTTATCGTTGATCACGGTGACAGACCGTTAAGTAGTGTTTGTGCAGTAGTGAACAATAAATAAATTCCATACCGTCCCGTAGAATCCAAACCGATCACAAATAGGACGACCCAAACGATTGAAATGGGGATTCTGTAAAAATTTCAACTCCCTTATGATCTCCAGATAGAATACCTGATGCAGACCCTATTAATTTCCTCCCGCCTCATACTACCAAATTGCTCCTCCGTTCAAATCAAGCTCGTATACTCGATGCTGTCTGTGTGTGCCTTTGATAGAAGCGGACGTTCCAGAGTGCCATAGATCCCGAGAGAGAAAGAGAGAGAGGAATAGGTAACTAACGCAAATAGGAAGCGCATGTGTGGAAACCTATCCGTCTCATTCGAAGTGTGATTAATACTCGTAATATCCATCTTCGCGATCTCGGGTAAATTTGGATATGGGCCTCGTGCCTTCGCTGCCTCCAGGATGACGTCGAACACAAAAAAAACACTATCGGTGCGATGTTCCTTTCTGCCCTTTCGCTTCGAAACGATGTTGTAGAAAACAATACACGCGCGGTCAAACACGCGATACCTTTTTTTAGAGAAAAGTTATTTTATGTGTGTGTGTGCTAAGTGGGCGTGGAATTAGGGTTGTGTTTGTATATTGAGGGAGGACGAGAGAGAAAGCACGAGAAAGGGGAACGAAGTGGTGAGGGAGAGGGATGAGAAACAGAATCGCGTGTTATTACGTGTTAACGTTAAAAAAAAGAGGAGCGACTTTTTTTTACTCAACCCGTAGAGAATTAATCGTCGTCGACGAGTCCTTCATGGAGGGATGAGCGTCATCTGTTTTTCGGGGGATCAGGTGAAGATGCTGTGAGACGCTATTAAACCTTTCGCCGGAGAATGAATGGAAGCAAGGAGGTACATAGTTGGGAGGAAGTGATTTGTGGCTTTTTTTACTTTTTTCTAACCCTTAGTCGTACATTAAAAAAAACGCTCTCCTTCGTGTCTTTCTTCATCTCCCTCTCCCGGGGACCCCGTTAATTAAATTTACGGAACGATGATGGGGAGTCGTGAATAATTCATGAACTATTATCCGTCATTTTGAGTTTTATTTTTTATTTTTCCTTTTTATTCCGCGCCATCTCGGATTACCGCGACAGGGGCTGTCGGAAGAAGTGTCAGCGTTTCGATCTTGGACTTATGAAAGACTGTTAGAAGGCCTAGAAAACGGATGAAGTAGCGAGGCGTTTTTAATTACGCTATACAATTTCTTTAAACTCAGCGAAGAAATAGTCGCAATAAACCTAGATATATATGAATCTATTATATCGGAAACTGTCGGCGCAAGTGACGAAGCATTTTAAATTATGCTATATAATTTTAATTACGCTATATAATTTATTGTAACTCGGCGAGGAAATCTATGATCTCAGAATTGATATTTTGCCTTATTTCTCAGAATAAATCCTAGTCATCGAGAATATTATCGTATTTTTTCATTTCAGCGGACGAATGAATAAAGATTGCTTCATGAGTTAAAATAATGATAAAATTCACGGCGGTGGGCGTAATCTTGTGGAATTGTTCCATGATGAACAAATAAAATAGCAACTTTGTATTTTTCACCGCTTTAATATCTTAACGCGACCCAGATTTCGATATGATACATCATCCTTGGTTGCTGTTTTATTTGTTCATCATCATAAAATAATTTAAGGTATTATTTAAAGTATTGAAAGAATGGTATAGTTATCTATTGATTCATTGTGTAATCGCCGGCACATTTAGGCAGTTTTTCAGGCTCCATGAAAATATATAGAGATAATTATGAAGTCCAAACATATGCTGTAGTCGAAAATTAAAGATTTGGCAAATGGTAAAAATTATTATTTTGGTGTTAACCATCTGCAAAAAATAACTAATAAAGGAAAAAAAGTTAATCGGGAGCATAACATATAGAAAAGTTTTTAATTTTTATTCGTTCAAAGAAAGAAGAAAAATTATTTATGATTTAAATAAAGATATCTAGTAATACATTTTCAAACATTTTCGAATGTAGATGATTTTTCGAAGTCTAATTTTTATTTTAAATTTAATTTAAACGCTTTTTGGCTGGAATCATGAATAAACGATTTTTTGTGAGTTTTATTTGAAAATGTATCTGTAATTATTTTAACATCTTTAAATTTACAAGTAATACGTAAAGCGTTAAAAAATAATACTTGCGAAATAGATTATCATTGTTATTGGCATTTTAATTATGATTGATTTTAAGAATGATGTCTCAAAAGAGTCACAATTTGTAGGGAGTTACATTTTATATTTCTTCTAGGAATAGGATGGGACTTTTGACTTTTTCATATTTCCATTCGTCGAAATCGGATTTACCGTTCTCGATTTTCCGCATAGAGGGTAAAATATTTGTACAGTGACCGTTTATTTTCCTCATTTGATTTACACGTGAATGGGTGTAGCATATCAATCATTAAAATTTTAAAATTACTTAGAAGCATGATACTAACTCGGGATTTAGACGGTTCTATGCTCAAGAGAACATGTTTTATTTTTTATTAGATAAAATTCTAATCCTTGTTTAATTAGCATAAAAATGAGTGCAGGACCAGAAAAAACGTGATTTATTCAGTTCTTGAACCTTTCCGTAACTGACAATGAGTCCAAAAAGTTATGTAGGAAACTACATCCGTACCCCGTATTTATTTAGACATAGTGACACAAATATTTGACTAATTTGAATTGACAAGGAAATTAGCAAATAATTTTTCTTAGCTTCATGGCATATTATGAGTTGAAAAATTCTTAAAACCATTACATTTTCTAGAAACCAAAATAAAAATGAAAATTTAGTATTTCTTGCAATCTAGACAATTTTTTTCTTTCCTATGTAATGCACAAATTGCTTTTTCACAAGCATGTTTTCGATTTCCTATCCTTATTTCGGGAGCATAAACCACACCTATTCTTAAGGAAGTTAGAGTCCTGCGTTGTTTTAGGTGTTTCAGGATAATTTTAGCTGTAAACAAATCCATAACAGCATTGATTGATCTATGAATATTTACGTTGCTTTTATTACAGTCCAATACACGGAGCTCATCTAGTTTGTAAACAAATTAACGATGAAAAGTGTTGCGCCGACTTCTGTCATTTTTTCCCAATAGGAGAGTTTTGTTGTTCAAATGATAAAGGCATTTAGAGCCGCGATATCTATAATTTCCATAAATACGTAGCGGCCATCTTCTAGTTGACCGTATACAGAAATATTTTCTCGTCACTTTGCCTCCAAACTTTTGTTTTGTTTCAATGTATTAATTATATCAGGTATAAAGCTTTCTAACTTCGGTATTCCGTTTATAAAATCGCAATTAATTACGAAATTATTTTTTATATGTCGGTGAAAGTTTCTAAGTATGCAACATAACACGTTTATAAGCATTAATTGGAAGCTAAATAAAGTAACTTTCATCAAGTTGTGTGTTATCCACAAGCATGGATAAAATTAGCACGTTTTTTATTTTTTCATGTTTTTAAACGGGAGGTGCCACGTGGATGTGAGGTTAGCCTTTAAATGAGAGAAGCTTAGTACCTAAGTTATCATTGTATTGCGCATAACCATTCTACATAAACATACATTTCACATAACTAAACACTTTTTCTAGATGAATGATATTTCCAAAATGGCATTTAAGTTTAGAACGCATTCAGTTTTGCATTAAAACTTTGAACGTTTCAATATCCGCTTCTGTAAAATTTTCAGAAGTCAAACTTTTTAAGAAAAAGTGGCAACAACGTGGAAATGCACGCTCAAATTTCAGCTTTCCATCATTTATGCCATAGAAGTTATAACAATCGAACATTATTTTAAATACACCTTACTTGAGTAAATGCAACGTAATCCTTACGTAAAAGTTCATTCTGTCATAAATTACCCAATCTTATTCACTTACAAAGCGCATTATGCGTACAAAAGGAAAATTAACCTATTTACGTTCATTTCTTCATCGTAGATAATACATTTCGTTTCATTTACTATACTCGGTATGCACACTAGAGAAAATTAAACGTATTAGTATATCTTATTCACTTCAGTTGATACGAAGATTGTTGACAACAATTAATAAAGCCGTGTAAGAAATGTTCTAAGTTCAAAGTAAATTACGACTTTCTTGTTGGATTTTTCTCAAGAATTTCAAGAATTCGTGTCGTTAATGTGGAAATGTACGCTCAAACGCCAAACGTTCCATATTTACACCTTCGGAGATATTTAAAAAAAAAAAACAAAATTTTAAATAGGCCCCACTTCGAACTTGTAAATTTTTCAAAACTCAAATCTCAACAAAAACATATGGTATAAAATGGACAAAACCAACTAAAAAGTTAACAAATGTATAATTCACACAATTGAATGTTTAAGTAAGTAACGATATTTTTGGGCATACAAAATTTGCGTGAGAAAGAAATATTAATGAAGATTATATTGTTAAAAATAACGCTAGACCTGTGATTTTTAAACTTTAAATTGTCGCGGCCCCCTTGAGTATAATGCGCCACCGTTTGAATTTAAAATAGTAAAAATGGGAAACTTTATTACATGTCTCTTCATTTCATATAACATTTAATAATTTTTATGACGTATTTCCTAAAACCCTCTCATAAAATTTTATTATTCGTGACACCACCTTACATTCGAAATAATTTTGCGGTCCCTAGTTTGAGAAACACTTTCTGGGACATACAATTATGTTGATTTTAGATTGTTTTATTTATTTTTAGTGCATGGTATACGTGATTTAATTAAAATAAATTTATATAAAGTTTATTTCTGTTTTTATTCAATGATTAAAACATGGCTTCGTAGAAATTTTCCTCGGACACCTTCAAAAATTCAGCAATTTTAATCTCTATATCTCACTCCATTAACGCTTTATGAACGAATAATTGAATATTTGTTAATTTTCGTTGCCTTCGAATCATTTATTGCAAAAAAGGTATTGTTAAAACTTGAAAACCGAGTCGAAAATTCGTGAATATGTAGACTGACGCGACAAGGATTTATGATCCCAGTAAATCATACGCAATTGCACGAAACCGGCAACAGATTGATGACGAAGAATTTCCACGGGAAAAAGGTCAAATTTTTTAGTTAAAAACTAATTTGTTGTCCGATTTGACTCGTATGCCAAAACTGAAATATCAAATATTCAGGCGTTCGTGGTTTCTAGTCTCGAACTCCTACGATGATTCTAATATAAAAATGCAAACGATTGACGTGCTGCGCTCATCCTCCTGTTAATCAAATGGAGAAAATAAACTGCAATCGTACCCATGACCTCAATGTGGATGGTTATCAGCTTGAAATTTATGTGGCGTTGCCAAGTAATTCCTAAAAGCTTGATCGAAAAAGAATGAAAAGTTTTCGATTTTTCTCATTCTCCCATTTAACTCCATACATCGTTCCGGGACAGATTAACCAAAATAAAATTTTATATCCGAAATATTTATGACTTGATAAATTATGTGGTCACTCGTGCGTAATTATGTAATCACTCATGTATATTTATTTTAAATGGTGATTAAATCTTCGATCCCTTTTTTTATAGGTCGTAACGGTGTCTAATGCGTGACAATGATACGTTTTGATAAAAAACGGACCGAATTTTTATTTGAATAATATGCGAGGTCAGTTGTTAACATTTTATAACTCTATGACATTTATGAGAGAAACTTTTAATCTTAAAATTTTTGAGACGAATAAGCGAGAAATGGGGTAGCGGGCGTTAAAAGGAGGAACGAATGGAATTAACAGCCGGAAAAAGAAATAACAAGGTGCTATTTTCGTCGCTCATTTTTCATGGCGGAGGATGTGCGGGGACGATTTTTCCAAAGTACCGTAAAAAAACAACAATTTTTTCGTTTCTTGACTTTGACGTATGATTTTCGGAAATGACCTTAAAAAAGAAAGCAATTGCAAGCTTTGCTGAGATATTTTTTCATTCGGAGCTCTCGAATGTTTGCGAAATCGTATTGATGGCATTCCAGGTTACATATCATCCAAAAAGAATTGACTGCTGTATGTTATAAACTTCGGCGTTATAATTTTGTTTCCATGTTGTCGGTCATTTATCGTTGTTAGGATCCAAAAAAGGAAAAATTAAACCAATATGATTTATAGATTACATTTTCAAATTACAAGATGTGTTTTTTATCTTTATATTATTACGACAGAAAGGACATCGTCTAAATATATATTCATTAGTTCTACGCGACATTTTTAATGTGTTCTCGCGAAAGAGTTATGAAGTCTATACTGTTTTTAACGTTTTAAAAAAATCCGCTTATGCGTTCGGCTTATTCTGACGCGCTAACTCCTCTTTAAACGAAAGCAAATGGAGACTTCGTTTTTTCGACAATCGATTTAGTATTCAGTCTTGTTGAGCAAGTTTTCTCGTTTTACCCATCTGTCTGTCTAAAATTAAAAAAGACAACATTTACTATCTTCTTCAGCTGGTCTTTCCTAACTTGCTTATTATGAGTTAGCATTTTCAAAAATAAAATGCTGGAGTAGCCTTTGGAGATTATATGACTACTAGTATATTGCCCGTCAAAAATTTTGGAAACTAAATTTGCTGCATTGTTTGAAGTACCTAGCTATTATTTAAGATTTTCTCGTAAAATATTAATAAGACTAATTTAGAAACATATTTAGGGCCACGACCTATTTCATATCATTCTCGGTGGTCTTTTAATCTCTATTTTTCAAGGACGATGGAATCCAATTAATTAATTTTAACCCTAACAAGCTTTCTATGGCAAAGCGTAGGTGAGGTAGACTGATGGAGTGCAGTTCTTTCAAATAACTATGTTGCATTGCATGAACTGAACTAATATTTCCTTCCTTTCCTTCATTGTGTAGTTTTCAAAAAGCGCCTGCGACGTGAACTCTTGAATACGACATCGTTTTCGACGTAAATGCGGGAAATCCTATACTCCATAATCATCCACGAGATCCATTATGTCCGTTGTCAATCAGTCATATAATTCATACGCAAAAGCAAAATCAACACAGGTAATACAAATAACCCTTTCAGTGGAATGCTGTTGAGAGGTCTTCTTGCAGACCACGCGGTATTGCTGTTTCCTGTATAGATTCAACCAAGTTTGACGGATAGAATGAGAGGCAGGTCCTGATCGAAAAATCTTTCATCGCTAAGATCAGTCAATCATTGGAAAGCGAATGGCAACGTGAAAAAGTCGCGTTACAGCCATGGTGTTTTTTAATTCATATGAAAAATTATCTTACAGTCAACTTTAATTATAAATTTTTTCTTCCATCTTTTAATTAAATAAGTTATATCACCCAAAACGTTGTGGTGCTTATGTTTACCATATGGTCATTGAGTTTAGGCGTAATACATAACTTATTAACTTTTATCTCCTCCTAATAAAGTCGTATAGTTTTTTATACGTTTGTCATATTCGGTCATAAATGGAATACACAAAGGTTTAAAAGGCATTCTTTATAAGAAATGCGTATAAAACGGTATAGAAAGATTGGGCGGTTCTTTAATTCTTATCTCCGAAACTGTAAGTCGTAATAACATGGTCCTGCAGATTTCTTTTGTGGTAAATGTTATCCTCGATTCGAATAAATTTTTAGTCTATGCTTCATAGATCATATAAGAGATTGGTAGAGAGAATATGATTTTTTAACTGTTGTTTGCCGATAGAATCGTCGTATCGACCGATGTAAACAAAATATGCGACGTTGTGCTTGGTATTTTCTCCTTTTTTCCTCCGAATCTATAATTAGTAACTATATAATCCAGCGAACTTTTTTGAGGAAATTTTGTCCTCTATCCGAATAATTTTTTTAATTATTGCCTCACAGATCATATGAGAGCACGAGAGAGAAAAATATGGATTCTTAGTTGTTGTTCGCCGATAGAATTGTCGTAACGATCGATGTAAACAAAATATGTGATATTATGCTTATGATCTTCTCGAATTTCTCGAATCTATAATTCGTAACTATATGGTCCCGTCAAAGTTTTTGTGGTAAATTATGTCCTCTTTCCGAAAATTTTTTTTAATAGATACCCTGCAGAACATATAAGAGCTGGAGAGAGGAAAATATTTAATTTTTTCTTGAGTACACGTTAATTTAATTGCTTATATAAAATGGAAATTTTAATTGACGGATGAAGTTGAAAAATCATAATTTTTTGATAAATTTTAATAAGGATCACTAATACTTAATTTTATTAAAATCCTCCCAGTAGTTTCGGAGATAGTTGCGGACGGAAGTGACGCGCCCATAAGGCGTTCCGCTACTACCGCTTCACTGGTAAAGAGCGCCTAAAAAGTTCAAAGTGAATTACGACTTTCTAGTTAGATTTTCTCGAAAACGACTACTCCTTCGATAAAAATGTATTGCGCAAAACAAATTTCATTTGACTAGTTCTGAAATTTTTGTTTGAAGACATTTCTGATATAAATTATATTTTACGAGGTGTGACTGAAAGTTCATTTTCTGTCGCCAGTCAAGTGGCACTCCTGATTAGGCAATGTGAACTATTTATATAATTTTCTTATTTCCTTTGATCTAAAAACCTAAATATCAAATGTAATGAACATCTGCCCTGTAGTTTCGAAGGTGAAACATGCGGACGGACGGATGGGACGTGCTCATCAAGCGTTCCACTACTTTCGTTTTGCTGGTAAATAACGTCTAATAATCTCGAAATTTCTTCATAAGATTGAGAGAAACAAAAATCTTAACGCAAAAATTAACCTAATGTTTTCTCTTTCTTTGATGAAGCCATATCATGTAAAACAGTCATTTTCGAGTCATTTTCATGTCACGCGGTTTAACTTTCTTGAACGCTGACGCAAGAAATGACCCCGTATTTTCTCATCCTTCTTGCACATCAAAATCACAGAGATTTTTTATTTCAGCGGCTTCAATGGGATGTATTTTTTTGTCTCGGCGAGCCCCAAAAACAGACGGTTTAATTCCTCATAAAAACTCAACGTTCGTCTCTGGATTTGCCGTCATGCGCGTCCCTTTTCGATCCGACCTCTGTAATTCTCATGCCTCCGCCTACGTTTAGTTCTTTCTCTCCCTCGCGGGATTAGCAAAGGTTGTTGGAGGATACGAGATGAATTAAAACAGGCGGGGTTTCTATTCTCGGCGAAAGAAAGGGCAGAGGGAAATGGAATGACGCAAAAAAAACGTCATTGCCGGAGGGAAAGAGAGAAGAATTGCGAAAATTTGGGTTCAAAGGTTAGCGAAAAAGGGTGGAGGGACGTAATTCTCTTACTCGACAGCCAGCGGACAAAATAACCTAGCGCGGGTTCAATCGTAATGCGGTCGGGAGTTGGATCTTTCACAAATACGCATAAATTTTCGTCTAGTTTAAAACTGCTAAAAAGAGAAGTTTAAAACTGCGGATTAGTTTTTGCAATTGGGTTAATAAATACATCGCGTGCTTTTTTAAGTTCGATTGTCGTTGTTTTTGTGAAATGTAATGTGATTACACAACACCGCATCTGGCTCTCACGTAGTTTGTTTAGCTGATTAAAAAGCCTCGTCAAATACTCCTTATCAGACCTGATCATGTCGCTATGCATAGTACTCAGTTTGTAAATTTATCTCCTATTTTAGAGAAATCGTTCACGAATTATTTTTCCTTATCTTGATAATTCACGAGACTAAGAGTTCCATTATTATTCACGTATTATATTAATTTCTACTTTTTTATTAGTATTACTAGTGGACCTGCTCCTACGCGTTACGCGCATCAATCCAGCCCTCCACTCGCTCCAGGGACATGGGCGCTACGCGCCTCGCTAAACTGAAAATAATTTTTCGGGATAACTCGTATCAATACGCATATTTATTGTTCATATTTTTTCTCCGATGTATCGTTTCCGTATTATAAATTTTTAAATGGTTTAAAGGGCCGCCATTTTGTTTAAGGATGGTGGGTAAAAATGAAATTGTTTTCCTGAGGTCTCCTAGGTTTTTAATCACAGCACTTATCACAGCAACTCTCCGCCCTGAGGACGAAATTTTAACGATCAACTTCTTAACGCATTGCTCTCTTTAATAATTTCTTTGTTTAAACTATAACAACGTCAGTTTAGTTAAGAAATAGTAATAGTTCAAAAATTTGACGGAGTGGAGTTTAAGAAATCATAAAAAGTGCGGTTCTGTTGACGACGAAGGATTAACCCGAAAAACACACGCAATTTTCTTGTTCAAAACAAATCCGTGCACCGATTCGACGCGCATATAACAATCGACGGTAGGAAACTGAATTTTCATTCTTTTAGGCGTTGTTTGGTTTAAATCCCATATTCGTCCGACGATTCGTAGTAATTTTAAAATGCGTTTGAAAATTATGGGTAAAAAATGTCACGCAGCAGCATCATTGCGTTTTTATGATATGGACGGCGTTACACATGATGATCAGCATTGACTTTTTATGCGTTATTTGCACGAAGTGAACGCATATAAAGGAGGTCGTTTCCGTCAGTCCGTCCGTCCTTTCGCATGTTAAAACTCGGAAACCGCTGGACGTACTTTGATGAAATTTGGTATTAGGGGTTTTTGTAGAATTGGTCGATCGATTTCAATTTTGGTTAAAATCGAACAAAAATTACGACCATTTTACATGAAGGTCTACATGTAGTTTACAATGTTCCTCTGTTTCAACTCTGTAACCGCTTGACGTATTTTAATAAAATTTGGTATTGGAAAGTTTCATTAAAATAGTACAAGTACTTTCCATGAAGGCCTACAATGTTCCTTTGTTTTAATACGAGAACCGCTGGATTTATTTTGATGAAATTTGGTATTGGGGAGTTTTGCTAAAATTGGTCGACCGATTCCCATTTTGGCTAAAATCAGACAACAATTACGACCATTTTACATGAATATCTACATGTAGTTTACAATGTTCCTCTGTTTCAACTCGGGAACCGCTTGACGTATTTGAATGAAATTTGGTATTGGAAAGTTTTATTAAAATTGGTCGACCAATTCCAATTTTTGTCAAAATCGGACAACAATTACGACTACTTTATATGAAGATATACATGTAGTTTACAATGCTCTTCTGTTTCAATTCAGGGACCGCAGAACGTATTTTGATGAAATTAGGTATTAAGATGTTTTACTATAATTTGTCGACCGATTGATTGATTGACTTGACTCGAGTAATTCGTCTCTGCCTATTACTTTGATATAAATACTAAACATTGAGTTATGTATGCATCCAACAACCAAGTACTTAATTTGGGCTATACGTTAAGATGGACAGACAGGCGGACAAGCCAAATACAATAGATACAATAATGTTTTTTTATAAACAAACATTAACAACCAAACTATAGCAGAAACAACGAGACAGAGGACATGGGAAGAGGGCGTTGACAGAAGACTAGCGACGCAAAGCTCCCCCACGCAGATGGAAGAGGAAGTAGTCTCGAGGAAAAAAACTGAAGAGAAAACAAAATAAACCGACGGCGCGAGAGGCTTCAAAAAAAGATGGCGTAGGGGAGGAAGCAGGGGATTGGCGTAAAAAACAAAATTAAACGAAACGCAGGCCGATCGGTCCCATATGCAAATCAGGACCTCCCCAAATGCAAAGCACACGAGCCTTTCTACATCTTCCTTCATGACGGACACTCCTCTTTAATCCCACACTCTGCCGACAGAGATGGGAACTGTGTGAGCTCCCTCCTGTATTCGGGATGAGCCAAATCAGGCGCCTGCAACTTTGTCAAGTGATGAATAAGGAGAGAGGGGTGCGTAGGTTGGAACCCCTACGCTCCCACGAGGTACAGGATCACGCCTCTCTCTTCCTTTACACCTCTTCCTTTCTTTCTCTCCTGCGCGAAATTGCGTGCCGGGGCTGTTTTCCGACAGCGTGTCGTCAAACGAGAGGCTTGCTGCGAGAGAGGAAATCGGCGTACGGTTGCGAAGGAAGATGAGAGAGAGAGATGAAAGAGGTGGTTGAATGTGGGATAGAGGGTAAAAGGGAAAGAGTGGAAAAAAGAAGATTAGAAAAAATAACATTGGTACACGGTAAAAAGGAAAGAGGTTTAACTTTATACCGTGTGAGGCTAGGAAAAAGGATGATCATTCTTGAGAGGGTTATATTAAAATCTAGTACGGGTAATTGATATGGAAGCATAGAATGATTTATACGCGAGTCTGTAATTGTTGAAATTTAGATTTTTTCCTATGAGGTACTATTAAGGAAAGAAATATCTAGCTCACCTTTTGGTTGAAATGAAACTTAAAACTATGTATATGCAATAGCTGTGAATAGGTTGGGAAAACCGATGCATATTTCGGAAAGTACATTCGAAAACATACAAATTTATTATTTCTGAACTTCCCCTAACGACGATAGCATTGTAGCCGAAATACGCGTGAAGTTTTATCTACATTTTCAATTTTTTTTAGTTAGAAGCTATAAAAGAGCGTCCTGATCCAAATATGAATATTTTATGTTTCTTCAGACCGAATTTAATAAAATTTCGTCAAAGGATTCATGAGTTGTATTTTAAAATTTGGTTCCTACGTTACTGCAGCTCCTATTCAGCGATATAAACATATTTTACTTATTTGTTTTCTGCTTTGATGTTAATACGAAACAGCAAATTTCACTGAAATACGTTCAGCGGCAAAGCAACAAATATATGCATACAAACCGACTTACGTAAGGACCAAATGTAATAGTCCCTTTTCCTTTCAAGAAACTCACAAAAAGAGGAGAGACACAGAATATAATGTTGAGGAGAGAGGGGAAGAAAAGAGATGAAGAAAGCGTACATAAAATTAGTTCTCGGAAAATTCTTAGAAAATCAATCCTTTGAAAGACCCAATTAATTGTCAACAAGTTCGAACTGATTTATAATGTGGTTGGTTACATGGTATTCTCCGCATTATTTGTTGTAAAATTACGTAAATTATATCTTAATAATTTGAAAGTAAATAAGTCGCAATGTTAGAGGACCGATTAAAAAAAATATTTAAAACATTTTGTTGTTGTTTTACTTTTTCGAAGAATTACATTTCGAAAATTGTTTTTTATAGAATTGTTGTCAAACACTTTTCCGTATCCCCAGAAACTAGAGGCAGAGGGAAGGAATGAGAGGCAAAGGAAGGATAAGCGATGAAAAAGGAGAGGGAAAGTGGATGAGTGGGACAAAAGGAAATAATTAAGAGAGAGAAAATAGGCAGAAATGTAGAGAGCTGTATCGAGTATTATGTATAGAAAAATTTAATTACAAAAATTCATTATATCGTTTGTTCGTGATGGAATGAAATAAGTGAGAGATAATGGAGTTTGGCATGAACGTTATGAGCCGAATTGGGAAGGAAAAAATTCTGTGGGCTGTTGAAAAAGTGCATTAATTGAATTCATAAGAAATTTTATTCACTTACGGGAAGTAAGGGACTTGATGCAAGATGGTGGATTCCTAGAGTGTCAATTATAAATGAAAGAGCTAATAGGTTATGACTGTGAACGCCAACTACATCGGAATATAGCCTCCGAGAATGGAATTAAGACTAAATTATAAATTCCTAGCTGAATCCGCGCAATTATTGCGCGGAGTTTTTTCGATTAATTTATGAACAACCGATTATATAAAAATGGATTTTATAACTACTTCTATATAGTTAATATCTTTATTTGCATGAAAATTATGATACTAAATTTTTGCGATACGAACCACATAACTTATAGCTTAATAGCTCCTTATATCACATCAAGTCTCAAATTCTAAGCTAATTGTGTTTCACAAGTCTGAGCTTTCACGCTAGTTATCAATCATGTATTATTCTTCATGCGTGTTTTTTAGTGTAAGCTAACCGCATATGCACTGAAACACCAAGGACGACAATGCCATTAACCTTGATAACCTCTATTTCAAATGTGTGGGTGGCGGAGTGGTTAGACCTGTAGGCATTCCTCGCAGCGGTTCCAGGTTCGAATCCGGCGGAGGTTGGATTTTTCGACTGCAATCGCACCAGCGAACTAGCAAAAATGAACACTCGTTGCAACTTCAAGGGAGTTCGTGCTTTCCAACTATACCTCATGTAAACTGTTTTTGTCCTCAGTTTTCACGAAAAAGGGTGTCACACAAATAAACAAACAAACTCACAGTATATATATATATATATATATATATATATATATATATATATATATATATATATATATATATATATAAGATTACTATGCCTTAGAAAGTTGCAATCCTATATCATTTAAAAACTTTTTTTAAATATAATTTAACATTTTTTACTTTTCAAAATTCATCACATCCTTTAGAAAATTGCTGATTACATGAAATATTTTAATACGCGAAACAGACGAGAATATAATTTCTATCAGAACAAAAAAACGAAACATATTTAAAAACAAAGGAGCTTGATTTGTTGTTACATGGAGATTAAACAATTGACATATAAAGAGGCAAGTTGTTAAAATAGGCAAGCCCATTCTTTTATATGAAGATGCTCTTGACACAGTTCACACATTGGAGTTTGAGGTAAAAACTAATAAGATACATGTAGAAAGATCACAGTAAATAAATGAGTAATAGAAGTAGGAGAATTATGCCGAGTGTGGCCTGGTTGGTCCAAAGAGGTGAAACAGAAGATGAGACGGGGAAGGAGCGATACAATGATTTAGAGAGAGAATCAAGTTAGGAATGCGTATAGTGTAACACAAATAGGCGCGATTTGTGCAATGGAGTATTTGAAACTAAATGATATTTTCGTTGAGAACAATTTAGTAGTATCCAAGTAAGAATTTTTCAAAGCTCAAAATATGTTACGACATTCTTGTTTTATTTTTTTTCTACGATAAAAATGTATAGGGAAATAAATATTTTATTTGATTAGTTCTACAAGTTTTATTTGAAGATCTTTTCGGTATGACTAATATTTTACGAGATATAGCGGAAAGTTCGTTTTTTGTTTCAGTAAAGTTCCCTGATTGGGTTATGTGAACCATTTATGCCATTTTCTTATTGTTTTTTGTCTAAGTCCTAAATACCAAATTTCATGAAATTACGTTCAGTAGAAGTCGAGAAAGAACATGCGTGCGAACGGACAAAACGAAGCTACTAGGCGCTTACGTTGGAAATGGAATGCGCCTAAAAAGGACAAAGCTTATTATCAAATTAGTTGGACTTTGAGCCAAGGCAGCCACAAAGAAAATTAAACGGAGGTGCACAGTAATACAAATCTGTAGAAAGGAAAATGGAGCGCAGCCGAACTGAAAGAACGCAGCGCTTGAATAAATAAACTGATGTGGGCAACACATGACTTTCTCCATATTTCTATGGCAAATTACATGTTGTTAGCTCTGGGATAGTTGTCAATATTTACTTCCGGTTGACAATTAAGAAAAGAAAAGGGAGCGTTACTAAGACGTAACTAAGCGTCAATTGTTAACAATAGTCTTCAGTGGGTGGCGTGGTGGTGGCAGCTAAAAATATAAGATATCTCTTAAAAAATGCATTATATGGAAAAATGTATCCAACAAAGATTGTAGAAAATAAAATTTTCTACAACTTTTATTCCAATACATTTTTACATTTATCAAATATTATAGCAAATATTTTAAAATAACGGATAAGTGACAAGAGTAAACACCCACTTTCGTTCAAACGATTTTTACCAAAAACTAATCAAATCTTTTAACTTTTACAAAATGTTAAATACAAAATTTTGCTTTGATCTAACTAATAGTTTTTGAGATAGAGCGCCTACAAAAATCTATCACATACAGACTGACAGACAGACACACAGACATCATCGAGAAAATAGTCAAAACGTGTTCAGGGGACCTTAAAACAAGTATTTTCGTTGAAATCTCTAATGCGATTTTTTTCATGAAAACACTTCGTATATGGAGAAAGTAAAAAGTGTGGGATGTGACAAAAAAGAGAAGTAATACAGTGCAAGAATTGGAAGTAGGTGACTGTGCTGAGGTTTGAATCATCATCATCATAGGTAGTCTGTCCGTAGACAGGTCCGTGATTATTCATGGTTAAACCTGGTTCTCCATATACTCCTATTTTCCGCTGTCCTCTTTATATCTTGATAACTCTCTTTCCCTTTCAGATCGTCTATCAGCTGAAACCTTTTCCTACCTCTTTCCCTTTTCCCATCTAGTTTTCCTTCTAACACGTCTTTAATCATACTCTCTCTCCTCAGGTAATGTCCAACCCAGTTAGCCTTCCTCTTTCTGATAGTCTGTATAATCATTCGCTTCTCTCCTATTCTTCGTAGCACTTCATCGTTTTTCATCCTATCTGTCCATTTTATCTTCAGCATTCTCCTCCAAGTCCACATTTCAAAGCTTTCCAAGTATTTGATGTCATTTTTCCTTAGCGTCCATGTTTCTGCCCCATACAATGCTATACTCCATACGTAGCATTTTATCAACTTCTTGCGGATATCTTCCCTTATATTCCCTGTAAGTAGTTGTTTCTTTCTCCTGAAAGCCGCTTTTGCTTTTCCTATTCTAGTTTTGATCTCATCCGTACATTTTGCCTCTCGTGTTATGATACTTCCAAGGTATTTATATTCTGAAACTTGTTCTAATGGCTTTCCCCCAATAGTTATGTTCAGATTCTCTTCTTTACCCGATATTCGAATGACCTTGGATTTTTCTGTATTTATTTCCATACCATATTTTCTACCTGTTATCACTAGTCTATTTATCATTTTTTGTAGCTCCTCTTCCTTTCTTGCTAGAAGTACTTGATCATCTGCGTATTTTACTGTTCTTATAATCCTTCCTCCAATTTTGAAATCCCCTGTGCCTTCTAAAGCTTCTTGCATTAGACTTTCTCCATATATATTGAATAGGGTTGGCGATAGGCAGCATCCTTGTCTTACTCCTCTACCGATATTTATTCCGCAGGTGTCCACATTCTCAAACCTGACCTTTACAACTTGATTCTCATATAGATTCCTAATCAGTCTCCTGTCTTTCCAGTCTACACCTATATCCTTTAATATCTTCATCAACTTTACCCAATTTACTCTATCAAAGGCCTTCTGCCAGTCTACGAAACATGCGCAGATATCTTGACTGTATTCTATTGCCCTTTCTGATATGATTCTAACTACTCCAATAGCATCTCTAGTTCCTCGTCCTTTTCTGAAACCGAATTGATCTTCCCCTATTATTTCTTCTGCCTTTTTCTCCAGCCTTTTATTAAGAATCCTCGTGATGATCTTCGATGTGTGTGACAGAAGGCTTATAGTTCTGTATTCTTTACACTGCATTGCCTTTGGCTTCTTCTTTAGAGGGATCATTGTTACTTCTAGGAAATCCTGAGGCCACTCTCCCGTGTCGTAAATCTTATTAATTAATTTCGTGATCGCTTTTAGTCCTTCTGATCCTATGACTTTAAGTATCTCAGCCGGTATTCCATCGCTGCCCGTGGCTTTCCCCTTCTTAAGTTCCATTATCGCTTTTTCTACTTCGCTCTCCATAATACTTGGTCCTAAGTTATCTTCTTCAATGTTTTCCTCATTTTCCAGTTCTATTTTTGCC
The DNA here is from genome assembly GCA_028673005.1 of Tanypteryx hageni. Lineage (NCBI taxonomy): Eukaryota > Metazoa > Arthropoda > Insecta > Odonata > Petaluridae > Tanypteryx > Tanypteryx hageni. The sequence continues at coordinate 52,119,827 of CM054117.1, forward strand.
GCTCCTGTCTGTTTGCTGTATAATTCCTTAATGTATTCTTCCCATACCTGTGCTACATCCTTTGTTTCTGAGACTATCTTCCCATCCGTATTCATAATTCCTTTACCACAAATTCCATTAGACTTCTTATCTTCTAATTCCAGTGCCCTAGCGTACATCATATCGTACCTTCCTAATTTCTCCATTTGTTCTATTTCATCACATTTTCCTTTTAGCCAATTTTCTCTAGCTTTATCTGTTACCCTTCTCAACTCATTGTTTATACGCCTATAGTTGGCTCTACCTTCTTCACTGTTAACGTTTTTCCATTTTCGTCTCTCATCCATTTTCTCCAGCATTTCCTTCGTGATCCATGGTTTTCTGATTTTCTTCTCTTGTTTTCCAATCTCTTTATCCAAGGTATCCTTGATACTGGTTTTAATTTCATCCCATTCTATATCGACGGTCTTCGGTTTGTTTTCCATCTTTCTTAGGTTATCTTCCAACTTCATGCTGACTACATCCTGCCTTTCTTTCAGTTTTTGTAGGTCCCAGGTCTGTCTTTCTCTTCTCGTTTTTCTTATTTGTTTGAGCTTTGTACTCACGTCAAGTATTAGAAGGCTGTGATCTGAATCAATGTCTGCTCCTTGCAATGCCTTGGCGTTCTTTATGCTGTTCCTAAATCTTTGTTTTACAAGGATGTAATCTATTTGGCATCTCATTCTATCTCCTGGGCTTTTCCATGTGTATAACCTTCGTTTATGGTTTTTGAACCATGTATTAGTCACTACAAGGTCATTATTGATGCAGAATTCTACGAGTTTCTCCCCTCCTCGATTTCTCTTCCCAAGTCCGTATTGTCCGACAACATTTTCTTCCTGTCCTTCTCCGACTATGCTGTTCCAATCTCCCATTATTATGCAGTTTACCTTTCCTCTTCCGTCTTCTTCGTAAATTTCATTAATTTGCTCATAGATCTCATCTATTTCTTCATCGTCATGAGCTGACGTTGGCATATATACCTGGATTATCAGCATGTCCACTGGGACTGCTTTTAGCTTTATTGCCATCAGTCTATCGTTCGTTGCTATTATCTTTGTCACGCTTTTCATCATATCTTTCCTAAGTACCAGAGCTACTCCCCTTTCCCCACTATTTCCTCCAGAATAAACTACCGTGAATTCTTCCGAGTCGAACTGTCCTTCTCCCTCCCATCTAGTTTCGCTTAGCCCTATAATGTCAACTCTATTTCTTCTCATTTCTTCTTTCAAGTTCTCTAGCTTTCCTGCCTTTCTCATAGTTCTTACGTTCCAAGTCCCTATTCGTAATTTACTTTCGACAAATGTTTTCCTCAAGGCAGTCCCCGCCCGGAGATCCGATTGGGGGACTATTTTACCTCCGGATTGTTTTACCTCGAGAGAACTCATATTGTCCAACCATATAATCTTTACTAGGGATTGTAATGTGGTAGTTTCCCTCTTGCTTTCCACATCGCAGTACTGTAGCCGTTCAAATCGTCCTGATCACGCCTACAGCTGTATTGGATATAGACCCAACCAACATCATTTGTTTTCGGCTCTATACCATACTGACAGTACTGCTGCCTACTGCCAAGCACTGATGATAGTTTTTTTTTTTTTTTTTTTAATAAAACCTCCATTCGAGGGGTTTGAACCCCCGAACTTTGCAATAGAAAGCCGACACGCTAACCACTACACCACCAGTGCAGGTTTGAATGTGACCTCTTAATATTTCGCAGCTGCTGTTTGCATGTATATCAAATTGGAAGCACGTTTATGACGGTATAGATAAAAATATTAAGCTAAGTCGTTGATCCTGAAACTCTCGGCGGACAAAACGATTAAAAAAACCACATTTTCCCGTCCCTAGCTCTTATATGGTCCGTAAGATACCAATTAAAAGTATATTAGGATAGAGGACATCATTTACCAGAAAAAAGTCCACGAGAGCGCGTCATTACGATTTATAGTTTTGGAGATAAAAATTCAGCAAAGTTCCTTGATTGTTATGCTCCCAAATTCGGTAAGAAAAAATAAAATTGCACCTGGCCACGAATCCAGATATTTTGGAGAAAAAGAATACCTCTTTGTCCTTCATCTTGAATAGACGATCAAAATGGTGCTAAAATTAGGTTCATTTGGTAAACGCCGTGAGCGCGTGCACCATTTATTCACATTGACTGGCGGACGGACACTACAAAAATAATATACAGTAGATTATATCTTTGCTGGTAAACATGTAGTTAGCTGTGTTGACAGCTATGTAGTTGTCCGTGCAAGCAACTGTGTAGTTTATCCCATTAGCGCGTAAAGTTATCTCTTGATTATCTTTTTTGAATTTCGTTAGTATCTTCATTATTTTGGGGTATACACAAAAGAAACTCGAGTGAGATTAAAGTTAGCCGATTGTATTATTAGGAATGACAAGAGACCGTAATACAAAAAGAAAACACCATCATATGCCATAGAAAACAATTTCCTCGTCCGTCCAATTTATCGGACTCCATGCGTTAATGAGTTAATTTAATGTCTAATTATGTTTACACAAAACGAATCGAGTATTGTCAGGCACACGCGAGTTTATTGTAGATAGAAAATAAAGCGTTATCTAAGTCATCCAAATTTCAGTTTTTCTTGCCAAAATGTCACTTGAAAACGCAGCAGCTTCAGGGAAAACGAATGAATTATTAGTTCCGCAATTCGCTTTAGTTTCAAATTATATATTATCTTATTTCCCACATGTGTTGTCAATGGTCATTTAAAAAAAAGATATGTATGGCTCATATTGAGTCCTATTTTTTTCAAGAAACCTTTGTTGTTCGCAGACTCCGGCATGTGTCGCATTTTTCTTCCCTGTCCAAAGAGGCGAAACACCTAAAAAATTTTACGACTATATCCCAAGGCTGTTATTCGTCCATATAATAGCGTCGTCTCCCAAGAAATCTTTTCTCGCAAGGCATTATCGGATATCCCGTAGGAATGATCGTACCAAGCTCCTCTGTGACCCGTTTAGCCCGGGAGTGAGACGTCATCAAAATGAGATATACCAAAAAAAAGGAAAAGAACCCTCCAGTTTTCCACGGGCGTTGAACCTGCTTCATAGCAGAAGTGGTGGACACCAAATTCCAAGAAAAATGTCAATCTCAATTTATAGATCAGGAAATATGACGAGTATTTTGAAAGATGGAAGTAAAGCGAAAATGTCGTTGGGTGAGGATATAATACAGAAGAAAACCTTCTCGATAATATTGGTTTGATTATTCATGGCTTAGGTTGCTGAAATAAATAGGATTTATATCAGACCTCATGAAATATCAGCTTTTTGCTAATTTTTTTGCTTTCGGTGAAAATAGGAACAAAAATTTTGCGATCCCGCAAAATTTCATCTCATAAAATATCAAGCATTCAGATATAGTCACCTTACCACTATCTGAATTTAATGTGAAATTGTATGGTAAAAAGAGCTATTTTTGTCCATTTTAAAATTCAGTCGTGTAGGTTTTATTTGTTAGAAGCGTCGAGTCAAGCTGGTAAAACAGAAAGATTTAAATCGATCCTTCCTTGAGGTTTTTCATCTTATGCAGCCTGCAGATGGGGAAGTATTTTGACTACGTCTTTAAAGCATTTAAGGGAGAAAAAATTAATTTCTTCTTATATGTATACTATTTTCAAAAGTGCGTCAAATTAGACCATTCGAGATTTGATTCAATTCCATCTCGGGCTAAGGAGGGAAAGATCCTAATTTAAAAAAATAAATTGAGAGGGTCGTAAGAAAATACTGAATGTTTACCCTGCTTCCAACGGAATTAGGAATCGCCCAAAAAATTCGTCGTCAAAAAAATTGCAGAGGGTAAGAAATTAAAGAGAGAGAGGAAGACTCTCCGTCCCATCTGGCGAAAGAGAGAGAGGGAGGGAAATAGAGAGGCTGAGAGCAAAGAAGAGAGTGAGCGAGGAATAGATGAAACGTGAGGGGAGGTGAAGGCGTGTATCAAGGCGATGTGATTGGGAGAAATGGAAGTGAAGGAAAGAATCAGCGAGGGAGAGTAATTGAGGTGCCGATGTGAAAAGGAGAGAAAGAAAGGTAGGTGTCTTTATAGGAGAGCTTTTGAAATTGTTAAAATCTAATTTTCGATGTTACACAATATTGTGGATTATATAACGTATACAATCGCGAAGATTATAAGCCCGCTCGTACGTTCTTAGTTTGAGTCAGCTTGTGTTTTTCGAAGATTTTTTGAGAAATGTTTTCAGAAAATAACTCCCTCTTCCACCAAATAATTTTACAATTTATCTACATTGGCACTGGGATTTGCGGTGCTAAATTCACAATTGAAATAACCTTTGCAAAAATCGATGAAATTTTCAATGGTGAAATAAATTATATTTATATTATACATATTTGATCATACGATTTGATGTATATACAGTATAATCAGAGAGTTGAATTTACAGTAAATATTATGATTGCGGAAGTAATGAGAAAAGAAAAGAATTGGAGTATAAAAGAAGAAGTGCAGGAGTTATAGAGAGAGAGATTGCATATGCGCTCGATAGGTTTTTTTTACCGATTGGATCTCTTTATTTGTTACATTTTGAGAAACAAAATTACAAAGTTAAGGTTTTTATATTTTTTGAAAGGTTTTACAGCATATACATATAATTTGGACAAATATTTTTAAGAAGTTACATAAAAATACTTGACAAATTAATACAAAATAGTTATTTTTCCTTTTTTGCTTTTTAGATATTTTTATATCACAGTTTTCCCTCTAAGAAGAGTATAAGTCATTTGTTAAAGCTTTGCAATATATATTCTTGACTGTACCGCGCACACAGACATTTTTTGTGCTTCAAATATTTTGTGCTACGAATTCGCATTTTAAGTTCTCGTGTCAATGGAAATTTTAACATTTTGTTCGTAAAGGTGACTATTATTGCTTTGTGAGTGAAAATTTTAAAAGTCGCCGAGTCCTCTCCTCTTTGAATAAACTCTAAAGTTACGTGGGTCTTAATTCTTTTGATTAGTGCGTTTGTTATATCCGGCACGTAAACTACGTCTTCTGCTCTTACGCACTTATTCATTAGTTTGTATATAGTTCCGATAGCTGTATTTTTAAAAATAATTTACTAGTCTCTTTCCCCTATCACATTGCTTAGCGTTTCTAAAACCTACTGCAAAATTTCATGAAGTATCCATTCCGACCCGATGATGCACTTCCACCACTCTTTGATTTTTTCCCACACTGGCTGCACTGTTACGCGCTTGAAAATTATATGTATGACATCACCGATCTCCCCGCACAAAGGGCATTTCCCGTCAGCTCTCTTTCCCCACTTATGTGATGTCGCCGGTGTTAGGAGCCTATCGCGCCAGAATTTCCACAAAAACTCAGCATCGATGCTATCGTTCGGGGATTGGCGGAGTTGCTCCCAGTCCGGCGTCAACATCGGGTAAAACAGTTGACTTCCCTGTTTGGTAAGGTGTCCCTAAAAAGTTTTTCAGTATTACGCCCTTAAGCTGTCTCCCATCTCCGGGGGATATATCGTTTTTGCTGTGATCTAAAAGGCTGAGGATGTCTGTCGTGATAAAATACGGGGTATTTATTTAGTTCCAATCAATTTTATATGAAAATTTCACTTTCGTGCAACTTCCACCGGTCGTTGGGAGTTGCGTGATGTTTTTTAATTGTCACATAACATTTTTTATATTGTATTAGAGGCCTTCTTCTCGCAGATGTCGTCATTTGTTGTGTTGGGAGGTTGTCAAATGTTTTGGGGATGCCTTCCGGGGAAATTAGGTCTCCATATAAAAGTAACTTCCAGTGCCTTCCACAGGGATTTCTCTTGTTACTTTCTGCATATACGTAGTACAGGAGAAAGTATTGTTTTCATGGAAAAAAATCGACTTCGAGATTTCAACGGAAATACACGTTTTCAGGTCTCCTGAACACGTTTTGACCATTTCCTCGATGATGTGTGTGTATGTGATAGCTTTTCTGTGAGTGCTCTAACTCTAAAACTATTAATCAAGTCATCGCGAAATTTTATATTTAAATTTTTTATAAAAGTCAGAAGAGCTCATGAAAAAGAAAGAACTTAATCACTTCCACAAATTTAATTTTGCACGACCGGTTTCACTGCTATCGTAGCATCATCACTCTTTGATGGGTCTTTTGGATATCCATATCTTTCTTGTCAACCACTTTTCGTATGCGAATCAAGCATTCCCGGAAAATTTATAACCAGTATATATTAATGTTTTCTAGTGTTTTTCATCTGTAACTTTAGTGAGTCCTGATTGGAATTCATAAAGCAGAAAATTAAACTTTAAATTAAGTTTTGACGATATTTTTTGATGATTTTATAAGCGTAAAAATCCGATATCGTGAATAACTACGCTACAGGGTAAATACCCGTTGAAATTTATTTAAATAACAAACGTAATATTCATCACTTTTTATGTTTCTCAATGCAATACACAATATCTGATCTCCATCAAACAAATTATCCTAAATAGTGTGAATTAAAAAAGCTACTTACCGAGTTCTTCCGTCGTCAAGGCAAACAAAACAAAAAGCTAACTATAATATTAGCAGTCGTGTGTTCGTTCGCTTTTCTTCCACGCCTTAGGAATGGCGCTGCAGTATATGATCACCAACCAACAATGCTTATTATGCATATGAGATAACAATTTATCTGTTATTCGAAGGTTCTCAGTTTTTGTCTCCTATTTGGCGATCACTCCATAACATTTTCTCCAATTATATCTCATATTACTCCTTAATAACTCCTTAATAACGTGTTTACTATTTAATCAACTTAATACACAACTTAAGATTAAAGATTACTTGCATAAAGAATATCATTTGTTCGTTTATTTGTCCGTTTGAATATGAAGTGTGGTGGTTCGTCATTCCATGACAAGTTTGTGCGGGATAATATTCTTTGCACATTGCTATTGAAATTGTTTAGCCTTTAAAAAAAGATCGAAATTCCGGGGCATTGATCCGCCCAAAAAATTTATCGGGGCTGGGATGGATCTTGCTAAATCGGTGTGTCTGGTCATTCTGCTGTAAAAGGTAAAAAAATCGGAGGAATCCGGATGAGAATGAATTTGAAGTAGGTCTTTTGCGGAGGAAGACGGAGAAAGGACGAAGGAAAGTAGAGACTACGGGTTAAATGGAAGAGAAAATGATGTGTTAGAGGGAGTCTGGTTTTGAAATATATTGCAAGAAACGGTACTTGTGTGTAGCGAAAAAAATATAAGCAGCCCGCAGGGAGAGAGGAATAAGAATTATATTAAGGGAGAGAAAATGCTCCGTTCAGACTGCATAAAAGACAATCATATATTTTTAACGGATAAGATCTCTAATTTATCTTTATTTACAGTGAGACTTAAGTAAACCATAAAGGAAAATTACGTGATAGGTTTCTTTAAGGTATAAGTTATTGCGTAAACATTTTTCCCCTCGGGGAGTAACAAATTGATTGCATTTTTATAAGCACGTGTTTCATAAAAATGCACGTCACTTTCATTTGTGACGTTACCAATCAATACCTGTACATATTAAAACGGAGAAACTGTGGTTGTTACGAAAGAAGATTACATCGCTTTTTGTATTCCAAACCTGTATAGAATGGAGACGAAATGAGATTTTGAGCTTTACAGAGAATTGCTTTACCCCAAACAACAGTTCCGGCGTCAAAAATGAAGAACAAAGTACGGCTTGCATCAACGGATAAACTGAAAGATTTTTTGCCACCAAAAAGTTACGCTCCAACTTTCTTTTTTCTCAATTTTTGGGTTGCCGTTCTTAAAAAAAAAGCATTCTAAATTGGTACTGGGTCAGCCGAATGGAATTTCCCACGTGATTTGCAGTTTGTTCAAAATACTGTGCCGAAACTCAGCGTTATGTAGTACAAGTGATTTGCTCCGCGTAGCATGTAAACTTTCTTCCTTTCTCTTAGCCACTGTGGTAGCACAAAAAGGATATTTTCGGTTTATTTTTATCAGGAATGAATTCGTTACACCCAAGTTTCTTCTGTCGCTCTGTCACTACGTGGATTAACTTTGCAATTAGTTTCTTGGAGTGGCTAATTGATACGGGAAACACGGAATTATTAAACTGTATTGCAAGTCGGATGACTTTGGCCTTTTGTTTATTTTTTCTTCTTATGTTTGACTCACCCTCTGTCGTTATCTCTTTCTTTGCATTGTTCCTGTCCCAAGTACTGGAAGACGTTAAAATCCCCTTGCATCGCCCAAAAAATTATTTTTGTGAAAAGAGCAAATTTCAGAACACGCGTTATCCTCTTCAAGCCACATTTATTCCTTGTTTCCGGAGGGAGCTCCAAATGTGCATCATTTTATTTTGGAACTTTTTCAGCGCTTGTGATAAGGTTCTTTGTTGAATTTTTCTATGGAAATAGTAAATCTGTGTTCATTAACTGTTTAATTTTCCGAGAAAGATAAAAAGTGTTATGTTCTTATCAAGATGAGGTACACAGGCGTTGTGTTTTTCTTTGTTACGATGGTAAAGGTTAGGTTACAGTTCCCGTTTATGTTCGCAAAATGAGGAATATTTATTTATTCGAGAAGGATTTAAAAAAAAATAATTTCTTTGAATGCTCCCAAACACCTCTCGGTATCTTATAGAAATTTCGGATAGCATAAAAAATAGGCTTTCTATTCTATTTTAGGTTCCTTTTGACTGGAATAATATGCCAACTTTTAGTCGATTCATAGAGAGCTAATACATTTTTATGAAAGTGGCTTTTCACAAGAAAGCAAAAGCAAAAACTTACGAAAATCCTAAACTTCCTTTCTGAGAAGTTAAGAGTTTGCGAACGTCTTTTGATAGAATCTGTAACTCATCTGAGAAAATATTTATGGCAAACCTACATAAAACGTATTGGATAACAACCGAAAGTTTGCCGCAGCATTCCATGCGACTTCGTTTTTCTCTCGCTGAAGAAGGGCGTGTGTTGCCCGAAACCTCCAAATTACAAGCCTTCCTCTATCGCTGTGGACGTCCACCACCGTATGGTAAGTGTTCACTGGCTCCTTCCTATCCCTCTCAACCTCTCGTTGCATTTATTTTATATATATATATATATATATATATATATATATATATATATATATTTATTTTATATATATATATATATATATATATATATATATATATATATAAAATAAATGCAACGAGAGGTTGAGAGGGATAGGAAGGAGCCAGTGAACACTTACCATACGGTGGTGGACGTCCACAGCGATAGAGGAAGGCTTGTAATTAATATATATATATATATATCGTTACAGACTGACACGGCAGAAATGAAACTTTAAATTCAATAATCTAAGTCTTCATCGCCAAATTTTCACCTTATTGCCTCCATTACTGTCAAAACAATCTCGTTATTTTCCATTATAAGAAAAATTCATGAGTGTGCCATTATTTGCAGAATATCTGATTATGGATGAAAATTTAAAAATTCAAATTAAAATACTTAAATTGCAATGATTGCGGTCTAAGAGAGAACATTTTACTGATAGAAAGGAGTAAGAATAATATGGTTTTTTGCAACATTGGCTATTTTACTATCCAATAAATAACATTAATGTCTCTATATTAAGTTTAAGATATCTTCGAGCTTGCTAATATTAATTTTTCAACTTTGAACCATTCTCTTCTTTGCATTTGTATATATGCATAGTCAGGAAGAATTACTTTATATATATAAAAAGTAAAGACGACTGAAAACTTATTTTTCCAGCCATAAATCTATTTTTAACGGCTTTTCCTTTTATCGCGTTCTAGGACTCTGAAGAAATTCCGATAATTTAAACTTTTTCCGTTCCAGATTCGGCTCGACTGTGGTGTCTAATCTTCCTCCGAGAACCTTAAGAACCTTTTCACTTTTTTGTTCTCCAAGAATCTTGTTCGTCATTGAGAAGTGATCTGGCCGTTCTCTGATGTGACTCATGCATGTGTCTTGGAGTGCCTCAAGAGGATTATTGCTTGGGGAAGGTAGGGAGACGTCGATGCTTAAGGAAAAAGAAATTCCATTTCAGTTCTTTCACTTCAGTTGAACAAGTTGCCAACTGCACAAAGCAAGGCATTTGATCTAGACGTGTTAGTGCTCTTAAAATGCTCGCTATGGCTCTCCTAAATTTATAGTTTTCTCAGAGAATATTAAAGTTTAATTTAGCAATAGTTTAGATGTGGAAATCTGAAACAAAGCACGTATAGAAGCGACATCCACACTGGATGCCGCGGCACATTGGGGTATCATAGTGGACTTTTAGGTGTACCGCGAGTAACTTTGTAAACTAAATAAATCAACGATTTGAAAATGTTGGTTGACCATTAGGGCAATAACCGTCATTGATTATATATTGGTGTTGTAACAACGGACGGATGCACTCAACGGTAGTTGTAGCCGCATCAATAAATATTAAACCTTGTTTCGAGGTTGGGGTGGCCCAAAATCCTGAAAGGGCGCCTCGCCATCCATGCAAGTCGTTTTCAAATATTTTGCCCTCAATATTGGTTCGACCTTAAGTTTTGAAACTTCTTCGATATAGAAAACATTTCGTTACCTTGACTAACTTTCATATGATCGCGACTCATGGTCTTGAATCGCTCCATCCATCCATCCATTCTTCCGTTATTGATTGGAATTATTGGTAGTACGTTAAGCATATTATAAAATACCATATTTCTCTTTAAATCCACATCCCACGTTTGTCTCCTCCTGTAGAGTTTCGAGGGAAGAAGCAGAACGTCACACACACAGGATATTCCCGCATAGCGTCACACTCCCGACCGCTCTCCCCACGGCATTAGCGGCGACGCCGACGGCTGCTTCTCCTCCGCGGTAAAGGGGATGGGAATAGAGACAGGTTTTGGTTTGCTGAGTGTAGATTATTTGGTCCGTTGCATTGAGATCAAGGGGGCCATTGAGGGCAGGGTGTGCACGGAACAAATGGCTAGGGAATTGTCACGTTCATCGTAGGCTGTGATATATTGGCCTCAGTACGGTGCAATAGTATTTTACGGCGATGAGTACACGAGGCGATCGTTTCTGCTACGTTTTTCATCACAGTGGGGCATCGAGGGGTAAGGATTTGTGGTGCGTCTGTTAGCACCGTTAGGCTGCTTATATTGTAACTCCGCTTATGATGATGCTGATTACTTACATGTATAAAGATATAAAGGTGCTACTCTATAGAACTTGTGTATGATGAAATTATTTTTTGGGCAATGTATTACCATAATTTGAATACATATTCATATTTACGGAATGTATTAACGTTGATAATATTTTTTTGAAGCAGCAAAATACGATTTTTCGTCAGAAATGTTTCTTAATTTTTAGATAGCATAGCATTGTTGCGGTCAGGAACGCTTCTAAAGAGGAATTAGGCGTTTAAATTCGGCATGTACGAGGTAGCGCACTGGATAAATAAATCGCAATAGATCAATCCTATTTCGACGAAATTATTATAGTACTCTGCGTGAGTTTCTGCATGTGACAAATGTGCAGTTGTCTAACATAAGAGGATGGATTCGATGCCAGGATAGTTTCTATTCTCCATTTGATAAAACGTAAAAGACTGTAAGACATCTTTCGTATTGATTTTTAAAATTACTTATAATTGTCGAAGAAATTATAAACTTGAACCATAATACGTGCAAAAGAGTGCTAGTATATTTTCCTATCGTATATTTTCAAATACAATTCGAATTGACTCAGAAAATTGCTTTGAAAACGATCATTTCAAGTTTTTTGTGAATAAAATATTTCGTTTCCAAAACCACCAGCATTGTTGTCGTACCTACTCATAAAATTATATTGGACCGTGTTAGAAAAACGGAAGAAGAGGGAGTATGGGGAAAAGAAAGGGTGAAAGAGAGATTATGATTACTTTAGCATGGCTTAAATCAATCTTCTTTGCACTGCATATTGTGACAAGTTTCAGAGATTTAAATAAATAATAATTCTTATTTGGGAATAATTTTAAAACGAGAAAAAATTCTTTTTAATACTTTAAAATAGTTTTTGATTATAGATATAAAAATGGCATTAAATTCAAACCACATTGTAGCAGGTATTATCTCTACTATAAATATTTTGAAGAATTTGTTTGTTTGTGCATTTATTACGCAACAACTACAGAACATTGAAGCAAGATGAAGGTTCCATTTTAACCGCAATAAAAAGAAAAGCGAAATGGGAGGGTTTATAAAGCGATTTGAACTACATTTTTTATTTTAAAATTTTTTCTTTTAATTTTTCTCATTTAAATAACGCGGAAATGAGCATATTGTTGGATTAACAACATTTTAACCGCAATAAAAAGTAAAGCGAAATGGGAGGGTTTATAATGTGATTTTAACTACATTGTTTATTTTAAAAATTTTTTCTCTTTTAATTTTTCCCATTTAAATAATGTGGGAATGAGCATATTGTTGGATTAGCATTCTACTTGACAACCGTTATAAACAATACGTAATATTAACTATAATAAATAATATAGGTATGCTTAATATAATCTAAAGTAGGGAAGAAATGAACACCAAGGTTATTCAAAGGACAATCTCCAAAAAACTATAAATCTGGCTAATTGTTTCAAAAGGTAAGCCGAAGACAGTTTTAATGTGAAATTTTAAGTTTTCGTTCTCTAAAAACTTTTTATGTATTCCGTATATTCTCTATACTTAATAGACAGCAAAATTTGTTTTTTATTAACATTGAAAATTAATAAGGTGAAAGATATCTCAGAAGGTACAATAAGAAAACTTCTATAACAATTCTTTAATTTAGACCAAAATTTATAATCGTTAACTCTTCCTCCCTTGAACAACTATATGTACATTTTGCTTTCCTTTCAACTGAACATTTGTATTGACCAATTAAGTCAATTGAACTTATTACATTAAAACAACACTTTCAATGTCGTACTGACATACTTTTTATCGCTTAAATATATTTCAAAGTCAGGGAGCTCATTTTGTTTCGTAGATTTGACTTTAAAATGTTTACGTGACAAATTAGACTCCCAAAATCAGCCTTTGAATGTGATAACGTATGGTTAAGCTAAATTTGTTATATCTTCATACGTGTTTCCACCGGTTGCATTCCTGGAATCAATTCCTGTCCAAGAATTAAATGTTTTTGGGAGACATAACCACATTATATCATGCAGTCACTGAAACTTAATTTGAGTGAAATAACGATACTTTAAAAGTGATTCCATCGATTGTTTATTATGATTACTTGAAAATACATAAGAAGTCGCCAAATTTGTCGGCAAATGTGAATTAATCTTATCTATTATATATTTTGAAGAGGTTGTTGGTTTGTGCAAAAAGAAAGTCATGTTTCCCGAATAGCTACAGATACCAAATTTTGAATAAACAATTCAACCACTGAAATTAGCTTGATGCGCTAATTTTTACATGGAAATATTTTATGTAAAAGGTTTAAGCAATTATTTTCGTTTATTACGGTTTCATTTATTGCTGAGCGCCATTAAGATATGCATGACTAAGACAGGCGAGTGCAAGAGGAAAAGAAACTAATGACCAAAAGGATTTACGACTTCAAGAACAAGGAAAGTGAAAGATATCACAGAATGTACAAAAAGATAACTTTTACAACATTTCTTTAATTCCAACCAAAATATAATCTTCAACTTCTTTCTTCCTAAAATACCTATATTTACACTGCTTTCTCTTCAACTCAACATTTGTACAGATCAGTTAAGCTAATTATACATATTAGATTATAAAGGTTGGTGGCTTGATTAACTTATGGCACTATTTACATAGGCGGGAAAACTCATTAAGCCATAAAAGTTTATAACTACCCGATGCATTTCGCCCACTAAGTGGACATCTTCAAGGGCGTACTTCACACGACAGTGACTGAAAGTCAACTGTGAGGACAATTGTCACCATTAAGCACTACAATCAAAATTAACCTGGTTTCATTACTTGGTTTTATTCTCAAATCTTCCTCAATATCTTTTATCTTGACTTAAAAACCCGAGCAACGCCGGGTAATTATAAATTTTACATGATATTTCAACAGACTCACTACCACTACATAAGTCTTTGGAATGCGTAATACTTGAATATCAAACAAATTATTAATTTACATGTATATAAAGAGGTGGCCTAACCTCAGCTTGCTAGCCGCATGTGGCTCTTTTATCTTAACGTGCCGTCCCTATTCATTTACACTCAAGGGCGTATCAAGGCTTATTACGTCAATATACAATAACGCGGTGCGACTAGGACTTTTTGGGAATGCTTGAGTGATATGGATTCTCTCTGAATTGCTTTGAATACAAGTTACGTTTACTGCTCATATTTTCGTGCGCAAAGTGAGCGTCATGCGGCTCTCGAACTTAGGAAAATGATAATCACCTCTGTAATATAATATTAATCACTGAATTGAATATATGATTGTACAAGTTAACGTTTTAAATTAACCTGAGTAGCACTTATTTTTTCTTAGCGTATATGTCAATAACTTCACCTATTAATGTAGTTGGCAACTCATTGGGTCCCTTGATGGTAATTTTCATGCAATCCTGCAGTTTCCTGACCCATTCAATTTATAAACTTCGTCATGAAACTATTCATCGTGCTGAATGAGCGTTCAGCACTGGCAGTAGACACCGGATTGAAACACAGCTTTACGCAAAAATCTTCAGTTCCACATATTCAATATTGGATTTTAAATATAATTCCAAATGGTTCTTTTTATTGTCTTCATATTCGGCTTCAGTGACGTATTTAAATAAACAAATATCATTCTACAATGCTTTCGTTTCGTGATTGGTCAAATTTAACACTTGACGTCACTTTCAAATAATCGTCATCATATAAGGGACAAATAACATTTCTTAATATTAAATAAATTAAATTGTAATAATTTTCCCTGGGAGAGAATTTTATTTCACAGGGGGTGAAAATTCTCCTTGCATTCAACACTGAGCGCAACTAACATTGGAAAGCAAAATAAGTAGAAAAATGTGTGTGCATATAAAAACATAAGACCATGAAGAATTATATTGATGAAGATTTTCACAAATGCTGCTCAATATGTTCATCGTTCATGTTTTTGAAAAACTGCGATCTTTCTGATACCGATTTAATACAACAAATTACGCCACCAGTAAGTAAACCAACAAATCTGAATAAATCCAGTTTGAAATGCAAAAAATCCGATCATTATTATGGAAGCCGTTGAAATATACAATCAGAGGTCCGTTTTTTCGCCACGACGCACCCTGTATTTTACGTTATTGCTTTTTTAATTCGCCATCTTCGAGTAACGTCCCGCGTACTAGAAAGACGTCCTTTTTTCTCGATTCGTTCACAACCTTTAAAGCCGTCGAAGTTTTAAAGCGACCCCACCGCGGTCGATGACTTTCTCCGAAGAGTTTGGAATGATCCGATCCGCTCATTCTTCCGTTAATCGGACGATTTTTAGGGCACTTTCGACGAACTTGGGGTAGTCTGTCGGCGAGGAACCTAACCCGATTTTCCGGAACTCTCTAATGATCAAATGACGTGATCTTGCTTTATGCTTCGCTGATTAAAGAAAGGAGAGAGAGAGGGAGGAAAGAAACAAAATACGGTGGAAGGGGAAATGTCTCCTTAATCGTATTGATATCGACTTACGGTCGTTACGGAGAAAATTCGGTACAGGCGGCAGGGGAAATAATAATCGTCTTTACGAAAGGGATGTTACGTAATCGTCTTTCGGATTTTTTTGGCGGAGACCATTTTGATTCTCATTATCCTTGTCTCTTTGGATATTCTCTGATTCTCTTTCGATTCCAACGCTTGATGAATATCTTACAGAAAATTTTTTTTTTCTGGTATTACCGGAAGATCATTTTTGTCCGCGTTTTTCATTCCATTCGAATTAAATTCTCGTGTTACTCCTATGGAGAACTTTTGCTCATCACAAAGTGATTTCCAGGCTTACTGACACGCAACATTTAGTTTATAATTCCATCATTTAATTACTGTGGTTATAAAACAATTAAAAACCTTAAAATATGAATTGAAAAGTATAGCACCTTCAGTAATTGGAGCTAAAGCGCCAATGTTGGTCACCTGAAGATTTTACGGGTATAGCAGTCAGAGGCGAATTGAAAGCCAGGCTACCTAGGCAATCGCCTGGGACTTTGCGCCTCTGGGGGCCTCACGTCTTGAGCCTCCATAGAGTTAACAGTATCAGGAGTTTATTGCGAGATGGGAAAGAAATGTATGCATTAACTATGAAAAGTTCCAACACAAATAAAGAGTGACATATCCTAAATGATGTCGAAGATCATCGTATATTATCATATATTTCGCAAATACTAATATCAACTGACGGGTATCATTAAAAAGATAGTAATTTCTTATTCTGGGACATTGAGCTGCGATAGATTTCTACCTCAGAAATCCATATACTATATTATATGTATATATACTAGATGAAATAGCCCGTTTAAAATGGGCTTTGTAATCAAACAAACGGCTTAGATATTGATTGTTCTATGTTCGCTCACCTATTAAAACATTCAAAGCACGCTTTCATTGCGCATATAGTATAATGGTAGAGAGGACAATACAATCTCGAGATTTAACAATGACATGGTCAGCAAGGTAACATATCGTTAAAAAGTTTAAAAATTTCCAATAAATATGATTTAAACGCATAAATTGAGCGATTTTGTATTCTAGACAAAATATGACGATAAGAATACGAAACGTTATTTATTTTTCTTTGAAACGGTCTCGGTCCGAAGATCGTAGGTCAATTATTTCTAATTTTAATTTGCGAAAGAGTAAAGGCCTTTACGTGGAAAAATCGATTTTTACGTGTTATCTTATGGGAAATTGAAAACACCCTCTGAATTCGAACCGAGGACCTTTTTGGAATTTTTTCGTCGTTCGCGACTGTTACGTGATCAATCCAATGCTAATAAATTTGGTTGAACTGGCTGAAGAAGCAACTGAGATATTGAGCTTTATGGACATAATGACCAAGTGACCAAGAGAATTAGCATTTTTAGTTATTAGACTAGATCCATTCGTGGTCCCACTATCACATAGCAAGATACAATCGCCTAGAGGTCTTCCAAAACGCAACCGCCTAGCGGCCTCGAACTCCCTAAATCCGCGCTTGACAGCAATTACTTAGGTAATCCTTTGAGTCCTTCTTTAGTGTTAGGAAGAGAGAAATTCCACTGGAGAGCAATGTGTATTCTTGATGCTGAGGTGCTATCATAGCAAAAACCAGTATGTATTTACAGGGTTACTACTGAATAAAAGTAGTAGGGATTTAAATAGATTATTGTTCCCAAACGGCAGGAAATCTTATTTTAGATAAATTTTTTTAGTGAAAGGTTGTTATATGAGAACATGAAAGAAAGTCAGTTTCCATCGCAGAAAGGAAAACACGAAAGCCATGAAATATGTATTTAAAAGAAAATATTTTAGGTGTGGTGAACCTTCAGCATCCACTACCCTCCTTAAAAAAATCATTAAAATTTTCTACAGCTGCAGCTAAAGTTTCTTCAGGAATACCCAAACCGACAGATACGATTTACTCTTTCAGTTTCGTAATTGCATGCATTTTGTTTAGATATATTCCTTTCTTTAAGATGAACAGGATGATATTTATATAACTTTGCAATTTTTATTTGCGTTACTAGGACCACTTAAAATTCGTTACAATTTCCAGTCTTTACTAGAAATAATGATACTAAAATAACTAAAATATCTTCGGAAACTCTGGAGTTATAAGCTTTTAAAATCGTTTAAAAAACCTGCACAACGTTTATAGGCATAATGTATACCCCTTAATTATAAATTAATGTGTATTCAATCGTTAGAGAAAAATAATTCTCATTAAATACTTGAACCAAGTATCCTGAAGGAATTATTTTTGAACTCTTGAGGATTTTGATAGCGATAACATTTTCAGAGGTGATTGTAAAAGAATGTTCTTTCACACATTTTTGCTAGTAATATCACGAAATCGTGTCCAAAAGGAACTCTTGAGGATTTTGATAGCGATAACATTTTCGGAGGTGATTGTAAAAGAATATTCTTTTACACATTCCTGCTCGTAATATCACGAAATCGTGTCCAAAAGGAAGTTTTGAATAACGGTTGTAATACTTCATTATAGCGTATTTTTATAATGATAACGGTCTGTTGCGATCGTAAAGTTTTATAACATCAGGATTAATGCGGTACCGCCGAGAGAGAGCATAGACCTGCGATTTGCATAAAGTACTCCCTCACTATACTTATTGTTAGCCTTTTTTAGGCCTTTCGAAATCTGTAAAATGTTCTTCATTCCGCGATCGTTCCATGTTTATGGAGCGATGTTATATTTACGCCTAGTTAAAGCTGGTCGTAGGAGGAAAATCGAATTTATTAGAAATTGTTTGTTTTGTTGCTACATGCAGGAGACCAGAATGTGGTTCTTTTTATTTTTACGAAATCTATTCCAGTTGTTTGAAGCAAAATGGTAAATAAACAATCTTGGTAAATATACTGAATATTTGTTATTTGATCTGGATAACAGGAGGTAATTTCTCTTGATCGAATATAATTTTTTCAATATATCATCAGATTTTTAAGATTTCCAATGAATTATAAATGCCATTTTCAATACAAACATTTCATATCTGTAGCTTTCGTATTTGACGATTTTTTGTCCTATAATAGTTAAGGGGTGCATTTGTGAATGGCTTATATTAGGTAAATTAACAGCCTTTAGGTAATGTACGAATAAAAAATCAAATAAAATTTCATAAAATTGCATGTATAAAAATTTATACACATGACTTCCATGTAACTTTTATAAGGGCAGTTACTAATGTTTTCATTTGAATTTATTCATATTATTAGCTTATCATATTTCTCCTTTGTTTTTCTTTATTTCTTTGCTTACATCTCTTTCGAAACTAAGATCTTCCGCCTTTCACTGTGGTTACGCCGCCTAACAGGAAAATATACTTTTATGCGTGGTTCTGGTGGAAAGTTTCTCCATCTCTGTTTCTCTCTCGGGTAAATGACTTCACCACCCCCAAAATTTGTATGTATGTGCGCGTGTGGGTGTGTTATGGCTAAAGACCGAAAGCAGCTGACGTTCAAGCATAGCCGTCTTAATCTTCACATTAACCAAAACGGTCGGCTAATGGCCGAAATAATTAGGGGAAAATATACGTTCCCTACACTACCCGGCTAGTCTGCGCATTAGTCTCATGCGTCTAGCTAATGTTAAATCAAAGGGCATCAGCCATAAAACTAAGGCTAATGCAAAATTGATGGACAAGATCCATTTAACCAAGGCTAATGTTAAATCGACGGAGATTTTATAAAATAACGAAATAAGCCGTATTAAATACCAACAGTTTTTATTGATTATAATGAAAAAATTGATTGACAGAATGTTCGTATGGCAAAAAAATAATCATAGCACATTACTTATTACAGCAAAGGAAGTTTGAATAATATTTAGAATTACATGGGACACCTAATGTTTCACAACGGCACTTATTTGTACCTTACATGCGCATACGCTGCAATATTGAAGGTCAAACACAGTAATTATTCTTGCTGTATCACACATTGGCTTTTCTTCCATTTCTTCAATCAATGTGTCTGTCATCGACCAGTTTAACTTTACGTCGAATTTACGAAGGCACCATATCATCAACCGAGACATTTTTCTTGTGTGAGTTTAACTTCGTAATGCAGGGAACACACAGCTGGAGGTACTACAACAGAATTACTTCCTGAGTCACATTTTTGTACGTTTTCTTTAACCCTGCCAGCATCGTGTGCCTTCTTCCATGGTCTATGTTCATGTGAGCTTCGTGTAACACATCACACATGGCCTCGTTCTTCACGTAATATTTCAAGTTTTATCTCTCGCCGATGAAGTTGCAATAAGTTTTTCAACGCTAAATATATCGAATCGCTTTAAATGGCGATACGAGTGAGCTGACGTCTTCTTTAGTTTCGCAGTTTTCATTTGCTCCACTATTAGACTGCTTTTTACTTGTTAAGTACGTTGAATTGTCTTCCCACTTTTTACACGGCAAAGCGTTAAAACAATCATAAAACTGTTGCTTAGCGTCAGTGTCCCTCTCGATCTTGACTGCGCCGGAGATTTTTCGGTGCTGTAATAATGGCGAAATATGGTAGCGTGACTGCGCAACAAAATGCCCAGTAACCGCGGCTTTATATACTGGGAAACTTTTTCCCTTGAAATCGACTCCGAAAAGTTTTGAATGAAATGTATACTTTGGTTGTGTAGTTTGAGCAAGTTTCAGTTACAATTAAGACTACGTATTCTTTGAAATTTTCGACTTTTCAATAAATGTAACTGGGAAACCGTGGTGTATTAGTAATAAAGGGTGTAAGTTCCACTATTAGCTCAATAAAACTACCCAGTTCGACATTCCCAACTATTTAGTACAACTCTGATGAAATTGGTTTGATGTCACCCGATTCTCCTCTTCGAATCGAAAGGAATTATCGTTCATTAATATTGTTTTTATTTCAAAACCTACATCAATTTGACATTAGCTGGGATTACGTGGGTAATTTTTCCATATCATTTTAGCAGGATATCTATAATAAACATTATTTTTGTACGAATAATGTTAAATTGATCCCCTAGTTATTTTAGCTCTTAATCAATTGGTTTATTTTTAATAATTTCAAACTAAATGGAGATAAGCCACTTTTTTCACATAACTCGAACTTCCGATAAGCGGAAGAAAATTTTCTCTTCTTTATTAAATATGCACCAAAATCCGCCGTAGTGATCAAGAGCCTTAATTAACTTGCTATAACAAATGAGGATGTGAGGAATCCTTAATTGCATTGCGTTTTTGTTTACCTTCGAGGTTTGACTGTATAATAATTCAAAATTAAAATATGACTGTGGTTATAGAGCATTTTTCGATTATCCATGGTTCACCGACGAAGAGTGCCTCCAAACTCATAAATAAAAACATTAAGATATATATGTTTAAGAAAAAATCTTAAGGGAGAGGTTAACATTTTTTTGTCTTGGGCCACAATAGTTAATGCCTAATGCTGTGGGGGAGCGTGTTACGAGGTCTCAGGCGGATCGGATCCGAGTTTACTTCTGAACTTGCTCAAAAGTTTGTGTTATTATGCAAGTGAAGGTCAATTAAAACAATTTTTTCAGCGTCAGAATTTTACCAGAAAGGTTTTGTGATAATAACTTAAATACGTAAAATTACCTATATTACATATCACAGATAGTTTTTTCGTCAGAACCTCGCGGACCGCATAAAATGCCGGATATAGTCCGTGAATCGTAGGTTGCACGCCTTTATCTTAAAGGGATCACAAATTTTATCAATTATTGATGTATCGTACTGTAAGAAATGTTCGTATTTCATTTTATTATCAATTAAAGTATCATGCCAACAGCAAAATTAATGTAGAAAAACCAATTTAATGTTGCGCATAGAGCCTCAGAATATGGGTGTCCGAAACGTCTTGGAAGAGTTTTATTTGATTATAACTGCTAGGTTTGGGGATCAAATGAATAAAGGTTTGAAGAATTTGAAAATATGTTTATATTTTATTTTATATACAAATCACATATGAAAAAATGTTACTAAGATAACCTCCATTTTGCTCCAAATATTTTTCTGTTCTGACGAATACATTTTACATAACCCGGTCTAATGTAGCCACATCAATGTTTGCAATATCTTTGCGGATGGTACTTTTTAATGCTTCCAGATCCCCTTCCTTATTTGGAAATACTCTTTCTTTCAAATAGGAAGAAATCTGGGTAGGTTAAATCGGGCGTCCTTGATGGCTAAAAAAAATCTCACCAAACCGGGAAATGAGGCGACCTGGGAATAATTCCCGCAAAATCATCATGGTATCTCCTGCTGTGTGTGCCGTAGCCCCATTGCTGAAACCACATGTTCTCTGCTACGTATTGAATTTTAATCTAAAAGCTCTCTGAGCGCCAACAACTTAGAGAATTGTTTTAAAAATAATATTCCACAATAGCCACACTTTGTTGCACAGTCCAAGCTTTCATTTTTAATAATCACAGAAAGGGTACTTCATCTGAAAAAATATAATAAAATAAATCAAAACAAAAAACGTCATAGCTAAATAAAACCCTTCCAAGGCTTTTGGGACACCCTTTATCAACCCTAATTTCCATTTGATAAAAGGGATAAACTATGTCTGGAGAAGGATTCCTGAATAGTTATCCACGTCTTATCTCCTTGCTTGCGACCATTTGTTTTGGTTTCAAATATGTGCGTGGCGGTGTCTCCCTCTTTCTCTTCCTAGATGGAAGTGATAAGGGAACGTCATGTGGACGAATGGAATCAGAAAGGGACTAATATGGTAGATGTGGCGAAAAGACTTACGAAGGAACTACCAGAGAACCAAAAGAAAACCTTTTCATATTTTCTACCTTTGTGAGACCGTTTTGTTTCAACGAAAATTATGAAACGATTAGTCGTGTTCGATGCACCAGCAAGGCAACTTAGCGCCCGGGGCAAGACCGATAGTTTTAATTATTGTATTATTATAAATTGTGTGCCTAATGAAAAATATTACTTTTATCGCCGATGTTAAAAAATTACGTTAAAACAATTTTCTAAGCATTTATAACCAAATATTTTCTCGCCTGTTGGTATCCCTGCTCAATCACCTGGGGCGGCCACCTCGCTTCTCCTCCCTTGCCAGGGTACTGGCTTCATTGATGTATTGAGCGGCATCTTAGCGTTATCTGAATTTCGACGTTTTTTGTTAAATATTTCCATGGCAACGGGGTGTCCATTGGAATGGAACGGTCCAAATCTTACGTATTAGGCTGTTTGGATGTTACGATAGAGATTTTAAGCATTATTAATGTGTTTAATAGGAAGTGAAATAATTTTTATTTGGTAATATGAATGTAGAGGTAGTTGATTTTAATGCATTCTTACTTCGTATCAGCATGATAAATCGCAAATTAGGGAAATGGCACGTGGGGGACAGCTCGAATTGCTATCGATTATACGATTTGTAAACGACATGTGGGCGGCCGAGAGCCACCTTTTAGGTTAATTAAGGGGCGGCCAAAACTGATCACGAATACAGGTGCCCGCAGGTATATGAATGACGCTGATAATGGAGAAAAGCAGCGTTAAACGTACAGCAAGTAGAACCAATGGACGATATAATCGTTACAAATTTTGGGCGTTTCCCTCGGGTGATTTAGGAATTGATCTTTCAGTTTTTTCCATTTGGGCATGTTCTGATAGAGCAATGCTATTCGACGTTATTATCCGATTTATACAATAATACCTCGATTAACGGAATAGATACGTTCCATTACGTCACTTCCCTATTAAAAACTTCATTACCTAAGATAGCATTAGCATAAGGATTTGTTCCAGGTCTTCAGAGGAGTGGAGATAAAGTGAAATATATTAAACCCTGATAACAATAAGGCAAAATGTCAAAAATATTAAATATGGCTTTAATTTAAAAAAATTGAATAACATAATAAATTAATAACTCGTACTGCAGTCCTGCTCCTCCGAATCGACAGTGTTGGGAGTCGACGTGAGAGGAACTACACGGGGAAGGGGGGTCGCCAGGATATCTGCTGATGCTTACAATAGACCTAGCTGTGGCTCTTGTGACTATATTGGAAGGTATCTTGGAATAGAGATTGGATTGCCTTTCCCTCTTCTTTCAGTCATGATGCGTCTCAGAGTAGCAATTCATAGCTTGTAACACAGACCTCTTTATTTCCCAGCTTCGTCTAAAGTCAGGATCATTCTCTGACAGGACCATTGCATAAGATACATTGCTTAGGCAGTCATATAGCAACTTCTATGAGAAGAATCTCTATTGGAGGAGTAACTTCGTTGTCATCTGCGTGGCCCCTCCCCTATTGTCGTACCCACTGCTCAGTAAAATACGAAATATGAAATTAAAACATGGATGCATCCATGCGATCTAGAAATGCAATTAAAAATATTTGATGGCCACCTTTGAAAAAACTACACATATTACGAAAACAATGAACAAGACAAATGGTAATTTTTTGTTGTGGTCTACAAAATCTGATAGGGGATTGTTTTCTGGGTTTTATATATTACAAGAGTAAAATGTTCGCTTTCTCCGGTAATTTTGTGCTCTCAATTGGGTCATTTGACTAATTGTGATTTCTGCTGTATAATTAGATAAAAGTTACCAAATACCATCAAACTGTGTCAAGCAAAAAGGCGCCTTTTGCAGATTGAACGAAAGAAACGTGCCTAACAAGGAAAATTAATAATGAATGTAGCGCTCCGTAAACATCCTGGAAAATTATTATTATTATTATTCCCATAAACGCTACAATTGGGAGCATGTTCCGGTGGCAGCAGGTCTCCATTACAACTCAATGCATAATACCCAAATCACATAATAAAAATTGGGTTTACTCAATACAAAAATATAATCTTTTTGATACCATTTCCTATACACTATATACTACTTCTTAACTACAAGTCACAGGAACTCCCGTCACAACAGCTTAGGTATCACTCAATACATAATGCCCAAATCACATAATAAAAATTGGGTTTACTTAATACAAAAATATAACCTTTTTGATACCATTTCCTATACACTATACTTCTTAACTTCAAGTCACAGGAACTCCCGTCAAAACAGCTTAGGTATCACTCAATACATAATGCCCAAATTACATAATAACAATTGAATTTACTTAATACAAAAATATAACCTTTTTTGATAGTAGTTCCTATACACTATATACAACTTCTTGACTTCAAGTCATAGGAACTCTCGTCACAACAGCTTAGCTACAAACTACAAAATGTTTCATTTGTCATTTGTCCATACAACTACAAAAATTTAGAATAAGTAAATAATCTTCTTCATGAATAAAAAAAAATAATAATAATAAATAAATAAAAAGAAAAGTCGACCATAATTTGACATTAGATAGTTATTTGGAGTATTGTGAATAAATTATAACCCTACTATGTTTATTTACAATAATTAACGCCGCTTGGTGGCGCAAGTCCTATAAAAAACTAAATAAAATACTAACCTACAAATACTCATATTTAACATCAAATACTCAAGTATTTAACAATTTTACTTTTAAATGCTTTCTCGGTTTGAGAAAAGGGCATAAGAAGTTCTTCAGATAATTCATTCCAGTCCAATGCTGTTCTATTGAAAAATGAATATTTACCAACATCTTTTCTTTGAACGTTTGTACGAACTTTACACGAGTGATCATTTATACCTTTAAATGTCGGGGTTTTAATCTTAAGTTTTAGTTCTTTCCAGGCCGGTTTACTGGTATACATTCGATAGAAACAAATTAACCTTTTCACTTTCCTCCTCTTTTCTAAAGTTTCCCACCCCTTGGTAACATATCTGTTACACTATCCTCTCTTCCAAAACTATTACACGAATTTCAATGACTAACCCTAGTTACCTAGTAGTGGCGATAAGATCTTCACACACAAATATGTCTCGGTATTGTTTACATGTATTCAAATTTATTACGATGGCATCTAATTTTTTGTGGTTAACATCTCTTTTGTAAATAACGAAAATATATGAACAATGTGAGTTAGCATCGCAGAATCAGTAGGTAATGGCAAGATTTAAAAAAATAAAATGGAAAAGTTCATTGAAAATTTGGAAAGTATTGATATTCCGCAGCATATAGCTCAAAATCTATTTTCATAGAAATGTCTAAAATTGAAAAATTAAGTTTTAGCCGTATCGAAAAGGATAAGATAATTCGGAGAAATTGCTAGTCAACCTTAATTAATATTCTCGAAAATTTAAAGTGCTCCGGTAGTAAAATTTTCGTCGAAATAGAATTTAGCGTTTAAAATATGCGAAATTTTTAATTAAAAATTTCTTGCATTTCTTTTCTAACCATATCTGTTGGTCTTTCAGGCCATTCGTATATGCCCTTACTTCAATTTAGACTGCAACGGAATTACAACTATTAATTTTGGATCCCTTGTTGAGGATCTGAGAGATAGGGCTTTGAGGATTATTTTTCCTGCCAGCATTTTATGTAAATATTATGAATTTTGTATACGGTTATTTGGTAAAGGTTTTAAAAATTATTTTCCTCGGAAATAAGGTATAAATAAAACAGAAGACAAAAGGAATAAGCAATCAAGAGAAATGTACAAATAATTAATGTCTCGGAGTAACATTCTTACCCTCTTACTAGTATAAGGATTAAACGGAAATAAAGATACCCGCAGACATTTAAGATCCGAGAAAGATCCAGACCATTGAGTTTAGGATAAGTTAGGTCGCGAAAAATAAATCGCAGTCGGTAGGATTCGAACCTACGCTCCCAGAGGGAAACTGATTTCTAGTCAGTCGCCTTAACCACTCGGCCACGACTGCCTTGTTGGAATTAGTTCTCTCATCTAACCTTAAGCAAATGAATTAAGTGAATAGATAATTTCCGAGGCCTATTTAATTTTATTTGTGTAAAAATCAACTATAAATAATTTTATCACTAAGGATGACAACTTTGTCGGTGATATCTGATTTGATTTTGCACGGCACCTATAAAGCGCTGGGTAATACCTATTGCATTTCTTTAAATAAGGAATGATGTATACAGTCGTGCCTGACTTGTTAAGGAGACTGACTATAACTCAGTTTCCCTCTGGGAGCGTGGGTTCGAGTCATACCGACTGCGTTTAATTTTTCCCGGCCTTGGTTAAGAGATAGGTTGCGTGTCTAGACTCCCAATTCAATAGACGCGGGTTGAAATCCTGCTCTGCTATCTGAGATAATTATATGTTTTACTCGACCGTTTAATGGTGGTAGGAGATTTTCGATTTAAATCGATAAATTTTGATAAACATCGAATTCATAAAAAAATCAAAATCGACGACAATGAATTGTTGTCGATAAGTATCGATTTTCCAATATTAAATTTTCTATGAAATTATTCGTCAGATTTTTTAAATTTGCTTTATCACGCTCAAATTTAATATATTTTAGCGCCGAACGTCCAAAACAAAAAAAATCGTCATTTGCCGTACCAGACAGCCACACTTCATTCGGTATTCCATGCCCATTCTAAGATCCCTTATGTCTTAAGGATCCATACTGAGCTGACATGGGTACGGCACAAGACTATATGATCGGTTTATTCCACTCTTGTCTTTAATCTCGACCACATCTAATTAATCCCTACGCGCATTTGGTCATTTACATCAATGGTGAACAATCCACGGCACGCGGGCCGCATGCGACCCTCGGGAGCGTTTCATGTGGCCCGCGAAGCTATGATTAAAAAGTAATCCGTAAAATTTAACACACAAATTCATATCATATACATTCAAATTACGGCAATAAATCACTTGGAATTGAAATGTTAACCCTAAAACGTAAATAAGTTATACTTGATTTTCACTGATGTGATGCCTAAGAATATCTAGTTAACGTCCGATTCAAAGTTTAACCCGGCCCGCCGAAGCATTAACAACTTACAATGCGGTCCGCCAAGGAATTCGCAACCACCAATGCGGCCGGCTATATAGAAAAGATTGCTCATAACTGATTTCCATGACATGATCAGCCTCCATACCCAATTTACTCAAAAGTCTTACATCCTCCAAGATGCGAAAAGAAAGATTTTCCCAAACTGAATTAGTACTGATTGCCAAATATCCCTATAGCAGGTCTCGAAAGTATATCTAAATCCTAATTCCTGCTTGACAGAATCCGTTCGCCCATAACTCATTTCGTGGTTGGTTAGGTTTTAAATCTACTACTACGTGTATATTTCTGGAACCGTGCCCTATAGTATTTTCAAAAACAATCGTAAAATTTCTATTTTTGGTAGCCATGCTCAAAATTGATTCTCCGAATGAGAGAGTCCCATGCTTATTTGTTTGCAATGCTGTAGCACTCTGTACTTTTTTGTACACTCATCATCGTTGGTCAGTCAACAAGTTAAGATTTTTTCTTCAAAATATTCATATATGTATTTGGTTGTGCATTATATCAACGCCACATTAATTTTGTTATTGAATGTTTACGATTTCTTGAATAATAGGCTCATACACTCATCATCGTTTGTCAGTCAAAAGGTTAAGATTTTTTCTTCAAAATATTCATACATGTATTTGGTTGTGCATTATATCAACGCCACATTAATTTTGTTATTGAATGTTTACGATTTCTTGAATAATAGGCTCACACACTCATCATCGTTTGTCAGTCAAAAGGTTAAGATTTTTTCTTCAAAATATTCATACATGTATTTGGTTGTGCATTATATCAACGCCACATTAATTTTGTTATTGAATGTTTACGATTTCTTGAATAATAGGCGGGATTTAACGAGTAAAATTTACTTGTGATTTATTTAGAAAACCTAGATGTTCCGCGTTGATGGGCGAAGACAAAAACAACGCATTCACCAAAGTTTAGAGAGCAACAAAAATCCGGTATGAGAGTAGTCTTATTTTAATATATAAAGTTTTAGTAAAATTGAATTGGAAGAATCCAATTTATCTAATTTTATTGATAAAAATCGATAAAAACGAGTTAAAATAAACGTTGATATTCGTCCTCGATTTTTAGGAAAAATAGACTATATTAGTAGTCGATTTTTAGACGTTCTTTACCAGCAAAGCAATAATAGTGGAACGCCTTATGGGCACGTCTGGTCCGTCCGTCCGTCCGTCGTAACTTTCATCTCCTAAACCGCTACACGGATTTTAATTAAATTAAGTATGAGTGATCATTTTTAAAATTTATCGCCCAATTGTGATTTTTAACTGAATCCGTCAATTATAACTTACACTTTACATAATTACTTTAATAAACTTACTTATACTCGTTTGACGTTAAATGGGATTCGTCAAGCAACAATGAAATACCTAACTTTTCTCTCCCTAGCTCTTATATGATCCGTAAGGCATAGATTAAAAAATTTATTCGGATAGAGAACAACATTTACTACAAGAAAGTCCACGAGGCCACAGACTAACAAGTTATAGTTTCGGAGATATAAATTGTATAAAATCCCGCGCAAAACATCGCATATTTTGTTTACATCGAACCCTGAGGCGTTTCTCTCGGCAAGCAACAATTAAAACCCATGTTTTTCTATCCCACGCCTTTATATGATCTGTGAGGTATAGTTAAGAAAATTTATTCGGATAGAGGACAACATTTGCTACAAGATAGTTCCCGAGACCACATAATTACGAGTTATGACTTCGGATATAAAAATTCGAGAAAATCCCGAGCAAAATAACGCATATTTTGTTTACATCGATCGCGAAGACGGTTCTCTCAGCAAACAACAGTTAAAGATCCATGTATTTCTCTCCCATGCTCTTATATGATCTGTGAGGTATAGATTTAAAAAAATATTTGTATAGAGAACTACATTTACTACAAGATAGTTCCCGTGTCCATATAATTTCGACTTATAATTTCGGAGGCAAAAATTCGAGAATCGCCCAATCTTTCGATACCCTTTTATAGATATGTTCCATTAAGAACGCCTTTGAAATATCTGTGTATTCCATTTATGGAGTCGCCAATTTTTAGGAAAAATATACGTCGATTTTAATCGTCGAATTTTAAGATAAATAAACGTCGAATACTACCAAGCCTAATTATTGAAATTCAACTTCGTGCACGGGTAGTATTGGATATTAGTATTTACGAGGACGACTGAGAAGCGTCGCCGCCGAACTATCCACCGTTTCCATGAAACGAAATTTCTCCGTAAAGGCAGACCTCGTGCAGCATCGATCTATCCTCCCAGCTTCTGACTGAATCCCGCAAACTTCTTTGCGCCCGTCAGGTTTCCGCAAATTTGACGCATCAATCGAGTCATGGGAGAACGAATGAAAATGCTAGCAATCACGACGATCAATGAAAAATGTATGCGCAGTAAATTCAATGAAACTTATCGAGTCAAGTTCAAATGTACCTCAGCGGCCGTCTATTATTTCATGTGTTCAACAGAAATAAATGGGAGCTATTCTGCATAAAGATTGGCAGTAGCTTAAATAGTTTAGTGCAAAAGTATAATGTATTAAGATTATAACTAAGCTTGGTAGAATTCGTTCATTTTTTTTTAAATCGGCGATTTATATCGGTCTATTTTCTCGATAGATTTTTGACGGATATCGACGCTTAAAATTACTACTTGGTAGAATTCAATGTGTATTTTTTTGAAAATCGACTATTTAAATCGACGTTTATTTTCCAGAGAGATTTTCGACGAATATCGACGCCTCAAATAATTATTACTACTTACGTATGGAGCATTCCATGTCAACCGGACCAGATTTCTCCCTCGATATCATGAATGTTTACCAAATTGGGATATGTTGTAGGGCTCGCGGAGCTGTACATTTGGTATAAACAGTTCTCTCCTGTAAGGCGTGGTTGCCTACCAATCAGACATATTTTTAAAAAATAATTGGAGTGGCGGTATATTGGTAAATATAATAAATCAGTTAATTAAGTAAAGTAATCAGGAAGGACAATTAACGTATTTTATAGAGTTTTTAATGCGCTTTAACTTAATTTAACGCGCGTTGAGCTAACTTGTAATATTAAATAAGAAATTCGACTCTGGAAAATAAATTTATATTTTATCAAATGTATCACCTTTTTTAGCCTACTTTCCAAAAAAATTGAAAGTAGTCTTATGAGATCACCTGGGTGTCCGTGTGTGTGTTCCCCCTAACATCTTCTTTATGAATCAACCGATTTCAACTAAATTTATCACATAGAGTATACACGTAATTAATGACCAAATTGACATATTTGGACGAAATCGACATAGAAGGGGTGCCACAATTGCAAAGTAAAACTTTTAGGTAATTATGAATTTGAATGGAATTGGCAGAACCGATTTCAACGAAATTTTGTTTGAAGTAGGCATGCAACATAAAATAAAAAAATCAGGGTGTTTAGTATAGATATAGAAAGCAGGACTGCAACAATACAAGGAATAAAAAAATTATTTTTACAGGTATTTGTGTTGAACTGTTCACATTGGTTTTAACCAAATTTAATCCTTATAATATAAATTTATATAAAAAACCATTTTAGCATATTTTAATCGAATCAACCAAACAGGGGTGCCACAATTACAAATTAAACTCTTTCAGTAATTAAGAATTTGGAATGATTTGGCGGAACGGATTTCAATTTAATTGTGTATATATGATTTGTACAACATATCATAATGACATTAAGATGTTTAAAGCGGAGCTAAGTAGCAGGGCTACCATAGTAAAAAGTTAAATTGTATTTCTTACTCGCATTTATAGAGAACTGAACTAATGGATTTTAATCAAATATAGTAAGTATATTTAATCTTCCTATAAATAAATAATCAATATATTATTTTTTAACCGGGTCGACTAATCAGGGCTACCACAATATCAAGATTGGGATTTTTCTGTAACTATGAATTTGAAAGGTATTGGATGAACAGATTTCAAAGAAATTTCGTGTCGGGCGAGTATAGAATGGGAAAACAAGATGAATATGTTTAGACCAGAGAAAAAAAGCAGGGCTACCACGATATAAGAAAAAATAATTTTTTTATTTCAAAGCCAATACATTAGTATACGATTATTCTGCCACGAATGTAACAAAAGCACTTCTGTATCACGGGAAACCTGTGTACACCCCTACTTGTTATATATTAAAATTGTATCGAAAGGAAAGTTCTTTCCAAAACTAATTATTATTTTCATCAAGCACCTCTGAAAAGTAAGCCCAACATGTCTCCATTGTGGCCACAAAACATCAATATGGAGGTATTTGCCGTTGGAACGCTACAAGGTTATAAGTATTCCCGTGCAGGAAATTCGACGCCGTAAGTCAGGCGGCTGATGAGACAAGTTACCACTCTGGCTGGAGTTCTTGTGTGTGAGAGCCGGCGTGTTGTTCTCT
Organism: Tanypteryx hageni; assembly: GCA_028673005.1. NCBI lineage: Eukaryota > Metazoa > Arthropoda > Insecta > Odonata > Petaluridae > Tanypteryx > Tanypteryx hageni. Next base: position 52,151,871 of record CM054117.1, read on the forward strand.
CATGCATAAGGAACGTTTAAAGCGAAGGATTGCCTTTCTAGTCATTATTTTGGCTATGGCTTACAATAAGTGTTGCAATCCTTTTAAGAGAAAGAATCACGCCAGAATGAAAGATCTGGGAAACGTAAGTATAGAGCAATTGAAGAAAATGGGAAGTATTGCATCAGGATCCAAGCTGTATCAAAACTGTAGGTGGAAGATTGACGCGGTCTGTAAGACTGAACCTTCAATTTGAGGAGAGTCTTTGAAAACATCATTAGAAAAACTGGTAAGCCTCTTGCAGAAAACACAATTCGAATGTTTTTAGTGAGACTTTTTGTCTGCCGTTCTTAGTGGTCGAAGAGAGTTTATTTAACGCCGGTGTTCTGCTGACTTATCTCAGAAAATTTTCGGAGTTTTAACCGGTCTTGTGCCAGGAAACCTTTAACACGTTGACGACCGGGTATTTAAATCCAACCTCTACACGTGAGATATCGGGCATTTAAACGATTTTTTCCCCAAAATATACTGTTTCATTTAAATATTCATAACTTGCATAATTTTTATAATACAGAAAGCCTTCATTTATCGCAAGGATCCCGTTCCTCAAAATCATTGCGATAAACGAATTTGCGAAACAAAATATTTCCAAAATGCTTTCAGTCGTCAACGTGTAAAATAAAAATTTAATAAAATAAGAGAAGTCGTGCTAAGCAAAAGGACAGCAAAGTAATTTTTTATAATGACTAATAAGTCTCTTAATTTTAAGATTTCGCGACGAAATTAAGCAAAGAGTTTGCGTTTCGAGAATGTGACGTCATTTTTGATGGCAGGTGATGCGTAACATACAGCAGCGTTCTATTAAACAGTTCGGCATTGATTACTTCTGTATTACTTATTCCACGCATGTAACAAAATGTCTAAAATTTCGTCAAAGTTATGTACTTCTTGAACACTGGAATCACAATCCCAGTTGTATTTTCTTACCTGAGTGCTGATGACGTGAGTGAAGAGATTCCAAGACTTTCATCGAGTCACGTACCAACAGAAAGAGTTTCTCCTAGTGGTGAGAAATTTTCTGAAGAATATGTTGACAAATTGAACATAACACTTGCCTTAGTGGGAGAAACAGCGAATAAGCGAAAGAAAATTAAATATACGAAATATTCAAAGGGCAAGGAGGAGAGTCTCCAAAGCCGTGACAAACCGAGTTCATTTTCATAATCAAAGGAGATACTGCGACAGAGTTTTAAAAATTTTTCGGAAAATAAAGAAAAGGCTCCGTAAAAGTTCAGATTTTGACTCTTGCACCCAAATCGTGGTCTTTGAGAAAAACAGAAAAGACATTAAAAGTTCGTAGTTTTATGTGACTTTGCGGAAAACTATACATTTGTAGCACAAGACGCATCTCAAGTATTCTACTGGAACAACGCACGAGTATCCATACATGATGTTGTTCTGTACATCAAGGAAGGGAATGAGTTGAAGCACAGGAGTTCCGCCGTACTCTCGAACAATCTCTCCCACGACACAGCTGCTGTCTAAGAGTGCCAAAAGGAAATAGTTAATTATTTATCTGAATGAACAATTCTATCCTAAAAAAATTATATACTTCACGGATGGTGTTTCCCAACATTATAAGAACGGATACAATTTCGAAAATCTACTTAAACACGAAGAAGACTTCTCCATACGCGCCGAGTGACATTTCCATGCCACAGCTCATGGGAAAGGGACTTATGATGAGGTCGGAGGAAATATGAAAAGACTTGTCGCTTTTGCCAGCCTGCAGCTACCAGCAAATCAGCAGATTCTATCTCCTCTGGCTCTGTACAATTGGGCACAAGGAAACCGTACCAACACAGTCATTTTCTACAGCAGCAAGGCAGAACACACGGCAGCAAAACTGTTTCTTCAATACCTATATGACCAAGCACAGGCAGTGCCACACACTCACGAGCAGCATACATTTATTCCAACGCCAGATGGACTGCTTCTTATCAAGAGGTACTCTTTTGCAACTGATGGCTTCCTGTTACCAAAACAAAACAAGCGAAAACAATGACTTCCTGTTGAGTGATGATAATCGTAACTTCTTACTAACGATATTCTTTTTTGTTACAAATTCTTTTCTGGAAAGTGGTCTCCATCCAACCGACAACATCCCGCAAGCAGTGCATTCCGTCTTCTGCGCGGGAATACTTATTACCTTGTAGCAATCCAACGGCAAATACCTCCATATTAGTGTTTTGTGGCAACAATGAAGACATATTTAGCTTACTTTTAAGAGGTCTTTGATGGAAATAAACATGGTCATACTTTTGATAAATTATAAATTTATTTTTCAGAGTGTCCTGAAAGGGCATTAAAAACTATATAGAGTAGGTTATTTTTTTCTGATTACTTTACTTAATTAATTGATTTATCGCTCTTAACAATATACCGCCACTCCAATTATAAAAAATATGCCTGATTGGTAGGCAACCACGCCTCACAGGAGAGAACTGTTTATACCAAATGTACAGCTCCACAAGCCCTACAATATATTCCAATTGGTAAACATTCATTACATCGAGGGAGAAAAGTGGTCCTGTTGACATGGAATGCTCCATTATGGGTGGTAGTTTTTGTACTTTCAATTCGATGATTTAAATTTACTTTTTATTTCGAAATTCTACGCAAAATTTACGTTTATTTTACAATATTTTGATTATTTATTTAAATTTTTATAGGAAGTTAAATCTTTATGTAAAAATTAATTGAACTAATATATTATGTTCCTCATAAATTTTATTTTATTTATGCGCATTTACACGCCTCTTCATTTTTAAAAGTTAATATTAAAGAAAACACTCAATAACAAATTTATTAAAACATTATTTTCTCTTTTACTTAGAGTAAAAAAGTATACAATACAAAGTACAAAAGTATGTTTAAATCGTTAATTTGATCTTTTACTAATTAAATCGTGAATTATAACCAAGAAAATCACATTTGAGCCGGCTAAGAGATTTCGCCTGCTTTTTTTAGATTTATGACGAAATGTCCAGGAACTGAGTGTTATACGGGAATCTAAATCCAGTGCAAAACGTGTTAATGCTACGTAAGCACAGCGTACGACCAAGCTTACCTCTTTAAGTAAAAAAGTGGTTAGTGCAGAAAAAAGCTCATTGTGCAAACACGGAACGATATTTCTTGTTCTTGTATTTTCCCTCCTTTCTTTACAAATGTTGCCAAACGTGATGATTTCGGCTACCGAACTACACGAGAAAACATATATTAATAGTTAATTCACGCCTTTTACTAACTGACTCTTGATGATTAAACAAAGTTAGTGCCTTGCATATCGGCCATGAAAATATTATTGTTGTTCTATTACACTGAAACTTAGTATATTTTAAATCTCAAATATCGTATGCTGGTATTTCCAAATCTAGATATTTTTGATTTCGCATAATTCTTCCAATCGCGTCGTTGACAAATATATTATATAGCGAATGCAGATAGCAGTGGCGGCCGGTGGTTGTTTCAACTGGTAGGGCCAACATATGTTTAAAAAACCTAAATTTTTAATACAAAACAGTATTTAATTTTTTACTTACCGAAAAATGTACTGTAGTGAGTAGATGAAAAAAGTGTCTTGAAGCTAAAATGTGCGGTAAACAAAGTCTATTCGGCGATCTTTCTTGTTAGAAAATAAATCAATAACCTTTCTGTTGAAGCTATCTATGTTATTTACAGAAGTTTTTTCACACGATACTATTCCTAAGAAAAGTCTTTATTCTTTCCATCATTGAAAAACACCGTTCTGCTTCTGATGTCGACATTGGTATCGTGATAAGCACTTTTAAAAGCTTTATTGTCTCTTGAAACATTTCACACAAATCATCACCCAAAATTAGCGGCAGAAATGGTACTGCACCAGAAACTGCTCTCAATTCATCTCTTTCGTAAAAAACTTGAGACTCTTCAGTCTCTTTTTTCCAAAAAAGGATACTTTTCAATTATTTCACTAACATACGTGTCAGGGAATTTTTTGCTGTAATTATGAAATTCTTCGACTAAAAATAGATTTGTAGCCACGAGGTGTCCAGTAAATTGAAATCTATCTTTTATTTCTGGCGGGCGTAATAGCGGTCGAAATTAGCAATACTTGTCTTTTATCAGTTTCTGAACGCCATTTAAACGTTCATTCATAACAGAAGCACCATCAAAACTTTGTGCTATAAGTTTATTCGGTCTGTCACCAATTAGGGGGTCGAGTTGTTTTAAAATACAATCTGCGATTGCACGAGCATCATGTCCGTCAGGATTAACGAAATTCCAGAATATTTCTACCGGTTCTCCGCCTACAATGTAACGTAATACAATGACTAACTGAAATTCACATGACATGTCAGTAGTTACATCGGCTATCAATGCTACATAATCTGCTTTTTGAATTTCTTTTCGAACTTCTTCCTGGTACACTTCTAACATGCATTCCAGCAACTCATTCTGTATAATTTTAGACGTGTCTTTAAACAGGTGATTGACTAAGGAGAACTTTTAAGTCTTTATCTAACTCAGAACTAAACTGGATTGACTCACGAAAAAATCCCTTATTTTGTGACTCATCCGATTCATCATGCCCTCTCAATGCTAATTCTAATGCCCCACAAAAACGTATACAATTTATAATCAAATTTAATACGTACCTATTTTTATCTACTCGTTCGTTATGTTTAGATATAGCTAACCGATACTTTGAGTTAAACTGACTTTGAATATTTGTTTTACCCAGCAACGATAAACTCAAAACATTGTTCATATGTATTTAGATTTTTCGTGAGCCTTCTTTTTTCCCAGATGTGTACCAAGTCTGAAATCCTGTTCCTCGGCCAGCTGACATCTCCTTGGAAAAGAACACAAGGAAAACAAAAAACCCATTTTTTTCATCGCACCCGCACAGCCAATTGTTCTTCGAATAAGGCATTAAATTTACGACACCTTTCCTGTTTATTGGCACACTGTAGCTTTTTAACTAAATTCAAATTAGGGAGGGGTCTTCCCATTCCTTTTATTTCGAGTTTATCATCGTAAGACAACGACAAAAACGGCTGTTTTAATAAAGCACTATTCATTGCGGAGAATTGAAACATTCACGCTCACAATACCACATCAAACTACTATCTTGAAGGCCGGCCGAGCCGAGCCAAACTGAACTTGGTCTCAACGGTAGATATTCTCAAACGCGGGAGAATATAAGAGATGGAGAGAAATGAATGAGTCCTTAATCCCTCTTCAATTTTAAGGAACGCTTGCTAATTTATGTGCACCTTTTTAAACCATTATATATAAATATAAATTTATTAACCTATAGCAAAGATTGAAGGAGCCAAAAGCAAGAGAGAGGAACGATCCTTTCCGGATAACTTTTAGCGAAAGACTGCCAAAAGAGTGGGTTTAGTGTATACGGTGTGCATTCAACAACGTCCATCTATAGGGAAAGCCCTAGCAAGCAATCGAGATAAATTTGTTCCAGGAATACGCTCCACGGGTAGATGCGTGGAATAGGTAGCAAAACGGTTGTCTTTAAACGACCACCAAAATTCCTTTCTTCTGAGCCCCGAGGAACTCTCCGCAGGGCATATCCATGACCTTATCTCTATAGAGAGGTTCGTGGAATATCCAACAATTAGTTCGGCAAATATCATCTCAAAACCTCAAATGGGCTAAGAAACACCTGTTTCCAAAACTACCATAGGGAATTGCGGTTACCTGATTGATCAGAATAGAAGCGTGAGCTTTAAAAAGACGCATATTTGAGTGCAAGGAAATACCCTTCTTTAAGTCCCACTGTTAATGCAAGCCCGGAAAAGGAACGAAATCGTAGGTAGAAAATAATATTGCGAAAAAAGTTAACAGAAACGACTTAAATTCTAGAATTCAAAATGAAATATGTTTTTAGACATTTACTTTTCCGTCTTGTTGGGAAATCGGCGCTTATCGACGACCGTTTTCGTCGATTTTGACAATTTAAAAAATCGACGTTTATCGGTGTTTTTCGATTTAAATCGAATCCTACCAAACCTAATTACAACGAAATGAGGATATGAGATACTTAACTAGAATTATTACCATTGTTAACGAACTAAATCAATATGTTAGTCCTTTTCGGCATCGGTATCGATTGAATATTCCATCAACTCTTTTGCCCATTACTTTGCAGATCATCGGTCAAAGTAAAAGAGTGATCCCTGGAAAAGAGAAGGCAGCGTAAAAACATGAGGTATTTTTCATTAGTCGTACATTAGACGATATTTTTAGGGTAATATTTTCTGTTCATCATTACATTTAATTAATTACATTAAGTCCTGACATCATGTGTCAACACGGTAATAAGTGGGGTTTAGTACGATTTTTTCATAAAAAGAGACATACGATTGACAATTCAAGTTCTTAAAAATACAGCTGATTAAATATGTACTTAATCGAATATCTTCAATAGCCGTAACAAGGTCTAAGAAACCAAGTATCCATCATCAGTGCTATTCACCGATAGTATATTCTAAAGGAAATACTGAATACTATTACTTTTTATTCTAAAGAAATTTTTATCTACCATCGGTAAACATCATTGGTTACGGTTTCCTGGTTGCCAGAATGCGCATATGATTTTCGTAAACTTTTGTGGCTATTAGGGGTATTTCATCAAGCATTTATTTTATAACTTTTAGATTAGCTATAACATTTATCGATATTTCTCTATTGAACAAATATTTAGTTGTTGAAGTAGTTCAATATTGATATGATTCCATAATTATATTATGATTTACTATAATTAATCGTTTTCTTCAGATATATTTGGTTTTCTTACAATTATAGATATATAAATAGATATGCGTCTTTATTTGGGTAAGATTAAGACTAAACAGTCTATTCTTCCGTCTTACCCATTGTCAATTACAAACAGGAAGAAAGTAACAAATAATAAAAATGAAACAAAGGATTACATAAAATAAAGTACTACATAAATACAATGACAAGTTAACATTTTTGAAAACGAAAAGAGATGGAGATTTGTTGTTCGTGGGAAAAAACGAGGGAAAATTGATATACTATTCCCTAGGAAAAAGCCCACTGCAGGAAAACACCCATACAAGAAGGGGGTGTGAAAAACCTGCAAAACCTACTGATAGCAATATTTATAGATTGAGAGGATCATGAAAGATAAATACTTAAATTGAAATACACATAAACACAGTTATATCATTATGATACGCGCTTGAATAGTTTCGTCTGATTTTCGAGCGCCACATGTGATAAATGAAGTAAGATGTGATATTTAAGTCCCTTTTAGTATGTCGTTATTATAACCTTTTTCTGCATTATCATGTAACGTTAATTGCATATTTTGTCGGCAATCCATGAGCGCTCCATTTGTAAATTAATTTAGATTGATGTCTCTCATCCAAATGGTTGAAATGAACTTCAGGAAAAGAAGACCATGCCGCGATGTGCGAAATTTCGAAAGGGCGTTTTTCATCCACTTTAAACGCAAATAAAAGTCCCTTGAAAAAGTAGAGTTTCCGTTTTTCGCGGAAGGCGGCGGGTACAAACTATATTTTTTTTTACCTATGGCGTCGACCTGTGTGTATGAGTACGCTTTAAAAACGACTCGCAATGGGGAGGGGAATGCGGAGAAGGCCTTTCTGATGGAAATTTTAATGCGACTGCTAGTGATTAATGGCGCGTTTTTTTTCGAACGTCCCTGTACTTCATTTCAACGGAACCCTCTCTTCCCAGTCTTTATCCATCTCTCTCTTCCTCCTCTCCCTCTCTCTGTCTCTTTCTACTCTCTGTATTCACCTTTCTCTCTCATCTCGCTTTTTCTCTTCGTTCTCTTTTTCTGTTTCCGTCACGGTTTCCAGAGAAATCATTCTCCGCCTGCCTGCAGTCTCTCTTTCGAGGCTTTTGAGTTTAGGTATTCATTGTAACAAACGACTATGCCAAACCTAAAATATAATTGAAACAACCATCTACGTGTATACATATGCCAAAGGTTGTGTAAATGTATTTATATATGTAGATTCGAGTAAACAAATACAGAGGCACCTTCATAGAGATGAATAATATTATATAAAATAAATGATTAAATGCAAAGACGCATTAAAATGCGAATACTTAAAATAAAAGCAGGCAAGAAAATGCAGAAAAATCGTACTTATTAATAAGCGTATCCATATTCAAACCAAACTGAATACACATTCATATTCATGCTTTATGATACAGTTTTGTGAATTCCCAATATAATCGACGTATATGAACGCACTAATAATAATAATAATAATGATTATTACTCCAGCCGTATAGGTATAGAATTTTATCATAAGCTGCACTCATTATTTAGATAATACACATTGCGTGGAAGAAATATAACTTAGAGAGAAATTATCTATTGGATGCTGTTGTAAGTAAAGTTCGTATCATTCTGTTTATTTTTTGAAACGATAACGATAATAAAATAACCACTTTCTTAAATGCGTAAAGCTGGAAGTAAATAATGCTTCTCTGAGAGAATAACTGATGGCGATGTTTGGGATCTTTCTGTGATCCACCTAGTACTTTATTTTTTTGCAATTTTCTTACCGCTCTTTTTTAATCTTCGCAATCAAGTGGAGTGGTTCTGTCCGGAGCGTTTCGGGTAAAAAATCCCCGAGAAAAATATCTCTACTAAACTAATTCAAGCCGTAAGGAACTGCACCGAAATAATCCGAATATTTCGTTTTTTATTAAATGCCGAGAAACCATGAAAAAGGAAATTTCAAATACAGTTTCATTTCGAAAGATACTAATCCAAAGGAATATTCGTCATCATTTTACTTATGCTTTACTTGGACGACTATTTAATTGAAATGTAAAATAACAATTTGTAATTTTTTTTAGTCATTTTGATTAAATTCGCCTATACAGCTTCCAACGCCAACCTCTGAGTAAATTCTAATTTTCTCTTAACCCTATTCAGCTGCAGAAGGCAGTTTCCGCGAGAGTGAGACACCTGTTCTGTCGCAGAGGTCCGCGGGGATAAAAGCCGCTTATTTTTTTAAATTAAAGTTAGGCGCGAAAAAAATCACCCCGCTTGGGGTATTCTCGTCTCGTCCAGACCAGACCTCAAAAACTCCTGCGTCGCTTTAATTGAGAAAGAATAGCACGTCCTTAGAAAAAGTGAGTGTGATTCTCTTCGAAGGAAAGCTACTATTGCCATGTGCACACACGGCTAGGTTTATGAGGGTTAAAAAAATTAATCAGTCGCGATTAGAAGGGAATGGAGATGCGTAAAAGCAGACTGAGGGGAAAGGCAAAGGAGTAGCAAAGTCTAGAGACAGACAGACAGACAAACGACTTTATTAGGGGAGAGAGGGTGTATGCATGAGAGCGGAAGTGGAAAGTAATAGAATAAAGGGTAAGAAAGAGAAGTGATCGAGTAGGTATATATATTTCACTAGAAAAATATCGACATCGTCTTATGGCAGTATACAAATTCAAGAATAAGCACTTCAATGTGTTATGGTTGTAAGACATATACCTTAGGTTAGTACTTATTTTTTCAATTTTTATATTGAGGTGCTTATTCTTAAATTCCTAGATAGATATAATTATATGTAAACGTCTTTTTAGGGCAAGATTGGCATTAGTAAGTCTTTTCCATCTAAATCTGTTTCATTTACAAGTAATAAAATAAATTTAACATACATTATGAAGTACTGTTGTAAATGAAAGAGGAAGGATTCTTGCGGGAGAGAAAGTGGTAAAAGGAAAGAATGGAATATTGAAGGGGAAGCTTTATTTATATATTAATCAATCATTTAAGTTATACAGAGCGCCACCTGAGCCCTATATATCGGGCAAGAAAACAATCAATAGGAGTATGAAAATTTCTGAAAAGAGCAGTATAAATAATATAGACACCAACGAGGCCCACTAAGGAACGAGCTGAGAATGTATACTTATAAAAATAAATTTTTATAGTCATAATATCAAAATAGTATCAGTGTTTTTAATTATAATTGAATTTTTTGGATTAATTTTTTATTGTTATAAAAAGAGAGGGAGACATCAATAACTGTGTATTGCAAGGAGATACTCATAGACGTGGCTAGGTCACTCGAAAGGGGCTTCTATTAGGTGAGATAGATTCTGCTGAAAAGGAATAGGTAAAGAGATACATATATTAGTATAGAGGTAGCTGATAAAGGAGAGAATTAGAGCAGATAGAGACAGTGAGAGAGGCAGGAGAAGAAAGAAGGAGAATTGCGTGCGGTCGCATTGTGTTTGTGATGGCCTTAAAAAATGAAAAAAAAAGTTTTTAGCCTCGTGTTTTTACGTGTGCGCGAAACGTAAGAGTGGTCTCCCCTTTTGTCTGGAACCTCTTTCTTGAGGAGCTTTATCTGACTCCCGAAATTTATTGGACTACAACGAGACGGTGAATCACTCTCTTTAATTGCCATGATAATGGCGACGGGTATTTTCTTTTCAGCCATGGGGTTTTTATGACCCTCGTCAAGCTGTGATACCACAAAGAAAACTTTGTCATTCTTTTGGAAAGGTTACTTTCTTTTCACACTCTTTACGTTTTCGATGAGAATGCTTTTTTGATTATTTCGACTACACCACTTTCATTGCCATTTTAATTTGAAATTTAATTTTTAAAGATTATGCCGAAAACTTTCTGCAATCTCGGTTTAATTTGCTCCCTTGCATAAAATAAAAGTCAACTCACATTTACGTATATATTTCGTTTATTGTTAAATGACTTCAGAGGAATTTTTGTGCTAAATTCCGAGTATTTTTTGTCGATGTTTAAGATTTTTTTTACTTTAGGGAGCGTTAGCATGTATTAACGTTACATTATTCATTCTCCTGATTTCTTCGAATTAAGATAGAATTTCTTTTGCCATACATAAAGTAATTTTCTTCGAGATTCTCTATCTTCTAATTTTTTTTATTATTTCTTTCATCAATCAGAGTTTAAATTATTTTTTCAAGTAAACGATCAAATCAAGATCGGATGTTGGTCAATGGTTTTACCTTTTGAAGAACCATATGAATTTTCTGCATCATTGGATTTATTTCGCTTAACTTACATTATATCCTAGTTTATCCTGGTTTCCTCTGTTCTCATACGTATACGTAGTTAAATTCGTCGAACCTCTTTCAACTTCATGAAATGACAGAGAAAATCTTACGAAACTTCAAGACATGGATCTTCATAATAACGTATACGAATGCGAAGGGGTAAACACCTACTTCGACACACAGAACATTCGTTATAACTAGGCTTGGTAGAATTCGTCGTTTATATTTTTTGAAAATCGACGATTTAAAACGACGTTTATTTTTCCGAGAGATTTTCGACGAATATTGACGCTTAAAATTAGTGCCACTATAGGCTTGGTAGTTTTCGACGTTTATTTTTCCTAAAAATAGGCGACTAATATCGACGTGTACTTTAATACATTTTACTAGGCTTGGTAGTTTTCGACGGTTATTTTTCCTAAAAAGCAACCACTAACATTGTTTATTTTACCTAAAAATCAACGACGTGCATCAAAGTTTATTTTTATACATTTAATTGGGGATTTTAGTTTTCGACGTTTATATTTTGACTATAATAATCCAAAAGTTTGATTAGCCGGAAATACACACAAACATCGACGTTTATATTTCTTAAAAAGCGATATCAAATATCGACGTTTATTTCAATACATTTCATCAATTTTTATTTATAAAAGCGTTATAAATTTAATTCCTTCTAAATAAATTTAACTAAAAGTGTATATATAAATAAAAATTTTTGTTTTATGCTGCTTTGTTCGTTGTTATCTATATTTTGGCGAATGTGTTGTTGTTGACTTCGACCACCAACCTGGAACAGTTAATTTTTCGCAATAAATCAGAAAGTGTATTCTACTCGTTAATTCTCGCCCCTTATTTACGAAATCGTGATCATGAGTGAGAAATTAATGTGACGTATGATGCTTAACCTAATGTATGAATGAATATTTTGATGAAAAATATCTTATATTGTTGAGTAATAAACGACTATGAACGCGGAAAAAAGCCCCGAGTGCGTATATGGGACGATGCTCCTTCGACAGCAATGCAAAAGAAACTAAGCACGGGGGACACTCGCATACGGATTATATAAATTTTATGAAATGGCCCTTTTGGAAATTCCATAAGGCCATCTGACGATTGGTACTCATTTTTCAGTTTGGGGGAACCTTTCATTTCGCCTCTTGGAGGAGGTCGGCAGATAATGTCGCGCAGAAGACGCAATAGACGTTCACCGACTTATCGGTAAATGGAGTCCAAAGTGCATATGGATTATCGAATCTGGCCGAGGGTAAAGAAAGAGCGCAATAAACCGATCATAATATTTTGTCCTTTACCTTTGGATCCCATGGCTGTTCAGTATGTGCTCTTAAGACAGTGACATAATCGACATTAAAAAGCAAATGCCGAATGATGTGTGGCCGTTTGGTATGACAAATACATACGTACAGAGTGTCTCTACCGTTTTGGACGTTTGGTGGCAAAATATGTTAGGTTTGAGGGCGGATAACAAAGTTTTAAAATCGTGACGCATAAATATCTTAGAAAATGTAGTAGTGAAAATCGATACTTATCAAAGACAATACATTTTCGTCGAATTTAAATTTTTAAAAATTTCGATGTTTATCGACATTTACCGATTTAAATCGAATCCTACCAAGTCTAGTTATAACTTACGCTAAAAACTATAGTGATGACGGGCGTATAGACAATACACCAACTCATTACGGTTTAATTATTTTAATCTGCACAACTCAAAAAAAGCATCCTACGCCAAATATAAAATATTCAGGTAAACACGTAATCCTCTTCCTTATCCATATCCCATTTGGTATGCATGATATCATGAAGATAGCAACAATACTTGACAACAATTGCATGACAAATTGATTTGAAAGGCTTATATTACAGGTTTATCGGCTATTATAAACACATTATCGGAAGTTATAGACACATTATTGTTAGTTATAAACAAAGTATCGGTAGTTATAAACACATTATTGGTAGTTATAAACAAAGTATCAGTAGTTATAAACAAACTATCAGTAGTTATAAACACATTATCGTGAATTATAGACAGAGTATTGATAATTATAAACAATACTAACCCTACCCTATAATGGAAGAAAACTCTCAGGAAATAGTAAATGAAAATGGAATACAGAGTGAACTAAATGATTCAGTTGCTAGAACAAGAAAGAAAAGAACCTCAATAACCGACGAAAAAATTGAAGTATTTAAAAATATGAGAGAACAAGGTGAGTCAGCGGTTAAAATGGCAAAAAACTTGGGCGTATCTGTATCTGTTGTGTACAAACTAATGAGGAAAATACACGAAGCTGAGGAAAATATGGAAGAAGTTGATTTAACACGGAAGAAGCCTGGACCCAAACCGCAACAAGTTTCTAGATTATCGGACAAAATATGTGAAATTATTCAAGCCGACTGCTCATTGACACAAAAAAGCATTCAAGAAAAGTTGAGAGAATATGACTTCATCTGCACACAGTCTACTATATCGACAAATCTAAAAAATATTGGCATTACAAGAAAAAGATTGAAAAGAGAGTTTCAAAATCCACAACACCTGAAGTTTTATCAAAAAGGAAAATATATTCTCGTGAAATCATGAGGATTCCATCAGGAAGAATGTTATTTCTAGATGAAACTGGTTTTAATCTACATAGTACCAACAATTATGGATATTCTCCTAAAAATATAGATGCTATCAAAAAGGTTCCTACGAACCGTGGGAGAAACATAAGTTTGATAGCTGTGCTCGCTATAAACGGAATTAAGAATTATAAAATAAAAGTTGGTGCTTATAACACAGAATATTTCGTTGACTTTCTTCAAGACTGCAAATCAAAGAATGTTTTTAAGGAAGGTGATATCGTTATTATGGACAATGCGAAGTTTCACCACAGCTCTGAAGTGATTACTTGGCTTGCCGCAAATAATGTTTGCTACAAATTTCTTCCCCCTTAAAGTCCGCAATTGAACCCAATTGAAGAGGTTTTTAGTGTGCTTAAAAGTAGATACCATGCTATTCGTCCTACTCCTGAAACGTCGTTACAGCTCCAAGAATATGTCGCAAGATACATTGACAGGATGAATAATGATAGTACATTACGTTTTGAGGCTTTTTATGGCAACATGTTGAGATATCGCGATTTGGCTTTTCAAGGTCTTTCATTTTAAATAATTACATATGTACATTCTATTTTTCCCTTTTCAATTCTCCTTTTTGTTCATTGTAGTATGTATGTATCATATCTTATATGTATACTACAAAAGTTAATTAATTGTATGTATTTAACAAACATTTTAAAGGAAAATGAATGTTACCTAATTATATTTATAATTACTTGATTGTGTACTGACTAAATATGTATGTACCTACTATGTATAATTCTCTACAGATATGAATTCTTTTTCATTGTACATATTATACAATGTATTCACTATTACCTACGCATCATTTCTCGTGCCGCCTTTAATCATAGATTTGTGCATTGTATCATTAATTAAACACAAAATTAATGGAAATCGGTAATTTATTCTATTTAATTTTTCTTTATGAATTTTTATGTACCGAAAAGGAGTTGAGTTCATTTATCGATAACAACTCACAAAAATTAGTAAGCGAGAAAGAGTGGCTGAAAAAATATTTTCATTTTCATTAGCATTTGTGTTTTCCATATTTGTCTTCTCAACAGAATCAATATTTTCTCTTGATTTTTGAGTTGACCTCATTATTTTCGTTTCCAAAACACTAAAACAATTTTTTACATATTCCCTAAATTTTAGCGTTATGGCCAGGTTTTGTTTATAATTATCGATACTCTGTCTATAATTCACGATAATGTGTTTATAACTACTGATAGTTTGTTTATAACCACTGATACTTTGTTTATAACTATCAATAATGTGTTTATAACTTCCGATACTGTGTTTATAACTATCGATAATGTGTCTATAAATTTCGATACTGTGTTTATAATAGCCGATAACCCTGTATGTAGGAATTTGTTCATAAATCATGTTTTAGATATAGTAAATTTGCAACCGCAATTGTTGTGCCCGAGTTTTGCAAAAAAAGACTTTGAATGATTATCAGTTTATCCGTTAAAGTCGGACAATTGCCAGATCTTTTCTCCTTTCCATAATATCATATCATATATAATAGGATAGAGTTTATTTTATCTAAAATATGGGCGACGTCATTAATTTATGGAAGCCGCACAATTTTTATGAAAACCGTAGTGGTATTATACAAAGTACAAATATCAAGTCATTCCCATTTACACAGCGAAGATTAATTTTTGTCTAATTAATATGCATTTTTTCGATGCTACCGAGTTTAACTTGGTCTGCCGCTCAACCCTTCTTCATCATCCTCCAAGTTCAATACGAGGTTGGCGTCTAAATAATTTTAAAGATATGAATGAGAAAAAACGTACTTCGAGGAAGTTTCAGCGCTAAAATTACGTGCATGACGAGTTATATTATTTTTGTTTTATTTTATTCTTCCATAATTTTACGGTGGATTTGTTATTCAAAGAAATGTTAGGGCTCGAGATAAGAATTCGGTGCGACGAAAATGAAAAAGGAGAGAGACTGGAAGGCAAAAAAATACTTTCTCGAAATGCGTTTATCGCCGAGAGAAATTTCTCCACCCGGCGAAACAAGTTCCGCATTTATTATCGAAGGAAGCTTCGTTGCTTTTTTATCGAAATGCAAAAAGTATGTCGAGTTGGGCGAGAGAAAGGAAAAAGTTTTCGTTCTAAAAAAAGGTTAAGGTGTGAAGAGCACATTCCTTCAGAAACTCTTCTGAGTGCACATCCATCACACCCTCTGTAGGCGTATATATGTATCGTATAGGGTTTTTCGGAAATGTGTTTCATAATTCAGGGCGTGGACTCAGGAGGTCAAACTGAAGCAAAAAGTTTCAATCAACGTGGGTCGACAAATGTTCCGTAGCCGAGTTACTTCCACTCTATGTCGCCGATGCTACAGTGGCAACATGTGCAAGACTCCTGCGAAACAGTTCGTGTTTATCAATACGTTTCCCGGCTTGTGAGCTACACTTAAATACGTCGCGCAGAAGCATTTGTAAAGGTATGGTAGAATAGCCGAGCAATGGATATGAATAAACGTCCCGTTTGATTGATATTGGTGTTAATTTTCGACAGTAGTATCAACTACACGAACACATTTCCAAAACACCGATTTTGTGCAGACACACATATTTATAAATATACTCCATGTCAAAAGTATTAGGATACAGAGAAACTATTATATCGCGTCTTTTTTCGGCATTTCTCCCTCGAGCTCAATTCCTTTCTTATTAATTACTATTGTACATATAGGTACTCGCGTCATCTCCCTCACTTGTCTTTTATCTCGTTGCATTCTCTCTCTTCTCAGAATGGCTTATTCTCCCCTGCTTAATCCTTTATCCCTCTTTTCTTTCCATCCCTTCCACCCCTCATTTAACCTTCCCCTCTCGTAACCTTACTCGATAAAAAGGTTCAGGTGCGAAGTGTTCGGTAGGAAAAATGACGGGGCAAGGAAGAGCGACGTTGATATATAGGGATGCGGGTATTGGTAACGTTATGGGTGGAGTGAAGGCGTGGAGAAGAGGATGAGACGAGTAGGCCGGTGAGGGAGACGAGCAGGCCGGTGAGGGAGACGAGCAACAAGGATTTAGAGAGAAAGGTTCGGTAGTACGTGAGAGAAAGAGAGACAGAGGAAATGAAAGGGATTAAGGTGGTAAAAGGGGGTTGGAGTGTAGGGTGTTGGTCTGAGTAAAGTGAGTTGGGGAGAAAGGATGGGATGGGTGAAAGTATGGCGGAAGAAAAAGGCGGCAGAGGCGGGTGGCGAAAGGAAATGGATGTGAGCCGAGGGAGGAGAAAAAGAGACGGGAGAGAGATTGGGGGTGGATGAGAGGTCGAGTATGGGTGGGACCTTTTTGCGTATTTGAGTGTGTGGAGAAATTAAAGGAAGGCAGAGATGGAGTGATAAGGAAATGAGGTTTCAGAAAATAACGGTGAGAATGTTTGAAGATTGGTGCCACTATGTTCACGAACTCAGGAGCACAGTATATAAAAAAATGATGGTAGGTATGTTGGAGAAAATTCGTAATAGTTTCATGAAAGATGCAGCTGTAATTATTTTAAAATATAGGTGGATGCTATTTAATTTTTATTATTCGATAGTCGATTTTGGTGAGCATATACAAAGGAATACAAAGAAGAATGAAAATTACTTCTTTGCATTTTATTTGAGATGCAGTTGTCGGTATCCATTAGACATTTTTATTTAGTTTGACGCCATATAAATTCTTCGGGAATAGCTCAAAGTTTTGTTTTATTTCCAAAGTTTTTGCTATATCAAAAATTTATTTTTTATTTAAAAAAGAAAATAAATAATTTCGACTTATATTTTAGTTCTCTCCATACCATTAACTCTATGGTTGAACTTTTAAAATCCAAACGATGAATTGCACTGCAAAAGAAATTGGTATCCATGCCTCAATTCAAAACAACTACTCTGGTATGCTAATAAACTACTTGAATATTTGATATTTTATGCATATTAAATTTTCAATCATATCTTACTAGTTTCAGTAGGTCTCATTACCATATTTTATATAAAATTAATAAATCTTCATCCAAGAATCCCTAAAACTCTTCGTCCGTAAACGCAAAGATCATTAAAATTTATCTCTCCCTTCTTAATTAGTTGTTCATTCTTCTTTCACCCCAAAAATTATTAATAATATGTTTTTCGATTCGTCAATTCTGATCTTTCTTTTCGTTTAATTATTTATATTGTAAATTTTACAATGATACGATAAAAAATATCTATCAGCCATAGTATTTTTGAAGAGTTAGTATGATTTCTTCACGAACATTTATTACCGTTTTTTCATGTTTAAGTTTAAAACAGGGTGACAGGTTAGTAATAATTTGCTATTCCGCATTACAAAGTTACATTCTTCTATGAGATTTTATCTTTCATCCGGGACTGAGTGACCTATTAGACTTCGTCTGACACTTTGTAATGAAGGACAAAGAAGATTGTTATATAAAAAATCATAGTCTCGAACAGTTATTTCTTATAGGGATGTCTTCTACTATAAGTTTTGCTTTTTAAAGCTTGAACATTTGTTTGCTGGATAAAATTAATTTCCAGAGATAATGATCTTGTTTCACTGTGTCAAATCATTAGTTTGAGTTGTACCTCGATGAAATTTTTCGCGTTCACTTGCACCAACTCACCTTTCGACCTTTTATATCTGCTCGGGCGTAATGTTAACAGTCGTGGGTCCCATACATGTTTCCGAGTGAATATTTAAATTCACATCGAGAAGTCTGAATATAAATATTCAATTTTATTAACTTATAAGGATTTCCTCGGCCTTTAAAGGGACTTCTTTATTCCGGCATAATATGCAGGTATATGCTAAGGGAGATTTTTTACGAGATTCTTTTCTTTAGCAAACTAGGCTGTCAACCCTTTCTTTCTCCGGGAGGAGTACAACGGAAACACATGGAAAAGAACCAGCTTCAGTTATCGATTTTCTCTATTTACATTTGTTATTGAATATTGAATTTATATATAACTTCATTGCCGAATAAAATATAAAGTTTTCCGGTTTAGAGTTTTTTTAATTTTCAGTTTTGGAGTTCAAACCGATCTGGTACTTCACAACGCTGAAGGTGTTCATGGTGACAGCCACCTTACCAGCTTGCATTATTGTTAAAGGCAAATAAGGGCATGAACAAAATAGGAATATGAAAATAATGAACAAACTCTACCCTTAGAAAAAAGTAAAAAGAAAAAAGAATAGAACGATTAGGGAGCAAATGTTACATAAAAAGGAAAAATCTGATGTGGTCACCACATGACTTTCTCCATATCTGTAATATAATAAGTATTTTAAGAAAACGAGAAAATTTTAGACTTTACAAAGAACAGAAATAAACTCAAACCATAGCCTTCTGATATTGGATCATCATCATCATAGGTAGTCTGTCCGTAGACAGGTCCGTGATTATTCTTGGTTAAACCTGGTTCTCCATATACTCCTATTTTCCGCTGTCCTCTTTATATCTTGATAACTCTCTTTCCCTTTCAAATCGTCTATCAGCTGAAACCTTTTCCTACCTCTTTCCCTTTTCCCATCTAGTTTTCCTTCTAACACGTCTTTAATCATACTCTCTCTCCTCAGGTAATGTCCAACACAGTTAGCCTTCCTCTTTCTGATAGTCTGTATAATCATTCGCTTCTCTCCTATTCTTCGTAGCACTTCATCGTTTTTCATCCTATCTGTCCGTTTTATCTTCAGCATTCTCCTCCAAGTCCACATTTCAAAGCTTTCCAAGTATTTGATGTCATTTTTCCTTAGCGTCCATGTTTCTGCCCCATACAATGCTATACTCCATACGTAGCATTTTATCAACTTCCTGCGGATATCTTCCCTTATATTCCCTTTAAGTAGTTGTTTCTTTCTCCTGAAAGCCGCTTTTGCTTTTCCTATTCTAGTTTTGATCTCATCCGTACATTTTGCCTCTCGTGTTATGATACTTCCAAGGTATTTATATTCTGAAACTTGTTCTAATGGCTTTCCCCCAATAGTTATGTTCAGATTCTCTTCTTTACCCGATATTCGAATGACCTTGGATTTTGCTGTATTTATTTCCATACCGTATTTTCTACCTGTTATCACTAGTCTATTTATCATTTTTTGTAGCTCCTCTTCCTTTCTTGCTAGAAGTACTTGATCATCTGCGTATTTTACTGTTCTTATAATCCTTCCTCCAATTTTGAAATCCCCTGTGCCTTCTAAAACTTCTTGCATTAGACTTTCTCCATATATATTGAATAGGGTTGGCGATAGGCAGCAGCCTTGTCTTACTCCTCTACCGATATTTATTCCGCAGGTGTCCACATTTTCAAACCTGACCTTTACAACTTGATTCTCATATAGATTCCTAATCAGTCTCCTGTTTTTTCAGTCTACACCTATATCCTTTAATATCTTCATCAACTTTACCCAATTTACTCTATCAAAGGCCTTCTGCCAGTCTACGAAACATGCGCAGATATCTTGACTGTATTCTATTGCCCTTTCTGATATGATTCTAACTACTCCTATAGCATCTCTAGTTCCTCGTCCTTTTCTGAAACCGAATTGATCTTCCCCTATTATTTCTTCTGCCTTTTTCTCCAGCCTTTTATTAAGAATCCTCGTGATGATCTTCGATGTGTGTGACAGAAGGCTTATAGTTCTGTAATCTTTACACTGCATTGCCTTTGGCTTCTTCTTTAGAGGGATCATTGTTACTTCTAGGAAATCCTGAGGCCACTCTCCCGTGTCGTAAATCTTATTATTAAATTTCGTGATCGCTTTTAGTCCTTCTGATCCTATGACTTTAAGTATCTCAGCCGGTATTCCATCGCTGCCCGTGGCTTTCCCCTTCTTTAGTTCCACTATCGCCTTTTCTACTTCGCTCTCCATAATACTTGGTCCTAAGTTGTCTTCTTCAATGTTTTCCTCATTTTCCAGTTCTATTTTTTGCCGCTCCTGCCTGTTTGCTGTATAATTCCTTAATGTATTCTTCCCATACCTGTGCTACATCCTTTGTTTCTGAGACTATCTTCCTATCCGTATTCGTAATTCCTTTACCACAAATTCCATTAGACTTCTTATCTTCTAATTCCAGTGCCCTAGCGTACATCATATCGTACCGTCCTAACTTCTCCATTTGTTCTATTTCATCACATTTTCCTTTTATCCAATTTTCTCTAGCTTTATTTGTTACCCTTCTCAACTCATTGTTTATACGCCTATAGTTGGCTCTACCTTCTTCACTGTTAACGTTTTTCCATTTTCGTCTCTCATCCATTTTCTCCAGCATTTCCTTCGTGATCCATGGTTTTCTGATTTTCTTCTCTTGTTTTACAATCTCTTTATCCAAGGTATCCTTGATACTGGTTTTAATTTCATCCCATTCTATATCAACGGTCTTCGGTTTGTTTTCCAACTTTCTTAGGTTATCTTCCAACTTCATGCTGACTACATCCTGCCTTTCTTTCAGTTTTTCTAGATCCCAGGTCTGTCTTTCTCTTCTCGTTTTTCTTATTTGTTTGAGCTTTGTACTCACGTCAAGTATTAGAAGGCTGTGACCTGAATCAATGTCTGCTCCTTGCAATGCCTTGGCGTTCTTTATGCTGTTCCTGAATCTTTGTTTTACAAGGATGTAATCTATTTGGCATCTCATTCTATCTCCTGGACTTTTCCATGTGTATAACCTTCGTTTATGGTTTTTGAACCATGTATTAGTCACTACAAGGTCATTATTGATGCAGAATTCTACGAGTTTCTCCCCTCCTCGATTTCTCTTCCCAAGTCCGTATTGCCCGACAACATTTTCTTCCTGTCCTTCTCCGACTATGCTGTTCCAATCTCCCATTATTATGCAGTTTACCTTTCCTCTTCCGTCTTCTTCGTAAATTTCATTAATTTGATCATAGATCTCATCTATTTCTTCATCGTCATGAGCTGACGTTGGCATATATACCTGGATTATCAGCGTGTCCACTGGGACTGCTTTTAGCTTTATTGCCATCAGTCTATCGTTCGTTGCTATTATCTTTGTCACGCTTTTCATCATATCTTTCCTAAGTACCAGAGCTACTCTCCTTTCCCCACTATTTCCTCCAGAATAAACTACCGTGAATTCTTCCGAGTCGAACTGTCCTTCTCCCTCCCATCTAGTTTCGCTTATCCCTATAATGTCAACTCTATTTCTTCTTATTTCTTCTATATATATATATATATATATATATATATATATATATATATATATATATATATATAATATTTCATTACCTAGGTAGGCATTTTTTCGTTAGACGGCATATTGAAATTTATTCTTTTCTTTATTTTGATTCATTCGTTTATTTTGTTTGATCACATCCTATGCTTGGGACGCTACATTCGATGAAACTGATTTGATCTCGTGAATCTAACACCATGTACTCGACAGTAATTGCGGAATCGAACCGTTGCGGAATCCATCTGAATTATAACTCTTAGGAAGATTGCTTCTGCATTCATGTCCTCCGTTTTGGTGACGACTTCATCAATCCTTTTATTCAAAAGAATGATGTGAGTGCGTTCAGCTTTTAGTATTTATTCGTATTTTTTGCGTTTCCTTACTCTAAATTTGAAGATGGTGACTGTTTTGCATTATAGAGAATTATCTGCTGAGGACGGTAGCGCTAAAATACTTTTCATTTTCCAACCCTTTAGACATTGATGTTAATAACTAGATGCAGAAGGTGAAAGATTTTAGAATGATGAGGTTTTAAATTTACTTTCTCTTTCAATACCTGATGTGTTCTAATAGAAATACGACATAAATTCCTTCTTTTTTCCCCCCATTAAACCAAACGTATCTCCCAAATAAAATTGTTTCAACTGTTGGGCCTCAAAATAAATATACCAAATCACTGCACGATTCTTTACACTACATTTACATTTAAATTTACATATAGTGCAAGTCCATAGTAGCGTTTGGCATGGGCTGTCACTGCACCAAACACAAACTCCAGCTAAAGTCTCTATTGGGCTGTCTTATCTCCACCTTTCTAAAACCGGTCATTCGTGTTTCGTGGCTACTCATTTCCGTAAAACATCTGCTCATAAGAAATGGGTAACAGCGATCCATTCCGCGGTTCTCGTGAACTTCTGTTAACGTAAACATCCACGAATTGTTCGTTTGAGCGGTAAAACTGTCGAGAAGCGATTAATAAAACCACAACCCACGAATGAATTTAGATGTAGATTTACGAAGATAAATAAAGGAAACGTGAAGGAGGGGAAGAGGGATAACACCAAAGCCTTCGCGTGTGGGAGATATTGGAGGGATAAATTTTGGGAAAGGAGGTTAGTTTTTACCCCTCTCCTCCGTTCCCCCATCTCTCTCTCCCTACCTCTAAAATCGTTCCGCAACCCCATTCATGCACGACGAAGGAGGCGGGTCGTAGATAAATCAACGCGGATCCTGAATGAAAGGACTGTGTAGTAGGTCGATGGGAGAGTGAAGGAGAGACGAAGGAAAGAGGGAGAGGAAAAGGGGTGAGTGCGAGGGAGGGACTCTTGAGGGTGTCTCGATTCATTGTCGCGAGGTACTGCCACCGCTTCCTACCTCGTCCACTCCCACATTCTCTCTCATTCTAACGGTGTCGTTCTTGCGTGAGAGAGGGAGTTAGAGAGCGGAGGTGCGTGAGAGGAGAGAGACACGAAGGGGTCGTTATAAATATTGTGCCGGGAGCAAAACGTTGAAGGTGGAAGTAAAATGGCATATTTTTTTAAAAGGTTTCCTCTCGAGTGTCTGAGTCGTTTTTTTCCCTATGAAGTGATGATGATGATGACGACGACAATGATGATGAGAAGGTCTTTGCGGTGCATGCTGGGTACGAAGTGTTTTTTTTTTTTAAAGAGAGCGAAGTGTAGTGTGTAAGTGGAGTGGGAGCAGACGATTTACCGGGAGATTATTATTTATCTCAAGCTTACTCTCTCGGGTCCCCTCTTTCTTCCTCTCGCTGGCTGACTTACTCTCTTCCTTTCTCGCTCTTTCTCCCTTTACCTTAATAGTCTTCCTTTTCCTTCTCCCTTTCCCTTCATCCGTCAACGTCCACCCATCTTTCCTTCTCTCACTCTTGCCTTCTCTTTTCATTCTCCCTCACTCTTTTGCTTCTTGTACTTTTCCTCTTTTTTGCTCTCGCTTTCTTTTTCTCTCTCCCTCTCTTTCCTTCTCTCCTGATTCCTTTCTGTTTTCTTCTCTTTCCTTCGTTTCTTCCCTGTTTTACCTCTGTTTTCCTTTTTATATCCGTTACTTTTTTTCTCTCCTCTGCTCTTTCCCAACTGTTTTCTCTGTCGCTATTTCTTTCTCTTTTCTTCAATCTTTTCTACTATCTCCTTTCTCTCGTTTTACCTGTTTTTACTCTCGCTCTTTGTCTCATCTTCTCCCCTTCACCTTTCTTCATTCCTCTTCTTTCTTCCTGCATTTCCTTCCCCCTCTGTTTCTCTCTCTACTGCTCTTTCTACTCTTTCTATCTCTCTAAGACTTTCTTTCCCATCCTTTCGTATTCTTCCTCCTCTCTCTCTCATCTTATTCTAACTCTATAACTCCATTTGTCCTCAATTTTCAAAGACTGTCGCAGAAAGGGAAAGAAGAGTGATCGAGTGGGACCTTTTTGGCTGGGGTTGAGGAAGGGATGACTAAAAAAAATCTACCGGTTCATTTTTTTCGAAGGGAAGTTTATACACGTGGAAGTGAATAATGAAAGCACGCTCTTTCATTTCTGTCGTAATTTAAAAGCGGCAGATTCAAAGCGACAAAAAATGAACACGGCTTTCATTTTTAAGGAGCAGCGGTGGGAGGGTAAATTCGAAGGAAATAATTTTTTCGTTTCTTTTTCATGACTCATTGTTCCGTGATTGTGAAGATATAATTGCAAGGACTATCTTTATTTTTTGTTGAATTAAATAGAAGAGGCGTAAAAAAACTGTAAGACAAGAGGCAAAGTGTTTGCTCAGTGAAAAACACACCTGCATGTTCCGGTTCTATGAATAAAGCGCCTTTGAAAGAAAAATTTGTGTTGTTTTGGGTATTGTTGAGTGTTAACTTAATTAAATTCTATCAATTTAAAATGTATTAGGAAAATGAAGCCCATTCTCTCTATTACGGGCGCCACGTCAAAATTTCAGCCTATAGACTACAATCAGATTGATTAATTTTAAGCTGTGTAGGTGACTAACAATTGCCCATAATATAAAGGATAATATTATTTGATTTATGGATGTGACATATCGCAAATTCTACATTTGAATGATTTTGCAATATCGTATAAACTAAATATCGTCTAAATATTTTTTAGCATTCATACTTCATCAGACGACGCATTTAAATCACAATTTTAAATAATAAATACTAAATCGACTTGTTTAAACATTATTTTTGCCATGGCTTCGAGGGTCTAAAAAGACGCCCTTAAGTTTCTGATATTCGTTCTCGATAACCAATTATATGAAATTAAGTTGTCAACGTTGATTTTATTTATGAAATTTGAGCTGGACAGTAAGTTTTTTGGAATATGTGCCGAGGTTTAATGGATGACGAACGTGGTAGAATATGCCTTGAGGAATATCAGACCGGAAGGGATTCCCTTCAAAGCCATTGTCGTTAACGGCAACGTCCAATCGTACTTGAGAACAAATCTTAAAGGCCGGTGAGGGTAATGGAGACAGAGGATTTCGGAAGGTGTCTGAACCTTCTGTTGGAGTATCTCCCGCCCTCTTACCGACCTACCCGACCATCCAAATCCTTTCACTCTCTCAAGACCTCATGGCCCGTTTCATTCAATTTCCTGAACATTAGGGCCTGCAGGAAACAAAGTCTCGATGGGGTGTCACTGTGAGACATCTCTTTAGCTTCTCAAGATTACTCCTCTCCTCTTATTTCTCCTTCTACTGCGCTTCTTTATTTCCCCCCTCTCAGGTTTTCCCTCTTCTATACGCTCTAGACGTTTCCGTCTGCGATTTTCTATCTATCGCCGGATGAAGTCCTCCCGGAGATTCTTCCTGTTTCCCCTGTTAACCTTCCTCTCTCATACACGCTGTCCCTTGAATTTCCCATTTTTTCTATCCCACATGCCATATGATTATTTCAATTGTTCATCCCAGGTCATTTCTTCTGTGTCACCCACATTCATCCATTTACATAAATGCGTCGCTTCGTTCGAGATTTCATACGCTTAGTCAACAAACTTATTAATAATAATTTAAGCCCAAGGTAAAATGAATACTCTAATCCAACAAATACATTTCCTTTCGTTGGTCCATCTCATCTTAATTGCTTTTCTTTTCAACTTAGAAAATAAATTTATTATGTATAAACTTTCCGTTGAAATAATACGACCCTACATTTTTGTCGATTTGTAGAGATTTCTCAGAATTAAAAAAAAAAACGTATTTACGAATGAAAATTTTGGCGAAATATAATATACATCCGCACGCTCGGTAATTAGAGTTGAAAATTATTTGATTTGCATGTTATTTTTCTGTGAAATTGAATTTTCAGAGTATGAGACTAGCATAGCCGATACTTTTAATTGTTTTCCCGTGTAATTTGAAATGTGATAGAATTAAAATGATTGAATTGATATTTACTCCGTTGCGAGTTTTGTTTACAACGCATTTCATTGACGTCCAATGGTCATTTTTATGTTTAGAAGTTTTCAATGAATATTTCACTGTTAGTCCATCATCAATTAATTATTATAACGCACATTTGGAGATATTTTAAAGATGAATTCATATTGTTTTTTCTTTCAATGTTCACGATAATTAATATTAATGAATGTTAAATTCATTTCAGTTATCGGTATTTGTCTACTTCGTTTTTTAAACATCAGCATAATATTTCAGTCTATATTAAACATTGACGATCAACGTTTTATCGATCTCGATCGCAGATTTTTTTTACACAATAGATGATGGTTTATTGTTTTGGTATAATTTAAAATTGATATGATGCCGAGTTGGATGAAATAGAGTTTTAATGCACTTTTACATTTCATGACTTAATGATCCTGATAGCATCTTAATTTCTTTCAAAGCAAAATTAAATTTCAGTCATTGCTTTAATAATTTATTGGATT
Organism: Tanypteryx hageni; assembly: GCA_028673005.1. Lineage (NCBI taxonomy): Eukaryota > Metazoa > Arthropoda > Insecta > Odonata > Petaluridae > Tanypteryx > Tanypteryx hageni. The sequence goes on from CM054117.1 coordinate 52,178,688, forward strand.
TTGTATTACCATCAGCAATTGAAAATTAACGATAAAATGTTGCATATATGTGAAATTCACTCGAAGATTCAGTAATTTTGACTGAGTTGTTTTGACCTGTAAAAGCAATGAGAATGTCATTTCAATCGAGTTTTGACGAAAAGATGTTTAATTGACGGGCAAATATTTAGATACAACAGATTTTATGATTCATGCAAAAATTCAGTTTTTAAACATGTAACATTTACATTTTCGCTCGGAAAATTGCAAAGGTTACTTTAAAAACGATAGAACCGATTCTTTTTTTCCATAATTTTGGGCAGAGAGACTTGTAAAATTCAGAATCCGATTACATTTATACTAACTAAAAAATGTTGATGTTATAAACTCGGATATTGTGGTGATGAATATAATTTTTGTTTTACCTCTCTAATTACAAAGAAGGCAACGAGGGATGAATTGAATCGCATTGCAACTTGCACTTGGCGGTTTTTAAATTTACCATTATAGTTTAGTTTCTCTTCCTTAATTTATTCTATAAAAATCGCCTACGTGTTTGAAAGTACAGACCGAAAACCAAAAAAAGTGTTAATACTAATAGGAAACATTCTTACATGATTAATTGGATTTTTTATAGAAGAGCATTTCTGGCTAAAAGTGATGAATACAATTTCAAAATTGAAACGTCCTTGAGGAAATGAAAATGTATAGATATCTAAAACTAAAAGGTGTTCGTTTTATTGCCGGCCCCGCTCTGACAGGTTACTTTGAGTACGACGCCTCAGCAGCTGGGTGCGCTGTGACCGCCGGCAAACATTTTCCGCCAGCTGTTTTTCGGGCTGTCTGCCCGTAGTGAAGGACGGTTGGTTTTGTATGACGAAAGACAAAGTGTATGAAAGCAACCCTCCTCCAGAATAAGTGTAGAAGGATTCCTCAAACAGTTTCGAGCATCTTCATCGAAGAGCTGAGATGTGTCCAGCAGCATCTTTAAAAATGCTTTAGAACTGAGGTTCAGTCTTGAGGGCTAGATCCAGCCTGAAACAACAATGGGCGCACGACAAGTTTGCTATAGGTCTGCCGCGATCAAAAGAACATTTAGGGTGTACTGTGGGTGTGGCCTAATCCCTCACTCCACTTGGCACCCTCCCCTCTCGCCCTTCCTTACCGCACGGTCTATCGCTGTCTCGGTCCTTTTCTAATTACTCTGTTGCCAAATATTCGCAAAAATTCGTCTAGGCAGTCAACTGTAAACAGTGAGAACTGATAACCTAAGATGGAGAAGGATGGGCTCACGGTGGGGGGGGGGGGTAGTCAAGATGACAGAGAGAACTTCCCCTCCGTGCGCGGCCGAAGTCCGCCCATGTTCTTATGAATGCTACAGACCTATAACGGGTACAACGCACTCAGCTGCCGATGCATAGCTCTCAAAGTAGACCATCAGAGCATGGCCAGCGACAGAACGAGCACACTGTAACATAAGAATGATCTTAAAAATTTAGTGTGAAGCTGTACAGAACTGAATTTAGCTTTCAGATGCGTGCAATACAAGGATATTACCATTTGGCCTCGAATAAAATTCTGAAACATTTTGCCTTACATATTGGTGTATTATTTCGAAAATTTATTCGTCTTTTAACTACCGTGATTTATATTAAGGACAAATATATTTTATGCAACGAAGAAATCTTATAGATTTTGGAAATAGCTAAATCATTATTTATGTGCTAGCGTAATTGCCCGTCAAATATGACGGGTATGCGTTGATTAAGTATTAAATTTAACGAACTTTCCATTCTTCCCATCCTCCTCCCTCCCATCCTCCCTCCCTCCCATCCTCCTATCCTCCCTCCCTCCCTTCCTCCCTCCCCCCAATCCTCCTTCCCTCCCCTTTCTCTCTCCTTCTCTGGAATATTAAACTAATTCTATACCACCCTTATTTTCTATGTACCTTCCATTCTATATCTCTTCCTTCCTATCTCCCTCCCCACGTCCCCCTCTATCTTAGTCTACATCTATATTGTCGTTTAGATAAGCAAAAGAATCCTAACTAAATCCCAGTCCCATTAGGATTAGTACGTAATTTTGCAAAAAATCCTACGATAATTTAAGGCATTTTTGCACTCATATATATTACATGTATGCGGCTTGAGACAACAATTGATTCTTGAAGTTTAACAATGACTTGGTCGGCAAGACAACAACCCCTTTAAAAGCCGATATTTTCCAAAAATATGTGATTTAAAAGTTTAATATGAGAGATTTCGAACGGAAAGCGTAAAAAGATGAATAGAATAAGAAACTTCATTATTATTCCTAAAAGTAGTTTATATTCGCAGATCGTACGTCACGTCTTTCTAATTTTAATTTCCAAAAGTATAATATCCTTTACTTTAAAATGTAAATTTTATGTGTTATCTTACGGGAAACAAAAATCGCCCCCCCCTAGACTCGAACCCGGGTCTTTTTTCGTATTTCTTTTTCGTCATTTAATTTTTATATCTGAATCAATCATTCCTGCGAAATTTAAACTTTCCATCTAATCGGGAAATTTGTTAAAAATGTGTTAAAACGTGGCATTGATGATGTCAGCCTTACGATGACAGATCACCGAAACTATATGTATAATGCTATACCCTGGATTTGTTTAATTAATTACTGCGTTATTATTATAACCTTTTAGAAAAGTTATATTTTCCAATCACTATGATATTTTCCTGTTGAAAGAAGTTTTCGCTGAGCGAGTTGATTGATATTTGAGTCGTAAGGTTGTTTGAGATCAGAAAGAGAGCAAATATGACTTGGAATTTTGCATCACTGCGCTATTTTAACTGGTGAGATTGGAAGTAATGTAGCTCAGAACCAATGGAAACTACCGCCATGGAAATATTTCTGAAATACCAAATTTGACATCTCACTAACATATTTATTGACTTCGTTTCTGTAACTTTTTAGTTTGCTTTCAAACAATTACATTTGCAAGCGAAAGCAGCATGGAGATAACGCGAAAGCACTGGAGGTTAGAGAAGAGTATCATAGGAAACGGGAAGCATCGACGAACTTCTCTCAGTTGATCGATTAGCCCCTTTAGAAGGAGGTCATCCAGTCTATCTAGATCGGTGATGAGCAACCTACGGCCCTCGAGAGCGTTTTATGCGGCCCTCGAAGTTATGACTAAAGAGAGATTTAACACAAAATCATACCCTATACATTCAAATTACAAAAATGAAACACTTGATATTGATATGTTAACCCTAAAAACCTAATTTTGACGTGATTTTCAATGATATGATACCTCCGACTATCCAGTTAACGTCCGATTTGTAGTCTAATCTGGCACAACGAAACACTGACGACTCGCAATGCGGCCCGCCGTAGAATCCGCAACCGCCAATGCCGCCCACCAACTAGAATTGGCTGCTCATCACGGATTTAGATAGTCATTTGGCTTGTTTTAAATCCCGCGAGGATTCAAAAAGCTCCCTTTTTTACGGGACGATCTCTTTTTATTACGTTTTCTTTGGAGAAAAAACGTGCTTATGTGATCACTCTCCCTCCATCCGTTTGTCTGTGGGTCTGTCTATCTATGGATAATGAACTGTTTTGTTTTAAGGCATATTTGGAAAAAAATTTTAAATTAGATAGCTCTTTTAAAGTCTATAACATTTTTACCGATTGAATTTTCACGATAGCTCATAGATTTTCCGCTGTATGGCCTCAATTTCGGAAAATTAAAAATTTTGAAGTGGTATTGTTGCAAAACTACTAAGGATAAAGGAGAAAAGGGAGGGTCTAATGAGGGTCAACATCCCAACGGTGCAGGTTCTCTCCATTTCATAGGAGGAAGCAAATCAGAACCCTGAGAATATTTAAGAAAACGCGCTCCACCTCCTGCTTTTGCAAGGGTATCCTGTTAAAACCTATAATAAATAACCTATATAACCTAAAAACCTATAATTCACTGAAGAGGCCGATATCTGACTAAATTCTATGATAGGGGTATGGGTGCTATTTGAAGTAAAAAAATTCATACGATCGTATGAAATTTGTACTTTTTCCACAAATTATAGTTGCAAAACCAATTACGACCAATGATCGTCATCAGCTTATGAAAATCATTCCTCGAAACCACTCGTGATACTAAAATTTGGAAAATACCGCAATTTTTAAAGAATCCAGTGTAATTTGTTTAATTTTATATTTAAACCTATTTTTATCTCCAAAAAATACTTACTCTTCTGACGCAATATCCTCTGTTATCGGTGACCGTGTTTCATCCTCCGTTCAATAAGCTCCACCCAGACGTCTTGAAACCTTTTTCGCCATCCCTTCCTATCATAAAACCTTTGCAAGCAGTAACATACATCACAAAATAATCTTATAAAACCTATCCTTTACTCCCTCTCTTTTTTATAATTCCTTTTTTAAATATTTGAAGCACACCTGCAAATACACTCCTGACCTAGCCTTGACTCCGATCTCGAACATTTTCCTAACCGTCTATTTTTTTAAATCGTTTTTTCTCGTTGGTTTTTGAGATCATGTTTGCGTTTGCCCGAAACTGCCCTGAATAATTAGGTTCTGGAAAAGATTGCGGCTCACGTGATGGATGGAACTACGGTCGTGGGGCGTCAAGGTGTATTGCTTTCGCCTTCCATTTTTTAAGTTTTCTTGCTTTAACTTCCTTTGAAGGCCGACATAATTAATGGCATCAATAATGATAGACAATTTTTCATGCGATAAAATGATTAAATTTTAATGCACCTGATACTTAAATGCTTGCATCTAACGATAAAATTGGGATCTTTTTCTTCGCATTTCCTTATTTTTGTATAATGGTTTAAGTACGTGCCTATAAAAAATAGATTTAAAACAATATAGAGATATATCATCTCCTGCCGACCTTTTTAAAACTCGAAAGACTGATTTATAAGGATAAATCAATAAAAATTGAAATGTTTTTATCCTTATCCGATACTTATATATGCTGTGAACGTGATTAGGTACTCGAAGAAAAAGAATTCACCAATTAAAAATACAAACTTTGTTCATATTAATACTAAAAACTTAGCTAAATTGTTTAATCAATCAGTTTTTTAATTACGTTTCTCTCAGTTGGACCAGTCTGACAATTATTATTAACTAGCAGAAGTACCATACCTTGCTCGAGTTTAAGGTTAAGAACAAATAATCAATGCCGAGTATACAGAAACATTTGATGTACGAAAAAGTTGCAAGTTATTTGATTCAATTCAACGTTGTTCGGGTTTTTGATTCAATATTGATAAGAAAATTATATTTCAGTGTTAATCATTCAAACGTCTATTCATGTATTAATACAATGTATGAAATTTAGCAAAGATTCTTTGGGAATAATTTTGAAACGAGAAAAAAGTCTGCTATGACCGGGAATCGAACCCGGGTCTTCCACTTGCCGGACGGATATTCTACCACTGAACTATCGTAGCAGATAATTTTTTTCTCGTTTCTGAACGCGGATATTTTCTTGGTTGGGACGGAACTAGCCAAGCTAGTATCAAACTGCCCCAACGGATGTCCTCGAAGAGATGCATCGAAGAAAACTCCTCCCTCTCAAATGGTGAGATTGCCATGCAAGAAATTGATGAAATAAAGTGATCCGAAGATCCTATGCAGACAGGCATAAGCTGTAATGTTGGGAATAATTTTGAAACGAGAAAAAAGTCTGCTATGACCAGGAACCGAACCCGGGTCTTCCACTTGCCGGACGGATATTCTACCACTGAACTATCGTAGCAGATAATTTTTTTCTCGTTTCTGAACGCGGATATTTTCTTGGTTGGGACGGAACTAGCCAAGCTTGTATCAAACTGCCCCAACGGATGTCGTCGAAGAGATACATCGAAATAACTGTAATTTAGGAAATCTTTGGTCTGTATTTGAAATTTGACGGTAGGAAAACAAAACGTCATTTATTTCTGCATTCCTGGGTTTAAGTCTGAAACTCGTACTAGGGTTATTGGTAATTTTAAAGGCCAAATTGAAATTTGTCTACACTGATTCCCGTGTTATTTAAATGGAAAAAAATCGAAGAGAAAATATATATTTTAAATTTAAAGGGTCAATCAAATTGATTTAAAAACCCTACTACACCACCTTTCTCTGCACTGCGATTAAAATGATACCTTTCTCTTTCTTCTACGTTCTGTAGTTCTCGAGTTATAGAATCACACACATACATACAAACACTTAATTTCATAGATATATAAGATAAGATTTGAGACAAATCAAACCCATTGCCAGGGATTTCTTAACTGCGTGCTTTTCTGCTCTTTTGGCCAAAGAAGGATAAGGGATTATATCATTGATCGCAATGTTAGATGAGCTTCGTTCCTTTGATATGAGTGTCCCAATAAAATGTATACACCTTTCAGATGTTAATAACACATATATAAATAGAGATAGAGTGTTATTATTTTGAAGTAATGTATTTTAAGGATGTTAGAGGGCAGAAATGCGTCGCTTAGCTTTGTACGCGCCGCTGGAGGGCACTATCCAGTGTAAAGAAAAATGGTGGAGCAACTGACGTTTGAGCAACGTAAGTGGATTCTTAAGTGCTACTGGGAAACAGAGAAGGTGATTGAGGTGCAAAGACGTTGGCGAAATGAATTTCGAGTATCTCCAACCACACGGGTAACAGTTGCAACGATACGTGATAAGTTTTAGGCTGATGGAACAGGGCAAAACGTAAACAAGGGGCGGTCTGGAATGCCGAGCCGTTCAATTGACGATGGAATTGCTGCGAAAGTGTTACAGGCCTTAACACGATCTCCGAAGAAGTCTGTAAGGCAATGCTCACGTGAGATTGGTATCTGTAAAACCAGTGTTCATTGCATTTTTCGGCGTTTGAAGTGGAAACCATACATACCCAGACTGCTTCATGCAATGAACGAGGATGATCCAGATCGTCGACATTCATTTTGTGAGTGGCTTTTGCACATGTGTGGGGAAGGAGAAACGTTTCCAAATTTAATTATTTGGTCTGATGAAGCCACTTTCAAAATTAATGGTATTGTTAATCGACACAACTGTGTGTACTGGGCCAGTGAAAATCCACACATAACGGTAGAGCAAGCAGTTAATCTACCAGGTATATCAGTGTGGTTCGGACTGTCATACAGAGGAATTATAGGGCCATTTATCTTTGAAGCGACTGCCAACAGGTTTTAACAATGCTGCAAGACAACATCATGCCTTGCATCAACGATTCGTTTTTGGACGATGACTGTTACTTTCACCAAGATGGTGCGCCACCTCATTACCACACCACTGTGAGAAATTTCCTCAATGTTCATTTTCCTGGAAGATAGATGGGACGAAGAGGAAGTATGGTGTATCCGTCCCGATCACCAGACTTAACACCATTAGACTTTTACTTGTGGGGTACTCTAAAGGACACTGTGAACGCCACAAAAACAAGAGCACTGCAGGACCTGAGACACCAAATTGAAATTGCCTTTGCTGCTATTCCACTAGCAACAATACAAAACGTATGCCGCTCTGTTTTACGTCGTTGTCAAAAATGCATTGGCGCTGATGGTGGGCATTTTGAACATTTTTGACTTTAAGGTAGCCAAAGTATTGGTTAAGGCCTGCCCACTCTACTTGTTATAATATACGTTAATAAATTTTGTATACGTTTTATTGGGACACTCGTATATCAGTTTGTCAATCTCTCCACATTCTTGAGATAACGTACTTATCAGTTTATTCTTTATAACATTTCTTCTTTGTGAAAAAACATCTGCATATATTTTTATTTTACGTGAAAAATCTAATCATGTTAATGCGTCATTCATAAAATTATATTATAAATCATTTCCGTCTAATATTGGGCCAATATAGCCAAAATCAAATATCATTTAGACCTCCATGGAAGAAATTGCTAGGAAATTATTAATTATATAAGATACTTGAAATTCGAAGCTTCCCGAGTTTGTGTCCCGAATGCATAATGAGGATTTCGAAAAAACCGTGTGCTGAGAATAAGCTTTTCTCTTATTCAACTATTCATTCAAAAAACTTCTAGCAAATTCCCTCCGATAAATCCAAAAGAAAGAACGAGCGTGGATAAAAACGGATCCATTATTAAATCAGAATATTGCATATATTTCGGAGAGGAAATTTTGTGTTTTTTTAAATCTAACAAAATAAACTGAGTTTTAAAAATATATTTCGTTTGAAAAAATAGTTTTATGTTCAAGAAAAGATAATGAAGTGTACTTTTCGAGGGGTGCTTTAGAACGGGAAAATACTATTCTTACTTTATAAATAATACGAATTCTGAGGTTGTAAAATCGAAATTATTATAAACAATAATGCAAACATGCTTTATTGATGGAAATGAAATATGAATTAATAAAGATATTTCTCAGGAATTTCAATTATAAGGGTTACATGTTTTTGAAGAGATCCATTGTAACGGTTTCTATTATACCCATAAAAATGCACATTTCAGATTTGTAGCGGAATGTGATTTTGAATGCAATATGTAGGTAACTGGTTTATCTATGCGTAGAGTTGTCAAGTGTGTCAGTAGGAAAACTGAAAGACTGCGTTTTTTTGTTCGTTCTATATTTTGATATTTTTTATGCATACAAATGAAATCTTTTGTGGTTATTGAGTATTTACCTCCCCTTAAAAGAATCGGGTGATTATAATTCACACATTTTGCACGCTGCCATCAGTCTGGAACATTTAGAAACTAGCAAAATGTCACTCGCACCTTTTTCCTGATGAACTATTATTGTTGCGACTACGTTGAAATTTTGATATTTTCTTGACTTTTTAGATATTATATTCTATTCTATTTTATCATATATTCAATTAGAATTTGTAAATTCTCCTAATAACAATATTTAAAACAATTTCATAAATGATAGTTTATTGGTATATTTAGTTAGCACATTTTTAACGGGCTACAGAACAAAAAAAAGATTAATCATGAAGAGTATTATTGATCGATTTTAATAATTACAATAACTTGTTTTTATTGAATTTTCCCAAAATTAATAATGTGCCAATGGAATAGTTAAATATTCCGTATCTAATTCGACGCTATTTATAGCCTGTTTTTGTATTCGGTGGTGTTTGCGAAGGCTAATTCATGGCTTTGAAAACGTGACAAATAAGACTTTTAATAAATTAGGGCAAGGTAGAGCGTTACGGCGTTTGGTCGAACGATGGCGTTTTGGGAAGCTTTTCCCTCGCGTAGACGATCCAACAAAAGCTTCTGTAATATATTTCCCAGTGGTAACTTATTTGCCTTTCTTTTTACCTTTTCATGTGTCTCGTTCCGATGCAAAGTAAACATTGTTCCCCTTCGACTTATCCATTAGCAGAAATTGTTTGCCCAGCGGAATTCCTCTTTAAATGTAAAATAAGAATTGGTTCATTAACATCACCCCAAGAAAGGCTAAAGAAATAGATTTTTAACGTTCCTTTGTAAAACTAAAGGGACAAATGTAAGTTTTTCTCGTTTTCATAAGCAAGTTTTATAAAACAATATGCTTTTGTTAACACTTTTTGTTTGTCGGTAACTCTCTCTCTCCATTTTCAGTCAAGTTTTTTGTTTATAGATTTTTCTTATTTTTTTACGAACACGAATATTTATGAATACAAATCTACTTACATTTTTCCTAGGCAGACAGGTTCTCGGAGAGCCGAGGACTTTTGAAAGATAATTTGACCCAGTTATTGAGGAATTGAGTTTTAAGATGGTTAGTCTTAATAACAGTCAGTTGACCCTTTTTCCACTAAAGGAGAGAGGAAACACTCAACTTTTGTTCTTTTAGATATTTTTCTTTTAATTTCTCCTTGGTAGTTTCTAATCCAACACTCATTAGAAATACCGAATTATTCAAAAAGAATTTACGTTTTGCCTCAACTGGGGCGATTCCGCTCCACTATCTCGCGTACCTCTGCGTCAAGAGTGGGGACTCCTGTGTCTTCTTTTACAGCTTCCTTCCAATGTTTTCCCCAGCAAGAGTTAATGGTTGACTTCTTGACTTCATCTAGGGATTCCTTTATATTTAATATACAATCAGATATAGTGTAATTCTTCCGGCAATCAGTTACTGTCAAAGAAGAATCGTGTTCCATATTTCAGCGAAAGTACGTCGGGTGTATTAATTCTTGAAACATTTTATCACTCTCTTATCTAAAGGTTGCAGTAGGGAGGTGGTGTTTGGAGGTAAAAACACTACTTCAGTATTAGGGTGCGCTTTATGGAGCTTCTCGGCTGGGTGTCCTGGCGCATAGTCTAGAATGAGCACTTTGAATTCTAGATTTATTCTTGCTAGGTAATGATCTACGTAATGAACAAAACAGTTGTGTAGCCAGTCCATGAACACCGTACCGGTTACTCATGCCATACAGTTTGCTTTTCAGAAGAATGGTGATGCTTATTTTTTTCCTTCCAAGCACGTGAATTTCTATTCTATAGAGAAGCATTGTTTTAACAATGCCGTCTCCTGACGCATTTGCACGTAGGAGAAGCGTCAGCCTGTCTTTAGATGCCTTGAACCCTGAGGCAGTCCTCTCCTCCTTAGAGATGAAGGTTCTTGCTGGCATCCTCTTCCAGAACAAGCCTGTTTTATTGGCGTTAAACACCTATTCTGGACTATAACCCTTCTCCTCTATAACCTTCTTCAGCTCAACGATGTAACGTGTTGCTGCCCCGTGATCGACTGATGCTGACTCGCCAACAATCTTCATGTTATGTAAGCTGCTTCTTTTTTTAAACTTATCGAACCAGCTGTGTTTTATATTTTTACACTTCTACAAGGTTCAATTTAGTAATTTTAATAAAATATACTTGAATGATTATACAGACTATTAGGAAGAGGAAGGCAAACTGGGGTAGGCATTACCTGGGGAGAAAGAGTATGATTAAAGACGCGTTAGGAGGAAAACTAGATAGAAATACGGAAAGAGGTAGGGCTGATAGACGATTTGAAAGGGAAAGAGAGTTATCAAGATATGAAGAGGACAGCGGAAAGTAGGAGTATATGGAAAACCAGGTTTAACCAAGAATAATCACGGGCCTGTCTACGGACAGACTACCTATGATGATGACTTGAGTCTTTACGGGAAATTAACATACGCACTCGGCTTCAACTAAAAATACCTATCAAGGTGCCAACTATATAAAAGTTTGTTATGAAAATTCAGTTGTATACTTTCACTTGTTTCTTCATTTCGGTGAAGATAGTGTTTTGGCAAACGATTAATAAAAATTATATTAGAAATCTGTAAAATAAAACTAATTTAAATCCAGTTAAGCGGTACAGATAATGTATGTATACACAAATAATGTTACAGAGGATTTTTTTTCCAAAATACAAAATTGACAAAGACAAACTATTACCAGAATATACAAATAAAATAAAAATAGCTGTAATGAGAAGAGGAGAAAGTAGCCGAGAGATGTTAACAAAATGACACGAGGATTAAATATTAATGTAAAACATTATGCAGAGGAAATAACAGAGAAATGTAAATACATAATAGTGCAATCAGAGAGGAGCACCATTCTTTTCGTGAACTAATTAAACCTAGTAGATTTTTCAGCCTCTTCAATAATACAACTTTTAACTATGACGATACATTATTGACGGCCGTGAGGAGAACTGTAGTTAATTAAGACTGTAAGCCACTTTTGAGAAAATGTAAATTTAATGTAAATTTCAAAGGACCGTGGATTTTCTCCGTTATTGCGAGTGTTTAACATAAAAGATGTCCAACACTTAAAACATAATTTAAAATAGAATTTTGCAACAATACTTTTCTATTTGTATTTACTATATTTATCCCCTTTTCTATTAGACTGTTTTATCAAAATTCACATTGCGCACTTATGTAGGCAATCAGAACGAAGAATTTAGAGCTGATTTGCATACATTTAGGCGCAAGCCGGAAAACCGCGGATACTGGAAACTGCGGTTGGAGAGGGAGTACTCTATTTCCGATCGAATGGAAAAATCGATTTTTTTTTACTATGCTTCGTTTTTATGCCACTCTATCCCAGTTTTTTTTTAACCGCTTACCATTCAAAAACTACGATATTTACCGAGCAGTATGGCTGCAACTCAATTTATTAACAAATTAGATAGCTCCAATAGTTATAAAGATGTTGGGAGAAAATAAAAGCAGTCGTCGCCTGTGGAGATTCTAATCAGGGTACACATCTGCATACCAGTGATTCGTCACCGATGACGTCTGCATGATAGACCAAACTAAATTGTAAATATTCTTGGCATTGCTGTTGATTATATGAATGTTATCTAATCAAAATGCGTATTTATAACATATTTATTTTATGTAAATTAAAACGGACACTCTCGCACAATAACAGTGAAATCGTGGGAGTAGAAGCCACTATTTTAAGAGACAGATTGAGTCTGGGAGTGTTAAGAGAATATAAACCTTTTAAATGAAGTCGTGCAAGCATTGCCTCTCCTCGCAAAACCTGCCATCAAATTGGCTCCTGTAGACATAAAACTTTTGAGGAAAGCAGATTCTACAATCATCTGCAAGGTAGATCTCTAACATGGGGATCCACCGTACGCTGGTTCAAGAATCGCCGATTATAGTTCTCCACCGTTGGTGACTACTTCGCGGGATGAGATTCGCCAGTACATAATTTCCTGAGCCATTTTATGTAGTTCTCAGGATTTTCCTTTAGCGTGGAAGAGATTCACGTCATAAGATCTTCCCAATGATTAATTTTGGAACAATTAATTTTTTCATCTTAAGATTTTAAGAGACTCGGGCAATATTTTGTGAAGGTGAGCCCTGTCCGATGCATTGTCGGCGGAAAAAAGATTATTCGAAAGTTCAGTTTCCCTCACGTGTACTTTTACTTGATCACCAATGGCGTCGAAACATTTATTTCATTAAGGCAACACATTCAACTTTTGATTTATATTTTTTATCGTAGTTCCCTCCTGAGCCGATGAGGTGGATGTTGTTTTTAACCTATTTTTTGCAGCGGATTTTCCTTAAAACTAGAAAAAGTTCTTTTTTTAACCCTCGTTGGATCTCGTCCTTCCCTTCAGCTCATTTCTCGCGTCTCTAAAACAAGTCCCAGCCCTCATTGTCGAAGAGTCCCAGGAGGTTTCGAAACCGTGATGGACCTCTTTCTCCTTCGCGCATGCGCAGTGCTTTTGGGCCCCGATTTCTTTCTTATTTTTCCTATCAGAAATTGAAAGAGGGTTAGAAAAAAATCCGTGGGTGGCGAAAAAAGAAGAGTTTAGTAGGTCCGTTTCGGCGTCGCGCGTGTTTGCAGTGCGGTCGGGAATGTTGATGCAAAAGGAGTGACGGAGATGGAGCGGGTGAATGAAGGACGGCGAGAAGGGGTGTGTATCGGAGAAGTCTTGCGGCGTGTATCCCCACTAGCGACACTTGAGATGAAAAAGTTCAGAAGAGGAAAAGAGAGGAATTGATAATGACAAAAGTTGCTTCCCCGCGCCTCGGAGAGTTCTGATGCGCACCACGTACACGTAGGGCATGTGGTTTTCCGTCTTATTCGCGGGTATCTTTCTGGATTTTTTTTTAAAAAGGTTCTGCGAAGCAAAGTTGGTCTTATGGGTGTCGCCGGAGATTCTCGAGTGCGAAGCCGCGCGTTATCGAAGGGTGGAAATCTTTTGTTTGGTCGGAATCGTAATCCACTGGCTGGACTCGACACTGGTATGGAACGGATGTTTTATGCGATGCAAATAAAAGTTGTTTTCCTTCGATTTATACGCTCGCAAAAATTGTGCCTGGCTGTGGATCTCTACAAACGTAAAAATATTTTTAATTGAAATTTTCGCTTAAAAAGCCAACGGAATATAGAATTTAAACGATTCTTAAAAAAAATAAAGATGCACTCGAAATAATTTAATCTATATATATATATATATATATATATATATATATATATATATATATATATATATATATATATATATATATATATATATATATATATATATATATATATGTATATATATATACATACATATATATGTGTGTGTGTGTGTGTGTATGTATGTAAAACGTTTATGGGGTGAAGGATTGTGCGTTAGGTTACGGGAGTTAGGTAGAAGAATTTAGGACGGTTTTGGAAATAGGGAGAGAAGAAGAGGTTTAAAAGAATCAAATAATCACAAAAATAACAATAAAAAGCTATGTTGTCCGTCCGTTGGTCTGAGTGTCAAGTTATTAAAGCGCTAATAACTCAATCAAGGATGTAGATAGAAAATTGAAAAGTGGCAGAACTAATCTATTCAAATATAAAAATGCTTTGTCGAAAGAAAATTAATAAAAAATTCCAGAGTTCGACTCCAGGTAATAATTCTATCATTCGTAAGATAACACTCAAAAATCGACATTTTGCTGTGGAGGGTTTTCTTCTTTTAGGAATTACAATTGGAAAAACCTGAGCGACGATCATCCGATTTAAACTAATTTAAAGAAAAATTAATAAAATCACTCATTCTATTCTTCTTTTTCCGAAATCGCTCATTTGTTTATCTTGACAACCTACTGCTGTGAGAAACAAAATCAATATAAATAGTGATCGTTAAATATATTTAAAGTTAAAAGTTTTATTGTCGTTTTTGACGGGAAATTGCGCTAGTCTTATATGTATTTCTCTTACTCCGTCTGCAACAACTTCCACCACCAGATTGATTGATTGATTGTAATGCTATTTTTAACAAACATTCCGAGTAAGTAGATGATTGAAATTAGGTATAAGTGTTTGTCTCTTATAGTAAAAGCCATATACAAAACAATAATCTCCAAAAAAGACCCGGATTCGACTCCTGTAGATAATTTCTATTTCCCATAAGATAACACGTAAAAATCGACTTTTCGACTGACAGGCTTTTATTCTTTTGCAAATTAAAATTAGAAAGAATTGACCTACGTTTCGACCATTTTATCGATGATGTCTGTGTATGTAAGTGTATGTATGTGATAGCTTTTTGTGGGTGCTCTAACACAAAAACTATTAATCAGGTCAACGCAAAATTTTATATTTAGCATTTTTATAAAAGTCGGAAGAACTGATTAGTTTTCGGTAAAAATCGGTCGAACGGAAGTGGGTGTTTATTCTTGTTACTTTTCCGTTATTTTGAAATATTTGCTTTAATATTTGATAAATGTAAAAATGTACTGGAATAAAACTTATAGGAAATTTAATGTTCTATATCCTTTGTTTGAAACATATTTCCATATAATGCATTGGTTAAGAGATATCTTATATTTTTAGCTGCCACCACCTACCGACGACTATTTTTAACAATTGACGCTTAGTTAAGTCTTAGTAACGCTCTTTTTTCTTTTCTTAATTGTTGGAGCTTTGGGGCTATATCCAATATCGGAAGGCTATGGTGTGAGTTTATTTCTGTTTTTTTTTGTAGTCTAAAATTCTCTCGCAGTTTCTTAAAATATTTAATATTATCTAACCTATTTGGAATTTTTATAAATATTACAGATATGGAGAGTGTCATGTGGTGGCCACATCAGATTTTTATTCTTTACTTATGGAACAATATAGGAGTAACACTCCCTAAAATTTGCGATTTTAAGAATATTACACTTTTTCCATTGTGGGTACTAATGCTACACATTTCTGCCATATTTTATAGTTATTGCACATCTAGAAGTGAAATAATACTTATCTAATTGTTTATATTTTAAAAAAATTTAACCGCCACAATAACAACTTAATGGTAATATTCAAATCATTATTTGTGCATTTGCACTAAGCTTTAAATTGCTTAAAATTTTCAGCTCCATAGCTCGCCCCGTAGGACCTAAACATTTATCTATTTGCTTAAATTTTAAGAATTTTTAGTCAAATAAATTAAAATTAAATTTATATAATCCTTATTTTGTTATTTTACAATTTCTACCTTTACAAAAATTTGAGCTCTTTAGTACATTCGAAAATTTATAAACATTAAATTTTTTTAAAACATTTACGAATTTTTAGTGGGCGCATTTTTTAACCGGTTCCAGATTTTAGTTTTTTCTATATAAAATTTGCTACAAAATGTTTGCATAAGGTCGTACCTACGACTTATCGTTTTCGAGATAAAGATTATTAAACTTTAATACACAAATGGGGTAAAAACAACCCCTTAAATTAACAATTTTGTAATTTTTAATGTTTGTGGTTGGTTGTGAGGTAAATCCTATAATCGTACAAAATTTCAGCTGCCAATTTCTCTTAGATTGGTCTACACACTGGAATCGTTAGAACTACAAATGTCATTGGATTGGGGTCTTTCCCAAAAATAAATTTAAACATTTCTGCATATTTCTTTTGCTCAATGTATCCTTAAATCAATTAGGAAAAATGTTCCACGCAGACAGACTTTTTCATGTCCCAAGAAATGATTTTGGAGAAATAATTTTATTAAATTTTTTAAAAAAGTTTGATTAATATTATATATTTATCATTTACACAAGCGTGATAAACAATCCTTCAATAGGTATTACAAAGAAATTAATCTTATTGAATCAGTAGAAGCCGAGATATAACGTTGTATATATCAAGACAGAAAAAACTTGCCGTGATCACATTTTTAGTTTTTCTTATTTTTAATAACTGTCTCGAATTTTTAGAAAATTAAGATATACATAATCAGGTTCAGTGTAAAATTTACTACGATTGAGCGTCATAATTTTACTTGAACGACAAGAGCTATAGAGAACAGCAATGGAAAAGAGAGAGATAGCAATAAGCCCATAAGACACCATGCTGTCAACTAAGTGTGGAAAGCGTTATAGACTCGCTTTTTCCATCTAACATTCTCTTATATATGTACATATCACAAAATTAATTTTAAATATTTCATTTAGTAAAGATTGACATAAGGATATAGATGGATATTTCTTGGGGAAATAAGGGAAACTCACTAACTACTACGCCTTAGGAAAAATCAGTTATTTCGATCTTTTAACGTTTAATCGATTTTTCGTTTTTAGCTAGTTTAGAAAGTTTTTTGCGAAGGATTAGTTTCCATATGCTAAAATTATCTCCATGTTTCTTTATATTTTACTAGTGACGCAAGCTATCGAAGAATAATACAGTTAAAATCTCTCTGCCAGTTGCTCAAACCTACCGCGCGATACTGTTTAATTTTGCTATAGCCGGATTATTTCCGGTACATGACGCAGTAACTCATTTACTTTTTATTGGATTAATAAAAAAATCGTATAAAATAAGTCTGTGAATATTGTGTGGCTCGAAATCGACCGTATTCTATGATACGGCGCAGCTGTTTCCTCGTGATCGTTTGCTCTTCGTATATCCTCCGATGATACGACGACTAAATCTCCTCTTCTGCCACTTGTAAGAAGGGAGGATTATTCCGTCCCATCCAAAATATCCTCTAAAGCCTTCATGCGCCGGGTTTACGTCCTCCCGATACCTACGACAATTTGTTTTACGGTTGCCTTCCCAAAACAGCTCCAAACTCAGATGTTGGACGCTGACGCAATCACTAAGCAGGGAAGGTTGAAAAGAAGTTCTTACTCGTATCAAGCGCACCAAAGCGTCATGCGCGGCTTTAGCCTGCTTTCGAGGGACTGAATTGTATCAAATTGTAAAAAAATATTGGAAGACACGGAAAGGCTTATGTTCATTCGGATTGAGAAATATGATCTATAAAATGCACCACGAAAGCTGCAAGACTTGTTTGAAGGCAAAGAACTGTAAATGCCCGTCGAACGGAGAATTTTTAATTCATGAAAAGTTTAACCTGCATTCGTCATATGTTTTCGTAATGAGGAATTCAATCGGAATGACCAAAAAAATAAACTTAAAGAGCTACCAAGATGGATTTGTAGGAAGCGTAGTTAAGTAAGAGAGAAATTGATTATCCAATTTTTTTGTGAAAAATGGTTCTTGAAATAGCACGCCTTTTATGCTTTTATTAAAGTCCTTTCCGCACTTAAAAGGTATTTTCCTTTTAAATTATCAGTTTTTATAAGAAAACTATGGTAAAAGTATCTGAGTGCTGCATGAGTCGATAGAATATCGTTACCTAGTCATCATAACAAGATAAGCCTTTCTCCTATAGGCTAGTTCAAATGTATATACGTACATGCATTTTTTACATTATTGTAGTTTATACGTTGCCATTGTTATAAAACACGCAGTGTTTTAAAAGCTCTTGACACTCAACAGGATTGGTTTATCTTTCCGTAAATCAGAGACTTTGATACATCATCGTAAAACTTTGTAATTATTGTTTAATTAACAAAAATCTCTGGAAAGAGAAACGGGATATTATGAGGTGTTTTCCATGTTACGAAATTCGTAATTCATTCATAGCAACTGAAATCTCGACTTACAAATTGATACAAGACATCAAAAACATTATTTCATCGCCTCCACTATCAGCGAAATTTCGTGATCCCGTAGATATTAAAATATTATTCTAAATATGCGAGTTTATGTATCATTAGATAATTTAACTACGTCGCATCATCTGCGAGATAGGTGACGGAACTCCTATCATCCTGTCCACTGCCATCTGTCACACAACCTGTTCCGCAAAATTTTATGAGCATTTTAACTTGAGTCATTTTATAAAGTCGGCACATTAGTAAATTCGGAACTCATTAGTGTTCATTTCTACGAGTAAACTGCCAAGTCAATATTAGGAATGGAATAAATTTATAACCGAGACGATTTCCACTATCCAAAATCAGTTTGAGAAAACCGGTGGCAAGTTTGGTCTATACGGTAACCCTTTTCGTCGGTGGAAGCCTACTTGATTAATTAGCACTATTTTTAAATACAGAGATGATAATTCACTCCTCTGACCTATTTTTAATTCGCATTTTTGCCTTTTGAAATGCTTCGCACTTTTCAGGAGTGCTTTTTTGACATACTTTTTTATTTTCCTCTTAAAATAATCTCCGTAAATAACGCGTCTACGTCATACAGATACACGAATACCGTCGACCTTTGACTGTTTTCACTCAACGACTCCACCCGACCCGATATTAGGCGTAACAAACCCGAGGCACGCGAGAAAAATTTGCTCGACTCGCCACATACACGAACATTGGTCGCAATTTTGCCGCATTTCCTTTTTTTTTAACTTTAAAGCGTGAGAGCTGAAGCATATGCATTCCTGAAATTATACTCAAGAGAATGTTTCGTCTTTACTTCTATATTATCATAAAATATAAATTAATTTAAAACTAATAAGATAAAATTAACCTTCATCTTCATACTATAGCTTCCTTAAATTATTCCTCAACTGTATTTTCGACTGCTTGTGGCCTGCGATAAATGCGGTAGTGAAGAACTTATGGGCCTCGAAGCGGAAAGTCTGGGCACCGGAGGTTTAAGGGATAATGAACTTACTTTGGGCGTTTAGATAAATTATTACATTTATTTAACTGTTTTACAGTTTCATTCAATAAGATTCGCATTCTCATCTTTATGGTGGAATCTGCAACGTATCTATTGGAAATCATAACGCAATTTCGAAGCAACTGAAACTGGCTCCAAATCGTCTTCAACGCCACCCGCCTTTCAATCGAGCAACTGGGGTTGCCAGCAACTGGGAGTATGAGAGTACACCCCTCCCTTCGAAATGTCTCAAAAGCAACCGGAATGAAACTAGGCTTCTCGCCCATGACGCCTGATAGCGTCTGCATAGCTTTTCAAATATTTGCGTTACCTCTTAAAGATATTTCAACTGTTTACTTTGTCAGGCCTCCTAATGAGTATACATGTCTTTTCTATGGCTTATAAGTTCAAATATTGCGCTATTCGTTTTTCAACATTTTTACCAATAGTGAGAATGGCTGATCAAAGTGAAATGCTGTTAAAAAAGATAAAATATATTTTTGAAATATGACTTGTTTGGAATGAATTTACTCTATTTTTGCTACTAAATATGACGTCAGATAGTAGATTGATACAACTTTGGATAATTTCTTAGAGATTTACGCCAGAGAAGGCAAAGCAAAGAATATATAATTGAGAGGAAAATCGTAAAATAATGACGTATACCAACGTTTCCTAAAAAATTGGCAATATAAAGCGTTGGTCGGCATCATCACTAAAAAGGCCAATCAGAAATTTGATTTGAGGTCATTTCTATTGTAACTCTTGGAATCCATCCTCGAAACGGTTGCACGTCCAAAGGGCGAATTACTTCTTTCTGTCCGTAAGATGGCAATTTTACAAATTATTTTTGCCTATTAACAAAACCTGCTATTTATCTATTTAAAATCGGAAGAATTGGTGGTAATGTTCGGCTATTTTAAAGGGGTTAGATTTTTTATTTTAAAGAAGCTAAGCCTGAACCTATTAAAGGATATGTATGAGACTTATTATTCTCACGTCAATATAAATACCTAACCATGATCCTCCATAACAAGGGTGCGGAACCTTTTCTACATGACGGGCCGCATTTGTGGTAACGAATCCTTCCGGGTGGCCGCAGTGGAAGTGCCAAGGCTTTGGCGAGCCGGATTAAAGTTGAAATCAAAAGTTATCTATAGATTCTGTAAGTAAAAATCAATCCTATACCAGAGTTTTAGGGTTAAAATTTTAACATTAAATGCTTTATTTGTCATAATTTGAATTTAGTAATACGAATGTTATCGTTGAATTTTACTCATCTCTTTTTCATCACAGCTTTGCGTACCGCACAAAAGGTTCTCCTGAGTCTAATGCGGCCCTCGGGCCGTGGCTTCCCTACCCCTGTGTCTATGTATCACAAAATTTGGAACGATTATTGGGGGCATCAAGGGAAAGGCCCTAGGGTAGTTTAAATTCCCGACAGATTTCCCATTAAAAAGTTATTCGTATTTGTTTTATTCCCCGTAAGATAATACGTAAATATTCACTGTTATAAGTGCAGGCTTTCATTCATTTGCTTATATAAATTCGACAAATTGACGTAAGAACTTTGTACATGCACAGTATTTAAGAAGGATGGTCACAATTTCATATTCTTGTCGTCTTTTTCGTTTTTGACTCGAAATCGCTCGCATTTCACGTTTATTCCCATTAATTTGGACTAAATTTGCATTTTTAACGATAAATATCTTGACGGCAGGGAAATTGTTAAAGTCCAAGGACTTAATATTGTTTCGATTTATTACTTTCTCCATACGTACCATAGGGAAAGTATTGTTTTCATGAAAAAATCGACTTCGAGATTTCAGTGGAAATACACGTTCTGAGGTCCCCTTCAACACGAAATTTTACGTTTAACATTTTTATATAGTTCAAAAGAACTGATTGGTTTTTGGTAAAACTCGGTCAACCGGAAGTGGGTGTTTACTCTTGTCACTTATCCGTTAATTTGAAATATTTTCTTTAATATTTGATAAATGTAAAAATGTATTGAAGTAAAAGCTATAGGATATGTAATTTTCTACAACCTTTGTTTGACACGTTTTCCCATATAATTTATATTGTTTAAGAGATATTTTTTATATATATAGCTGCCACCACCACGCCACCTACCATTTTTAATAATTGACGCTTAGTTATGTCTTATTGTCAGTAACGCTCCTTTTTCTTTTCTTTATTGTTAGAGCTTTGTGGCTATACCCAATGGTTTGAGTTTATTTTTTGTTCTTTGTGAAGTCTAAAAGGTTCTCGCAGTTTTATTAAATATTTATTATTATGTAACCTATTTGGAATTTTTAGAAATATTACAGATATGGAGAAAGTCATGTGGTGGCCACATCAGATTTTTTATTTAGTTTAGTGAATCGTGCTTAAACGTGGTGTAATAATATAGCAAGTATATTAGTTAATTTAAATTTGAATTTAACGTTTTTTTCAACGCATTGCTGGTGGGTATTTACGTATTTTATTTTGTATGATTTTAAGCGCGATCAATAAATTTATTAATTAGTTTATATATAGTTAGCCTTAATATTAATTAGTAGTAAATTAGTAGATAATTTGTATTTCAAAAATCAATATAAAAAGTTTTAAATAAGATACATAAATTTTAGTAATAAAATATTTTCTATATTTCATTTAAACAACATCCCGTGCGAAGTCGGGTAAGTCTTCTAGTATCTTATAAAATTATCATCTTGTTGGCAGGATCGCGAAAGGAAATTGGGCTCTTTAGACGTTCGCCCTTTTTATTTTCGCCCTTTTTAATTTTCGACTCTGACTTTCGCCCTTTTGACGCTCGCCCTTATTGCGCTTCGTTTTAGGTTTCTTCTGCTGACGTTCCAACGATTTCGCTCGCAGGCGCGCTACTACTAATTGCAATCGATTCGAAATGAGATACTTTTCTTATCTCATTAAGGTGCATTGAGTTTCATTCTGTGAAATTTAGAGAGGATTGAGTACGATATTTCGTTTGATAGTTAAAGATCGGCCATATAGAATTTTATAGCGACGAAGTTTTTTTAATAAGAAGGATAATTTCGACACAGTTGGGTGATCCAGTTTCAACATGTGCAGTTGATATTTTTTACCTGGACTTCGTTCTTCCGCGAAAAATTGCTGGCCAGGCAGTTTGCGTTTATTCCTTTGCATATTATCTGGCAGACAAAAAATGTTTCGTAGGATGATTATGACTCGTCAAATAGAATTCCTTCCTGAAAAATTTTATTGGACTAGCCTCAATCGTTACGCTTATATTTTGATTAAAAATTAATCCTGCGATTTTATGAGAAGCTAGTTACTGTCGAGTTTGATGGAATAAAGCGATCCGAGGGTCCTATGCAGACAGGCATTAGCTGTAAAGTTTGGAATATCTGTATTTCTTCGAGGACGTCCATCGGGGCAGTTTGATACTAGTTTGGCTATTTCCGTCCCTACCAAGAATACATCCGCGTTCAGAAACGAGAAAATTGATCTGCTACGATAGTTCAGTGGTAGAATATCCACCCGGCAAGTGGAAGACCCGGGTTCGATTCCCGGTCATAGCAGACTTTTTTCTAGTTTCAAAATTATTCCCAACTGTAGAGTTTGTTTAAAGATTCAAGGATATGCATAATAACGTCTGAAGAGCCGCACGCGTCTCTGGAGCTGACTGTTGGCCACCTCTGGTCAAAAGAAAATATAGAAAAGCCTTTCGTAACAATTTTTATTTTGGGGCATCTTTTCCGCTCTATTCGATACTCGCGGCACACTGAATAAAAATTCAAGACAAATTTCTGTAGAGCAATACTCTCTATCAAAGGTGAACATTAGTGAGAGAAAAGAATCAATTTTATACTAAACAATGAACTTTCAAGTAATTTAAATATTTCAGTGCTCTTACGAAATAATTAAAAGATACAAATAAAAACAGTTTTTCTAAGATATTCCTCCCCTGTAGCTTCTACTAAATGAAACAGTATTACACATTTGATATTGAAGAATCGCTTTTTATTGAAAAATATTCTCTGCAGCCGTTGTTTGAGAATAACAAATAGAGATATTATTCATTGTCTTGCCTTACCAAATTTACCACTGACGTAAAGTTCTACACATATTGGTTGTAGAGCACTTATCTGGTGAAAAGTTAGTTGCTTGTTGTATCATGCAGCTGGAACCATTTTCCTCTCGGCCACGAAAGACGATCCACGAATTCATGTTAAACTCGTACAAAACATTGAACAACACCCAAGGCTAAATTTTGCAGGGATTTGGTCTAATGTACACGTTACTACTAATAACTATGGTAAAAACTCAACGTGACGAAAAGGACGACTACATATACAATTTACTGAAGTTGGATTTTAGTTGAAGCCGCGTAGTGGTTTCCAGTTTCTCCTGTGTGGTCGCTTCCTACAAAATTCTATAGGAACTGCAACTTGAATTCGTTTATTAACTATTTGAAAGGCTTCAGAGTTATAATACTCAAAAGTAATACACTTGAGAGTCAGATCGAAGGGAACACTTAATAACAGGGGTCTCATTATCATCACCGCAGTTTAAAGATATATTCTTCACAGGGTGGACTTTTGATGTGATTCATTCCATAAATCGTGCAGAAAATAGGCATTATGATGAGGAAACTTATAATTAGAAATTTTTCGGATGATTAAGGTTGCAACATTTTTGCTACCCTCCAATGGAATTATTACAGAATTCCTCGAATACTCCGTAATTGAGGAAGATTGGGCTAATATTAATTCTATGTTAAAATTCCCCTATGAAATGAGATTCAAGTTCCTTCACATTCGAATGCTATTTCGAGGTATTTATGTAATGTGTCCCCCCACGAGCTTAAATTCATTGTAGTTTACAGGTTCCGGCTTCAATGTGTATTAAATTTTAAAAATAAAAAAAAACCGGTCAGATTTAAGGTTGGTTATATACATGCAAAGATTCCCTTTCAAAAATGTATGACTAATTAGGTATTTTATGGAATTTTTGCCTAAAAATTCCTTCAATGTATGGCAAAAGGCTCATACTTGCTCTCTTTGCTGGCATTTGTGGGTAATCTGGAATTATTAATACGAATTTGGGAATTTTTGGACTGATTTCGGACGATTGTCTCTACTTTCACCAGAATGATTTACGAGTGTACCGTTTATCATCTCGGAGAGGCCTGATTTATGTCACTCGATTTATTCTAAAACAAGTGTATTTTATCTTTTATATTATTTTAATTTGAAATAAAGTTTAAAAAATTTATTTTTCCATATATATATATATATAACTCAAGTTATTATAGAATGTCTCCGACTACATTCCCGTTAGTTTTTTATGCCCATGTACTCATCGAGTTCAGATTTTAAAATGAATGTTTTTATCGTATGTCATCATGTGTTGGTTACTCATTCCATTTGCGTTAAACTTAATTAAGTTTCGCGTAGTTTCATTGACCCCAGAGTGTTACAAAATTTATTTGCCATAAATATTTCCTTGCAACTCTTCACATGCACCGTATTAATAGCGCGCGGTTTTTGGAGAACTTTTTTCGTGTTGAAAGATATGCTTCACTCATTTGGCAGAGGTTCGATTCAGCTTTTGAAATTAATAATATTTTTGCTAAAATGTCATCAATTATCCACTCATTTGGTCAAGGCAGTAAAAAATCTCAACAATATGATGCGTTTGCTTTACGAATATGGCTATTCATGGATTTACAGTTCCATAAATTAATTGATCTCCATCTCGTTGGTCGATTCATTTATCGTCCCACGTATTTTTACCAATGAGAGAATCGTGACATTAATCCATCCTATTTAAATAATTAATATAGTTAAAAAATATTTTTAATAATAAGGACGAATTTTAAGATAAATATTATGCGCGCGCATGGCAGTTTTTCTATTATACAGCTCAAAGCAGATTTTTAATAAGCAATAAGCTGTATTCAATCTCCTTGTGAATAAATTTAGTGAGGAAAAAAATAGAAAATTGAATGGTTGATTCACTAATTGCAGAGTAGGTATCTCAGAGCATGATTATTTTTCTGTTCGATTAAGGGCTTCAAGTTAACTTTAACAATAAATTCAGTAAGTATTGATCGAAAGAAACGAAAAATAGACATATAGTTCTTAGATCTCTGTGCGCGCCTATGTCGCCATCGAATGGAGGGCGGAGTCGGGTCGATAGTAAAAAGAAATAAACCTACCTTTGGCTTGGATTGAAGAATTGAATGGAATCCGGCCAAAGTCACCTTTTTGAAAGTGGCGGAGAGAGAGAGAGATAGGAGGGAATGGATGAAGAGTATATGTGTATGTATGCCGCAAACATAAGAACATGCGCGGATTTCGGCCGCGCACGGAGGAAAAGTTCCCTTGGTCATCTTTACTTCCCCCACTCCACTACTAGCCCATCCTTATCTTCCTTAGGTTGTCAGTTCTCACTATTTACAGTTGCTGCCTAGACAAAGTTTTGCGAATAATTGGCAACTGTGTATTTAGAAAAGGACCGAGACAGAGATAGCCCGTGCGGTAAGGAAGGGCGAGAGGGAAGGGTTTCAAGTGGAGTGAGGGATTAGGCCACACCCACTGTAGACCCAAAATGTTCTTTTGATCGCGGTAGGCCTATATACATATGAAAAGAGGGAGAAGGTTTTGAATCGTGATGGGAGGAGAATATCCGAGTGCAGGGATGGATCAAGTGAGGGAGAGTGAGAGGGAGGAGATAGGTTAAGGAGGGTCGTGATTGGAGAGAGGGAGAGAGAGAGAGAGATATAGGAGTGGGTAGCCGAAAAAGGTAGGATATTTTAGAGGTGGGAGTTAGAGCGGAAGAGAGGTGAATTGGCGGAAGGGATAGAGAATGAATGGGGACAAAGTAAAAGAGGGCAAAAGAAAATATAAAAAAGAGGATGAAAGTCGGACAAAAAGAATGATATGAATGCCGAGGGAAAAGTCTGGGGACAAATATGGGTTTTATATCGCCGAGACAATGCGTGTCTGTGGTACAGAAAACTTGTCCCCTGGCTCGGTTTATCACGGGATCATCTCTGAATGTGCCGCGAAAATCGATGGCGGTTTTGCGAGACCTTGCTGTTACAAGTCCGTAACGAGTGCCTAGAGTCGCGACGCGTTGTGTATTTCGAAAATTTTCGACACCCTAGATTTTATTTAATAACTTCATTTATTTTTTCGGCATGGGAAGGTTTTGATCACAAATTTATTTGCTAGTGCTTAAAATGAATTTAGGATTCCTTGAAGTTCAATTCACTCAGATATATCGGCTGTAATAAAAAGAAATTGATGGATATAGAGCGACCAAATCAAAATTAGAATTAAATCTGTTGACTTCAATTTAATTCAAATCAGTTCCAGTAATGGAATGAAACGCTGAACTTCTGATTGGTATCCGATTGATTGTGAAGATAACTCCCATAGTAAAAACGATCGAAAAAATAAAACATTTAGACTACATCGCATCCGTCATAAGTAGTGATCTACCGATCATTGAATCTAGAATAGCATACCGCTACAATATAAATGAAGAAGATAAAAACTTAAAGGTATTGGATATAATGTTGCTATTTTTAAACGCACTTTTCCACTAATTACTTCTGGGGGTGCAGTGGGATTTTAGAATTGTAGAAAAATATTCTAAAAACCGAAATAAAATGATCTTACGGTGGTGATGAGAGACTTGTAAAACACAAAATACAGTAGTATCTCCATATTTGAAGAGGGTTCCTGGATAACAGCGAGAACATAGAAACTGCGAATGTAGGAAAATAGGGCTGTGACAATGAACTTTTATCGCTTTTATGAAACTTTTCTCAGCACCCCTTCAACTTTATTTTAATTTTATGACTATATCTTAATTTCGGTACAGTAAGCAAGTGCAAAAATATTGTAAAAGTTACAGTTGATTACATGCGTTCGAACAGAGAGATGGACTGAGGCACGCTAGGAGTACATCATCGTATAGGTATCTCGCTTATCATTCCTCAAAAACGTTCCCCGCGGGCGACACTACTTTTGTAGTATCTACGGATTATGTACCTGTTTCGTTATCGAGAAGAAATTGAGCTGTGTTTCATTGACTTTAGTGAACGATATGTGCGTGTTGCGTTATCTTGGCGCGAATAAGCGAAATCTCTATCTTCGGGAAGCATTGAAAATTTCTGCAGTAATAGCTGCAAGAATAAATTTAAACCGCGAAAATCGGTGGATTACCGTATCAAGCAAAGTAGTCAGAATCTCCATTTCACTTGTCCAAAATCAAATAAAAATAACGAGGGCATTCCGACGATTATGTTAATATAGAGGATTTTTTTGTTTCATATAAATTCCATTTACCTAAATGTACGAATTTTGTAACAACTTCGCGTGCATTCGGATCGGATAACGTTTATACTGCGTATTTTTAGAGTAGCAAAACCAAGATGATTAATTATAATTGAAGATTTAATCGCTATAGTAGTTCCTTAATTGATAGGTTTTTATCATTCCTACAATGCACTTAACTATAAATGATCCTGTAGGAAGGACGAATACATGAAGATTTTATCTATCGCTAGTTCATAAAGCATGTGATATAATATGTAGTACGATTTTGTGTCTGATTTAGGTGATTTTAATGGGTTAGCATTTCACTGATCAAAAAAAGCCTGTAGTATTTATGTTAATAAATAGAATGGATATTGAGCGTAAAACTTTAAATGCCCATTATAACAGAATTAATATTAATAAAATAGACTTATTATACACATGCTAGCAGAATGTCTGTTTGCGCAAAAATAATAAGCTTTAAAGTCATTTGATAGTATTATTGAGTACTGCTTTTGAACACGAAGCGTATAATTTATAATTGAATATCAAATTACAGCTAACCAAATTATCTCTTTTCAGCTGTCGTTTCAAAATTCGGGTTGATAATAACAATGCTTTCTTTCGGCCTCAGAATATAGTCTATAAATTCCCTTTTAAAAACTAGATATCAAATATGTTTCCCATCTAAAAAAGGTGGACTCGTTGCCGTGGCAATTGATTTTTCTCATTGTTTAAAACCTGAAATTTTTCCTCTTTTTTGAATTAAAAACTATTGTTTTCTCTCATTCTACACTGATTATGAATTCTGTTTAAAAACATATAAACCTCAGCCTTTCAGCTACGGAAGTGTTCATGTCCCTAGCTCCTATCTTACTTTTAATTAATTTGAAAATGCAAATTAATAACGCCCTGCACCGATTTCTCCGTTTTCTTACTAAGGGGTAGAAATGAATCATAGGGATTGAGAAAAGACACCGATTACTCCTCACCAGCTAATTCTAGATCCACAAAATGTATGCCACCTATAGCCCTCACATAGAACAATCTACTTTGAAAATTTTGGCTCTCCAAATTGCAGGATTCCAGAGCTATTGCCCGAAAAGACGGACGGACGGACAGACAAACCGAATGCATAAGCGATTTTTTTTTCAAAAAGGCGCTAAAAATCTATCTCGAGTTCGGACTAATTTTCAAATGAAAGGTAAAATTTTACTAGTATTCACAGAATCCATTTTTTTCCTGTGTTCATATCATATGCATAATATTATTAACAGCGCAAATATTAAGCAACCGTTACCTGATTTGACATTTTATGGTAAATTGTGCATACTACCTCTGAGCTAAAGATATTTTTAAGAGTATCTGCAGTTACTAATAGTTTTTTGAGTCGAATTCAATTTTATCGCTTCTGAAAAAAACATTTTCCAAATGAAAATGTCTTGTGATTTAAGATTAGTCATGGAGAAAAAAAGCTTTTAAATTGTTAATATTATATCCTAAACGCGATAGTATTGCTAAATAACGTCAAAGATATAATATAATAAGCAACGATTGAAAAAATGACCAGTACAAGGGGATAAACTGGTGGAGTTATATCCGATGTCTACAGCGAACGAATGCTTTTAAAGATTCCCATAAATGGATTTGTCCCAACATTAGATTTGGATTAAGAACAAGATAAAAACCATGACTCAAAATCCCAGGGACATAATGCATTTCTAGGGTTTTAAGGAAACGTTACATTTTTCCTTAAAAGGGTGCAATCGGAGGGAAAATAATGAACGACGGCTTAATCCCTTCCCGATTTGATCTGAACGGCTTCCCATGTCGGCATCCTAGAAGCTAAAGCGTCTTTTGTAACACTTCCAAAAGACCAAACTAACAAGTCGATACTATGCTGCGAGATCGAGAATACGTTAAAGGTTAACGAAATTGATTTTTACGCTTCACGTTGCGGGAGCTTAAAACAGCAAATTGGAGTGACCTCTGACATTACAACCTTTACTAAACAATATATCCAGAAGGACCTATCGGAAAAAACAATTTAAAGTGAAACTACACAATATATAATTAAAATAAATAATAATATAATAACTGACTAAATAATGACGGCATCTACGACATTAATAGTATTGGCAGCAACATGGTTAGGTTCAAACGTGTACGGCAATTGTGTAATTAGAGCTATATAACATGATATCTAGAAAGCACAAGCGCCTAAGTGACTACACCACAGTCTATCAGCCTAGCAAATATTATCTAATTTTTCCTCGCTAATAGTAAGGGGCATCTATATATCATCAATGATATTTTTCATTAAGAAGACAACGAGGGAAGTTAACGACTGGCTTTGAGTACTCAAATGTACATAATTTAGTCGATATTTGACGACGTATTATAAAAGTCTTTCAGAATTTGTTATCTACGCATTTCATGAAAAGATTCGCTGCATAGAAAGAATTTATCTGTCCTAGCGTTTTCCAGAAAAACGAATAGGCAAAATGTAGAAATGATATAAATATAATATTTTATAATTTAATACTTGTGAGCATTGAATGCATGTATCAGGCATGTGCGTTTCTTAATTACATTACATTACTCTCCCAATGAAGAAAATAATGCCACGAATCTCACTCGATTTTATCTGAAAGATTCCTTATATTTGGTTAAATTCGAGCTTTAATTGAGATACATGATCCTAAATACACGAGTCGGTTTGAATTTATAATTAAGAGAATTGCTGGCCACTTGGGAAGAGTAATCTACCCGAACAACTTCATTCGCTTCAATCAAATTACAATTTGAATTCGAAGCTAATTTCATTATATCCGCACGTTCAGTTTTAAAAACGAGTATTGTTTATTGCACAGTGTGTATATAATGCGTTTTTTGTTTTGTACGAGCTATTTATTCTTGCTTAAATCACCTATTTGCTTCAAAACTCAATACAAAATCACCTTTTTTGAAGCGCGTTTTAACGAAACATCGCTGTATTGTTTCGATGGGGGTCAAAGTGAAACACTACTAAACCGTTGGACGGACACGAGAATAGAAGAAAGGAAAACCGCGCCGTTTAATTACTAGACTTTTACTGAAAAGCAGTGCACGATGCTATACGCATTAGATTATCGCACCCGGGAACTCCAACGAAGCTCGAAAATATTCAGCATGTATTATTCAAGTGCAGTGATTATGGAAGAACCGGGAGAAACGTTTCCAGGGTACGGGATACGTGCAATTTTTATCCAGATACAAGCAGCTTTGATGAATAGCGTATGCTGACCGAAGCGATTCTTTCGAGCGAGGGAGGGACTGATGGCGGGAGAACCAAGGAGGGCACTCGAGAGAGAGAGGGAGGAAGAAGTAGAAAGGGAGAAAGAGAGAGAGAGAGAGAGCGAGGAGGGATTTACGAAACACGGAAAGAGGACGAGGAATTTCTTATTTTTCCCTTTACAGAGATGAAGTTCCATTCGTCGAGATGAGTGTGTTGGGTTGTTTGGATGATTGGAGAGACGCTGTGATGCTTTAAAGAAGAGGTAATAGGAGGGGGAAGTGGGTGAGAGGGAGGAGAGTAAAGAGTACGAAGGGAGGAGACGCGGAAGAATTCTAGTGGTAAATTGTTAGGCAAGGATCTGCTATGGGGGTGGCGGAGAATTCTTCGTTTTGTGTTGTGTGTTTTGTGTTGTTTCGCTAACAGTGGAGTAGATGAGTGTTTTCGGGGGAGTTTTTGGGAAGGAAGAAGGAATTCGCTGCTCCCTGCTTCCTCGGGCGATGTAAAAATTGAAGCATTCAAATGGAAGGGTGCGTGTCAGGGTCTAGGAACCATGGACTTGATCGGGTTCACTTAGGGCTTGTCATGGCTGCGTTTTTGAACCAATACATTTCATTACAAAAGACTTATTTTTCAAATGGAGGGAACAGAGGAGGACTAATTCAACGGGTAACTTTCGGGTGAGCCTTTATTGAACATTAGATTTTTGAGCAAGCTGCCTTCGTAAACAGTATCGACGGAAATGGAATGTTTTAAAACACCATGTGTCGATGCGTCAAAAAAATTAACTTAAGGAAAACTATAGTAATGATACACTTATTCCTCGATTTGCGGGATTTCATTTTACACGTTTAAGATTTAGCACGGATTTCATTTGAAAATACTCCCTCGACTTATTCGGCCATCAGTTTCACTTTGTCTCGGTTTTAGAACGCTCTAAAAGCATTAGAGATTATAAAATGTTTCAGTTCGACTCGTAAGTTATAATAAAAGATAAAGGAAGCGATTCTGAATATAAATATGACTAAATTATTGCATGTTTAACTCAAGAAGACGCTCAAAGATTTTTCTATGGAGAAATCCATCCCTCTGCTCGGTTTTGCTTTATATGTTCCTTTCCAGAAACAGTGCAGTGCAAAGTGAAGAATGGATGTACTTTTCTTTAAAGGTTTTCCAGATTAGGGATCACTGATATGGGGGTAGAAGGTTTTTAGACTGTCGTCATTGCAGATTTAGTTGTGTCTCGGTGAAATTTACATTTGTTACATAGTTGGGAGAGCATAAAAACTATATTTTTTTGTATTTTGACCACTTTGACATAACCTTAAGATGGTTAGGCTAAAATTGTTATCACTCCTTGTGGTTGCAAAGATCCTTCATACTCGCGGAGAAATCGGAAATGATATATGTAATGTTGAAGCCGCCTTATAAAAATGCTACGTCCTTTTCATTTATTCACATTTACTCAAAAGTCGGAGTTTAAAAGAGGGTTTCTAAGAATAACAAATACCTAACTTCCATATTCATTCATTTATATTCGTAGGTTTTATATCATAACAGAATTTATGAATTTCTTAAGTAAGATCTCTGCCGAAGAGTCGTTTTTTTAAATAAGCAATTGTGTTTTATTACTGAAAATGTTTGAAACTGACCATTAACCTGGGAGCAGGCGCGCAGGGTGACTGAGTCACCCAACCAATGTTTACACTACACTCATCCACTCTTGACGCATGTTTTTACCCTAAGATAATCAGTAACAGGGTTGGCGTGAGGCATGTTCAGTCGGTTCCATGGAACAGGGCCCCGCGTTTCATTAGGGGCCCCGCACAAGGCTCAATTCTCATGTATTGATAGCGCAATTTTTTACCCCCTTTATACGTGGATATTGATTTTTGATAATGATTCAGGAATGCATTAACAAAACTAACTATTTCTAATGGAAAAACCAATTCAACTTACGATTATTCAGCTTAAGAACTTTGTAATGTTTGGAAACCGCTGCATTATGGTATTGTTTTATGTTCCATTAATAAACACTTATACCACCAGATTTTTAAACAATAAAGTTTCTACTGAAAATTAATTTTAACAGTAACTATTTTTTATTAAAAAAATCTGATATGGTCACCACATGACTTTCTCCATACCTGTAATATTTCTAATAATTCCAAATAGGTTAACTCTATATAATTAATTTCGTAACGACGAGTGTCGGGCGTTGAATGTCGTTTGCTACCCGAAAAGCGAAAGCTGACTTTTATCTGAGTGGCTCCCGACCTTTCCTCATCCCCGCAGACCCTTTTTAGTCCGAGGACCCCGCTGCTCTATCTCAAAGTCTATCTCCACCCCTCTTTCGGGCCGTCTCAATGCGGGTAAATGCACAAATCACATTGGGACCTTTGATATTTTGAACACAGCTTACGGATTCCCAGTACTACCTCGTTCCCGTCCCTTTACCGAGTTGGGCTCCCCAACCTTTTTTCTACCGCGGACCGCTTTTAGTCCGAGGACCCCAAGTTGGGAACTGCTGCTCTATCTCAATGGCTATCTTCTGCCCCCCTTCGGACGGTCTTAATGCGGGTAAATGCGCGAATTACATTGAAACCATTTGAAATTTTGAACACAACTTACGGCTTCCCAGTACTACCTCGGTCCGGTCCCTTTCTCGAAGTTGACTTCCCAACATTTTCGCCGCCACCGACCCCTCATAGCCTTGGGACCTTATGTTGAGAACCGCTGCTCCACCTCAAGTTATATCTCCGCCCCTCTTCCACCCCCCTCCTCTCTCTCCCCCCCCCCCCTCTCTCCCCCTCCGTTAATACGCGTCCGCATGAAAAGTGAAATAAATAAAACGTGAAATAATAGAATTGATTATTCTTTTAAAATTCATAAGAGTAATAAATGTTTTTAAAAAATTCTACACATACAATTGAATCTCGATTTTTCATCAGAGTTTGGGACCAAGGGGATGGTGGATTTGAGAAATAGACGGATAATAGAGAGAGATAGATAGATAACTAATCTAAAAATGCAAAAAATAAGCAATAATAAAAAATCATGAATAATTATGTTGGAAAATGAAATTAAAAATGGGTAGACTCACGTCAGTCACCCCGCGCGACCGTCTGTGCTTCAGAATTGAGCGTGCCTACTGCCGCGTTAAACGCCATGATGGTAGTTGCGTGCATATTAAAGACATTTTTGCATTTAAACGTAAAATTCATCTGATACTAAACAAAATTTTACGATGTCTCAAATATTTACATAATGAATAAATTAATGCCACTCACCGTTATTTTTTGCACAGCGCCAGTAGGATCGTTTTTGTCATTTTGTAGAACTGGATCATAAAGCGACTGGGGCATCAATTTCTTATCGTTTTTTAATATCGCTTTCAATTGTTCTAGTCACTAAAATGCTTTATGTCACCATTCAAAATGAACGGATCACGTTCGAGCGTTTTTATCTAGGTTACCTGCGCGGAAAAATACGGAAGTCTTTTTTACAGCGAAATTACGAAAATAGGCTTCGATGACTTTATTTGCCGTCCCAACATGAATGGTATCTAGGACGACAAGGATGACCCGATGTGTTCCTGCTACTTCTTTCCCATTTTCCGTTTCGCAGGCGATCGAGTGTGTGTCCTTTTTCCGCCATCTACCGGTTCCTATAGAGCGAGAAAGTAGGTTATCACGGAAGGTAAAATCAAACTCAAAAAGGGAATGAAACAATGCATTCTCTCAATCATCAATTATAATGGGCCGCACGATCGAATAGCTGTTTTTCGCAGGTTTTTATTCGATAAAATTCAGAAAAGATGTCGCCTTTTTCGTTCCCTCCTATCTTCCGTGCAAAATTTTGCGCGGTCATTTAGAATCATTTTGGAAAAAAATAACGGCCTTCGTTGTGAAAATTGATGTGGCACTCCCCGAAATATAAAATGTCCTCTGGCATTCAGTCCAGCATCATATAAAATATTCTTCTCCCATTTTCTGATGTTATAGATGAACTTGATGTCAATGATCAATTTTTATGTTTAATATCATTTGGAAGTTAGTTTATGCACATTGCTGTGGACGTATGATATTGAGAAAGCTACGGAATATTAGAAACACTGCTCTTATTTTTTGGTACAAATGTTTAATCATACCTTAGCGTAAAATATTCGGTTGGATATTAATGAAAATGTTTGATGGGAATAATTTTGAAACGAGAAAAAAGTCTGCTATGACCTGGAATCGAAACCGGGTCTTCCACTTGCCGGACGGATATTCTACCATTGAACTATCGTAGCAGTTATTTTTTCTCGTTTCTGAACGCGGATGTTTGAAGAAAAATTACGAGGATCGCTTAGACCTACCCTAAAATATGCACGTAAGAATAGGAGAATGTGTAAATATGTATTAAGTTTAGGAAAATCTGCGCCCCGATATTTTAGCGCAAGAACCAAATTACAATTGTTTTTAGGTGCGTAAAATCCTAGAAATTGATTTTATTCCCCAGGTCGCTTTGTTAATTTTAGGCAACATTAATTTGAAGGCACGTTATTATTTTGTGTAAAAAATAGCTTATGGGTGAAATTGGAGAAATTACTCGGCAATCAATTTATACCACGAAACTCGCCAGATATTTAAATATTTCATACTAAGCATACCGATGTAAGCTAAATCGAACTTTATCTTTTCCCATTATCGGCAAATTCCTAATCAAATGAGGGTAGAGAAGAAATTTTTAATTATTGTGATAAATAACGGTTGGTGTTTGAATTCCTTCCGTATTCCTTAATACCTCAGACCTCGATAACTGTCGATAAACATCGAATTAAAAAAAAATTAAATTCGACGAACATTAATTGTGATAAGTGTCCATTTTCTACGAAATGTGTGCGTCATGATTTTAATACTTTGTTATCCGCCCTGAAACTTAAACATACTTTACCACCAAACATCCAAAATGGTAGAGACAGTCTGCATTTGTCATACCAAACGGCCATGCTACATTCGGAATTTGATTTCTAATCTTTTTGCATATAGAACAGTAGATGGTAGCTCGTAATCACTTTGGCTCCAAGTTGAACAGTTGTATAAAACTCCTTAAGCCAAAAAAATTGTAGGGTAAGCCCTATGCATTTCGCCCACTAAGTGGGCGAAATGCATAGGGCTTACCCTACAATTTTTTTGGCTTAAGGAGTTTTATACAACTGTTCTTTTTGCATATGTCTTAAGGGCACATACTGAGCTGCCGTGGTATCCAAAGGTAAAAGACAAAATATTATGATCGATTTATTTCGTTCTTTCATTACCCTCGACCAGATTCGATAATCCATATGCACTTTGGACTCCATTTACCGATAATTCGGTGAACGTCTATTGCGTTTTCTGCGCGACATTATCTGCCGACCTCCTCCAAGAGGCGAAATAAAAGGTTTCCCCAAACTGAAAAATGAGTTCCAATCGTCAGATGGTCTTATGAAAATTCCAAAAGGACCATTTCATAAAATTTATATAATCCGTATGCGAGCGTCCTCCTTGCTTAGTTTCTTTTGCATTGCTGTCGAAGGAGCATCGTCCCAAATACGCACTCAGGGCTTTTTTCCGCATTCATAGTCGCTTATGTCTCAACAAGATGAGATATTTTTCATCAAAAGATTCATTAGGTTAAGCATCATACGTCACATTAATTGCTCACTGATGATCAGGATTTCGTGAATAAGGGGCGCGAATTTAACGAGTAGAATATACTCTCTGATTTATTGTGAAAAATTAACTGTTCCAGGTTGATGGCCTAAGTTAACAACAACACATTCGCCAAAATATAGATAACAACAAACAAAGCAGCATAAAACAAAAGTTTTTATTTATACACTTTTAGTTAAATTTATTTAGAAGGAATTAAATTTATGACACTTTTATAAATAAAAATTGATGAAATATATTGAAATAAACGTCGATATTAGATATCGCGTTTTAAGAAAAATAAACGTCTTTGTTTTTGTGTATTTTTGGCTAATCAAACTTTTTGACTATTAAAAGCCAAAATATAAACGTCGAAAACTAAAATGCCCAATTAAATGTATGAAAATAAACTTTGATGTACGTCGTTGATTTTTAGGAAAAAGAAACAATGTTAGTGGTCGCTTTTTAAGAAATATAAACATCGAAAACTACCAATCCTAGTAAAATGTGTTAAAGAAAACGTCGATATTGGTCGCCGATTTCTACGAAAAATAAACGTCGATTTTTTAAGAAAAATAAACGTCGAGAACTACAAAGCCTGTAGCAGTAACAATTTTAAGCGTTAATATTCGTCGAAAATCTCTCGGGAAAATAAACGTCGCTTTAAATCGCCGATTTAAAAAAATAAAAGTCGAATTCTACCAAGCCTAGTTATGTTGCATTGAAAACTTCAGTGTGATTTAATCGGGCTGCTTTCAAACACCTGTGAGAGATTCTCAATATCCCGGATTTTTCAAGAACAGATCGGGCCCATCGGATGACCGAGAAACATTCAAAAGGTACATCTATGTGGGGCACCCCAGTACCTCTTCTACACTCCGATAAAATACTGCAAAGAACGTATATTTTACAGAATTGATATGAAATTATAAAAGAGCACTGCGAAGGTGAATCAAGGTGTAAGACTTACGGTGGTAAATAACAAAACAATAAGATATTTGTGAACTGTTATTATAATGCCTACAATATATAAAACATGAAATAATATTTAATAAAGATTGATTACCACCCTTATGGGGTTATTTACCACATTTTCCCCTCTGAATCCGCTATTGGGACGCTGTTTGTTTAGCAAAATTAAATATTTATTACAGCAAAAAGCAACTATGCTTTATGTTTTATTATGATTTGGTAGACAGCGGTCCGGCCCATAGAAAAAACATATTTAGATCAGAAGTTTTTTCAATGAGATATTATGTCGATTTTTATGAACGGCTGATTTGTTTTGTCAGTACTTAAAAGGCAGCTGTGATTATGATTGATATTACCATATTTTTTAAAACTAATTTATATTTTAGATACTGTTAAACTACTACTACTACTCTTTGTAATAGAAATCATCCATCCTCTCAAATGTAGCGTTGGCGTAGTTTGTCAAAGTTCTGGTTAACGTAAAATCGCCAATCAATGTCTTGGAAAATAAAATAAATTTTACCTTTACTTCTTCGGCGTACCATATCGTTAATTCTAATGGAAACAATTTATTTTCAAATTAGACCGCCGCTGAAGATGGCTTTCTTTTTTATGAATTTTAATTTTGTTTAGAGGAGTATTTTATAGATATTTTTGTTACCTATATAATTTTTTTCTCATAATGTGCGTATCTTGTTTAACTCCACGTCTCCATTAATTATCCCATTCTCTAATGAGGATATGAATTTGCAAAACTCCACAACAATATTCGTTTCAGTCCGATGGAAATTGCACTCAGGCGATAGAAAGAGACGAATGCCTTTCCAGGTTATACAAATCTGTGAAACCTGCAAAGCTCTGATCCTTGTCCCATAGAAAAAAACGCGACCCGTTTCTCGCTCAAGGTAGTATAACGACGAAGAAAAATGTACAGCCGTAAATTTATTATATTTTTTCTCCGAACGCTGCACAGAAAATGTATAGAGCGCTTCGACGAATCCTTTTGCCTATTCATACCTCGCTTCCTGCCTGCGCCACCCACGCACCCTTTTCCTTCGGCGATCGTATGTTGCCGCTACGCCGTCTGCCGTTTTTCGATTGGTCGCAGTAGGGAGAGAGGGAGGGGTCGAAGGGAGTGGGAGGGAGGGGCAGAGAAAGGAGGAGAAATAGGTTAAATGGTAGGGAGAGCAAAGGGCGAGAGAGTGAGAATGGAAGAGTGAATGAGAGGTGGAGGGAGGGTGAAAATAAGTATCGGAAATAGAGGAAGGGAGTGATAGAGAGGGGGAGAAGTGAGGAGATAAAGAGAGTGAAAGGGATGAAAAGTAAGAAGTGAAAGAGGTCGGGAAAAATGGCTATGAATGGAGGGAGAGAATGAATGCGAAAGGAGGACGAGGTAGGGTGAGAATCAGAGCGATAGGTTGAAAGTGGGAGGTAGGAAGGTGCTGTAAAGAGGGACGTGGGAGGAGGAGAGAGTCAGGGAGAAAGAGTTGGTTAGAGGGAGTTGAAGGGAGAAATATTGGGGAAATACTGAGGGATAGGGAGAGAGAGAGAGATTAAAAGAAAGAGATGGAGAGAGGGTGTGGTAGCCAAAGGAGAAGAGACGGTGAAGGAGAGAGAGAGAAACACGGGATTTTGAGGATGCGGAAGATAGTTGTAGGTTAAAAGGTGGGGAGAGGGAGCTTTATCAGCCGATTGAAGGGTGGGGGTGAATATTCAGGCTGGTGTGTGCAAGGGTTTGAGGGCGGAAGAGAAGATTTGAGTGAGAGAGAGATGGGTAGGAGGGAGAAGGGAGGAGAGAGAGGTAGTGCGCGGAAAGAGAGGTGCGTGGAGATAGAGAGAGAGAAGGGGGGAAGACTGTAGGAGAGAGGGACGGGCGGGTGTTCACAGGGGATTCGACGGCGGTGGAAGAGGGGTGCTTTGGGGAGGCGGGAATAGAGGGAAAAGGGGAGGGTAAGCGATGAGGGAGAGAAGGGTCTGCGGGAGCTACGCCAGTCTGCTCGCGGGGTTCGTACGCGGAGGTTTGAAGAGTGGCGGAGAGGAGAGGAAAGGAGAGAGAGAGAGGAAGTGTGCGCCGGCGGCGGCGGCTTTTTGTAGGGCGAGGAAGTGACCTCTCTCCCCCCCCCCCCTCCCCCCAAAGTGCGGACCGCCGCTTTTTTGTTATACGCGTATTCGTCTCTTATCCGAAACGTCAGAAACACTCGCGTCCCTCGAGGGAAGTGCCTCGGTTGATCTCAAGGTATGGTTTCTTTTTTTCCTTTCTTTACGGGTGAATTATCCTTTTCCTGTGACGTCTCCGTCTTCTTGCCGTGTTGTTTTCAGCCTTTGGCGGATTATTGGTGTTGTTTTCTGGTTACGGAGTTGTTTTTATTTTTTTTTCCGCTGATATCTGCCGTTTTTTGTAAGTTAATTTTGTTTAATTTGGAATAATTTATCAGCGTGTCAACAAAAAGTACGTACGTTGGTGAGGTGGCCCATTTCCTAAATGTTCTTCTGTCGATCCTAATTTTTTCTTCACTTTCCATAGAAATCGATCGCATTTCACACTCGTTAGTGATAAAGGGCCAACAAAAATTAGAAGTTTGAAACTTTGCTGTCCAAAGCTGGATTTTTGCGGTACAAGAATGATATACACGATAAATCACGCTATTT
Source organism: Tanypteryx hageni (assembly GCA_028673005.1). Classification (NCBI taxonomy): domain Eukaryota; kingdom Metazoa; phylum Arthropoda; class Insecta; order Odonata; family Petaluridae; genus Tanypteryx; species Tanypteryx hageni. The sequence continues at coordinate 52,218,957 of CM054117.1, forward strand.
TGCAGACTATGTAAGGTGGTGACAGGTTTTCGATCTGCTAAATTTCCCTCGTTTGCATTAACAATTTAATTAGTCGCAGGATTTTTTTAGTTTTCTAGACTTTTAAATAGACTCGGTGTAAACTGAATATGTTGTAGAAAGACGTAAGAGTGATTTTCAAGGTAGCACAGGATGTCCAAAATTCAACTTCATGAAGTTGAATTAGAGGAATAGTTTTATCTTCCAAAGTTGCATCTAATCAATTGCAGTCTTGACTGTCTTTCAGCAAAAATAAATCGAAATTAACATATTTTTGCACTTAGAGCATATAGATTTGGGTTACTGCGGTAAATTTTTTTAATTTTCACCATAGGTTAATACGAGGTAAGCATAGATTTTTTTCACGTACATGCCAAAGTAAGGCCAGTTATGAAGATTTTTCTTTTAACATGGACCGCAATAATTTATCACTTCAACTCAGCTCACCCGAAAATGGAGTTACTCAAATTTTCTCAAAATTCCTTCAAGTTTTTACTAATATTTGTTGTAGTAAATGCTACTGCGATGAACCATTCATAACAATCTTGAGAATGTTCATTGATCTTTTTCCCTAGGCCACCTGTTACACTGGTATTTGGCATTATATCTGGGCAAAGCTTCCTGGTGCGTTTGTTTTAGAAAGGACAGAAATTATAATTTAAAGAAAGTTGTATATGTCGAAGTGAGGATATGTTGTATATTCGTCCCAAAAAAGAACGCGTGAGCAGTTGATGAATTCGTCTTTGGGAATGATAGAGAATTAATTGCCTGCAAAAATACATACCACATTTGTTTACTATTTGTAACAACGTTTGCATTTTAGAATGTTACTATGAAATACAGAGAAATTGACAAAAAGCATTAAGGTTCAGTTGTCCATAGAATTCTAGATCAAGTTTACAAATACAAGAACAGTGATTTTGGCAGACTACGTGCTTTGAATTTGTCTAAAATTATACTTTCTTATGCAAATATTTTCACATACCCGCGTTTCCTCAGTTGTATCCTTCTATTGGAAAGTTGAAGTGAGTATTTTAAATTATCGGTAAATTTTTCGATAAACTGCCATTTTTATCTATTCATAACTACTTTCTTCCTTAAAATTGTAATTTCTTTGACATGAACTATAGTTTTCAATAAAGTTGAATTCATTACGCATAAATTAGTATTAATTAGTTCAGTCATTGTTCTTAACTGTGTGTTTCTTACTTATTCATAAATAATAATAATAAATAAATTTGTGTTCACTCTCAATAAACAACTTTTGGAATCCCAGGAGGTGATTCCGAAGTAATCAGATATTCTCTATCTCTTTGTTGACACATTGATTCTTAAATATTGTAAAAACAATTTTATCAACCGTAATAATTTTGAGGAATTCTGAATTATAAAGCTGTAAGTTATGTGTGCTAGAATGACACAAAAAAGTTACATAATGTTTGTGAATTTTTCATGAATGATACTTTAATCTCACAAACGAAAGCTTGTGAATATGTGCTAATTTCACATTGTCTCCAAACATCTGCATTATTAGAGATTGACATGGAAAGGAACAAAATTCTCGGTATTGTTTCCTCAGCCTTCAGCAAGCTTCGTATTATTTTTTTCGTTGAGGGACGGTTGCGAATGGCTTCGCTATTAGACCTTTGTTTGAAAATGTCAAAGGAATAAAAATATCTTTGGCGGTAAAGACTTTAAAGTTCAGCCGGTTAGCCCTCTTTGTACTTCATTTTAAAATCGTGCATCGCAGTTTCAGTCTCATCATTCGTGTGAAATTAATCGAAGAAACGTATAGTTTGACTCGTTAATTAGCTATAAACTTTTTCCATGGACACCGTAAGCTAAGACTAGGGAATGTGTCGCTTTTAAGGTTTTTGCCACTGTACGTTCTGAACATACAGATATCTTGCGTTTTAGCGCTAATTAGGTCAGAACCTCATGACTCTTTGGTCCGTGAAAGGTTTTTCGAAATAAAATTTTTATTTCAATAGAGGAATCCAATTTTGGCCTTCCGAACCGTTTTATTATTCTTTTATAGTTATTTTATTTCTGTAAGATTAATTATTTTGCCTTTTGGGAAATCTTATATTTTGTTAATACAATACCGACATCAAAAGTTTTCATTGAACTCCTGTGATATACAAAGATCCGCATGAAATATATGCTGGAGTTTTAGGTTACTTTTATCTATTTAATCATTGAAAATAAACTCATAATTCTTTCGTGTGGTTTCATAGTCGATGGTTTATCAGCCGTCTCAAAACTAAAGTGTGTGAGAAAGCTCATTTTTGGAAGTTTATAAATAGTATTTTTATGTTATTTGTTCATATTTTTTATTTAAAATATTCAATTAAAATGCTAGTAAAACATATTTTTGTCCATGGAAGAGAAATGATTTTTTCCCTATAGAAAGCGCTTAACCCACCAGTGCACAACCTTTATACACGGGGGGCCGCATCGGTGTTTGCAATTCCTTCGGCGGGCCGCATTGGAAGTTGTCAGTTCTTTGGCGGACCGGATTAGATTGTAAATTGGAAGTTGCCTATATATTCTGAAGCGCCACGAAACGTGAAAATCAATGTCCAATAAGGTTTATATGGCTAAAATTACAATAGTAAAAGTTTTATTATCAAAATTTTCATAATAATATACGAAATTGTGTGTTACATTTTTCGTGTTGTTTTTCCATCATAGCTTCGTGAGCCGCACAGAAACCCCTTAGCGGGCCGCATCCGGCCCGCGGGCAGCAGGTTGGGCATCGCTGCCTTAACCGACAATAGATAATTTAAGATGATGCTCATATTATTTTATCGTTTGTCAGAAATTATTTTTTTTGAAATTCAAAATCCTTCCATCATATTAGTATATTCAAAATATTTTTGAAAATCCTAATTTTACTTGCTCTTAAAAAAGTGTTTTTAAAAATTTTACTCATTGGTTAATTATTCGTGTCATCAAATTAAAACTTATTTTTAATGAAAATCATTGGGTATTTTTGTTATTTAGGTTTTCTAAAGGTTACTAAAATTTCTACATTTGAATTGTTTGCGTCATGTGTCTGCCGATATTTAAATCCAGAAGTTATAAAAAGCGATAGAAAGCTAAATGCCTGTCAGATTGCTTTTACCGTAGATAGAATGAAGATTTGAAAGAATCTTAAGTATATTTACTATATTTTAATAGATATTTTAACATTTTCAGCGTTAATTGCTACTGTTGTTGGTCGCTAAAATTTAATTTATCTAAGAACAACGTACACTACATTTTAAATTTTTAATTCCTCCAAATTCTCCCGTATCTTTTATTTTATAGTCAGACTATCGAAATTTGAATAACGAAACGCTTTATGAGTCTCTTTTTATTATGAAACATTATAAGAAGTATAAGACTCAGAAGAAACACATTAATGTTAAAGTATTTTTTACAAATTTTAATTATACACACTATAATTTTTAGCTAATTTTTCAATGCTTTATTGACGTTTTATTTTATGAATCGCTGAAATTTGTACTCTAGGTATATTTACATCACTCAATTGAAAGCTAATAATTTCAAATAGGACCAAATTAAAAACTTTTCGGAGGCTATTTCATTTTGAGTACTATATTTTCACCTTATGTATCAATATTTTCCCAATTATTTTCAAATTATTTCTTCAGTTTCTTGTTTGTATTCGGCTCTTTTAAGTTGTTTATTAATTTGGTGTTTCCTTGAATATGTGTTGCAAGGATAACGTAACACTATATTTTCCGAAAATGCGATTAACATTAAAATTCACTAGAGCAGGTGCGAAATCTTTAGTAACTACAAAAAAGCTGAGCAATTTGCTCTAGCGTAAATTCACGTTTGGGTTCCTTCAAAACAGCGTATTTTCATATAAAATATGCGGGTGTATATACACTGGGCAGTAATAAAATTTTTGCGTCTGCATTCTAAATATTAAAGCTTGTAGAATAATTTTATATATAGGGGGATAAATAAATGACGAAATTAACACCTATCGTTTTCGATTCTCATAGCAAGGTTCGAAACGAACGTAAATGTTTTCACAATCTATTATTGTTTATAGATTAAATTTGATTTATAAAATTCAGGCAAAGGGAAGAAAATTATATTCCGGTTAGGCCTACACGTAATAACACTGTTCAAACGTAAAATTATTCGCAAAACATTAATGTCAATTTCGTCATATTTGAACCGTTATCATACCGCATCAAATTGTCTATATCGTAATTCCCAATACAGATGAATTCTTAAATAAATTACCGTAGTTGAGAGAAAACTTAAATGCATATATCCGCTTGACAAAGGATGATATTCCACTTTTATTAAAAACCCAAGGAAATATTCAAGGTCTCTCGTCAATGGTGTCACGTTCTAGAGCAGGGGTAGCCAACTAGCGGCTCCGGAACCGCATGCGGCTCTATGAGAGTTTATATGCTTCCCTTTAAAGCTTTGGCTGCCTTACGTATATCGAAATTTTTCGATTATAATGCGCACCCAGATTTATCCAAGTAGAAATTTTTAAAAAATTAATAAAAGAGTAAGGTTTTGTTTTTATTATTATCTTTTACGATATGTGATATGCAGAATTATATACATATACATGTAAAATATATTTTATTGACTCATTACATACTACTTAGGCTCTTCGGTTACTACCATTACAGTATTGCGGCTCCTGCTCATGCCCAGATTAGCCACCCCGTTCTAGAGAATAATCTGATCACGGCGATCATACAGATTCGAATGCGAAAAATTCTGAAAATATGCCTGATACTTGATTACCAGCACCAATTGACGGCATTACCCGTTAGTATGCTTCGGTCACTTTAATTTGCCACTCCATTGAATTAATCCCGCGCCTTTGGTTTTTTCGGAGACAGGAATACGCC